>CM039136.1:45982441-46712399 GCA_022036555.1 Microstegium vimineum | reverse complement strand
AAACTCAATTTTCGTGTAAACTGTGCAAACTCTAATCTGGACCGCAGGATGTTGATCAAGGGGGCGCATGAGAGAGGTGGAAGGAGGGATTTGTAAAAGTGTGATTAAGAGTGGGCGGTTAAATGCAAAATTACTCAATCTCTCCGCGCCCTTGAATCAACATCCTATGGTCCAGATTAGAGTTTGCACACTTTACATGGGGTTGAGTTTGCACTAGACCCGTTGCATATATATATATATATATATACAGATGGAAAAAAACTCTTCATTACCGGGTAGTTAGAGAGAGACGGATCTAAAAAGAATGGATGGACGAAAAAAAGAAGTTGAAATTTTACCTCTTTATTATTAGGTATAGAAGAACGCTGCTGCGTGTCTGTATGTGCGCTTTGCGATTTGACAGCGCTGCTGTTTTGGCCTTGCCACCCGCTCCCAGGCCCTGTTTTTGTGGTCTTCAGTCTTCTACTACCCGACTTCAAGCCGATCATCTTCTACTTCGGCAATCTAATCTGACTAAAACTCCAGTTTAGAACAATCTCGTAGCATCCTTTCATCATTATGCGAAGGCCATCTAGGAAAAGAAGTATATTAACTAGGATAGCATATGGTCCAGTCCAGAATCCAGATAAAGCTCGTTGTTTGAGTGACTGTATTATTGTGCTGGAGCGTCTCGATTCCTATGGCTTGCGTGAGAGCACGTGCCCCGTGTGCGTGTGTGTTGATGGATGGGAGAGAGGATTTATCGTTTCTATATGTGGCCGCAAGGTCTATCTTGACTGTCAAAAATCCTATGCATCAAAATTCGTGTAGAAAAAAAATGAAGAATGTATAACATCCTAAACACTAAACCATAAATCCAAAACCCTAAGCACTAAACTCAAAACATAAATCATAAACCCTAAACACTAAACACTAAACCATAAATCCAAAACCTTAAGCCTTAAACTCAAAACATACATCCTAAACTCTAAACCCTAAACACTAAACTCTAAACTAAAAATCATTGTAAAATCTAAACCATAAATCCTAAACTCTAAAACACTAAACATTAAACACCCTAAACTGAAAATGCTCTCGCGGCTGCAACTACAGACCATCCAACTCAAAAAAAAAAATATGGGTCCCACCAGTTTGATCGATGGTGGAGATTGGTCTGCCGCGCGCATACACATGCGGCCAGACGTTTCCCAGCCGCCTGTGACCATGTGCGTTCGCGTTCGTTTTTTTCAGTATGTGCCAACTGCGAAGCAAAGCTCTGTTTCTCTACACGCACTCCAAATTCTGTTCCACGACTCTGTCAGCACTTTGACACTCTCAAATACTCAAACTGAAACAATAATGCGTTATACTACAACATTATGCAAATAATGCAATCACGTCTGATCCTCGTCAGTCGCCACAAATGCCTCGAGATTATATTATATACATACGCAAAATAAATACTACTAAGCCATAAGGTGGCTAGTGCTTTAAAAGTAAAGCTTTGAGTTCACTTGTGGCAAGTAGTCAATCTGCCCTCCGTTTATAATGCAAAAGATATAACAGACATGCTCACACATAATGTTGTTTAGGCATCCAACATATCATCCTTTCGGCAGCACACACAACACAGTACAGAAGTACATCACGCCACCACTGACACAATTGTCCTTCAGCTAAATCAGTCACCGGTGCCCAAAGTAAAGCATCAAACTGTCGAAGAGAACCTAATTAACCTCGGCTTTCCAAGAGAATATTTCAGACCAGAATTCCATAGACCGCGAACTAGTTACGTCATCAGCATCAACCATGTTGACTGAACATATGGCCAAAACTCAACATCAGAAAGAAGAAAAAAAAAGCGGTTGCAATGGAATCGACGATTCTATTTACTGCTAGAAGAAATGCAGAGTTAGGTTAGGCACTCAAGCTTCTCGAGTTTGATCTTGCACGCCGGCACTGTCATTCCGATCCTGCTCCTCTCTCTCGCCAGCACCAGCCAAGCCACTACCGCTTGCATGATCACTAGAGCGGCTTCCATAAACATGTCCCATCTTCATTCGCTTTGTTTCCATATAACGCCTATTCTCATTGGTTATCGGTGTCAGCAATGGCACTCTGCCAAGGACATTTAAACCATAACCCTTGAGTCCAGTGTACTTTGCAGGGTTGTTAGTCATCAGTCGCATGGTCCTGACACCAAGATCACGTAGTATCTGCAGAGAACAAAGACTAATCACTCCACAAGAAACCACCTTAAAAAAGTTCAAATGAAAAGTGATCTTTACCTGTGCACCTATACCGTACTCTCGCGAGTCAGCAGGTAGCCCTAGCTCCAAGTTAGCCTCCACAGTATCCCGCCCATCATCTTGTAAGTTGTATGCTCGAAGCTTGTGACCCAACCCAATACCCTTACCCTCATGGCCACGTAGATAAACTACTACACCCCACCCAGTTTTCTCAATCATGGTCATTGCAAGAGCAAGTTGATTCCCACAATCGCATCTCGCTGATCCAAATATGTCCCCAGTTAGGCACTCTGAATGCACTCGTACTAAGATATCCTGGCCATCCCCAACATCACCCTGCATAAGTTAAAATAATCATTCTAAGCTGTGGGGGTGGGGGAGATTAGTTCATGTTCATCATTTAGACAGTCGCTAAATTCAAGAACAAATGAGATATTTTTGGTTGTCTGTAAGAAGACCATATCTGCCTATCTGGGATACCACTGCAAGATAAAAAAAATCAGATCTTTTACTCATCCAATCTAATGGATTTAGCGGACAAAATGTCTTGTCATAATGTGGTGCATTTGGGAGAAACATTTTGACACCCTTGAGCCCATAGCATGTGATTTTACCTTTCTACATCATGCAATGAGATCTTTGTTTTTAAAAGCTCCTAAGTTGTCCATGCAACATTCAAACTTTTTGATGTTTGAAGTGGTAGCCATCATTCTCTAATGAACATAACATTTACTGTTGCCATCTTTCTGCTGAACATAACATTTACTGACTACTAAAGTATGTCATGGCTATGTGTTCCATCCCATCAATAAAAGATCTATAGCAATAGGATTTAAACGAACCCCATTGTATGGTGTAACACAAACACATTCTACCAATCTGTCTCTCTTTCTCCTATATCTACAAATGGGAATGTTCACAGCTTAGAATTACAATACAAGAAGACTGTCATAAAAAAATGCATCCAAGTACAATCATCCATCAATTGTGGCTTTTATTTTACAAAAGAAAAGAAAAGTTTGCAATATGGGCCTACATGGCTACACCTACGATGAAACATATATTTAACACAAATATACATAATGGACATAAAAATGTGGTGTTTAACTTATCATTTGTCATAAAAAGTTATGATCCTAGGATCCAATATATAATAATCAGACTGTCTAAATCAATAAAGAATGTTTTGTCCTTGAAAAAGATGAACTGCCATTTGAATATGTCAAGACAAAGCTAACCTTATCAGGTCTGCGATTGATATTATATTCAGGTTCTCCCTCTTAGCAAATTGTTGCAGTTTCGGTAACAAAGCCATCGAGCCATCATCGTCATCAACAATTTCACAAAGAACTGCAACAGGAGGTAACCCAGCTAACATGGCAAGGTCCACCGATGCTTTAGTATGTCCAACCCTTTTTAACACACCACCTTCTCTGTATTTAAGAGGAAAAATGTGTCTTGGCCGGTTGAAGTCCTCAGGTTTGGAATTAGGAGACACAAGTGCCAGTGTTGTGTTTGCCTGATCGTTTGTTGAAACCCTAGTTGTTGTTCCCTCCTTGGCATCCTAAAATAGATGTGTTTAGCAGCAAAAATTAGAAATGGACAGATAAAGGACAAAATGCAATCAAAGTGTTAAGCGCAAAATGCTTCTTTCAAAACCTGATAATTTTAGTTTATACTTCCCAAAGTACAATTAGCACAGCTTGCACTCTTTTCTTGTTAATAAAAACTTATGCAAGTGTTCTTATTCTACAAAAAAATAAAAGGCTAAAAAGGAAAAAATCATACCACTGAAACAGTGAAGGCAGTTCGCAGTTTCTCTTCATTTTCCTTTGTCGTCACCATTAGAGGAAGTTGTAGCCTTTCCAGATCCTCTTCTTTCATGCTGACACAAACAATCCCGGTGCCATGTCTCACTATAAAAGCCATAGCCTTAGGTGTGACCTTTGATGCTGCCATTATAAGATCACCTTCATTCTCTCTATCCTCATCATCCACAACAATGACATACTGCAACATAAACTCAGTTAGAAATTTATAGATGTAATGGAATGATGGCATAACCACACAAATATCAATAAATGTGAATTTGACAATCAGGACATACTTTTCCTTGACGAATATCCTCAATAACTTCAGGTATCGATGAGAAACCCTCTGTAGGGAAGTCTAGGTCAAGCTCATCGTCATAAGAGAAAAACCATCAACAACAGGAGCCATATCAGCTGCAATGGTCCCAAGTGCAACAACATCTGCTTGAACTACATTAGATGGGTTGCCCTTCCCATTTATAATAACATTATCTGATGAACCACCCACAACATGAGATATATGGAAATTTTTGAGTCGACAGGTATTTTCCAAGAAAATTGATCTGATTGTCCTTAAACTGTTTGATGTAGCATTTGGTAAAAGCGAAACATCATAACGCAACCTTGAAGTCCTGGAGTGACCATTGATGTTGTTTAGCCATGAAAAGTGTTTTCCACTACATGAGTCAATTTAAAAGGACAAAATTAATAATGAAACAAGCAATTATTCCCAAGAAACCGGGGGGCACTGCTGTAGACGCTTTCAGGCCAATATGTTTGCAAAATTGCAGTATGAAAAATCTTGCCAAGGCTCTGACAAGAAGACTTCAGAAAGAAATCGGAAAGCCAATTGATCTCAACCAACCAGGCTTCCTCAAATGGCGGTCTATTTCGGAGACCTTCGTTGTTGCGGCTGAATTGGTACAAACCTGCAAGAAGAGGAAGCTACCAACTTTGGTTCTGAAACTAGACTTTGCAAAGGCCTTCAACACAGTAAATTGGTTTGGGCTGGATCTTGTTTTGCAAGCCCGGGGCTGCTTTGTCAAGTGGAGGAATTGGATTCAGCTGTTTTCTTCCATATTTGCTATGCTCGTAAATGGTTCACCGAGCCCGTGGATCTATTGTAAACGGGGATTCCGACAGGGAGACCCGTTGTCACCATATCTATTCCTTCTTGATGTCGACACCCTTCAAGCTCTGATCAAGAAATATGCACGACAACACAAGACATCAAACCCTTCAAGCTTAGCCCATTGCACCATGCTTCAGTATGCCGATGACACGCTTATTGTCATCAAGGGAGAACTCCGTGGAATTCAAAAGCTGAAAGAAGTCCTTGATCTATTTGCGGTAGCAACTGGATTGACAATCAACTACAACAAAAGCACAATGGTGCCCATCCATCTGGATGAAAACTTGCTTTAGCAGTGCAATGGTGTTTTTGGGTGCAGACAGAAATCTTTTCCCCAGAACTGTCTGTGCTTACCACTATCCTCAACAAAACTTCCAGCATCAGCATTCTCAACTGAAATCAACAGAACAGACAGGTTTATGTCTTGCGAAACTGTTAAACACTATGGGCCATGCTATCCTCATCAATTCAATTATTGACTCTCAGCTACTCTATGTGATGTCCTCAATGCAAGTTCTTCCTATGTGAAGAATCATAGCCCTAGTTGGTTTCGGTGATTAACGACAATTAGCGATTATTATGGCTAACGTGTGTTTTGCAGAGGCTATGAGTAGCCTAGCCATAGTGATCAACATGAATGGGCATCAATGGGTGTCACCTAGCCCCCAAGATGGATATCGTTTCGGATTTTGAAGAGACATGATGAATACCCTAGAATGATAGGCTAAGTGCCATAAGGTGATGAAGGACACTTAGAAATAGATAGGGCTTCTTTTTTATCCTTGATTGTACTATTAAGAGGGGTTGAGACTAGTCACTTGACTTAGGAAAGCTTCATGAACTAGGTGTGGTGCACACTTGTCTTCCTTAGCTCTAAGCAAGCCTATGGTGACCGTAAGATAGCCTAGAACAACTTCCATTTTCATCGCAGCAAAAAATGGAGTTGAGAGGCCTATTTTCTAGGCGACGGACGCTCCTGACGGAGGCGTCGGACGCTGGGTAGTTGAGTCCACAGCGTCCGTCGGCCTTCCAGTGGCCGTGTTTTTCTGGCTAAAATCTTCAGGGTCCGATGGACGCTGTCCGTCGGCCAGGCGTCAGACGATTGGAAAGCGTCCGTCGGCCTTCCAGTGAGGGTGTTTTTCACCCCGAGCCAGAGTGTAGCGTCGGACGCTGGGAAGAGCGTCCGTCGCCCCTCCGACAGAGCGTCCGTCGCTGGGAACTCCTGTCAGAGCTAGCCATTGGGCAGAGCGTCGGAGCGTCCGTCGCCCAATCTTTGTGCGGCACTAGCCGTTGGGGCTTGCGACGGAGCGTCCGTCGCCAACTTAAAAGTTGTGCTTTTTCCAGCCCGAGGCAGTTTCCTTGAGGGCTATTTATAGCTCCTCACTCTTCTCTCCCACCTGGCCTTTTGCTCATTTGAGTTGTTGAGTTTGTTGAGAAGGTTGGGAAGAGAGCAAGAGCCCTAGAGTGAGAGAGTGATTCGCGAATCCATCCATCCTCTCCTCTAGTTCATCCAAGAGTTCAAGTGTGCATCCTCTAGTTGTGAAGCTTGAGTGAGTCAAGCGAAGATCGAGGCTTGTTACTCTTGGTGATCGACATCACCTAGACGGTCCGGTGGTGCTTGGAGGAAGGTGATCGCCGGAGGATTGTCGGCGGCCCTTCTCCATCGACGTTGTGATCAGTTGTGGGTGATTCACCGAGCCGGAGTGGCGAAGAATCAGCCCATAGAGAGCACTCATCCCTTGCGTGGGATTGAGGGGGAGCTATACCTTGCGAGGTGCTCCAACGAGGACTACGGGGGAGTGTCTACTCCTCGATACCTCGGCAAAACATCGCCGTGTCAAGCATCTCTTTCCCTAGCTCTTTCTTACCGCATTACTTTCCGCACTTATCTTTCAATTCATACTAGAATTGTGTAGGAAGTTTTCGCTTTCTATTAACTTGCTACCGCTTTCTAGCTAGGACACACAAGAGGTAGGCACTAGGGGGTTAATTGGCTCTTTATAGGTTTAATTCTTGTCTAGAAATTAAAAAGAGCCCAATTCAACCCCCCCTTTTGGGCATCTTGATCCTTTCAATTGGTATCAAAACGAGGTTGCTCTAAATTAGGCTTCACCGCCGAGAGCAAGATGTCCCATGGGGATGGACCGCCACCCATGTTTGATGGGGATGACTTTCCTTATTGGAAAGTGCGGATGGAGTCCTACCTTGAAGTCGTGGATGTCGGCGTTCACAAAGCCGCCCCCATAGGCGGATCGGTGTTCGCCGAGGATCCCTTCTTTGAGAAGAACAATGCTAAGGCGAAGAACATTCTTTTCCGTGGCATTTGTAAGGATGTGTTCAACCGTGTGCGAAATTGCAAAACCGCGCATGAGATTTGGACAAACATTTGTGCTCTACACGAGGGCACCAAATGTGAAAGAGAAGAGCGCTATCACCTCATCATTGCTAAGATGAACTCTTTTACTATGCTATCTCATGAAAATGCTAATGAAATGTATTCTCGCTTGAATGTGCTTGTAGAGGAGTTGAATGGCCTTGGGCTTACTCAAATGACACCGGCCGATGTGGTGCACAAGATACTTTATGTCTTACCAATAGACAAGTATAGCCACATCGTCACGGTCCTTCATCAAGGCGATCTCTCCACAACTACCCCAACACAAGTTTTGGGCAAGATCAATGCTCATGAGATGTACATGAAGATCAATGATGGAAGTTCATCTTCCTCCAAGAAGAAAGAGAAGGAGGAGAAGAAGGACTTGGCTCTCAAGGCATCTTCCAAGGAGAAGTGCAAGATTCAATATGTACTTGAGAGTGCAAGTGATGATGATGATGAAGACAACATCGCTCTTATGGTGAAGAAAACCACCAAGATGTTGAAGAGACTAAACAAGAATGGAGTCAAGTTTGACTCAAAAAAGAAGAAATTCTTCACAAGCTCTTCAAGGAAGCCAATCTCCCAAATGAGGTGCTACAATTACGACACTCTTGGTCATCTAGCTCATGCTTGCCCCGAAGAGAAGAAAGACAAGTTCAAGAACTTCAAGAAGAACAATGGCGGCAATGATGACACAAGTGATGATGACAAGAAGCAAGACAAGCCATACAAGAAGAAGAAGAACTTTAACTTCCACAAGAAGAAGAAGGATGGCAAGGCTTACATTGTGGGTGATTGGCTCACCGATATTAATGATTCAAGTGACTCCTCCGATGATGAGAGTGAAGAAGAGAAGGTGGCCGCCTTGGTGATTGGTTCTTCTATTCCACCGCCACCTCCTCCTTCATCGTCGGTCTCATCCTCTACACACCTATGCCTCATGGCTAAAGGTGACAAGAAGGTACAAAAAGAGGATGATGATGATAGTGGTGACTCAAGTGGTAGTGAAAGTGATGATGATGACACACCATCCTATGATGAGCTAATTAAAATTTGCAACAAGTACTCTAGCATCATAAGGAAGTATAAAGGTAAAAATGACAAACTTCTTGAGATCAAAGACAACTTGCATGCTAAGCTTGATGTCGTGTCTAGTGCTAATGATGATTTGAAGCTTGAGATCAATTCTCTCACATCTAGCACTAGGGAGCTCAACGCATCTCTTAAGCAAGCTAATGAAAAATATGATAAGCTTGAGAGGTCAACACAAGAGCTCCACACAAGGTATAACTTGCTAAAAGATGACTACAATAAAGTCAAGGAAGATCATGGCACGTTAGTGATAGCAAATGAATTGCTTACTCAAGATCTTACACATGTTGCTACTAACCCGTGTGCTAAGTGTGCAAGTGCTACCTCTTGTGAAATCGAGCTTGATGATGTGGCTCTTGAGCAAAGTGCTAAGTGCAAGGGCAAGAGAGTTGTAGAAGCCAACAAGTATGATGACTATGTCAAGATGAAGGATGAGAACTCAAAGCTGAATGAAGAGCTATGTGACACCCTGTGTAGAGCTTGCATTAGGATCATCATTAGCCACTAAGCACATCATTTCATTGCATTCACGTTTGCATATGCTATCATTCCATATGGGTGTTTTTATGTTTTGAAACTAAAATTGAATAGGTGTTTTGTGCTTAATCCTGTGTTTAACCTGTTTAGTTACCCTGCTTAGTTTTATCAAATAAAAGAGAATGGAAAAGGAAATCAGAATCGAGACAGGCCGAGCACCACCCCTCGAGATCGACCCCCCCCCCCCCCCCCCGCTCGATAGAAAAGTGACGGACCGAGGGTCTGAGCAAACGACCCCAGGCCAGAGGCTCGATCAGCTAGTCGATCGACGCCCCTCCCTTGACGTCTACCCTCAACTTCGACCCCTCGAAGTTACGGACCGAGGCTTAGGTGAACGACCCCGCACGGAAGGCTCGACCGAGTCGGAGGCTCAATCAGCCGATCGACCTTACCCTCGATATCGACCCTCTCCCGCATGATCGACCGCACGCACGTGCCGCGCACGCTCGCGCGCACTCACCCGACCGCGGCTGAGCCGTACGTCGGAGTCATCCGCCGCGTGGCCGACGATGCCTGACCGCGGAAGTGGAACACGCCATCGCCGCCGCTTCGGCTCTGCGCCGACATCGCTGTCGCCGCTCGCGCTGTCTCACTCGAATCCGAGTTAACAGCGCTAGGACCAAGTCGGCACCGCTTTTCCGCCGCTGACGCTCTGCTTCGCCGCCGTAGACCTACCAGCCGCCCTGCCGCGCGCCGCGCCGTTGTTTCGCAGTAACGCCGCCGTAGTGCCGCGTCCGATCAGCGCCCCGCCTTGTCTCTTTCGCATTCAAGCGTGAATCTGAGTTAACGGCGCGTCGACCAAGTCCCTCTCTGTTTCGCTCGCCGCAAGCACGCCAGCGCCGCTGTCACCACCGCGCCATCGCGTCACGTCCCTTCTAGCAGCGCCGGTCGGCCATGACCAAGCAAGGAGGAGCGCCTATACCTCCTCCACCTCCCGCACTCATCCACACTCATCCGCACTCGCGCAATCGCTCGCAGTTCTCTGTTCTTTGTTGCGCTGAGAGCTCCGAGCACCGCAAGCGCCCCTTTCTCAAATCCACCACCACCCGAGTTCCTTTGCTCAATCCCTCTCCTTCTAGCTTTCGCTTTTGCCCCGCATCCACGCTGCTCGCCTTTGTTTCACCAGCCGTGGACTCCAGTCACCGGAACGCCTTCGCCGTTCTTCGCTCTCGAGTTGCCACCGCACCGATCAACCAGCGTTCACCGTTCGCCGTCTCGTCTCCGACGCCTCCATCTTCGTGGAAGCTTCGCCGGAGTTAACCGAGGTGAGAGCGCCGTTCCGCTAGCTTCAGTTCGAACCCTGTCGTCACAGCACCGTTGGTCGTGCGCCATTGCCACCGCCGCGGAGCTTGCACGTGGACAGGTTTCCACAGAGCCTCTCTGGCTCAGCTAGCCCTCGAGCCGCACTCACCACATCACCACGATGCTCACGCAACCCAGCGCCGAGCCTCACTTCGTCGGTGATCACTTCGCCGTGTAGCACCGCCGAGCTGCACTGCCACCGCACACCGTCGACCCCTCTTCACGGTCACGCCGGTTCAACCAACACCACCAGTGGATGCGCGTAGTCATCCCGAGCCTAGCACAACCAACCCCGTCGCCGAAGACTTCACCATCGGCAAGAACACGTCGATCAACACCGTTCTCTGTTCTGCTCGATGGTCGCTGGACCTCGAGTAATCGAGGGTCATGCCCGTCAGTTGCCTCGAGTGTCTCTGCGTGCCTCGAGCCCGTTCCCGAAATGGTTTCCTATTCTGTTTTCAGTTTTATGCCATGCTTGTTTGTTATATCTAGAGTTTGGTAAAATCCTTGTTGTTAGATTCTGTAAGTTATAACATGTTTACCCTTGTTGCTAGTAGCTCTAGTTCTAAGTAGCTTTGTGGTAGTTCTCTGGTCCTATGCTTAGGATCTCTGTTTGTGTGTTAAATCCTGTCAAGTATCATCCTTGCACCATTCAGTTATTTATTTATGTATTGCAATCATTTAGGATCCGTGGAGGAACATCAGGAGCCCACAGAGACCGAAGTCCAGGAAGTACAGGAGCTGTACGAGGAGTACCAAGAGCTCGACACTAACCTTCCTGAGTGCCCTGACCACCAACCCTCCACCTTCTCTCAAGGCAAGCCCCGGAGCATTCTTAAGCCTCCCAGTTTTTTTACAATTAATCTACTTGAGTATTTTATACTGTGATGCATTAGGTGATAGGAGTTGTTTGAATCCCAAATTGATGCATTACCTTCCTTGATATTTGTTTTACCTACCTTGTTAACCTGTTAATAATAAAGTAAAAGCAACCGCTTAGCATGCTTAGAATAATGGTTACCTTTCTTTTTATGTTTCGTATTATCCCTTGTGGGTAATACTATCACGGTTGGCTATATTCGCTATCGTGGAAAAACCTATGGTAGTAATGAAATACGGTCAACTAGAAGGCAAGTGCACCAAGTGGTTTAGACTTGGGGGCAGTCCGTCCGTTGGATCGTGTAGGTTTGTACACGATGGTGGCCCTCTTACATCTTTGAATGCGCCCTTTCGCATAGGGGCCATTGTGAGTATCGACCCCGAAGCCGAGTAAACACTGTCCGGGCCGGAGCTCAATCTGCTGTGAGCACCCTCTAGACTGTAGATATGGTCTGCCCCGTGGTGGCCATCTATTTTCTACAATTGGGTGGACCAATGCGAGCCCGCGTCGGTTACCACCTGGACTTTGTTGAGCGGTGACCTAATGCTGACCCGACGGGGAAAGTATGGGCGTGTGTTAAAGGTAATCTTACCAGCTGGTGTATATCGATTCAAATTGCCGCCCCCCACTGGATATGGGGGATTATGCTGAGCTTCACCACGGTACAACTCCATGTGACATCTTAATGGTTCTACTAAAATATTGATGAAGGAACTGGATATATGTTACTATATTGCTTGAGTAGATCAAGTGTGTGCTGTAGTATAGATGCAATAACCTAGAGATAAATAGTAGGATAAAAGATGACTGCTCATCGTATCATTAAAGTAAACTCCTTTAAGTTAAGCATTTCTGCAAAATAAAGCTTACCCAACTCCAGATACAGTCATGCATATTCTTGGAGTCTTTATTTTCAGTTAGACGGGTAAGTCTAGCTGAGTACATTCCCGTACTCAGGGTTTATCCCGTTTGTTGCAGATAGCCAAGTATACTTCGGCTATTGTAAGCACTATCTCTATCCTGTTGAAGGAGAAGAGGAGTAGGACTTAGGCAAGGTCTTCTACAAGCTCATCTTTTGCTGTTGTCGAACCTGACGTTATGGGCACCCCTGTCTTTTAAAACTTTAAGTTCAGTTTCAAACAATGTGTTATTTGGCCGCAAGTGTTGTGGCGTAAGTACTACTTTTATTTGGGACAAAGTGTTGTAATAACTTTATTTCATACTTTAAGTATTTTCGGTTGATTGTGGCTCGTTCGAATTTGTATCCCTGAATGTACGCGATCCTGAGTTGATGTAAGAAATCCTTCGAGATTTCCGGACTACCGGGATTATATGGGCTCAAGTGTTTTAAGTGGTAGTTAATCAGCTACATTAGCACTTGATCTCTTATAATCTGAACAGTCCGTCACAAGCTAATCAATCTCAAGTCTAATAAATCTATTGTCATCAAGCCGGCTCAAGAAGAAGACAAAGATGCTATCACTTTGATCAACTCTCTAAGAGAAGAAATTGTTACGCTCAAGAATGACAAGACCAAGCTTACAAGTGGCCTTGAGAAGTTCACCAAGGGTCACAACCTCCAAAGTGAACTCTTGATGAACACCGTCATGAAGAATGACAAGACCGGAATTGGATTCAAGGAAAATCAAGTGATGAAGGCCAAGGTCAAGATTGAAGCCAAGAATTACTACAAGAACAAGTACAATGGCTACAATCAAGAGAAACCAAAACCCAAGCCAAGGAGATGTTTTGAGTGTGGACAAGTTGGTCACTTCGCATATGATTGCATGACTCCACTTCCCAAGACCTTGCCCAAACACACTAGGCCATTTGCTCATAATGCTCACTATGTCATCAACAAAGATTTCAAGGGTAGACCACTTGTCGTGTTCCATGGACCACCAATGAAGAACAAGCCTAGGGTTCTTTGGGTTGCTAAGGAGTTGGTTGATAAGGCAATGAGGCCCCGTACTAAGGGGGTTCCCAAACAACAAGTTTAACTCCAAGTTGCTTATGTGTAGGTGAACTACAAGACCGGTGGGAGCCATTGGGTAATTGATAGTGGTTGCACTCAACATATGACCGGCGACCCCCGGATGTTCACCACACTTGATGAGGATTGTGCAAATCAATATAAGATTACTTTTGGGGATAACTCAAAGGGCAAAGTTCAAGACTTAGGCAAAGTGGATATCTCCCAAGATCAATCAATTTCCAATGTCTTGCTAGTACAATCATTGAGCTTCAATTTGCTATCGGTTGGTCAACTTTGTGATCTCGGATTCCAATGTCTCTTCACTCCAAATGAGGTAGTTGTGACCAAGATTGATGATTCATCCTTGATATTCAAAAGGTTTAGGCACAACAACCTCTACTTAGTGGACTTCACCTCAAATGAAGCTAGTTTGCAAGCTTGTTTATTCTCCAAGAATTCTTTGGGTTGGCTATGGCATAGAAGATTAGTTCATATGGGCATGTCAACCTTGAAGAAGCTTGTCAAGAAGGAGATGGTTAGAGGAATAAAGGATGTGGTGTTTGAGAAGGACAAACTTTATAGTGCATGTCAAGCCGGCAAGCAAGTGGCAAACACTCATCCAACCAAGGCTTTCATGTCAACCTCAAGAGTTCTAGAGTTTCTACATATGGATCTATTTGGCCCTACCACCTATGCTAGTCTTGGAGGAAATCTCTATTGCTTAGTGGTAGTGGATGACTACTCTCGGTACACTTGGGTGTTCTTTCTTCAAGACAAGGGAGAGACACAAGGCATCTTCAAGAAATTTGCTACAAGAGCTCAAAATGAATTTGATGTGAAGATCAAGAAGATTAGAAGTGACAATGGCACCGAATTTGTGAACACAAAGATTGAAGATTATTGTGATGAAGTGGGGATCAAACATGAGGTATCCGCGACATATACTCCACAACAAAATGGTGTTGTAGAGAGAAAGAACCGGACACTTATAACTCTAGCAAGATCTATGCTTGATGAGTACAACACTCCGGAGAAGTTTTGGGCGGAGGCAATCAACACCGCTTGCTATGCGGCAAACCGTCTCTTTGTCCAAAGGCTATTAAAGAAGACCCCCTATGAGCTTGTTAATAGGAAGAAGCCGGATATTTCATTCTTCCAGGTGTTTGGTTGCAAAGTGTACATCTACAAGAAGCGCCAACACTTGGGTAAATTCCAACGGCGGTGTGACATTGGTTTCCTTGTCGGATATTCACTTAAATCCAAGGAATACCGTGTATTTAACAAAGCCACCGGCTTAGTTGAACAAACGTATGACTTGGAGTTTGATGAAACTAATGGCTCCCAAGGAGCGCTTGAGGATGTTGATGTAGGTGATGAACCCTTGAGGGAGGCAATAAAGAATATGCCAATTGGTGCTATCAACCCGTAAGAGGTGGAAGAAGTTGAAGATGAAGCAAATCAAGATCCTTTTCCACCACGCACGCCTCAAGTTGATGAAGAAGATCAAGTGAGGGAAGCTCAAGAAGACACTCACATCCCTCAAGATCAAGCCGAGGCCGAAGCAAGTAATGTTGAAGCACCGCATCCCCCTCCTCAAGAGACAAATAGAAGATCAACACCTATCCTTCAAGCTCACCCCCATGATTAAATTATAGAGAGTCCATCAAAGGGAGTTATGACTCGCTCTAGACTTGCATCTTATGTTGAACATCACTCGTTTGTTTCCTTTGTTGAGCCTACTAGTGTTGAAGAAGCACTTGCGGATCCGGATTGGGTGAATGCCATGCATGAAGAACTCAACAACTTCACCCGGAACCAAGTGTGGACACTTGAAGAGAAGCCAAAGGATGCAAGAATCATTGGCACCAAGTGGGTGTTTAGGAACAAGCAAGATGATCAAGGCGTGGTTGTGAGGAACAAAGCAAGATTGGTGGCAAATGGGTTCTCTTAAGTAGAAGGACTTGATTTTGGAGAGACCTTTGCTCCGGTTGAAAGACTTGAAGCCATCCGTATCCTTTTGGCGTATGCTTTACATCACAAAATGAAACTCTTTCAAATGGATGTGAAGAGCGCTTTCTTAAACGGTTTCATTAATGAACTTGTCTATGTCTCACAACCTCCCGGGTTTGAAGACCCAAACTTGCCTAATCATGTGTATAGGTTGTCCAAGGCACTCTACGGATTGAAGCAAGCTCCAAGAGCTTGGTATGAGAGGCTAAGGGGTTTCCTACTCAAGAAGGGCTTCAAGATCGGGATTGTCGACACAACACTATTCACCAAGAAACTTAATGGAGAGATCTTCGTTTGCCAAGTATATGTCGATGACATTATATTTGGGTCAACAAACCAAGACCATTGCAAGGAGTTCGGTGACTTAATGTCCAAGGAGTTCGAGATGTCAATGATTGGCGAGCTAACCTTCTTCCTTGGTTTTCAAGTGAAGCAAATGAGAGAAGGGACCTTCATCTCTCAAGAAAAGTACACTCATGATCTACTTGAGAAGTTCAAGATGGAGGATTGCAAGCCAATCAAGACCCCAATGCCTACTAATGGACATCTCGACCTTGATGAGGGAGGTAAACCAATTGATCAAACTCTCTATCGTTTTATGATCGGTAGTTTACTTTACCTCACCGCATCTAGGCCGGATATCATGTTTAGTGTATGTATGTGTGCTAGGTTTCAAGCAAGCCCTAAGGAGTCGCATCTTTGTGTGGTTAAAAGAATCCTTAGGTATATAAGGCACACCCCTAACATGGGTCTTTGGTATCCCAAAGGAGCCCCCTTCCAACTAGTTGGCTATTCCGATTCGGTTTATGCCGGGTGTAAGGTTGATAGGAAGAGTACCTCCGGCGGGTGCCACATGCTAGGAAGATCTCTTGTTTCTTGGTCCTCAAAGAAGCAAAATAGTGTGGCATTGTCAATCGTCGAGGCGGAATACATTGCCATGGGAGCAAGTTGTGCACAAATCTTATACATGACCCAAACACTCCTTGATTACGACGTTGTTTTAAAAGATGTTCCACTCTTGTGTGATAATGAAAGCGTCGTAAAGCTTGCTAACAACCCGGTTCAACACTCTCGCACCAAGCACATAGATATTCGCCATCACTTTCTTAGAGATCATGTAGCTAGGAAAGACATAACACTAGTTGGAGTTAAGAGTGAAGATCAATTGGCGGATATCTTCACAAAACCACTCGATGAAACAACCTTTTGTAGGTTAAGAAACGAGTTGAATGTGCTTGATCACTCAAACTTCACTAAATGATGAGCTTGTGTGAACCATGCATTCATATGTAATATAACATATTTAATTTGGTAATGCACATAGGCTTGGCTAACGCGGTT
Source organism: Microstegium vimineum (assembly GCA_022036555.1). Taxonomy (NCBI): domain Eukaryota; kingdom Viridiplantae; phylum Streptophyta; class Magnoliopsida; order Poales; family Poaceae; genus Microstegium; species Microstegium vimineum. The sequence continues at coordinate 46,695,714 of CM039136.1, read as the reverse complement.
GAGATAACCGTCCTCAAAGCGGTGTGACAAAGCTTAACCGCAGTTTAAACTTGCAAGCAACCTAGATTCAAATTTCCGTATTGCATAGAATATGCATGTGTGTTGCTTTGTCGTTTCTTTTCGGTTAAGTTTGAGCATCCTCTGTGTTCGTCCACTTAAGGGGAGCATTCCAAGCTCAAGACACTTCTATACCCCCCTTGTGGCCATATGATGACTCCTTGGTGCTTCCATTCGAATATTTTGAGCTAAAACTAAAATCTAAGCCTATGGCAAACTATTTGAAAATGAGAGTTTGAGAGATGGTTCTCATATCAAGTCCAATCAGGTGTTATTTGGATCTTATTGGGATTGGAACTTGGTTGGGAGAAAGACGCAAAAATAAAACTTAAAAAATTCTATTTAAAAGGCGTCGGACGCTGCCGACGGACGCTCGGCGTCAAATGCCTCAGTGTCCGTCGCGATCGTCCGGAGACTGAACGTTGCCTGTTTGCAGGGCGACGGACGCTCCCCAGCGTCCGTCGCGGAGCGTCCGACGCGGTCAATGCGTTTGGGCGTTTCAAACCTATTTTGGAAGCCCGACGAACGATGCCGTCGGACGTTGTTCAAGCGTCCGTCGCACATCGACGGAGCGTCCGTCGCTCCACGTCGGAGCGTCCGTCGCGAACTTAAGGCGCAAATTTTTTTTAGAAATTTCTCGTCTCCTCTCTCCCTCCGCCGGTTTCAGATCAATCGTACGCCATTGCCGCTCTCTCCAACCCTAACTGCTCTGTTGCCGTCGTTGCCGCCCCAGCGCCGTCGCCGCACCTATGCCGCCGCCACCCAGCGCCGCCGCGCCAGTCTCCCAGCGCCGCCTCTTTTCTTGCGCCTTTCCTCCCTCTGCCTCGCGTGTTTCAGCTGTGCAGGGGCATCTTAGCCATGGAGCTCCCCTCCAAGGCCCTGTTAGAGATTTGATCGACCTCGGTTGCGTGGTCAAGGTGAAATTCCATCTCTGGCAACCCTCCTACCAGCTTGCTAATCCTCTCGACACTTTCTCGCCACCCTTATCCTTAAATCCCCTGTTTAGGTTGCGGCTTGGTTTTCGAAAACGACCGAGGAAATTACCTTTTCCTTCTAGGCTTAGTCACCGTGGACAGAGGTAATAGTTTGGGCAACTTCGATTCCGTTCTTATCTTTTTCATGCTTCTATACAGACCTTCACTCCTCAGCCTCAGTTGTCCGGGGTCTCGCAACAACAACAGTTCACCTCGCCGGCACAGCAGATTCCAGTAGTTGTGGTTCCGACTCCAGCGTTACCGTCCAGAGGACAGTAGAGTCAGGCACCAGTTACTCCTCCCTTCCAGGCACCAGCTTCTCCAGAGTGTCAGTCTCCAAGGACCCAGGTGTCCTCTTGGTTAGTTTTGCCCGGCGAGCTTCAGACAGGATTTACTCCTATCCGGGGAACTACCATAGCAGAGGCCTCGCGTGACCTCTCAACCTCCTACTTGGAGATTACAGGAGATGATTCTCCAGGAGCAGCTCAGCTAGACTCACCAGCTCCAGAGGTTGAGATGGATCCTCCGGCGACGAGCACTTACCTTTCTTTAATTGTCTCGTCGGAGATCGCACCTGAGTAGTCTACGCAGACGGTTACTACTCCTCCAGCTGCAGCTCAGACATACGCCATTTCACCTAGCCCCCAAGATGGATATCGTTTCGAATTTTGAAGAGACATGATGAAGACCCTAGAATGATAGGCTAAGTGTCATAAGGTGATGAAGGGCACTTAGAAATAGATAGGGCTTCTTTTTGATCCTTGACCGTACTATTAAGAGGGGTTGAGACTAGTAACTTGACTTAGGAAAGCTTCATGAACTAGGTGTGGTGCACACTTGTCTTCCTTAGCTCTAAGCAAGCCTATGGTGACCGTAAGATAGCGTAGAACAACTTCCATTTTCATCACGGCGAAAAACGGAGTTGAGAGGCCTGTTTTCTGGGCGACGGACTCTCCTGACGGAGGCATTGGACGCTGTCCGTCGCGTCGGACAAAGGCGTCGGGCGCTGGGTAGTTGAGTCCACAGCGTCCGTCGGCCTTCCAGTGGCCGTGTTTTTCTGGCTAAAATCTGTAGGGTCCGACGAACGTTGTCCGTCGGCCTTCCAGTGAGGGTGTTTTTCACCCCGAGCCAGAGTATAGCGTCGGACGCTGGGAAGAGCGTCCGTCGCTGGGAAATCCTGTCAGAGCTAGCCGTTGGGCAGAGCGTCGGAGTGTTCGTCGCCCAATCTTTGTGCGGAACTAGCCGTTGGGGCTTGCGGCGGAGCGTCTGTCGCCTAGTCGACGGAGCGTCCGTCGCCAACTTAAAAGCTGTGCTTTTTCCAGCCCGAGGCAGTTTCCTTGAGGGCTATTTATAGCTCCTCACTCTTCTCTCCCACCTGGCCTTTTGCTCATTTGAGTTGCTGAGTTTGTTAAGAAGGTTGGAAAGAGAGCAAGAGCCCTAGAGTGAGAGAGTGATTCGCGAATCCATCCATCCTCTCCTCTAGTTCATCCAAGAGTTCAAGTGTGCATCCTCTAGTTGTGAAGCTTGAGTGAGTCAAGCGAAGATCGAGGCTTGTTACTCTTGGTGATTGACATCACCTAGACGGTCCGGTGGTGCTTGGAGGAAGGTGATCGCCGGAGGATTGTCGGCGGCCCTTCTCCATCGACGTTGTGATCAGTTGTGGGCGATTCACCGAGCTGGAGTGGCGAAGAATCAGCCCATAGAGAGCACTCATCCCTTGCGTGGGATTGAGGGGGAGCTATACCTTGCGAGGTGCTCCAACGAGGACTAGGGGGGAGTGTCGACTCCTCGATACCTCGGCAAAACATCGCCGTGTCAAGCATCTCTTTCCCTAGCTCTTTCTTACCGTATTACTTTCCGCACTTGTCTTTCAATTCATACTAGAATTGTGTAGGAAGTTTTCGCTTTCTATTAGCTTGCTACCGCTTTCTAGCTAGGACACACAAGCTGTAGGCACTAGGGGGTTAATTGACTCTTTATAGGTTTAATTCTTGTCTAGAAATTAAAAAGAACCTAATTCACCCCTCCTCTTAGGCATCTTGATCCTTTCACTATGGTGATCCAACAAATTGACAGGCGACAAAGGGCTTTCTTTGGGCAGGAGATCCTCAAGATTATAGCTAAAACGCCTTGTGGCTTGGCAGAATGTCTGCACCACCAAGGACTGGGGGCCGAGGGGCTCAGCATCAGGGACTTTGGGGCTCAAAACATCTGCCTGCTACATAAGTTGAGTTGGTGCACCAACTACACTTCGTGGACTCCTTAGCCTGGGCACAGTGGGTAAGGTAGTGTGCAGGGTTAGCAAATCTAAAAGGGGATCTGCGTGAGCATCACTGGGAAACACTGTAGGCTATCCTACCTTTATACCATGCCATTACCAGTTACCACAGTGTGGCTTGGTGATGGAGAAACAACTCTCTTCTAGACGGATGTTTGGACTCGAGTTGATGCACTAGCTGATCGTTTCCCCGTTCTGTTCAGTCACTGCACACAGAAGGAAGCAACAGCACGCGCCACGGCCACGCCATCCTCTCAAATCTTGAACATGCCTTTGTTAACAGGTTATCTACTCAAGCATGGGTGGATTTGCAGCAAGAGTGATTATTGCTCAATCCTCTCTCACAGCAGAACAAGATCGGAGATTGTCCCTTTTGACTTGGGTCAAGAAAAACTCGGTGCATCTACGATATACAAGCTATTAAAGGCCAAAGAAGCACCCTGTGACCAAGCTGCGGATTTTGTTTGGGATAATGCTATGCCTCCTAGAGTTCCGTTGTTCATGTGGCTTGCGATCAAGGGAAGAATTCAAGAAGACCATCGTCGATAGCCCTTCATGCGCCTCCTGCGGCTATTCTGAAGAAACTACAAGGCACCTGCTCTTTCATTGTGGTCCTACCACTCAACTCTGGAGCGCCATTGGGGCCTCTTTACCACAGACGGGGATATGGCCTAGCGACATACACACGGACAACAAGATCAATACTGTGCCCGCAAAGCAACACAGCATGCTCATCGCCCTATGCTCCTTGCAGTTATGGAAACGACGAAATAGAATTGCCTTCCGAAACGAATAGCTCTCCCTACGACAACTTTTGCTTTCATGCAAGGTCAAAGCCAAGCTATGGCGGGCAAGGCTGCCAAGAAGACAAAAGGCGATCGCTGACAACTGGTGTAAGCTTTTTGAAGCCTCAGCTGAAAGCGCAATGTAAACTCTGCTGATTTCAAATGTATGAAAGCAGAGTTTCCGACCTGATGACCGATCAGTAGTTTCCCAGTGGTGCCATCTATTCTCCCCATAATGTAAACCTCGATGCAATGTAATGTTTCTCCCCCTCCCTCAAATGTAAACTGCCAACCATGGCTGAGCTGCAAGTTTTCTTGCCGCTCCATTGCAATATAAGGTGGGGGCTCTCACCCCCTCCGTTACCATAAAAAAAATGTAAATTCTTTCTCAGAAACCTTTCCTGTCATGTAAGCCAAAGGGCAAAAAGCTTAGTATGCAATGAAATCAGGTGGGGGAGTAATCCCCCCTGAAAGTTTTTTTTAAAAAAAATAGTACATTTTTTTGTATAAATGGTAAATAATGGGTTAATTGCATTTCCCAAGCAGTTTGAAATTGAGTAAGAGAAAAAAAAACAGCTAGTGAACTATTTATCCATGGCCATCCCTATTTTACTCGTCTGCTTCTCGTTTGGATTCCGATCAGCAAAACTGTTCTAAAGAAGAGAAAAGAAGATTGTTTTACAGATAAGGTCTCTAGCTCAACACAGGAATACTTGTCTTATGCACCCAACAACACAAGGCATATGATGGTTAGATAGGTTGGAAGATGATACAAAATGCACAAATCCACCAATCCAGACCAATCTTCCAGTCTAACAGATCTAATACCCTAAGGCTAAAACAAAACATACCTGTATCTGTACCTAATACCCTAAGGCTAAAAAACATACCTGTACCTGTACCTGTACCTGTACCTTATATTGGATACCTGATGACTGACTGACCAATACCAAAATTCCATGCTCGTATTAGGGTTATATTAGATACCTGATAACTGACTCACCAATACCAAAATTCAATACACGTATTAGGATTACTGTTCAGAAGTGAATACAATCATACCGGCCCTAAGATATTTTTTTTCTCCCTACATAGATATACTATTAATGGATTTTACGCAACGATGAGAAAAAATTGGAAGTTATTGCTTTAGAGATATCCAATAAAGGATGAAAACATTTTTATTGTTTGAACTAGCGTCCTGATTGATCTATAAGACTATGATTTTCTCCTTTTATTTCTTCCAAAACTTTGTAATAATAGGCTGTGTGCATCCTTAGATGTAGAGGCCAGATTTTGTTATCCATTATCTAAAATTTTTTTATGCAAGTGGCTCCATGATCTGATGCATGTTCAATGCAAAATTAAGCCAAGTCGGAAGGATTGAGGGACTCGCCGAGCGCACGACGCTGAAGACGGAGGCGCGATTGAGGCCATTTTTTTCGGTGAGCGAACCCTTCCGCGAAATTCTGCACCCGCGCCAGGAATTCGTGCGCGAGTGGGGAAGCGAGCCGCGGCGTACTGCGAGACTCCGCTCGCGCTGCAAGGGGGGAGGGGAGCGGCTGAGGAGGATGGGTAGATAGAGACGTCACTCGAGAAGGTGACTCCGCTCGCGCTGCACCTGCACGGGCACGGGTGGGGAAGGAAAGAAAAATGGGGGATGGACTCCGCTCGCGCTGCTAGGCCTGGTAAGGAATGCTATGCACAATGGATGCTATCCATATAAGGCCCGCGCAGGTTGTTCATGCTGGCCCAACATTATTTAGCCCATAAAGTGAGTATCCGACATTATTAGCCCATAAAGTGAGAATTCGACGGCCTACTTCTACTTGTGGAGGAGTTGACACCTTTTTTTCATCATCACACGACACGGGTTGCACTTGACAGACTGCAAGTCCAGAAATTTGTTCAGTTCACGCATAAAAATCCTGGCCAAAACCATCCAACGTATCGAGCTCAGGCTTTCGTACCTTTTGAGTGTGATGAAGGTAATTAGAATAGATATTTTTTGCGGCAACAATTTCTTGGGGTTTATGTTTTGACGTCCATACCCGACAAAAACCATAGCTTTTAGACTTAGCCTAGCTGCTTCACACAAAACCTTTTTTTAGTTGGTTACTTGGTTTGCCATCACATCAACTAAATTATAGGGTAAAATTACGACCAGATGGTAGAAGGTTTATTGGTATATTTGGGCTTCATAAGATAGTCGGCTCATGTTTAGTTGTATTTGAGCACTGACCACCAATTGTTGGATGACACACAACAAATAGAGTGTCGATGTCTAGACTACATTGATGCTCAACTGTGATCCTCTTGTTTGCAGGGTAAGTTTCTTTTGCTTGGCCGCCATCACTATGCACCTTTTACCGCTGCTCTAATAAACAATGTTTATTGCTAGTTTAGGTCCGCTCCAACTATTTATCACACACCGTGTATTCGACAAATGCATCTTTCAAGTGAATGCTTGTCAAACCTCTCACACCCACGGTCGAGCGTTAGTTGGTAAGACCGGAACAATCTTATATTTGCAATGGCAAACATTTCTACATTGTCACCAGTGTATAAAACCATGTGCTGAGAGTAGTAATATGTCGGTCTAGCACGAATTCGCCTCAAGCCCCTGTCACAAAGAATCATAGACATAACAAAAGCGAGATGAGCATTTAAGTCAAGCAAGAATTCACGTGCGTGGATTGGTCGACTTGGAGATAGAGCATGACGAGAGGAGGAGAAAGCGAGACAATGATGGCAAATGATCAATGAGAATGGTATAATTTTTAAGATATACGCCCTCCGTCTCAAAATATCTTTCTCACTTCTTGAAAAAAAATAGATTAATTTTATATAAAATATTATTAATAGTTATGATACATAATTGATATTATTAGATAGATAAATCTTTTGATCTAGTTTTTTAATAAATTTATTTGGAGACACAAATGTTGCACGTATTTTATATAAATCTAGTTAAAGTTGTGACACGAAAACCCAAAGCGACAGTTAATTTGGGACGGAGGGAGTATAAAATAAGTGATAATTTCACCTCTAGTGATACAAGCAACAAAAATATAATAATAATGGCAACCAAACCAAAACAATCACATAAGCACCCAAACATGAATTCAACAACGACAGTCTAATGTTGTACTTTCCGTTGCATTTTTACTATTATTAGCTTTAACTAAATATACATAAAATATTAATATTTATGATACATTGTTAATATTATTAGATATATTATTAAATATATTTTTATAAAAAAAATAAAGATATAAATATTATTAGAAATAGCATAGCGACACATGAAAGGATCAGAGTACCCATGACGGAACATGCAGAGACGGTGACCGCGAGATATATGACGTGGCCACTGATGCACGTCCACGTCAACCCCATTACCGTAGATTCCGCCCATATCAATAGCTGAACCACATAGCCACACCTGACGATCCAAAATCTACCCTCTCACTGCCCGTGCGGCCCACGCCGATTCCTGATTCCTGAAACAAAACCAGTGATGATCTGTCATAAAAAATGAAGGTCACGGTCACGGAATTCACAACAAGAAATTCGCACACACAGGAGAAAATACTGACTTTGTGGTTCCACTAGTACACTTGGACAGTGTCCCCAGCTGTCAGAAACACACGCCTCCCCAGTTTTATAAAAACAAAGCAAACAAAAAACAATCTTAGCTGTTGCTCTCGGACGACTGCAGCCCCCACTCCGCCAGTCCGCTCGGCCGCTCGCCGCCGCCGCCAATGGAGAGCCTCCGGCTCGCCGTCACCCACTGCCCGGCTCTCCCTCTCCCGACCTCCCATAGCCACCTCCGCCGCCGTCTGCACGTCCACCCCTACCCCAATCCCCTCTCCCTCTCACCCCGCATCTCCTCCCGCCTCTCACCTATCCCTCGCCGCCACCTGCCCCCGCTCCTCGCTTCCGCATCGGCGTCTCAAGAGGCAACCCCGAGCTCTAAGCCACCGTCGGCGGCGGCGGTATCGGGCGGTGCTAAGCCGCTGCCCCTCTTCATCTCGCTTGCGGCCGGCCTCGCCGTCCGCTTCCTCGTGCCGCGGCCGGCCGAGGTAACCTCTCAGGCATGGCAGCTCCTGTCCATCTTCCTCTCAACCATCACGGGGCTCGTCCTCGGCCCGCTCCCCGTCGGTGCGTGGGCCTTCCTCGGTCTCACCGCCACCGTCGCCACGCGCACGCTCCCCTTCACCGCCGCCTTCGGCGCGTTCACGAACGAGGTCATCTGGCTCATCGTCATCTCCTTCTTCTTCGCGCGCGGCTTCGTCAAGACCGGCCTCGGCGACCGCGTCGCCACCTACTTCGTCAAATGGCTGGGGCGCAGCACTTTGGGCCTATCCTATGGGCTTGCCATCAGCGAGGCTCTCATCTCGCCTGCCATGCCTAGCACCACGGCCAGGGCCGGTGGGGTTTTCCTTCCCATCGTCAAGTCACTGTCGCTCTCGTCGGGAAGCAAGCCCAACGACGCATCGGCGAAGAAACTCGGCTCTTATCTTGTGCAATCGCAGTTACAGGTAATAAACGATGCGCTTGAATGCTTGATGATGCCGATTTTTTTTCTTCAAATCGGGGGATTCCCCATTTCCATTACCAGATAATGGAAATACAGCCGAAAGTACATAGAGAATTCAGAAAGCATAAGGTCGGCCAGAACAAGCCGTCAGAACTAAATTGGAAGGGGAAAACACCTAGAACACTTATGAAACGACAACCTGAACACTTCCAGCCACAGCGTAGCAAAAGGGCATTCAAAAAATAGAGAGAGAGATCTTTAGCACAGGCATCAGTTCGCAGGGTCTTGATCAGCTTCACGATCCTTTCCAGCGTCTTGAATCAGATAAGTCTTCACAGCTACCTCTGTTGGTTTGGACAGCAGATTGACAGCGATCTTCAGCATGTCATTAACTCCATCAATGAGCATCTTCCTGTCATCTTCAGGGAATACACCTGCCCATGAATGTAGCTTGATGATGCAGATGCATGCATGTTTTATAGTAAGATGTTACTAGTCTGATGATTCCTGCTGTTATATCCGATATTTGTATTTGTCTCTGAGCCTTTTAAATTTATCTCCAGATGGATGAACCGGTGCATGTGCTTACTGCTTATATCTAGAAGCAGAAGCATGCTGCATGCATTTTTTTCAGGAATCCAAATAGCTGCATCTGTTACTGTTACAGTGTTACTGTTGCTGGCGTGAATTTCTTACATAGATTTTTTATAAGAGCAAGTATAATAAGAGGCTATAAGTGGGATGTATGATGAGTTGGAGGAGAGAGGGGGGAGAGAGCAGAGAAGCAGGCTATAAGTTAGCTTATGCACAAGGACCAAAAGATATTGTGAGACAAACAAGTGAGCCATAGAGTAGCTAACTACTATATATAAGTGGGCTGATATCCAGCAGCGGGCTGTATTATTAGCCTTGCTCTAAATTGTTGTACTCTGTAGTTGCTAATAGGATAGGGCCTAGTAATGGAAACTGTGCCTTAAGATTATTTAATGTCTTATAGGAATCCATATTGATGCTAATCACCACTGAATTGCAAAACTGTGTTCATTGTTGTGTGCACTTTGAGTCATTTATTGCATAACACTGAATGTAAGAACTGAATAGATTGATCCTTAACAGTATTTGTTATGGTTGTTGCCTTGTCGGTCACTTGATTCAATGCAAAGAAAGCAGTGGAAAAACTCATGGCATTTGTACGAATTGTAGTGTATTGTATGCAAATCATTTTGCTAGTCTAGTGTTCAGCTGGCTGTTTTCTGGATGCAGTGATACACAGATATAGATACATGTGTATTTATTTTCTTGCTAAAGAATTTCATAGATTCTTGTGTATCTAGCCTTCTTAGTCTGCTACTGCACAGCCCACTGTGTAGATCTAGCACTGGTTAAATGTTTTTTTTCTAGTGCTGGTCGAGTGTTTTTTCATCGAATTAGTGGCCAACAGCTTGCTTTAGTTATGATATGTAATGCATTAATGACATCAGAGTCACATTGTTTATATATATAGTTGCTACTCTATAAGATTGGTGTTTATAGAACCAATCTTGCAGTTGATCTCACCATATTTGTATATGGTGTTGAAGAAGTCCTTGGGAGTCTCTGTGAGTGTCTCCTTGGTTGCTCTGAAATACCGGAAAACACAGTGCTTGTAGATGAACTGAGCTTGCTCGAGTTGGACATAGGCAAGAAGCTCATGACTTTTGACCATGGACTTGGTCAAGCGCAGCGACCCGCATCTTGCCTGGCTCATATGAGCGGATGGTCTTGGGATCTCTCCCGTAGAGGATCTTGAATGGCGTCTCCCGGACTGAAGACTGGAAGGTGGTGTTCTAGACGTGTTCTGCCCACAGCAGGACCCCGACTATGCAGCCCATAGTCATGATCGGTAACGAGGCAAAGTTTTTCCCCTCTGCGCCCTATGGAAGATATAGGAAGGACAATTGTTTCGTTGCTTAATCCGACTCAGTACAAAATTCGATACCTGTGTAGGCACTTGTCGGGCTAACAACTTGGGAAACATTCTGCTGAAATACTGGAGAGGGAGAGGGAGAGGGAGAGGGAGGGAGAGAACGGCTGCTGCGGTGACTATGTGTTGGGAGTTCGCGACCCTGGAGTGCAGTGTCTGTGTCTGTGTGAACATTGAAGAGTTTCTTGTGACCAACATTGCTTCCTAGCTATCAACCACTTGAAATTATCACCTAGATTATGTAGTACTCCCTCCCTTTTCTTTTTATAAGGAATGACTGTGAATTGTTTTTATTTCCCCTTTTTTACTATAATCTGTCACTTCATTGTCTACCTAACCCTGCATTCGTGACTACTCTCAATGTGTTTATAGAAGTGAGCAAATGGTATTTTTCTTGATCTATAAGGTTCTTAATGTTTGTGCGCAGCGCAGTCAAACTAAGTAAGCATTATGATTTGACGCGAAGGGTGCACTTGATATCGATTTGTTTTAGCAGAGTAATTGTAGGTACATATGTATTTTTTGAACAAATTGTAATCTTACATTTGAAGCCTCAAACTGCAAGTGTTCTTGTATGTTGTTTCTTGCATGTTTATGTGGAATTTTGTCCTCTGTAGTTGTTCTAGTTATGTTTTTGCTTCTTAATCATTAGTGCATTTAATTTATTTTTTTTTGACTGTCACACATTTTAAATTTTGATCAATGGATTCACTGTGCTGGTTTCTGATGCTTGATTGACAGGCAGCTGCCAACTCCAGTGCTCTCTTCTTGACAGCGGCTGCACAGAACCTGTTGTGTCTGAAGTTAGCAGAAGAGATTGGTGTTAATATCGGAAACCCATGGATTACTTGGTTCAAGGTTGCTAGCGTGCCAGCACTTCTTGGGCTTTTAGTGACTCCTTATTTGATTTACAAAATATTCCCCCCTGAAATAAAGGACACTCCTGAAGCCCCAGCACTAGCTGCCGAGAAGCTAAAGTTAATGGGTCCAGTAACAAAAAATGAATGGGTCATGATTGCAACGATGCTTCTTGCAGTCTCACTATGGATTTTTGGGTAAGATTTTTCTTGTTGAAGAGGATGTTCCCCATGAATTGACTTGCAATCTGAAGCTAAACTTTCAGTAACTGAACTTTTGTATTTATTTTCACCATTTACACTGTTCTTGGAATCACGCAAGTAAGTAGATATACGCACAGCACAAGAGCACAAGTATCTTTCTTGACTGGTGCCTGCTGTAGTAGTCATTGTGATAATGTTCACATCACAGAGCACTGAGCACTGAGCAGCACTCGATTGGTGTAAGCAGCATTGTTCTGTGTGTTTTCCCCTGATGAAAAGTTCCTTTATTGGTCTGTGGTTCCACCCATGATTGTGGAGACAGCTAAAATATTCTTTTTTCTTTATGGCGAAGAGTCAATATGGTTAAAAAGGATTCAGTTTTCCTTTTTTTCATTGATGAAAACTATCCTGTTTTATTGCAGGGAAGCTATTGGCGTATCCAGCGTTGTTGCTGCAATGATTGGTCTCTCAATACTTCTTCTGCTTGGAGTGATGAACTGGGAAGATTGTTTGAATGAGAAGTCTGCATGGGACACCCTAGCTTGGTTTGCTATTTTAGTTGGTTTGGCTGGGCAGCTTACTAACCTCGGGATTGTGTCCTGGATGTCGAACTGTGTTGCCAAGGTTCTTCAATCTTTCTCATTGAGCTGGCCTGCAGCATTTGGTGTTCTTCAGGCCTCGTACTTCCTTATTCACTATATATTTGCAAGCCAAACTGCACATGTTGGTGCTTTATACTCGGCATTTCTTGCCATGCATTTAGCAGCTGGTGTGCCAGCTGTAATGTCGGCACTTGCTTTGGCATACAATGCAAACCTCTTTGGAGCACTAACACACTATAGCAGTGGGCAGTCTGCAGTATACTTTGGAGGTAATTGTGCTTTTCCACTTCTTTTGTTGAATACATATTTTCCAAGTTTGCTTGCAATCCACCGCGTTGGATTGGTACCATTCCATACTTGTTTCGGGCCTGGTTTTCAATACCGATTTATAGAGTAGTTAATTATAACCAGTTAGCTTCTACTGGTATTGCAATGTGTAGAACACATTTTGATGCACCATTTTTGTTCTTTTTGTCGATTCAATTTTACTAAATCCTTCTCTATAGCATCAATTTCTATTTCGCTAAGTATGACAGTGTATTTGATCATGATAGCTACCTTCATATTTGTGCACACAACAAAATGATAATTCAAATGGAGCCTTGTAAGGAAATGAAAGCACAAGCTACTGCGCGTAGACATTTGAAGAAAATTATTTGCTTGTTTTATTAGTTAGGTCATCCGTATAAGGGCTTTAATAAAGCTTTAATATTTGTTCTCTGCTGACTGAGTAATTTGATGTTTTTCCTTGTGCAGCGGGGTATGTTGACCTTCCAGATGTGTTCAAGCTGGGTTTTATAACAGCCTTACTCAATGCTGTAATTTGGGGAGTTTCTGGTGCATTGTGGTGGAAATTTTTGGGTCTTTATTGAGCCTTGGGGCAGTGTAAGTACATGAAAATGGTACTACCATATATTAAACGACTAACTCATGATCCACCATCGGAGGTGTGGGGGTTCGTTTTCTTCTGAGGTGCCTATGAATGCATAATAACAGAGGAACGCTCATCTTTAGAAGTTTTCTTTTTTTGAGCATTATCAACCTAGAAAAAGCAGATGGGTTTTCGTAAGGTTGTAAAGACCGTCTTATATATCCTTTGATTTGATAGATGTACCATCATATCTCCTCCCGACAAGGGAAATAATAAATGCAATGAGTGACTTTTGAATTTTGATGACCCAAATCTTGTCTTATATCAAATCCATGAAGATTAAGTTCATTTTTTTTTCGAACGTGTCTACATACGACACGTGTCTCATCGATCAGCAAGTCCTGCTCGCTGCACTATATATGTCGTAGACGTAGAGCAGCGAGGGCTTCTCTCTCTCTCTCTGTCTGTCTCTCTGAAGTACAGAGAAGATGCATGCTCGGTCTCCCTCTCAACGTGTGGTGTGGTGTGGGCATATATGATCAATGGACTGGACTCCCAACAACATGCATGCATGCATCCCGCTGATTGACCGCTTCAACCTCAGCTCCGCAACGCCCTCATGCCCACCGTGAGCAGAGCACTGCACTGAGCAGCATGGTGCAGGGCCGTTTCTTGCCTAGTATACCGGATCCGTGTCTTCTGAATTGATGAGGAGTCACCCCACCGTCGTCGCGACCGCAGAAGACATAGAGACAGGGACGACGACGACGACGACGACGACGACCGCTGAGACGACGGTCGTGGAAGAAGCACATCCTCCTGCAGGCTACCCCGCCGCTTCCTTGTCAACCCCGAGCCCTGATCCACCACCGGCGTCGGCATCGTCGGGCGGTGCCAAGCCGCTGCCCCTCGTCATCTCGCTAGCCGCCGGCCTCGCCGTCCGCTTCCTCGTGCCACGGCCGGCCGAGGTAACCCCTCAGGCATGGCAGCTCCTCTCCATCTTCCTGTCCACCATCGCGGGGCTCGTCCTCGGCCCGCTCCCCGTCGGTGCGTGGGCGTTCCTCGGCCTCACCGCCACCGTCGCCACGCGCACGCTCACGTTCGCCGCCGCGTTCGGGGCGTTCACTAGCGAGGTCATCTGGCTCATCGTCATCTCCTTCTTCGTCGCGCGCGGCTTCGTCAAGACCGGCCTCGGCGACCGCGTCGCCACCTACTTCGTCAAATGGCTGGGCCGTAGCACTTTGGGGCTGTCCTATGGGCTTGCCATCAGCGAGGCTCTCATCTCGCCTGCCATGCCCAGCACCACGGCTAGGGCAGGAGGGGTTTTCCTTCCCATCGTCAAGTCGCTGTCGCTCTCGTCGGGAAGCAAGCCCAACGACCCAGCATCGGCCAAGAAACTCGGTTCTTATCTTGTGCAATCGCAGCTACAGGTAATCATTAATATGCGCATGAATTAATGCTTGATGATGAAGATGCATGCATGACGGTTTTATATTAAGAGATGTTACTACTCTGATGCTTGACAGGCAGGTGCCAACTCCAGTGCTCTCTTCTTGACAGCGGCTGCACAGAACCTGTTGTGTCTCAAGTTAGCAGAGGAGATTGGGGTTAATATCGGAAACCCATGGATTACTTGGTTCAAGGTTGCTAGCGTGCCAGCACTTCTTGGGCTCTCAGTGACTCCTTATTTGATCTACAAAATATTCCCCCCTGAAATAAAGGACACTCCTCAAGCCCCAGCATTAGCTGCAGAGAAGCTAAAGAAGATGGGTCCAGTAACAAAAAATGAATGGGCCATGATTGCAACCATGCTTCTTGCAGTCTCACTATGGATTTTTGGGTAAGATTAATTTTTCTTTTTAATTAAAGAGGATTTTTTCTTTTTCACCATGAATTGACTTGCAATTAATCTGAAGCTAAACTTAATTTCAGTTACTGAACTTGGAGACAGCTAAAATTAAATATTCTTTTTTTCTTCTCTATGACCAAGAGTCAATATATATGGTTATTCAATTTTCCCTTTTTTATTGATGAGGACCAAAAAAACAGGCTTCTATATCCTGTTTTCAATATTATTGCAGGCAAACTATTGGCGTATCCAGCGTTGTTGCTGCAATGATTGAACTCTCAATACTTCTTCTGCTTGGAGTGCTCAACTGGGAGGATTGTTTGAATGAGAAGTCTGCATGGGACACCCTAGCTTGGTTTGCTATTTTGGTTGGTTTGGCTGGTCAGCTTACTAAGCTCGGGATTGTGTCCTGGATGTCGAATTGTGTTGCCAAGGTTCTTCGGTCTTTCTCATTGAGCTGGCCTGCAGCATTTGGTGTTCTTCAGGCACCCTACTTCCTTATTCACTATATATTTGCAAGCCAAACTGCACATGTTGGTGCTTTATACTCGGCATTTCTTGCCATGCATTTAGCAGCTGTTGTGACAGCTGTAATGTCGGCACTTGCTTTGGCATACAATGCAAACCTTTTTGGAGCACTAACACACTATAGTAGCGGGCAATCTGCAGTATACTATGGAGGTACTTGAGCTTTAATTTGCATCTCTTTTGTTCAATACATATTTTCCATGTTTGCTTGCAATCCACCGCGATGGATTTGTACCATTCAATACTCGTTTGGAGCCTGGTTTATAAAATTTATAGAGTACTTAGTTAACTAATTAGCTTCTAGTACCCTAAAAAAAACTAATTAACTTCTACTGGTAATGCAGTGTGTAGAACACAATTTGATGTACCATCTTTTCTTTGTTCTTTTTTGTCGATTCAATTTACTACGTAAATCCTTCTCTAGCATAATTTTCTATTGCGCTAGGTATGACTGTATTTGATGATGAAAACTACCTCCATATCTGTGCTCAGAGAAAAATGATAATTCAAATGGTGCCTTATAATGAAATGAAAGCACAAGCTGCTTCGCATAGATATGAAGAATGTTCTTTGGTTGTTGTAGTTAGGTCATCCTTGTAAGGGCTTTAATAAAAAAAAGTTTTAATATTTTTTCTCTGCTGAGTAACCTGATGTTTCCCTTGTGCAGCGGGTTATGTTGGCCTTCCAGATGTATTCAAGCTGGGTTTTATAACAGCCGTAACCAATGCTGTAATTTGGGTAGGTGCTGGTGCATTATGGTGGAAGATTTTGGGTCTTTATTGAGTCTTTGGGGCAGTGTAAGTCTCATGATCCACCATCCGAGGTGGGTCCGGTATTCTTCTGAAGTGCCTATGAATGCATAATAACAGAGGAACGCTATTCTTTAGAAGTTTTTGAGCATTATCACCTAGAAAGCAGATGGGTTTTCATAGGTTGTTAAGACCGTCTTATGTATATCCTTCGATTGATTGATGTATGTACTACTATCATATCTCCTCCCCACAAGGGAAATAAATGCAATATTGACATTCGAATTTTGATGACCCAAATCTCGTCTCCTAGTAAATCTAGAGCAAAATTCACCGTCGGTCGCTCAATTTGGCTCAAGATGTTATCTGGATCCCTGAACTTCTAAATTGAGAGAAAACAATTATTTATTGTTGTAAAATGTAGCCAAAATTTTGTTAAAACTAATGTTTTGTTAAGTTCGGGTACAACGAGTATTACCTGAACCTGAATTCGAAATTTTGGGACAAACGTCAAATAGTATTTTTAGAAACCCGAATTTCTCAAAACCCGAATTACCTGACCTGAATTTTTTGGGTAATCTGAATGCCCAGGCTTACTCAAGACGAGATTGACGAAGTCGTCTCCCACAACAAATTATTGACGAAATCACACAATCGATAGAAATGTCGTCTTCCACTATAAGCATAGAGCATATGTGCTCCCACAGAAAGTACCCACGGGACCTTGATGCTACTAGCTTTTTGTAACCACGGACTATATATGTCTTTTCAGAGTTGAGATGTTATTAATTTCAACATACCCTCTCAAAGGTTCATTGAGCCCGCAGAAAAGAGGCCCGCTTAGGCCATGGTTTTTTAGTGGAACTAGGCCATGGGTTAGTAGATCAAAGAATAAACATCCACGGCACAATACCGTGGGTGGGCTGGGTTAGTTTGTTTTCTCTCAAAAGCTTAGTAGAGTATCTCCAAGAATTTAGCTACAAAATTAGCTAAATTCACTAATTTTATTAATTTTTAAAATAAATAATATTAAAATACTTTAACAGACTATATAAAACCAAAAGATAAATGACTAAGCTATCTAAAAGCAGAGAACGAATAATGTAAGATAGAGAACTACTAAAAAGTCGGTTGAAGATATTTTTTTCCACTTTTCCTCCTTCTTAGTCGCCTGATCATTCATATCCTATCTACAGTGATGTGCAAAAAACCTGCTACTATTAGTCATTGTGTTGATCAATAAAAAATATAACTGTTGCCTGAAAAACTAGTATATTTCAGGCATCTGAAATATAGAAAATCTTTTTTTTCTTTAACAATAACCAAATTTAACTTTAAAAAACGATTTATCTAGTCTCTTGCAATGCTCTACTTGGCCTACCGATGGACATTGGTTTGCCTACAACGACCGTACGAATATCAGTTGCTGCATTTTTTACAGGAAGAAACATATATTAAGCTCATAAATAAACTTCATAGGGATTGCAAGATAAGAGCAACTCCAACAGTTTGACATTTGTGGTTTGGCAAAACATGGAATTTGTCAACTCTTAAATTGATATGGCAAAGATAAAAAGATAGAATATCCAACAGTTCCTCATAATTGACTTGGCAAAACGAAAATTATGGACGAGACTTAATTTTCCCACGACTTCTCTGTTCACGCGCGACATCTCCTCGCGCGCGCCATCAGCTACTGTACTATACCAGTACCACATCAGAGGAGGAGGATTTGGAGCGCGAAGCAGACGAGGGCGACACGGATCCAGCAGCGGCGGCCACGGCGCGGTGCGCGATGGAAGCTCCTTCGGTCGCGGATGCGGACGCGAACCCGGCGGGCGGGTCGGCAGGTGGTGTGGGGGCGAGCGGGCGAGGTCGGTCCGTTGGCCATAGGGACGTCGGGCGTCGATCCACAGCTTCTGGCCCCTGCGGCAGTGTTCCGGCGGCAGCTGCAGCACCGAGTCCTGGCTCGGCGGGTTTTGCCTCGCCCTTTTCACGGGCGCAAAAATGTCAACTATGAGCTGCTATTTGCGACTTTGGTAAATATGTCAAGCCCAAATGTCAAACGGAGAGTAGTTTTTTAGTTTTTTGGCCAAAATCAAATATGTCAAGTCTAAATGTCAAATTGTTAGAGTTGTCCTAAGGAGCTAGAGGAGTACAGCTATTTTGGGCTTCACTTGTTCAATTTCCTTGTAGAAGTAGCTAGAAATGGAGGCCGGCGGGGATGGTATACAGATACAGTTTGGCTCTCGGCAGCTGCAGCATGCAAGGGGCAGGCAGCGCACTATACATAGCATTCTCCATTTTTTTTCTTCTTGTGCCGTGTCTGGTCCAGAGCGTTCGGAGCTAGCACCTGTGATCCTTGGCACCCATTGTTGCGTTGTGGATCGCGCGTGGTCCCGATCGATCACTTGATCGCCGGTGAGGTGAGGTGACCGGGATCGATCGATCGAGCGCTTGATGCCGCATGCCGCCACCGGACGAGCCATCATCGATGATGGGGCGGGAGATGGACGACGAGGACCTGGTGGAGGAGCTCCTGGTGACCGTGAACTCGGCGCGCGCCTACGCGGAGTTTCGTCGCACGCAGCGCAAGGAGTGCGCCAACCTCCTTCGCTGGCTGCAGCTCGTCCTCCCGCTCCTGGAGGAGCTCCGCGACGCCGCGCCCCGCCTCACCGACGACGCCTACCGCCGGCTCGCCCTGCTCGGCCGCGCGCTGGCCGCCGCGCGACGACTGCTCCGATCGTGCCACGACGGCAGCAAGATCTACCTGGTTCGGTGGTTTCGGTTTCGATCGTCGTACCCTTGCATTGTCAATGTCCACTCCATTTGATTTCGATTTCTTTCAGGAGCTTGAGAGCGAGACGGTGCTGGCCAAGTTTCGCGACATGTACGAGAAGATGCACAGCGCGCTGGACGGGATGCCGTACGCTGAGCTCGCCATCTCCGACGAGGTGAAGGAGCAGGTGGAGCTGATGAACGCGCAGCTGACGCGGTGCAAAAAGCGAACGGACAGTACTCAAGACATGGAGCTGTCAATGGATCTGATGGTGATCCTCCAGAAGAACGACAAGGAGGAGGAGAGGAATAACGCCGCCGCCGACAGGGCCATCCTGGAGAGGCTGGCCAAGAAGCTGGAGCTGCAGACGCTGCCGGAGCTGAGGGCAGAGACGATGGCCATAAAGAAGCAGCTGCTCATCAACGACAGGAACGAGGACAGCACCAGTCAGACGATGGTGGACCTTCTGAACCGTTTCAAGGAGATCGCCGGCGTGGACGAGAAGGACGTCCTTGGCGGCGACGTGTCCATGCCCAGCAGAAGCCGCCTCGACAAGTGCCCGTCCCTGATGATCCCCAACGACTTTTTGTGCCCCATCACGCTGGAGATCATGACGGACCCCGTGATCGTGGCCAGCGGGCAGACGTACGAGCGGCGGAGCATCCAGAGGTGGCTGGACAGCAGCGGGGAGAGGACGTGCCCCAAGTCGCGGCAGCCGCTGGCGCACCTGTCGCTGGCTCCCAACTACGCGCTCAAGAACCTCATCCTGCAGTGGTGCGACAACAACATGGTGGAGCTGCAGAAGCGGGAGCCGGAACCTGCAGAGCACAAGGAGGAGGAGCAGCAGGGCACGGCCAACGACGACATCCCGTCGCTTGTGGAAGGCATGTCTTCCATCCACCCTGACGTGCAGCGCAAGGCCGTGAAGAAGATCCGGAGGCTCTCCAAGGAGTGCCCCGAGAACCGGACGCTGATCGCCGACACCGGCGGCATCCCGGCGCTGATCGGCCTTCTAGCGAGCCATGACAAGAAGGTGCAGGAGAACACGGTGACGTCGCTGCTGAACCTGTCCATCGACGACAAGAACAAGGCGCTGATCGCCAGGGGCGGCGCCATCCCGCTGGTGATCGAGACCCTCCGGAACGGCACCCCGGAGGCGCAGGAGAACTCGGCGGCGACGCTCTTCAGCCTGTCCATGCTGGACGAGAACAAGGCGGCGATCGGGAGCCTCGGCGGGCTGGCCCCGCTGGTGGAGCTTCTTCGCAGCAGCGGCACCACCGCCCGCGGGAAGAAGGACGCAGCCACGGCCATCTTCAACCTGGTGCTCAGCCCCCCGCAGAACAAGGCCCGCGCCACCCAGGCCGGGATCGTGCCGGCGCTGCACGGGGTCATGGACGACGCCGGGCTGGGCATGGTGGACGAGGCGCTCTCCATCTTCCTCCTGCTCTCGTCGCACGCCGCGTGCCGCGCCGAGATCGGCACCACGGCGTTCGTCGACAGGCTGGTGCGCCTCATCAAGGACGGCAGCAGCACGCCCAAGAACAAGGAGTGCGCACTGTCGGTGCTGCTGGAGCTGGGAACCAACAACAGGCCGCTGCTGCTGCACGGGCTCAGGTTCGGACTCCACGAGGACCTCTCCAAGATCGCCAAGAACGGCACCAGCAGGGCGCAGAGGAAAGCCAACTTGCTCATCCAGCTAGCGCGAAAGCTCTGATTTTGTTGTTCTTTTTTTGTGATCCTATTTGTGATGTACTGATGTGATGATGAGGAGGCGTACACCGTCTTTCGGCAGGGCATAGAAATTTTGAGGAATTTCTGGTGTGCTTATTGTCATGTGTTTGCTACGTCAATCCAAGCAGGCCTACAGTGAATATATATAGTCCAAATCCAGATAAAAATTGAGGGCATGCCGATTCAACGTCCAACGGAATTATATAGTTCAAATCCAAATAAGCAATGCTGTGCTGTCCAGAACTGAACTCCAGATGCTCCCGCCGCTCCGTCGCCCCGCCTCCCTCGCCGCCCGCCTCCTCCTCCGCGACAACCAGCGCATCAGCGCACTCGCCCGCGCGGGCGATGTCGCCGCGGCGCGCCGGGTGTTCGACGCCATGCCGCACCGTGACGTCGTCTCCTGGAACGCGCTCCTCACCGCGCTCTGGCGCGCGGGCCGCAACCACCTCCCAGACGCCCGCCGCCTCTTCGACGAGGCCATGCCCTCCCGCGACGTCGTCTCCTGGAACTCGATCATCGCCGGCTGCCTCGCGCACGGGGACTTGGACGCCGCCTCCGCCTACTTCGCCGGCGCCCCGCACCGCAACGTGGCCACGTGGAACGCCATGCTCGCGGGGCTCCTCCGGCTCGGCCGAGCGGACGACGCCGACAGGCTGTTCGGAGATATGCCCAGGAGGAACGTGGTGTCGTTCACGACCATGGTGGACGGGCTCGCGCGGCGCGGTGAGGTGGCCAGGGCGCGGGAGGTGTTCGACGCAATGCCGGACAGGAATCTGGTGTCGTGGGCGGCCATGATCAGTGGGTACGTTGAGAACGGCATGTTTGTCGAAGCGACGGAATTGTTTGAAGCGATGCCAGAGAAGAATGTTGTGGCGTGCACTGCGATGATCACTGCATACTGCAAACAGGGGGATGTGGAGACCGCTAGGAGGCTGTTTGACGGGATTCATGCCAAGGATGTCATCTCCTGGAATGCCATGATCGCTGGTATGTCCTACATTTTGAACCCTCTTTCCTATTATTTCATATTGGCTGGTTAGATGTTCAAGCTGGAGATGAGGCTGCCCGCCCGCATTCCTCAGCTACTTGGTGGTGAATGCAACAGTCACGTTGGACAAATGTTGGGAGTTTCAAGCTTTTTGCTCACGTTTCATTGTTCTCGATTCAGTGATTCAGATAATCCTGTCGATGTGTTTTTTTTGGGGGAGTTAAAGAAGGGGATTTATAGTAATAAACAGAATAAAATATAAAGATCATGCATCTATCCTTTTTATTAATTGTGTCACTGATCATGCAATGATAGAAACCCTCATGGTGTATTTCTGCAGGATATGTTCACAACGGACACGGGGAAGAAGCCATGAGATTGCATGCTGTAATGTTCAGAGAAGGTGTAAAACCAGATCATGCGACTCTTATTGCAGTCTTGACAGCTTGTTCTGCTCTAGCTTTGCTCAGACAAGGAAAATCCACACATGCTATTGCCATCAAAGCAATGCTAGAATCTGGCGTCTCTTTTTCTAATGCCTTGATGACAATGTACAGTAAATGCGGCAATGTGGGTGAATCAGAGTTGGTTTTCATCAATCTTAGAACCAAGGATATTGTTTCTTGGAACACAATAATTGCTGCGTATGCACAACATGGTAAATATCAGAAAGTTATAGCACTGTTCCATGAGATGGAAGTGACTGGACTTATTCCCGATGATATCACCTTCCTTAGTGTGTTATCGGCATGCGGGCATGTTGGCATGGTGGATGCCAGCTTGAAATTGTTTGATCTAATGTTATCTAAATACGCCATATCCCCAAGAGCTGAACACTATGCTTGTATTGTGGATATATTGAGCCGAGCAGGACAATTGGAGAAAGCTTCTAGTTATATAAAAGATATGCCATTAGAAGCTGAGAAAAATGTATGGGGTTCTTTGCTTGGAGCATGTCAGATACATGGTAACGTGCAGCTCGGTGAACTTGCTGCTAAGATGCTTGTTCAGTCAGACTCTCAAAGTTCAGGTCCTTATGTGATTCTTTCGAATATATATGCTGCTGCTGGCATGTGGGGTCAAGTCAATCAAGTAAGAGGTCAGATGAAAGAAAGAGGTGTGAAGAAACAACCTGGGTACAGTTGGACTGAGATTGCAAATGAAGTTCATATGTTTGTGGGTGGAGATGCATCTCATCCAGAGATGAGAAAGATCATATCTGAGCTGAGAAAAATCAGCTTTCATATGCGAATGGTCACCAATGAAGCTCATATAATGGTAGAACTGGAACAAGAGTGTGGTTACTTTTCATAATCTTAAGTGCCCATGCCATTCTAAACATACATTCTACTCATTATCCTATGAGTTCAAGGATCAATTTTTTTTAGAGTACAGGTGCATTCGGATTCTTTACAGGTTACTGTGTCACCTAGGTGGCAAGAGGTTCGTGTGGAATCAGAGTTCAGTTCCCTGGTTAGCATTGCCTTGGTGCCTGTGCTTTTCAGGTTTTCCTTGCTAACAAGAGTGAGCCAATGCTGCACACCATCGTTGGCAAGGTTATGCTTGCCTGGCAAAGCTAGCTGTAGAACCTTGCCCTCACCTTGGCCACATGAAATTCCAACAATCCAGCATGTCCTTTAATCAGACAAGTTTAGTGGCTATTGTAATGATGACACTGAATTTTTGCCGATAAAGAAAAGGACTCAAGTTTTGAAAACTTGATGGTTGGAGCTACAAATTAGAAGGAGCAGTTCTTAAAGGTAAGAATAATTGTATTCATTTGTGTTGTCCTTGGAACTACTAGTGTTTTAGACAAAATCTAGATCCAACTTACTTTAGGCATATTTGCAGGTTTCGCAGCAACATCGAGGAAAACTACAAATTACCTAAAGGAAAGTGATACGGTTCTTCAGACAATGTCGTACTGGTCCTGCACAGACCTTTGTAGTTTGAAATACTTTTATGCAGTTTTACTTAGGCCTATTCGGATGGTGGGGATTCCAGTGCTCCATAGATCACACATAATTAACTTGTAAATATGCTCTTTGGAGAACTTTGACACAAGTTCTTTATTAATCAACGTATTTCCTAGAATGATAAGGTAATGTGGGCATACTGTAATCTGGGATTATGGACTACTTAATTGCATATAGCAGGCCAATATTTTATGGAGATTCTAACATGCAGAAACTTATAAAACCATAGAAGGGCATGACACTTTCTTATTTCATTCTTGTATTTTTACATGTATGTTCCATTCTTTGTAGTCTAAATCCATGGCATGAAGTAAAAGAAAAAAGGGTTACCCCACACAGCTTTTCATCATTGTGAATCTTTGGCATTCCAGCTGTCCTGTGTGCTCAGTGGATCTGAACAAACAAAATCGAAGCTATACTGCTTCCATAATACTATATTACAATTTAGGAGTTTCTTTTCTTCATTATTTCACCAAAATTTCTGAGAATTGTCTTCTTTTTCTGCTTTCCAGGGTTTTTGATGTCGTCTAGACGAGTAGATCCGCCGACATCAGAATACACATCATCTGCTGCCACATAATTTTCTTTCGTCTTGCTTCCCTTGGTCTCACGAGGTGATGCTTCTGCTGACGTTTTGGTCGATTCAGAACTGAACATAGCATCAATCATATCCTTCAATTCTTTAATGCTACTCTGTGCCGCTGCCTCACTGATCTTGAGGGTTTCATACTCTTGCTTGATACTCTGCAAGGTACTCTCTTTCTCAAATATCTGTTCATTAAGGCGAGAATTCTCCACTCTGGCAATCTCCAGTGATTCCCTTGCTACATTAGCTTCACCCACTGCATGCTTCAGCATCTCCCTCAGCCGAGAATTCTCATCTCTGACCACCCTCTGTGATTCAATCAGCTTATCATTCTCTTCCTTTCCTTTACTTAGGTCCTCCTCAAACATCTTGATGCAATCAACGAGGCCCCTCTCTTTTTCTTTTGAGGCACCTGCCAATTCATCTGACTCAACTTTTAGTCTCTCTGCCTCTTCCAGTGCCAACTGGAGCTTGCCCTCTGTGCTTTCTAGTGAGGCTTTCAATCTCTCCACTTCTGTCCTTGCATTATTCAACTCAGCCTGCACCAATGAAAGCTTCACTTTTGTTTCTCTGGCCTCTGTAGTTTGTTCATTCAAGGCTATGGCCAAGTCATCCATGGCCTTCTTGCACTTCTCCTCAGATTCCACAGCTAACTTGAGCTCACGCTGTAGCGACCATGTCTCAACCTCGTCAGGGTCAGCAAAGGAGAATGACATTATACCCCTTCTCCTGAAATTCTTCAACGGCTGTCTACCCAGATTAGAGCTGTTGGCGCTGTCTCGTAGCGAAGCTATCTCAATCTTGGCCTCCTCCAGGGATACCTTGGTCTGCTCAAGCTGCTTTGTTTGGGCGTCCAATGACAGAAGCATCTTCTTCTCTGAATCTCTTGCTGCCTCCAGTTCGCCCTCCAGGTGCTGTAACCTGTCTGCAAGGTCCAACTGCTCTTGGCCTCCATTACTCTTCAATTTTTTGTTCCTATTCTTGTTCGTCGTCCTGAGCTCTTGTATCTCATCTAGGGCGCGCGCCTTCTCCTCTTTCTCCTTCCGCAGCTCCTCCTGCAGTCTGCTCAACTGTTCCTGCACGTCTGATTCATCCATGAAACCCTGGTTGGGACTCTGCTGCCATTGAAGGATGACCTGAGACTGACGTCAACAGAAGCACGCTCATGTGAGTTCATGGATTGGTGACATGAATCGATACAAGAAAGGAAAAAACACCACAACAATAAAATGAATCAGCAGAGATAATGATCAGTGAAGATCGGCTAGTAACAAACATGATCCCAGAATCTGATGATGAATGAATAAGAAAAAGTAGGGAAACTAATATCAAGTGCGTGCGTATCTACCTGGACTTGAAAGAAAACATATTCTCCAACCGAGAACCCTGGAGGATGAAGCAGCAACTTTTATGTCAGAGAAGAGATGATCCGGCGCCGAGCCAGAAAGTTGGTTCACGCGCATAGGAGACCAGTTGTATTGTACTCTTGGAGCGAGGAATTTTCTCTTTTGGTGTCGTCAGAGGAAAAGGGGAAGACGAAGACAAGTCTCTTATTGGTGAAGGATTGTGGCTCAGAATTGAAACGGTCGAACTCTCTAGACTCAGGAGAGGAACCGGCTTGAAGATTGGAGGGGAAACGAGTCGGCGATGGAGGGTTTTTTTTTTCTTCTGGTGCCGGTTACCGAAAGGTCCTCTGACCTTGACGTCCTACGCAGCTGGGCCCAGCAGTCAGCCTGTGACAATAAACTTTTTTCTTTAATAAAAAAAATAAATAGAGGAGCCGGTGCGGTGAGAGACTATTGCTTAACTCGGTTCAGGATGGCAACAATGACACCTCCACCAGCTCCACGGGTAAATGAATCCTCTGTTCTATGCGACTACGTCATGCCTTTCCCCTTTCTCGGCCGTTCCGGGCACAATCAAGAATTGATTAGTATTTTTTCCTTTCCAAATAAAAGGAATTGTTTATTTTGGTAGTTCGTTAGTAGCGTGCACGTATTGGCCATATGGAATTGACATTCATGGAAAAAGGAAATGCTGGAGGAATGATGTGCACGTACTATGTTTATGTGCACATTTGATACCTGACAATTTGGGCGCCTTTGTCCCCCTTTTAAACACTTGACGTCTTTGCAAAGATGTGTTGTGCGTAGATAAGGAGGGTGATTAACCCCCTTTGTCCCCCCCTTTTAAACACTGGCCCAAATCAATTGTTGGCAGTTGTGGAGGGTGATTAAGCTTTGCGTGTGTACGCAAATGGCGTTTAAAGCCTTTATTCATTCAGTTTGCACATTTTGTCATGAACCACTCAGTGGCATATAAAATAAAAAGAGCCTAATTTTAACGCTTCGGCCTCTCTATCGTCTACCACATGCCAGTGGTTTCACCCTGTTGAGTTGAGATCACTGACCTGCAGCTTACTAAGAGAGTAAGAGGCAGGCAAGGCAATGCCTGCGGGGGGCGAGCATTCTGGTTAGGAACTGTGGCTCATTTTCGTGAAAAACCGGACCGTGATTTTGTCCAACACTCGGGCCAGGTTGCCGTGCGGCCCACATGTGAGTGACATTGCTAAGCTTACAGTAATTCTGTCGCGTGCAAAGGTGCAAACCCGGCTGGTGCTACGTCGGTCCCACGCCCTCTTATTTCTTCTACCTATCTTATTTTATCTACCTATATATCTTAACGGCCTTTGCTCAATATATATATATATATATATATATATATATATATATATATATATATATATATATATATATATCTTAACGGCCTGTCTGGATTGGTGTTCAGTCGGTAAAATTATTCCATGTATACGATAAATGATACCTCTGTAGTGAAGAAAATTACATTTGTTTATAAGAGATTTCTCTTATGCTCTCGATCCGTCTAGTAGATTACTACTCTCTATCCTAAAAATAAATGAACATTCGTATTTTATGAAATCAACAGGGGACAATGGTGCCATGGTGGCCTTCGCTGTTAGTACCAGTTTTACCACAGCACACATTGGCGTCCTAATTCCTCAGAAACGTCCAAAACGATTAGCTGCGGTCGGAGAATGTGAAATTATCACTCCCCGATAAATGAAACCAACAGCACTGCATAACGTCACATCTGAGTGTCACGACCAGGGTTTTTCAAACCGGTCGGTAGGTTACCGACCGGTTACCGACAAACCGCCCGTGGACGGTTCGGTATCGGTTTGAATTCAAATTTCAAATTTAAAAAAAAAATCAAAAATGCTGAAAAATTTTCTAAAAATAGTTCATGATTTATAGAGTCGAATGGTGTACAAATTTTTCAAATTGGAGTTCGTTTGCTATTTATTTTGACGTGTACAAGTTTGAAAAAAAAGAAAAAAAATTCTTTTTTTTTTCAAAATTGTACACGTCAAAATAAATAGCAAACGAACTCCAATTTCAAAAATTTGTACACCATTCGACTCTATAAATCATGAACTATTTTTAGGATTTTTTTCAGAATTTTTGATTTTTTAAATTTAAATTTGAAATTTGGTTTGGGGCGGTAACCGCCCAAACCGGACGGTAACCGGCCCTATCCGACCGGTTACCGGTCCCAAACCGTTTGAACTACGCCGTTTGAATTCAAAATCCAAACCGTTCGGTTTGGGCGGTAACCGGCAAACCGCCCGTGGACGGTTCCCGACGTCGAAACGGTAGGGTAAACCCTGGTCACGACCAGTAGCCGAGGTCGACAGACCATGTTCTCCTAATCCTCTCCCAGATATCTTTGGCTGGAAAGCATAAAAGCTCAATAGTACTTACAATGATGCATCCCAACAAACTAAATGCATCCCCCATGTCATACCCATGATGATTACAATTATTGTATCTCCAGCTGCGATCCATGACTTCCCAAGATCAAAAGGTGATGATTGTAATCCCACACAGCAAAACACCGATCCACAACCTAGCCATCTCTAGGGTTTGGTGGATAGTACATATCGAATAACCATTTAATGATAGACTCACAGTTGGTAAGAGTTGGCAATCCATGTACTACTTACTAGTTAACAGCAGGCTTAGGTTATTCTCTCCCACACACTAACAGTAACAGGGTTCCAGTTGGAAGATGAAATGATACATGGGGACCACAATAGCAATATAACAAAAGGAAAGGAAAGGAAAGGAAAGCAGACCCGATGATAAAGGACACACGAAAATGGTCCTTGTACAAGCATCACGACTACCCCAAGGGTTAAGAAGATAAAGATGGCAGTCACTTGGAAGGCTTGGCTACTACTCATCGTCAGGCTTGCTTGCATCCCTCATTTCATCACCGCCATCCTCCTGATACACACAGCATGATAAGCATTACTTACCGACAATAGAATTCCAAGTGTTCTGAATTGTTGTTATTGCTATCCTATCCCCATATGATGATGAGGTAGAGGGTAAGGTTTTACTGATGTACTACCTGCATGTCAGAAGTCCACAAGGTGAGGTTGTCACGAAGGAGCTGCATGATGAGGGTGCTATCCTTGTAGGACTCTTCCCCGAGAGTATCGAGCTCCGAAATAGCTTCATCGAAGGCCTGGGACCAAGTAGGGATGTGATTATGATGGATTACACAAAACAGCTAGCATGTGCTACCTAAATTGGTTAATTAGTAATAATTACTTACAGCAAAGCTTTATGTACAGAATGGTAATCTGTATATCAGCGAAGGAGAGTTTTACAAGCATCTGAAGAATTCAGTTCAGTGATGCCAAAGACAAGATTAAGAAAGGCCTCATCTCTCATGGCAGCATGGGACTACCAAAAGAGCACCCCCCACTGAGATGGCCAAGGTGATCGCGCCCTAACAAACATGCCCCATTTGCTTTGGGAGATTCCCGAATACAGATATAGCAGCAAGTTGTGGTGGATCCAGAAAGGCAGCATGGCGCCCTCCATCTCCATGTTGATATGAGGCAGGCAGCACATGCAATGAGTTCATACATGCCAGTTGCAAGCAAGCATGTGGGGGGGGAGTACACTAACACTGTGCAAGATATACTTAGTAACAATCACATCTTGGAAGCATCCGGCAATTTGGGCATGGACGCATCGGATACGCATGCAGCTGCTACTACAGGAATCAGGATGCAGGTGCAGTGGGCACTGGGCAGTTGGCCAAGGCCAAGGTGTGTGGGGGAGCGCTGAAGAGTCAACACACGCCACACAAACGTGACTGCAAGGGAACATTTTATTACGGATGCAAAAGCGTTGCACAGTGCAGTCTAATAATAATTGATATAGTAAAATAACGCATTGGTGAAAATGTAGTGAATCGGGCGGGCTAAATGAATGAATCATGGTTCCGCATGCACAGAATGAATGAAATCCAAGTTTGTCCTGCAAATCTAGCTTAGCAAGTTACTGTGTGGATCAAGCAAACGACGAAACTAGTGAGTGCGAGTGACGTTAAGAATAATTAAAAAAACTTGGATCTGCACCTACACGCGTTATAATAAGCTAATCCGGCGAGCGAAGAAATTAAAAAAGCGAGGCGAGGTGAGGTGAGGACGAACCTGCTTGGCGAGGGTACATGCGCGGTCCGGCGAGTTGAGGATCTCGTAGTAGAAGACGGAGAAGTTGAGGGCGAGGCCGAGCCTGATGGGGTGCGTGGGCGGCAGGTCCTTGACGGCGATGTCCTAGTAGAATAATTAAATTAATTTAGGCAGGGACGCAGGGTTTAGGAGAGGAGAGAAGAGAAGAGAAGAGATCCGTGCAATGAATCCACAACCATCCATTTAGTTAGGCAGGGACGCAGGGTTTAGGAGAGGAGAGAAGAGAAGAGAAGAGATCCGTGCAATGAATCCACAACCATCCATTTAGTATTAGCTGGTAGCCTGGTAGGTAGTAACTGCTCTGCTACGGAGGAAGAGAAGAGGAGAGGAGAGGGGGAGGGAGATCCAATCCAATCCAATCCGATGAAAAGAGAAGAAGTTGAACTCCACGCACGCACCTGCGCGGCCTGGTATGCTGCTAGCGTGGATTCCGCGGCTTCCTTGCGCTCGTCTCCGGTCTTAAACTCAGCGAGGTAGCGGTGGTAGTCTCCCTTCATCTTGAGGTAGAAGACCTTAGCATCAACGGCGGCTGCGGCTGGGACGAGACGTTCGTCAAGGAGGCGCAGGATCCCCGCGCAGATCCCGGAGAGCTCGGCCTCGACGCGCCCGCGGTAGCCCTTGGCGGCGGCGGCGTGTCCCTCGTTGCCCCGCGACTCCTCCTTGTGCTCGATGGAGGAGACGATGCGCCAGGAGGCCCTCCGCGCGCCGATGACGTTTTTGTAGGCGACGGAGAGCAGGTTGCGCTCCTCCACGGTGAGCTCGGTGGACGCGGCTGCGGCCACCACCTTGTCCATGAACTCCACCATCTCCTCGTACCGCTCCGCCTGCTCCGCTAGCTTCGCCATGTACACCATCTCCTCTCGGGTGCCGGCGGCGGCCATGGGTGTGGGTGTGGGTGTGGCTCGTGCGGGTTGGGGAGTGGGTGGGTGCGTGGGGATGGGAACGGGAACGGAAGGAGGGGAGGGAGAATTGGCAAGGAGCGGCTGCGGTTTTGTGTTGTGTTTGTTTTATGGGTTTTATTTAAAAAGGGAACCACGAAGGAAGGATGGGATGGTGGAAACGGAGGAGGAGGAGGAGGAGGCCCTCGCTTCTCCGCTTTTCCCCCTTTTCGGAGCCGGAGCTGCGGACCCGACGGACGGAACAGAAACGTCGTGGTTGGAGATAAGAACGAAGGAAGGAACAAGCAGAAGGACAGAGAGAGTAGTACCTGGGAGCTTGTTGCGTTCATACGGCGCGTGTCAGTTGGTCATAGGCCCATAGGGACTGAGGCTCCCTTGTTGGACCAGGCCGCTCCGGGACGAACGAAGCGGATCCCTTGTATACTTCTCACTTCCATTGGGCCTCTATCCCGTTTCGTCCAGATTAGAAATTGGAAAAGGTCCACGCTACCTCTAACCATCCATCCATGGGCTAGGCCTAGGCTGGGCTACTATTTTTTTTTTGGATAACCTAGTCTGGGCCAGGGTTTTTCAATCCGACCCGTCGCCGGTAACCGGTCCCCGGCGGTTGGGCGGTTACCGACCGGTTTGACCGGTTACCGGTCCAAACCGAACGGTTTGAATTTTGAATTCAAACCCCGCAGTGCAATCGGTTCTGGACCGGTAACCGGTCGGTTAGGGTCGGTTACCGACCGGTTTGAACGGTAACCGGTCCAAACCGCCGGGTGGCTTTTTTTTTTGCTTGAAAAAATCAAATTTTTTTGCATGACCTTTGTGCATAATGATGTAAATAGAGCACACAATTCATGTAAAATAGTATGATACAAATGGCCAACCCCACAATAATATCATAGTGATGCACTAGCCACAAATTCACGACGGAAATAACGTAGTTTACCGTTGCAACAACAACAAATCGTCCATGGAAATACCTCGTGTCGTAGACATGCGAACATCATGGTCACTACTCACTGGCGTTGCATATAAGGGAAGATCCCGTTTCGGCACCCCTCCTCATACTCCGCGGTGGACATTAGAGCGATACCGCGCGACTGTAGCCCGGCCTTGTACTCTATCCATGATTGGCCCGTCCAATGAGCTGTGGTCTCCCATTCCTGCACTAACATGTTGTAGAAATCCGGGTCTTGCCATTCGTAGACCCATCTAGTGGCCGGTTGCGTGCTGATGTCAGGAATGGGGTAGGTATAACCACCACCGTACGATGTATCACTGTACGAGGAAGAGGAGTACTGTGGTGTGTCGTAGCAGTCCGTCGGGTCGTACGCTCTCCTCTGCAATTCCAGCTGCCCATGGTCGCGGTCCTGAGTAGCATGTGTGAAGTCCGTCTCACCTGCAGCCGACCATAATTAGTACTAGTAAATAGGCAGACATTAAAAAAATGTCTGTAACAATCCATACCTGTGAAACGAAGTCCACCTGCATCACCAGCACCACTACCACCAGCACCATCTGCAGAACCCCCAGCCCCACCACCACCAACAACAGCAGCTCCAGGGTCATCGTCACCACTATGACCGTC
Organism: Microstegium vimineum; assembly: GCA_022036555.1. Lineage (NCBI taxonomy): Eukaryota > Viridiplantae > Streptophyta > Magnoliopsida > Poales > Poaceae > Microstegium > Microstegium vimineum. The sequence goes on along the minus strand of CM039136.1, from coordinate 46,663,347 downwards.
TCCACTGTCAGTTGTTGAGCTGCTGTGATCGGACTCCTGGTACCGTGGACTTTGCTCACCCTCCTCGCCATCATCTGTCGAATCATCGTTGGTGACAGGTTGTTGCACTCGCTTCCCCTTTTTTTTTCTGGCTAGGTCCCGTCTGGTATTTTCTTTTCCCAAGATGCGTGTCACCCACATGTCTACGGGCCCAATCACTGATGGGCCCAAGATCGTCGGGGTCCACTTGGTCTCTGTCATGACAAATAATGAATCATATTATTAAAAGTATGGTTCGTTAGTGGCTAACAAAGTACATCAACGTACCTCACGATATGGGACGGAAGAGGGATGTTTGTTTCTTCATCCTCTTCGTCGAGAACTGGAGCCTGGTTGGATCTGTCATACTTCATCCAGTCTCGAACCGGATTATCCCTTTCGTAAAAGGATATCTACGTGAACTGGTCAATGAAGTCTTCTTCCTCACGCCTAGGTGGTCCGGATGCATCCGCGAGTCGCAGCCGAAGGTTGTAGTTCACATACACTAGCTTGTTCAGTTTTTTGTGGGACAAGAGATTCCGAACCTTCGTGTGCACCAAGGCAAATGTACTCCAGTTGCGCTCGCATCCACTGGAGGATACACACTGCGCAACAAGCCTCAGCGCAAGTTTTTGCAGATTTGGAGTGCTCCTGCCGAACAGCATCCACCATTGAGCTGCAAGTGAAACCCATTATGTATGCGCTCAAAAAGACAAAAAAATAAGTTCAAAAGTACTCTTACATGGGGTTGTCTTAGGGTCTGTGGCCATTTTAATGGCCAGCTCACTGCCAAACTCCCCAAGGTGTAGGCGGAATGATTCTGCCTCCTGTAATGCCAAGATAGCGGAGTGCACATCCGTCATTTCCCCAAATGCTTCCTTGAGGCCAGCAAACATGGTCGGAGTTGGATTGTAATGGTATACAAGCCTTGGGTTGAGTACAGCAGCTGCAACATACGATGCACGACAAATTAGCAAATGGTAAATACTCAATATGTAGAGACTGCTATTTTAACAATGGTTGTGATCGCACCTAGGCCCACATGCGTGCCATGGTACACGTCCGCAATCCTGGCATCCATGATAGCCTTGTACTTATGCCATGTTGAGACATTTGTTTCAAAGAAGGCCTCCATCTCATTTTTGCACTCTTAGAAGTTGTAGACAATCTCACACAGGTTAGGTCGCCTATCCTGATCAGCGAACCGAAGGAACCTGTAAATTCGTGCCACTAAATCGATGATGTATTTGAGTGTGTCCCACCACTGTATGCTCGACAGCCTTACGTGAGCAAAATGACCTTCCTCGGATTTTCCCCACCTGCTATGCAAGAACTCGGAAGATCCCATCCACTGCATAAAACGATCACGTTTCCGATGGAAGCTCTCCATGAACATGTAGTTGGTCCCAAACCTAGTGGCATTCCATTTGACCAACTCACCACCAATGGCTTCCCTCATCATTGCATTCAACTAGCCATGGTTGTGCAGCCAAGCTGAAATGCGCTTGCATGTTGAGATCATACCTGCATGCTCCGGCCTTTTACCAATGTCCTTCAGCATCAGGTTGATGGTGTGTGCAAGGCAAGGTGTCCAAACAATATGCTTGTACTCCTCGTTCAATCTCTGGCATGCTCTCTTGAAGTTGGCGCCGTTGTCCGTGACGATATGCACGACATGCTCAGCACCTATCTCCTCAACCACCTTGCGAATCAGCTGCACAAGTAGGCACAACATTTAGTGGAACCGAGAAAACATAGTGCATGTGAACTAGCATAATATTTTGGACGTACCCCCAGCAAATAAGATGAATCTTGGCTCCTGCCCGTCGCATCAACTGACTTGTGGAACCACATGACGCCATTGCAATAGATCAAAAAATTGATGACGTTCATTCTTGTCGGGCCCATCCACGAATCACACATCAACGTGACCCCAAACAAGGGTCACTCCTCCTTAAACTTTGCGTACCGGATCTGCAGATCCTTCTCGTTATGATCGAGGTACTTCCCGTCTATATCCTTTCCACTGGGCGACGCGATGCCTTCACCTGCAATCGTAAGCGAATCATGAGAATAGAGAAATATACGTAATGAATTGAAATCTCCAAGTATATGTACTTACCCCACTTCTACGTCTCCCTGACCGCACTAACAAAGTACGGATTGTCCGCCTGTCTCCTGAGGATTCCTGCAGTATGGAAAAACTTTCCCCAAGCTTTCCCAATTGCGTCCTTCGCGTTCCTTCCCCTCTGCGTCCATGACCCTGTATCAATCCGTGTCTGCTGGAGTCCACCCCTCGTACCGGCTGCCAAGTTGTAGTCCTCCACCACCGCAGGGGTCTGCCTCTGTGAACCAGACCTCCGAAACATCCTCTGCAAAGGATTGCCCCCCTGTGAAGCAGTACCACTACCACTGCCACCTCCACGCTCGTAAGCGCCTCCTCTCCGCTGCACCCCCTCCTGGTACTCATATTCTACTCTGGACTGATTCATGGCTGCCTGCAACTGAGCCTCGTACTCGTCATCGTCAAGGGGGTGGTTGCCCTCCGCTGCAGCAGCCTCTCGTGCAACCCTCTGCCGAGAGCGGTCACTAGTTGTCTGCCTAGTTCTGTCGATCTCATGCTGAAAGTACTCCCGGACCTCTCTGGGCACCTTGGTGCAGTGGATCACCTCCGTCCCGCGCGCAGCCAAATGCTGCTTCAATCGGAAAGCACCACCCCCGGCTTTTTGTTTAAGACAGTAGTTGCATTTCTAACCGGGAGCAAGATTCTCACCATGCTCCCATACCACGTCTCTGCGGTCTCTCGGCATCTTCCTACACAAATGGACAACACAAAAAAATCGAACACATGCATCAAATCATACCGCAAATATATAGCAATACAACAAATATATTTTATAAAGAATCTAATGGTACTTATTTACTATACTAAATACTAAAATCTTAGTATATAAATTCAGCTAAATTTAAGACTATTTGATTCAGCACTATTTAAGAATAATATCATCTTTAGGACGGAGCGAGTACTATATTTATTATAAAAAATAGTTTTCAAGGATGCACCTTTTGTTTACCTTAACATATTTCATGGGAATTACATCATGTGTCAATATTGACCCGTACTAAATCCTAAATCCTATATCAATAAAATCCTAAATCATAAATCCTACATACATCCTAAAGCAAATCCAACCGCAAATCCTAAATCCTAAACCAAATAAACCTAACTCCTAAATACATCCTAAGTCAAATCCTACCTAAATCCTACAATAAATATTTTCTACATCATATAGTCCATCAATCCTACATCCTATAGCTTATCATAACTAAATCCTACAACTATAGCAACTACAAATGCAAGAAAATGGAAAAAACAAAAAAAACCTTACCCAACGACCCGGTCAGTAACCGCTCCGGGGGGTCGGTAACCGCCGGGGGGAGGGCGCGTGGCGGGCTGGTCGGTTACCGACCAAATCTCTCGGTAACCGCTGTCGTTCGGTCGGTTACCGAGGGGCGCGGTCGGCTGTGGGCGGCGCGGGGGCGGAATGGAAGGGGGCGAGCGCGGATAGGGTTTGGGGCGCGGACACCGCCCCCCCCCCCCCGGCCGACAGCTGCCTTATATGCGGCGCGAGGAGCGATTGGGCCGCGTGGGCCCTTAACGGGCCTCACGGTTTTTTTCTTTTTTCTTTTTTTTTTCAAACTTAAACACATCCAAAAAATAGCAAACGAACTCCAATTTGAAAATTTTTTACACCATTGGACTCTATAAATCGTGAACTATTTTTAGGAATTTTTTCAGAATTTTTTTAAAAAAAATTCAAATTTGAAATTTGAATTCAAACCGGTCACCAAACCGAACCGCCCGCGGCCGGTTGGTCGGTTACCGGTTGGTAACCGCGGTTACCGACCGGGTTGAAAAACGCTGGTCTGGGCTACCTCGGAGCAGTTTTCGGACATTGTTCCCCACCATATTGAACACAAGACCTTTTTAGCATAACAAAGCTATTCCCCACCATTAAACAACATGAATAGTTTATGCTAGTTGTTGACCATTTCAGTCTAAAGAAGTATTCCAACCTCACAAGGATAATGTTCTAGACCAACATATATCATGAATCATTCATAGAATATGAAGAGAAAATAAAAATATGAAATAAAAACATAAAAGGTTGAACAAACATGAGGGAAAAATAATTACAAACCACGTAACAGATTAAAAAAATATCATATAGATACTATATGAATAGGCCTAAAAATAGGAGTACCATAGAACATCTCACGATGTGAGTATTATATGAGCGAGTATTAAAAAATAATAGTACAACACCACATGTAGGAATTAAAAAGGTAAAAATAAAATAAAATTAAACTACATGAAAATCATATTCATCTCATCAAATATCATAAATATAAAAATGAAACGCAAATATAAATAAATATCAAATCGAATATAATACATACAAGAAGTAAAAATATAAAAACAATGAAAATGTGGATAATACGAGTTGTATAGTCCATTGAGTAGATTATATCTGCATTAGATTCATGATTCTGGTAAGTCCTAGAGTGGAAGGAGTATGTAGTCCTTAGCAATCCAACTGTTAATTCTAACATGTTGTCACTTCCCACTTTGAAATGTTCAAAGGCATATCAGTTTTACAATATATAATTTGTTCCCGCTAACATGTGTGTGACGAAAGAAAGTGTTAGTTATACGGTTACCTTAAAGATGTTTGAGGAGTGCAGAGTGCAGACCGTTGGACTTCCCTTTGTTTTGATTTGAAGGGGATCTAGAAGAAGGATGATGTTATCCCAGTTGAAAACAACTCTGAGGAGCAACATGAAAGAATATCCGGCAACAGCTAAACAAAAAAAAAGGAAAAACTCAGATCACAGTATGACATTCTTTTACCTAACAGTCGCGGGCTTCTCGGATCAGTTTAGTGTCATGATCCGTAGTCGTAGTGTCGCCAACACTCTGCGTGAGGCGTGGTTCGTCATGGAGCACACGGAAGGGAAGTCTCTAGACCACTACAAGCCAGGACTTTTTTTTCTCGATCTGGCTTAGCCCGTTTTCATTAAGAGAGAAGATTGGCCCATCCAAATGCAGAGTTTCAGTTCTTTTCGGTCATCCTGGCGAGGAGCCAGCGACCCAAATCAACCGATATCTACCGGATACACTACAACAGGTTGTTACAGTACTTGGAGCGAGTGCACCATGTCTCCACTGGTAATGCCAAGGACCTGAATCCTGCTGCCACCCACAGCTCGCAACTATTGACATGGCGTTGATGGCGTGCCAGGTGATGGATGGTTGTCGTGGACGCCTCGATCGACGACCTTCTGCCGATCACGCCTACCGGCCGGGAGGCCTGCCTCCGATGAATGACCATGTCACGTCCTCCGCCTCCGCCTCCGCCTCCGCCCCTCACACCATGACGTATCGTTAAAAACAGCGGCAGACGACTTATCATAAAAAAAAAACCATGAGCTAAATAGGCTGTACAGCTACTCTACTTGCTGAAGGTGCGCGCTTAGTTTCGAAAGTTCACGTGATTGTCACGTGGTGGAGCGTGCACGCCTTGATTATCGCGCGGGGCCGGGTCCACTGCACCTGCACGCGTGGGTGATCGAGGGGAACGCGATGGGCGTGCGATGCCGCCGTGTCAATGAGAGGCCACGTGATTGGAGGAGATCATGCGTGCGCCGGCGAAGCGAGCGGATCAAGAAGCATCGCATGTGGCCGGGAAAAAAAAAATGGACCGGAGCGGGCTAGAGCAACAGAGCATGGCAGGCCGATTTGAGCACTCCGGCCGTGGACACAAACCTGTGCTGTGCCTGCCTGTCTTTGTTGGCCAAGATGGAGAAGGAATAAAAGCACAACCGCAGCCCGCCCCATGTTTTTTTTTGTTTTTTGCTTGCATCGCCCTCGGTCTTCCTGCTGTTTCTCTCGCACCACCGAGTCATGTGAACTGATAAGCCTTCCTTCCTTTCAACTAAAATAATGTAATTGCGGGAATCATACCGGTCAAGATGGTTAATGTTTGACCAACTTTATATTAAATAATATTAACATTTATGTCTCTAAATAATTTTATTATAAAAATATATTCTATAACTAATCTAATGATAACAGTTTTATATCACGAATCTTAGTGTTTTTTATATAAATTTAGTCAAAGTTTGAACAATTTGACTTCTCGAACAACGAAAATTGCATTTTTTTAGGGACGGAGGTAGTATTAGATAGTACCAACAAACTGTTGACACCGTTTTTCGACACATGTCAAATGGGTTGAGGCTTGACTGGTCAGCGGCCGTTCTCCATCGGTATCAGATAGTGCCGATGGAAGGGTGCTGCGGGAAGACTAAGTGTTTTGCCGATGGAAGCTGATGAGTTTTGCCGACAAGATCAGGTGAAGTCTTGCTAAAACTGATTGCCGATGAAGAGTCCTTGCCGATTGCCGATGAGGGGTCATTGCCGATTGCCGATAAGGGCTCGTTGCCGATTGCTGACAAGGGCTCGTTGCCGATTGCCGATGGAAGATAGTTGCCGATTGCCGATAAGGGTTCATTGCTGATTGCCGACGAGGAGATGTTGCTGATTGCCGACCGGGAAAGTATTGCCGATGCCGATGGGCGTGATTTAACACTTGGTGGCAGCAGAAGACTACAGGTGGCCAAAGTAGGAAGTTGCAGGGATCTGCCGATGGAAGACTTCCATCGAGGAAGAGTATAAGGAAACTGGTGTTTTGTACCAGTATTATTATAGTAGTTTGAGTCCGACTCTTGCATGGGTCGTTTATTTTCCTTTAAAATAGGTGTGTTTGTTTAGGAGATAAATATTGTTATTCGGCTCCTGCGCGAGTCAGTTTCCTTTAAAGTAGTGCGACGATTTGGCGAACAGTTGACACCTCCATTCTTGCCACCAGAACTTGTACTCGTTTGTGATAAAGGAGGTTGGTAACCAGGAAGACAAGTCAAGATCTGATACATCGGCATCGGCAGGGAGGTTGACAACCTTGTTCCAGTCCAGAGCGTTGGAGAATGTCTGCCTGGGCTGCACTACCTTGGAGTAATAAAGCTTGATCGGCAGTTGGCCGAACGCCAGTTGTCTTGCCGCTACCGATGGATAGTAAAACTCAAATGATGGAGGGGCGTTCTTTCCCGATCCAAATATGTTCACTGGGATAGCTCGAGGAGTGATGCTGGCCTTCATCATTATCTGGTTTTCAGGTACATTCCCATCGGTAAGATTAAATAGCAATGGAAACTAGTTATCTACATCGGCATATGGCCACCAGAGCCGTTCTGTGGCAGGAATTCCATTGTAAAACTTCTGAAAGAAGAGTCCGAATTGCTCTGCATCGGCATCGGTCCCTGGCAGCACAATAGTGACCTCTCCAAAGTTGAGTGGAGGGCGAGTTGCCGATTCATCTTCCCCACACTGGTGGTCTTCTGGTATGTCTCTCGAGAAATGTTGGGCGAACAAGTCAAGTTGGGGTACTTTCTGCATATGTGCGTTCAGCCACATGTTGATGAACCACCAGGGGCCTCCAAGATTGCCGATGTGCTCACCTAGCAGTAACTTCTGGGATACTTGGTGGAGGAGGCGGTATACCGATCCTAGAAGATATCTGCCCAAGGGAAGCCTTGTCCCATCGGCAAGTAGCTCAGCTGTTGGGAGGTACATGGTAGTGGGTCCAACTGCCCTGCCGCAGAAGATGAATTTGTCTAGCCACATGTTCAGGAAGGTGGCATGCTCTCTCTGGTTTACCGATCTCGTTTTTTGGTATTCCTGAATGTAACCCGTCCAACCGCCGATGTTCCGAGTATTTACTCTGTGCTCAGCTTTCCTATTGAATAAGGTGAAGGTGTCGGCAGAAGAGATGTCTAGGCCGGTCAGCATGTGGACATCGGCAAGAGTGGGGGTGGCTGGTCCATGTCGGAATAAGAAAGCGTTCAAGATGTCTGACCAGAAGTAGGAGGCGGCTATTAACATGTTCTCGTTCTTTTCCATGTCGGCAATAGAGAGCCTGATACATTGGTCCAAACTGCGTTCTTGCCAGTAAACTTGCTGCGCTCTGGCGACTCTAAGGTACCAGTTTTTCCACCCTTTGGTGGGTTTGGGCCATGATCGGAATGTGTCCTTCCACAATCCTAAACCAAAACATTCAGATCTAAATGGGATTCGGTTGGTTTCCGCGTTGATTATATAACTGGGATCTGGATTCCCCATGGGACCTAAGCAACTGAAGGTGGAACCGGTAAGCGGAATCACTACCTTGTTATACAGTTCCTAAGATTCAAAGAAGACGAGGAGCAGTCAGAAAGGAATGGAGGCAAATCCAGATTCGTGCGAAAAAATTGGCAAGGGGCTGGATTAGGAAAAGGATGAGTCTTACCTTTGGGATGTCGACCTGGATCGCCATTAGAGTCGAGGGAGTGCTTGCAGTTCGTCCTTGGATTGCGGAAGAGTACTGTTGCTCAGGTTCGTGTTCTTCAGAGCGACTGGAGGTTGAAGACGATGGCAAGGAGATGAAAGTGAAAGTGGACTCAGGGTAAAAAGGACGGTGTGGATCCCGGTAACTTTTATAAGCCTGTTCGGGGGTATTTTGGGGTTCTGTTTCACACTGTGCAGGAATGTGGAGAGGCCCGCGGTAGATACGCGTGGTGATCGAGGTGGTTTGTAACTATTTATGCTACAATCGAGGGATTTTATTATTAAATTACAGTTCCACATGCGGGGATCGAGGAAACCGTACGCCTATCTTGGGGGTAATGGCTACAGCAACGGCTACAGTGGAGAGAATTTCGGCACGTAAAGTTATACGCTCCGAAACTGAGGGGCATGTGTTGACACCGTTTTTCGACACGTGTCAAATGGGCTGGGGCTTGACTGGTCAGCGGCCGTTCTCCATCGGTATCAGATAGTGCCGATGGAAGGGTGCTGCGGGAAGACTAAGTGTTTTGCCGATGGAAGCTGATGAGTTTTGCCGACAAGATCAGGTGAAGTCTTGCTAAAACTGATTGCCGATGAAGAGTCCTTGCCGATTGCCGATGAGGGGTCATTGCCAACTGCCGATGAAGGGTCATTGCCGATTGCCGATAAGGGCTCGTTGCCGATTACCGACAAGGGCTCGTTGCCGATTGCCGATGGAAGATAGTTGCCGATTGCCGATAAGGGTTCATTGCTGATTGCCGACGAGGAGATGTTGCCGATTGCCGATCGGGAAAGTATTGCCGATGCCGATGGGCGTGATTTAGCACTTGGTGGCAGCAGAAGACTACAGGTGCCAAAGGAGAAAGTTGCAGGGATCTGCCGATGGAAGGCTTCCATCGAGGAAGAGTATAAGGAAACTGGTGTTTTGTACCAGTATTATTATAGTAGTTTGAGTCCGACTCTTGCATGGGTCGTTTATTTTCCTTTAAAATAGGTGTGTTTGTTTAGGAGATAAATATTGTTATCCAGCTCCTGCGCGAGTCAGTTTCCTTTAAAGTAGGAGTTTGTTTTAGGAAGGATACGTGTCGTGTCTCTGTACAACTCTCCATGCGGGAGTATAAATATGTGCCCGAGGACTATGGAATAAACAATCAATCCAATCAAAAACAAACCAATTTTATCTTATTCTACCTTTTATCGTAATTTACCCTTTTTATGCATTAGTTATAGCTATCAACGAGTTCTTCAAGCTTTCGACGGGCTGCATCACCTTGATCTCCGTCAAATCCTTGCTAGTTCCGCATGGGAGTACCTCTAGGCTTTGGCAATCCGGGCGCATCGCTGTTTGCCTCGTCTAGCTCTGCTCTAGTTATCCCTGATCAATCTGAGCCTTGACGTTCGGGCGCATCGCTGTCGTCTCGTTCAGTTTGTTCTAGTTATCATCCTTGTCGATTGATTGGTCAAATCGACTAGCACGCCCTCGACATCGAGCTTTGGGTAATAGCCCGAGGTGTTCACAGATCTGACGCTTTTTATGTCAACACAAACCACTGCAAGTTTTTCTGCTTGTCAAATCATATTGATTACACATAAAAATCATAGTATTTTCAATGGCTATTCTCTTTTCTATTAAACTTTTTTTTATCCAATAACATGTTTCCTCTCTCCACTATATCTACTAATGACATATGTTTTTCTTTATCTAAGAAACCAACCGTTTTTTCTCCTCAGTTGCTCGCTCCTTTCTTTAATAAACTAACACGATTTACAATTTGAAATGAATGGAGCAAGAGCCATGGAATAAATAAAGCGAAAATGGATGGCCATCATTACATGAGCGGCAAGAACACCATGGATGTATTTAGATGGATGTATTTAGATGCCTCAAAAAGATAAAAAGTTATTGAAAAAAAATCTTATAGTACTTTTCATTTGTATTTGGCAATTAGTGTCCAATCATGGATTAATTAGGCTTAAAAGATTCGTTTCGCAAAGTTAAAGCAAACTGTGCAATTAGTTTTTGATTTCGTCTACATTCAATACTCCATACATATACCGCAAGTTTGATGTGACGAAGAATCTTTTTTTTACATAAGTGCAAAAGTCAAGTCAAGTCTAGGTAGATCAAGACTAGCTAGTTAGTACTGTACTGTAGATGCAAATAAAAAAGCACAGCCACCTGACTGAATTTACAGGGGCTCCAAACAGGGGAATTGAAATGACAGCAACAGAAATGTCTCTTTTTTCTTTCTTTCTTTTTCTTCGGCCGCTTGGTATTGGTAGAGTACTGAGAGGCCGGTGCACGCACATCTTTTCCGTTGGGCTAGCCGATGGTTGTTTTGCATCTTACCACTAGCTACCACTATCAGCGTGCACGTTGGAAAGAGAAAAAAAAAGCGCGGACGGGAAGGACGACTAATTGGATGGAATGCTAGCTTTTCCTCTCATCACACTATCCGTGCCTTGAAGACAAGCAAGCATTTTTTGTTCGTCTGGATTGGAATTGGACTTTCACGTGCACGCGCGTGGAATAACATAAGTAACTGTTGATAGATTTTTAGATTTGTTTTAACTAACTTTCGGAACTTTAATACTAAATTTTATGATATCAAATTGGATATAATATATTTTCACATATTACACATTTTATGTCATAGATATTATATTGTGATTTTTTCTATAAAGTTATTTAATTTTTTAAAAAAATAACTATCATAAATTTAAGAAATTAATTTATTTAAGGACAGAGACGGTACTTATCTTTTCACCTCTTCTAATAGGCAGTACTTATCTTAGGATTCGTGTCGTGTATGTACTTGGGGCTGGGCACTACAATTCTACAAATTACGGAGTGGCAGCTAAAATTAATATAAGTGGATCCAAACAAACAAAAGCTTTCTAGTGATTAGTTAAGAAGTTGTTAATTATTACTTTCTCCGTTTAAATCAAAATATACTCCTACTATGCACCTACACACACATATATATCAAAATACATCTTGTAATTTGGAATGGATGGGACAATTCCATTAGCATGTTTAGAGTTACTAATAGTTCATATATACCTTACAAGTGTCCAACCACCTATTAGCAGATAAATTGAAACAACTTCCATTAAAAATTAGTAGCTATTAGCTAGGTGTCAGGCCTCTTTTTTTTTCTCTCTAGATAGTGGTTGCCTGCTGGTTTCGATCTTTAACTGCTTATTTAAGTAATGGTCTGGTTCATCATACACTAATTAAGCATAACTTGCATTCCTGATACTTACTAAAGTAGTGTCATTAATTAAGCCGTTCCGGAAATAATAAAGCAGTAGCAAGTATCAAGTGGGCGCTACATGTATGTACAAAACTCAAACCCGGAATGTAGTATGGACTGGACGCTGTCTGTCGAGATCCCAAGCGACCATGTTTTTTTTTTTTTTGGTCAAGGAAAGGCCCACGGTTTGGGCGGCGGTGGCGGAAAGCCGGAATGGGGATGCCTGTGCATCTGCATCCACTCCTCACAGCGCACCACGTACACACGCGATGCCCCATGCCAAAGCTTTATAATCCCCAAATTCCAGAGCGCCATCGACACGACACAACGACCTCGATCGCAAGAACTCACCATGGCCATCATGGCACTGAGCAAGGTGCAGCGGCTCTACGACGCCTGCGACGTCGTCTTCTCGTCGCCGGCGGCGTCGCCCACGCTCGGGGAGATCAGATGGCTGCAGAACATCCTTGGTCAGTTCACTACTAGTTCCGTCATGCCTATATATATGCCGTGCTAGCTTGGTGAACGAATCAATTAATGTTTTCCTTTGGTTCGATCGTCAGACAACGTGGAGGCAGCCGACGTCGGGATCGACGACGGGGACAAGCAGCCGACGTCGTCCTCGTCCGACGACGAACTCGGCCGCCGCCTCCTGCCGGCGCCGGCGTTCACGCGGATCACCTACGTGCACATACACCAGTGCCACGATTTCTCGGTAAATATAATTAAGCTGCTGCTGTTTAGCCGACGGAGCTTGTGTGTAGTCGGTTGTGCACTTGTGCTGTGCTGTGCTTGCTTGTACTGATCCCTCTCGGCCGTCCCTGCCCTGCCTATCACGCATGCAGATCGGCGTCTTTTGCTTCCCGGCCGGCGCGACACTGCCGCTGCACGACCACCCGGAGATGGTGGTCCTAAGCAAGCTGCTGTACGGCTCCGTGCGCGTGCGCTCCTACGACTGGGTCGCCGCTCCTCCGCCATCGCCGCCGTCCACGAGAAGGAGGGGGAATTGGAAATGTAGCGGCGGGCTGGCCAGGGTGGTGGCCGCGGACGTGGTGCGCCGCGCGCCCTGCCAGGCGTCCGTGCTCTTCCCGCGCAGCGGCGGCAACCTGCACGCCTTCACCGCCGTCACGCCCTGCGCCATCCTCGACGTCCTCACGCCGCCCTACTCGGAGGACCACGGACGCCCCTCCACTTACTTCACCCACGTCCCCGTCCCGTCTCTCCCGCCCGGTTTCGCTGTCTTGGAGGAGACGGACCTGCCCGAGGGTTTCACCGTTGCCGGGGCGCCATATCTTGGCCCTCAGCTCACCGTCGACGACGACATGGATGATGACGACGACGACCACAACTACTATACGCACGAAGAGTATAGTTAACTTAATTAATTCTGAGAGTAATAAAGTACCACAGCTAGCTAGTCGATCTAACACACAGTGGTTTCACAAACTGACACCATATTGTAAATAAATTACTACAGTAATATTTTTCTTTCTCTATCCATGTACAGTATGTATGCTTTGATCAATGGCTTCTCGATCGGAAAAAAAATTCAAAAACCTCTTTTCAAAACATCTTTATCTATGAAACTATTTTTCTTCCCCTTTCACAAATATATGAAATGAGATAAAGCTGAAAATAATAGTTTATCATAACTCTCTTCCTCCTTTCTCTCTCGTATCTATGCATAAAGTTGCTAGTGAAGTTGTTTTATCAAACACTTTTTTCTAAATAGCTCAGTTTTACCTAGAGAATTGCGCATGAAGTTATTTTCTAAAAAAACAATTTCACTAGTGAAGCAGCACCAAGCAGAACCTTACTAAGATCCTTCTATTGTTGGACGTACTGATAAGTCATTGCATTGGTGGTCCGGTTTCAGTCGACCAAACAGATCGGACTTACTTCCCGCGCGCGTCCGTCTCTCAATCCTTGTTCTTGCTCCATTGTCCGATCCATAAGATAGATATATTCGTATGTAGCATTTGTCATAGTAAATCTAAAAACATGAACCTTTCGTTGTTAACATTTATATACTTTCATTTCACAAATTAATGATCTATCAAAGGTATAAATGTGTCACTATCACCATCATCCAATCCCTGTAGCCTAATGCATGACTTTCTCTAAATCATTTTATTTCTTTTTTTTAAGAAAAAGAGAGAACGAAACAAGGTTAAAGCATCTGAAAAAGATTATTTGTAAAATATAGGGGAAAATAAAAAAAACGATAAAAATGTCACAAGATTGATTTGCTTTTGTATTTTTCCTATCATTTTGTCAACTGCGCAATTATATTTCGTTTCCTATTTACTGTAAAATGACATAAAAAACTTGAAAACAAGCTCTTGTAATTAGGTTTGTTTCAACATTTATCCCCACGTGTGGTGGAAGTCCATGGACGAAGCCCAATGCAAGAGTCCATGGATCGATTTTTTATTTTTATTATTTTATTATTTTATTATACAGTCGTTGTCGTAAGGTTCTGTTGAAACTGTTGGTTTTGGAACACTCTAGTAGTTCTCTTTTACTGGTTATAGGTTTATATATGTTACAAGCATGGGCCTCTTGGGCCTAATAGACATAGCCCAAATATGTATACAACTCAACACTCCCCCTCAAGATGGGTGATATATGTCTATCATCCCCATCTTGTTACATGCTGCTACACAATCTTTGACTCCTAGACCTTTCGTTAAACAATCTGCTATTTGCTCACCAGAAGCTATATGACTTAGTTTAAGTGTTCTATTGTCCAGCCTCTCTTTGATGAAGAAGCGGTCAATCTCCACATGCTTAGTTCTATCATGTTGGACAGGATTATTAGCAATGTTAATGGCTGACCTATTATCACACCAGAGCTTCATGGGACCTTCTTGTAGTTTCAATTCTGACAATAAATTCTTTATCCATAGCATTTCACTTAAACAAACAGACATGGCTCTATACTCTGCTTCTGCAGTCGATCGAGACACCACAGGTTGTTTTTTGCTTCTCCATGATACTAGATTTCTTCCAACAAAAGTACAATAACCTGAGGTCGATCTTCTGTCATCTAAATAGTTTGCCCAATCTGCATCACAATAGCCTTCCACATTTAGGTGACCATTTCTTTTGAACCATAGTCCTTTGCCAGGACTACTCTTTAAATACCTCAAGATTCTATAGACTGCATCCATATGTCCACTCCTAGGATCATGCATATACCTGCTTACCACACTTACTGCATATGTTATATCAGGCCTTGTATGACATAAATAAATCAAGCGTCCCACAAGTCTTTGATATTTCTCTTTATCTATTGGATCTCCAGATTGAGAACACAACTTGTGGTTTTGCTCGATAGGCGTAAAAGCAGGGCGGCATCCAAGCATACTTGTATCATTTAGCAAATCAAGAACATACTTTCGTTGTGAAAGGACAATTCCTCTAGGAGATCTTGCTATCTCAATGCCCAAAAAGTATCGAAGTTGACCCAAATCCTTGACCTCAAACTCTTTGCTTAGGTTTTTCTTAAGTCGAGCTATTTCCAAAGTGTCATCACCGGTAATAACAATATCATCAACATACACTGCAAGAATAGTAATATGATTTTCAGAGTGACGATAAAACAGGGTGTGATCGCCATTGCTCTGCCTATAGTCCATACCACACATTGCACGCCTGAATCGATCAAACCATGCCCTAGGCGACTGTTTCAAACCATATAAAGATTTCTTCAATCTTAGTACTTTTCCTTTGGTTTGTGCAGTAGCAAACCCAGGTGGAATGTCCATATAAACTTCTTCATGAAGATCTCCATGCAAAAATGCATTCTTGACATCCAATTGGTACAATGGCCAGTCGAAATTAGCTGTACAAGAGATTAGTGTCCTCACCATGCTCATCTTTGCAACCGGCGCAAATGTCTCATCATAGTCAATTCCATAAGTTTGGCTATATCCTTTTACCACCAGTCTTGCCTTATACCTCTCTATCTTACCATCAGGATTTTGCTTCACTGTATAAACCCATTTGCAGCTAACTATCTTTTTTCCCATAGGAAATGGTACAAGATCCCAAGTATTGTTCTTTTCAAGAGCTGCTAGCTCCTCAAGCATTGCCTCCTTCCATCTTGGATTATGTTTAGCTTCTCTCCAGTCCTTTGGGATCATCACTGATTGCAATGATGCCAGAAAAGCTTGGTAAACAGAAGATAGGGATTCGTATGATATATAGTTAGCTATGTGATTCCCATTATCATCGTTTTCACTTTCAAAACCGTACATTGTTGGAGGCTTTCCAGCGGTACTTCTTACTCCCTTCCTTTGAGCTATAGGAAGATCCAAATCCATAGAAGTAACAGCCTCTTCTCCCCCTGTCTCCAACTCTGGATCATTAGCTATAGAAAGATGTTGTTCCACTGTCTCTGGTTGTTCTTCATTACGAGTGATCTCATCACAAATAGTTGTAGGTTGTGTCTGGTTGTCTCTCCTTCTCCTGGTGTATACTCGTAAATTTTCCTCTACATGAGATCTTCCACCTTCTTCACGTATGTGCTCATTAACAGTTGCTACAGGACAAGAAATTGAGCCACTCAAGACCACTTTCCTCTTTGATTTCTCATTATGACTGGCCCCTAGTATTTCACTCTCCTCTTGAACACTATTCTCATCCATACAAGAAGAGTCAAGATCAACAAACAAATCACTCAAATCATTCCTTTCTCCATAGAAAGGAACAGACTCTCTGAAGGTCACATCCATACTGACAAACATGCGGTGCTCTGATGGACTCCAACATTTATAACCCTTTTGACCAGAAGAATAGCCCACAAAGACGCACTTGATGGCTTGAGGATCTAATTTCCCAACTAATGGTCTATGATCTCTAACAAAGCAAGTGCGCCCAAAAACCTTTGGGGGGACAACAAACTCATTTTTGCCAAACAACATTTCATATGGACTTTTCATCCCAAGTATTCTAGATGGCATGCGATTAATAAGATGAGTAGCAGTCATGACTGCCTCACTCCATAAGAATTTAGGCACATTCATAGTGTACATAAGTGAGCGAGCCACTTCTAAGAGATGTCGATTCTTTCTCTCAGCTACACCATTTTGTGGTGGTGTACCAGGACATGACGTCTGATGTAAAATTCCTTCTTTGGAGAGAAAAATCCCAAAGTCCTTGTTTACATATTCAGTCCCATTATCGGTTCTAATAAATTAAATACGAGCATTAAACTGATTCTTTATACATGCATAGAAATCCTTAAAACATTCGAGTACCTCACATTTATGTTTCATAAGATATAGCCATGTCATGCGAGAGTAACAATCAATAAATTTAACAAAATATTTTGCTCCACTCACAGAAATAACAGGAGAAGTCCATACATCAGAGTGGATTAATATAAAAGGTGACAAACTTCGCAACCCCCTGCTAACATATGAGATTCTAGCGTGTTTGCCAAACTCACATGCATCACATACTAGCTTACGTTTATCCACCTTATTCATTTCAAAAGGAAACATTCTACCCATGATATCAAAGGATATATGTCCCAATTGATAGTGCAAAAGCATTACCTTAGCCTCATCTTCACTTGCAACAGCTGAAAGAGCAAGACATATTGCTTCATCTGTCTTACTTCTATCAAGATACCACAATCCATTATGTCGAACTCCAGTCCCAAGTCTTCTTCCAGTCTTCCTTTCCTGAATTAAGCAATTTTCACAATCAAGAGAGACTCGGCAATCCATTTGATCAACCAATGAGCTTATTGAAACCAAGTTAACTGGGAAAGATGGTACATATAATACCGATGATAATGTAACAGATGGAGTGCATTGCACCATGCCAATACCTTTAATGGGTCGAGATGTTCCATCAACAGTTTGGATTGTTTCTTTATGAGAATATGGGTATGGTGTGTATGATGCAAATTCACTGGGCATACTCGTGACATGTCTAGATGCACCTGAATCTAATATCCAATTTGAATTGGAATGTGAAATAGGCACAAGAGCTTGATTTAATATACCTGGATCTGAATGAACAACATTGACAACATTGTCCGCTAAAGTTGCCATTCCTTGATCATCTGATTTCAGATCCTTCTCATCCTTTCGAAGCCTTCTCAATTCCTCCAATTCAGCAGCTGAAATTGTGACAAAATCAGATGTACCTTCCCCAGTCATAGCAAAATTAGCTTTATACCCTCTTCTTCCACCACGGCTTCCACCTCCTCTTGGTGCACCTCTAAAATTGCCTCTTCCTCTTCCACGGTTGAACTTGAATTGTTGGGGTTGGGGACAATCACGACTCAAGTGACCCTTGTCACCACAGTTGTAACATATCCTAGTCTCATTGGATTCTGTCACCACAAAAGCTGGACGAGTTGGAGGTGAAACATTGTTTTTCATTAACTTTAGTCTACTCTCCTCTTGTGCCATGGCAGCTATGGCTTCCTCTAGACTAGGAAGACTAGATTGATGAAACATAGCATTCCGTCTGCCATCAAATTCTGGGTTTAGACCTCTTAGAAATTGTAGCACCCTTTTCTTTTCCACCCATTTCTTTACCCATGCCACACAGTCAGGATGTGGCAATTCAATAGGATCATAGTGGTCTAAATCAGCCCACAATCGCTTCAATTCAGCAACATAATCCATCAAAGATAGCTCCCCTTGCTTCAAATGATAAATTCTATCATCAGTTTCTACTAAGAGCATAACATTCCCAGTACCTGAAAACATCTTTGATACACATTCCCATATTCCAAAAGCAGTGACAATGGTATCCACTGACCCAGCAATTGCTGGAGACATCGAGTTTAACAACCAAGCAGCCACCAATGAATTAGTAGCATCCCATGATTTCTATTCTTCGCTTGCTTTGTTCTTTGGTTCAGCAATTTCTCCATTAACAAAGCCCTCAAGTTTCTTGGCCTTCAACAGTAACAATGCCCTCCTGGACCATGCCAAATAATTCTTTATGCCTTCCAACTTAATATCGATTGGCATCAACTCTAATTTCTGGACTGCCTTCACATGAGGCACGACTTCCTTGCTTGAAGATGGAGCTTCATCTTTCTTTGCTGTAAGGAGCTCCACTAATTTCCCAAGAACCAGTTCAATACCCCCATTTTCACCCATGATTTGTTGCCCTGTTGCAAATAAACACTTCCACACACAAGAGCCCCTACAACTCTGTTGCAGAATAGTAGGCACAACTGCCCTTCCGACCCCCTTTCTCCTTCCAAATCAGAGCAGAAAAAAAAGGAACAAATCCTCCCCTGTATGCAGCCCCTTTTTTTCCAACACCCAACCAACAATGCAGCTTCAAATGGCCAGCAAGAGTCACACAGATTTAGAACAGAGAGGAGGAATAGAACCTGATCTGCTCAGCCACGTCTAGCTTCAAATCCAGCCACAACACTCAACTTATCCTGCCATTGGAGAGGTCCCTCAACTACCCACGAGCTCCCTTCACCTTCAGCTCTGGTTGCCGTCCCCGATTGAGGTCGCTGCAGTTCCTCTGTCGCTACTGCAGCGCCGCTGCTACAGTACCCGCGAGTCTCCCCTCTCCAGAAGGCTCTGACACCATGTTGAAACTGTTGGTTTTGGAACACTCTAGTAGTTCTCTGTTTACTGGTTATAGGTTTATATATGTTACAAGCATGGGCCTCTTGGGCCTAATAGACATAGCCCAAATATGTATACAACTCAACAGGTTCCAAAAGGGGATATGATGATATGATATGTATGATGCTTGGTTTACAGCTTACCACTAGCTAGAACCATGCTGCTTGGGATAAACGCGCAGAAAAGCTAGTGTGCTGTAGTGCGCAGGACTGATCAAGGAAGAAAATACGGCACAAGCTAAGGCATGAAAAACACAAAGCGATGTGATTTTGATTGTGCTCAAGACCATTAAACCACTGCGGCTGGCCAGTTGCTTAGCAGTGGACTGTGACGTGTTTAGATTTTAGAAAGTACTCCGTCCGTCTAGAATGACTTATAATTTGCAACAATTTGCAACGGAAGGAGCAGTAACTTCATAACTTGCAATTTCAACGAAGAGCTGTCGGTATGTGCACAATGCCGGATTTTTTTTGGCTGAATAATGCTCCCCCTATTAACCTAAGGTAATATCTAGCATCGTTACCACAACATAAATCTTGAATGATAGAGCTGGTAGATCTTAAGATTAATGAAACCATCATATATAGACGTCTCGCTGACGATAACAAACACACATTGTTGTTAAATTAAAAAAACGAGCACCTACTTGACTTAAGAGGTAGGTAACGTAAAGCTGACTACACTCAATTAGCTAGCTAACACTATATATTTGTCTTACAAGTTGTGCAACAATATCATGTACTTCATCCAAATTTGGTAAATAATACATCCAAACAAAAATAGTAGGGTTCTGATTTTAGTAATAAATACTAACATATGCAGTTTATGAATGCTAATGAACTTCCTGGGACGACCAACCTAATCGATGTCGATGGTATGATTCTGTAAATCCCACACTAAAATGTTTGTACAGAGAAAAGCCGGCACTAGAAAATGCATACATGATGGATTACCTAAACTGGTCGGTATCACGATCCCAACCCAAAAGACCAAAAAGACTCACACGACCCAACAAGTTATCATCGCACTGCCATCAGTTTTTTTCTTTAAAAGACTGAGGCCCGCGGTTTTGAGGGGGCTAGAAAACGAATTCAATCTCCAGCCTTGTCGACGTCGCATAAAAGCCGAAAGAAAAGCTACAACAAGACTCGGTTACTGTGGTTGATATTCTATTTGTACTTATAAAATACTAAAATTTATTTTTGGCGTTATTACTATGGATTCTAAATCTAATTCTGGTAGTGACGTTAAGAAATATCAACAATGAGCCACTAAATAAAAGCTCATACCATCGTTTCTTTCTTTTTTTATAGTTTTTTTTGACAAAATATAACTTTACGTACACAACCCACACACTCCACACTCACACCATATGCACTCACACACGCAAAAAAAAATAGGATGCTCTAGACTCTAGTTCGCGAGAAACGCACAGTACTACCGACCGCGTAAGCGTGTAGTGTACACGACTTTTTTTTATATTAAAAAAAGTGTTGACACTAGGGTTTGAATTCTGATGTGCAGCATTCCACTGGACTTTTCTACCACGGGACCACATTCTCTTTTGCTTTCTAACATCTTTTTATATATTAGCAGATAATTTAATGTATGTTGGAAGTGTTTGAGTTATATGTTGGAGGTGTATTATATGTTATGCCTCTATTAGTGTTCAGGCTCCAATTAGATAATCAAAAGGCCCATTTACAACCCGTAGATACTTTTTTCTAAATATAATCCCTGCCAAGGAAAAATGTGAAAAATCTCTCTTCTCGTCTCCTATATAAAGAGGATAAAATGGTAGAGGGGAATGTGGAGAGACATTAAGCTCTTATTCATTTGTCGTCTCTCAATTGTTCTTCACTCTCATGTCTGTCTTATTTGTTCGATCTAAAAAAACAATTTCTGCTATATTTAATTTCTGCTATATTACAAAATAATTAGAAAAAACTTCTAGTGTCCTATATATTCTTTGATGTTGATTTCACTAAAATTTATTAAACTCTCTCTCCCTTTTTCCAACTCTAGCCCCAGCAGCTCGCAAACAAAATTTATTCAAATTAAACTGTATTATTTTATTATATGCTTCAAGATGGTTGTTGTTCTCATATTCTGGAACATAAATTGTTGACAAATTAGCAGACTTAGGTTTTTACTTTGTAATATCTAGCTTTGTGAACTTTTGCATTTGTTATCTATTGGTTAGAGAGAGCAAAAATTTCAAGTTGAATGCTTTATGTCATATCTTTCGAGCACTCAAACCAGTACATGTGTAAATTAGGATGGCTAATGTAAAGTCAAGATCTGAAAAGATTTCCAAAATTCAAGACATGTTTGGTTTGAAGAAAGGTGAGAAACTCATAGAGAAGGAACAATAATGCATATTATGTCTTTCGCTGGTAAAAGAATAATGAACAGAAATGGAAGTGTGAAAAGCAAATCATGGGCAGAAATGGAAGTGCGAAAAGCGAGCAAATCTCTCAATATCGTTTTCGATCCAAACAACAATTGGATCAGAACTCATTCACTATTATGCTGGTTTTTCACAAGACAAGAGTGTTGTTGAGAAGCTTAAAAAATTCAGCCCCACTAGTATCACTTCATTTCTGACCCTTCCTTTCGGTGAAGTTTTCTGAAATATATGTGATCCTAGAGAGCATGTGAGGATTTACTTTGTAGTGTACCTTTCAGTTTGGCTCACCTTTTGTTCACCTAAATTTGTGTGTGCTTTATTTTATTTTTCAATATAGTCTAGCGCAAACTCTATACTTATGTGACCTTAATGTAAAACTCTGCATTTTGAGCCGTAAGCATTGTCCGCTTCATTAATGAAAATTAGATAGGTGCTTTTTTTTCAAAGATACGATTGAGGTGTATAAAACCCGTTACTGAAACCGTGCATAAAAATTGAAATAAATAGTTATGGTATGTCTTATATCTTGAAATCGTGACGTGCAAAATCTATTATAGAAACAAGGTATTAAAAGTTGGAAAAACAGACGTCCTTGCCTCAAGATACAGATTTGTGTGTTTTTAGTGGGGTTTAAATTTAACTTCCCAATTGGGACAATGCTTCCCTACCCTCACTCCATTGAGTTATCGCTTAAGATAATAGTATACAATTTTCATTTCAAACTTGTAAAAGATGATGATTACTGACCGAAGCGTCTATCACACTGTTCACCAATTGACAAGAACGGTCATAAAGGTGACCGGACGCGTCTGGTCGAGAGAAACCCTCTCTGGAACTCTCCTCTTTGGTGTGACCGGATGCTGAGTGCAACACGTTTGGTCAGTTATGCGTCACGTCCGGTTTGAGTGCAGTGAGCACGCGCGAGTGTAGAAGTTGCGAGACAAAGGAAAAATATAATTTGGAACGGGGAGAGCATGATAATAGTGTTTTAACTGTCAATAAAATAGAAGAAAGAAAAGGTATTATATTTTTCAATTTTATGAAAAAAAAAGACTATTAGTAGATTTTTACCATTACCCATTACTACTAAGTGAGCAAACGAAATAAATGATTCAACTGGGGGAAGAAGATACTTGATATTATGTTGGAGATTGAACAAACAAAACAAATGGTATTCTCTAATCGATTTTTATCGTGGAGATTGAACCCCTAGATAGGCTGAATCTGTGATGCTAACAAACCCATTACTACTAAGTTCTACTATTTCAGAGCATGTGCCTGTCCCTGCAGGTGACCCGACAAGCAAGGCCTTGAGCTCCTCCTCATCACAAGTCTCTTCTCCCCAAGGATGCTGCGACAGCTTCCTAACCCTGTCGAGCTCCTCTGCGACCTCCCGCATGGAGGGCCTCTTGTCGCTCGCCATCTCCAGGCACTGCTTGGCCAGCTCCGCCACCTGCTCGATCAGCTCCATGCTCTGCTCGCCCTTTATCTGTCCGTCCAGTATCTCACCAAGACTCTTGTCGCCCATGGCACGGAGGAACTGCGCCGAGAGGTTGATCTCCTCGTCGTCGAGCGCGTGGAGGTTCATGGCCTTCCTGCACGTGAGCAGCTCCAGGAGCACGACGCCGAAGCTGTACACGTCGCTCTTGGTCGTCAGCTTGGAGGTCTGCATGTACTCCGGGTCCAGGTAGCCGTAGGTCCCCTGCACGAAGGTGACGAACTGCGCCTCGTCCGTGGGTGCCATCGTGGAGGCGCCGAAGTCGGAGACCTTGGCGGCGTAGGTGTCGTCGATGAGTATGTTGGGCGACTTTACGTCGCCGTGGATGATCGGCGGCGAGGCCCAGGAGTGGAGGTAGGCGAGCGCCTCGGCGGCCTCGTGGGCGATCTTGAGGCGCGTGGCGAAGGAGACGCGTGAGGCTGAGCCTGACGAGCCGCCGTGGTGGATGAGGTGGTAGAGCGTGCCGTTGGGGACGAACTCGTAGACGAGCATGGGGACCTCCACCTCGAGGCAGCAGCCATGGAGCCTGACGACGTTCCGGTGGTTGACCTGGGACAGGATGAGCATCTCCTTGCCGAACTCCTTCTCCTGCCTCTCGCTCGCCAGCAGCTTGCACCTCTTGATCGCCACGGCCCTGCCGTCCCTGAGAGACCCCTTGTAGACGGTGCCGCTGCCTCCCTTGCCCAGCACGTTGCGCTCGTCGAATCCGCCGGTCGCCTCCTCCAGCTCTTGCTCCGTGAACAGCGTGAAGGAGAGACCCTGCTTCGACTTCATCTCCTCGAACAGCAGGAGGCCACCGTGTTGCCTGAAGTACCTCTGCTTCACGGCGGCGAGGCTCCGCTTCTGCCGGATCATGTAGGCGCAGGACATGGTGAGCACGAGCAGCGCCAAGCCAGCGCTAACGCCAACTGCGACGCGCACTCCGACTCCGAGCTGCGATTTGTTTGCGTCGCATGTGCCATTGTAAGCGTTGCCTGTCGTCTTGTCGGGGCAAGAACAGATGAAGCTTCCACGAGTGTTGGTGCAGGTTCCAGGAACAGAGCAAGGGTAATCCTCCTCCTCACACTCGTTAATGTCTGCAGCAGACCAGCAGCAGATCAAAGGAAAAGAACAGAAGCAAAAGAGGATGACCGGGAATAATCTTTGTGATGAAGAACAAACAGCCAGAGCAAGAACCTTGGCAGCCGGCAGGGATGTAGGGGTTTCCTTGGTAACCTGTGGAGCAGTTGCAGAGATAGCCGGGCCCGTTCTTGGAATCGACGCACTTGCTGTTGCTGCTGACACACATGTACGCCGCCGTGGCCTGGTTCCGCGTCGCCTCCCGGCACGTCTCCCTACCGACCACCCAGTCCAGCAGCAGCGGCACCTTGCCGCTGGTGGACGCCATGAAGTCCCCGGTGGTGACGTAGGTGGTCCGGAAGTCGAACGCGGCGGCCTCCATGAGCACGGCGTAGCTGCAGGGGCTGAACCCCGTGACGGCGGAGGTGTTGAAGCGGTCGTCGAACTGCACCCCGTAGGTGTTGATGCCCCGGGGGATGGCCGCCTGGCAGCAGCCCATGCCGGCGCAGGAGCCGTTCACCAGCGTCCCGGCGTCCGGGCACGTCGCCATGCATCCCGTCATGTAGACGGTGCCCGTGTTGACGGACTGCACGTACGCCAGCGAGTTGCACCCGACGACGACGAAGCGGTTGCCCTCGTCGGAGAGCCGGAACTGCGAGTCGGACAGGTCCGTCCACCACAGGCTGTTGTCGCCCATGGACCGCGACGACCGGTTGTAGCACCAGGCCTGGATGTCGTTGCGGACGCGCGCCTGGCCGAGGCGCACTGAGATGTTGGTCACCTCCACGGACTCGCCGCTGAAGGTCTGGTAGCCGCCGCCGGCGGTGCGCCGGCAGGTGAGGCCGAAGGTGATGTCCCCCTCGCCCGTGTAGTGGTAGCAGCCGCGCCCGATGCCGAACGGGTACGGGATGTCCAGGTCGCCGCACCGCCGCTGGCACGAGGCGCTCCCGTTCCCGCTCCCGCTCCCGCTCCCGCCGTCTGCCGATATCATCGATGCCGGCCATGCCGAGACGACCAGCACGACGGCGATTTTTTTCAGTGTGCAGACAAGCATCTGCTGCTGCCTGCCTCCGATTCGATCCTCAAGGTAGGTGACCTGCTGTGCTGTGAGAAAAGTGTGATGAGATGATACTATAATTTCTCACCATTGTTTTTGCGACGCGTCCTAGGAGTAGTTTACTTGGCACACGCGACCATGATTCGAATTGACACCAAGACAAAGACGTACAGGTCCCCCTAGAAAGAAATTTCAGGGTTTCGAAAAGGATGGGTGCTCCATGGTCACACACACACGCTACTGTGTTTCGAGGATCTGTTGTAAAAAACAAAACAAAAAACGATCGACAAAACCATCAGAGAATATTTGGCGAACCATTATGTGCATGGATGCTTTGACATTGTGGTCAAAAACAAATCCTGTTCAGAATATCTTCGGATAGCGCTTCACAAATTTTGCAGGTATCTCATCTGACGACGTAGCGACGTGTTCATCTCGTCACATGAATGACGAAACCCTGGTGCTACTTTGGACAAGGGAAACGTGAATTGGCATACACTACCAGTATTCTAGGCCGTGCAATCTGACGTACAGTACACGTACTCTTTCCATGATACTTGCTGCAAGTCCCGTTCAGTCAGTGTGATGTCAGGTCCGGAGAACTAGGTTGACGAATTGAACAAGCGTTTCCATTTCCATGTGAAAGGTAATCAGAGAGAGAGAGAGAGAGAGAGAGAGAGAGAACAACGTGCCTTGCTGAAAATCGACGGCTGCGTGCGTTGGGGGTCCACACTAGCCTTTTCAACAGCGGAAGCATACTGCTCGTCTCTGTTGATATGCCATATGTTTTTTCAGTTTCCCAACAACTGCTCGTGTGTGTATGCTGGTCATTTAAAACTCCACCCGAAATGACCCCTTTTGTGATCTGTGATTAGCTAAGTATAACTGTGATTAGCACAGAACTTCAGAATGAAAATCAGTGGGATACCTCTTTGTATCGCCTATAGTATTACTCTTCAGCATCCGCGAACAGCATGATACAGTGCTACGTCAGCCTGCGTACTCGGCGTCCTATACATGGTGTGACGGAGAGGTTCTTGATTGTCAGCCTTGAATCTCCACGTTGCTATAATCTCCTCTGGTCTACTAATCAATTAACCTTGACAAGATCTCTCTCTCATCTTCCTCTGCACATGTGGCTTTAAGGCCAAAGCGATAGGCCATCCTTTCAAGGAGATCCTTTGTATCCGAGGGAGAAACCATAACGTTCATGGTCCCCTTCCCTCTCCAGCAAACAATGGCAATTGTGGAGGGATCCTTACAAATGGAATCTGCATGCTTATGCCCTGAAATACTAGGGAAAGTTAGATAATGAAGAAGTCATGGCTTCTTTTATATTCAGATAGGGCATAGCACTACCTTCAAGTAACACTACAACACAGCAACCAAGCATCAAGGACACAGCTTGTTCACCAAATCTGATGTCGGGAAAATGAGCAAAGTTTATGCTTCGGTACTGTAAAAGGCGGTGGAAGTCAAGTGGGGATGCATATAGTATCCTCTTGCTGATGTATGGAAGCAGTAGTGATAATCCCTCATAAGACAACCTATATGCACATGGACAGGCATCCTTCGATCTATGCCTTTCCTGAAAGAGAACAGAGTACCTCAAAGTTTGAGTAAAATATCCACTGTTGAATGTTCCTAAGAAATCTTGAATCAGTAAGGAACACCGTATGTTTAGAGCACTTTATACTTACAAACATTTTAACACCAAGTGAAGCTATCTTGAGCTGCCCACCAACTTCTGCATTCAGCTCCAAAATCTCCTTAACTGATTCTGAGACGTAATAGATTCTCCTTGCATTATCAGTACTTCTAGTCACCAGATGACCTTCGAGTGGGAATGATTCCTTGATGCCAAAGAAGGATATTATACTCTTTATCAGCGCTTCATCATTCAAAAATAAGACAGGATCAACCCCTTTCCACCTGCTTTGCTTTTGCAACTTCATTCTATCTCCTGACTCTGCTTGAGTGCTTTCTACATCACCGAAAACCGTTTCAACTTCAGTTGACTCCTTATCCTTTGAAGTTTGGCTACCTGTGCTTAAATTCTGTCGCCTACCCAGCACTTCAGTATCATCGACTTCAGAAACATTGTGCTGTTGGCATGTCAAAATAGTTTCATAGGGTCTTGTTTCTGGCTCAGGCTCTTTCTGAAATTGAATAATCCTGTCTGTTCCAAATGTGTGTTGAATTTTAGTGCCCTTTATCTGACTGCCTGAAAGTATGTGGACCATTCAAGCATACAGTGGTAGTACTAATTATGCATATAAGCACATAAGATTAAATGATGCAAACGTTCGTGAAAGGTATTAAGTGAAATCATAAAAAAAAAGAGAGATTACCATTCAAGGGAGACAGTTTATGAAGAACTGCGATGAAAAATGCCCCACTGTTTTGGTCATGAGGAACAATCCTCATGCACCGATGCAATGGAAATTTTGAACTCACAACGTTAGAAGTGCAATCCAAAATTTTATTGGGACTGAGAGAAACTCCATCCATATGATGATTAACTTTTTCCATTTCTTCAATGTTAATATTTCTTGAGAAGCTGCTCATATTATCCATGTTCACTTCAATATTACCACACACAGTATGGCTTTCCTCGGTGCTACTACTTGCAGGAAACATGCTTGGCAATAGTACATTCTTCCTATTGTGTGGAAGTTCATCGTGAATCTGAAACCAAGATTCTCGATCTTGTACCTGCAAGAGTCAGAAAAGGAACCACTGGGATCACCAGAATAGAAGGATAAGATCTTCACCACCATGATTATGTATTGTACATTGTCAAGTAGGGAGTAACTGTTCGACTAAAACAGTGAGATGGAAAAAAGGTTTATTCTAGAAACAATCATAATTCTACAAACAAGAGACAACTATAGATCCTCTGCTTAAAAATAATTGCCAACTTCAACCAACACACATAAACCAATTAAAACAATTGTGATGTCAATTGGACCATAATGCTCCTAGTTATCACACGTATAAAAAAGAGGAACCAAAGTAGATGGTATAGACAGAATATATAGTGGCATTTTGCGAAAACATTTCAGGAATCACGAACAAGATAAATAAAGTGGTCAAAAGTGATAAGTATCTATACTTCAAGAGAGTAAAAAATGAGACCGGTGCTGGCATGCTTAATTAATTTCTCCATGTAAAAAGATTATTAGTAAACTAAGCAATCATAACGAAACTAAAGCCATTGGTATAGTATGTTGAGTGTCCTAATCGCGAATCCAGACACACCTACAAACCAGGGTAAAAATTGTAATTAAGAATGAGCAATCTTATTAGATACAACACATACAAAAGAAAGTAACCAAGGGATCAACCTTGATATAGATATAAGCACACAAACCTTCCAAGTGTTAAGCCCAGGACGCCGGACCAATTCAGGTAGCTCGCTAGAAACATCAAGGAGTTCAACAGAGTTTCCACTTCTTCGAAGGAGCTATATGATTATGAGATACATGAACAATTTGCAAAGCAAATTCAGGTTACAGCACACATATTGCAAACAAATGTAAAATAAATGAATAGCAAATGGTATCTGTATGCAGCAGCCTAAAGGAAAGGTAACCATGCAGAGTTAAGATTTGAAAACAACACCAAAGCAAATAACATATGAATTCTTCAGAATTCCTCTACAGATCTTCGAAGTTCCAATGAGACAGTTAAGATTGTGGCTTGTGCTTAAGCTGCCTCATAAATGCAGTGCCATGAATCTGTAAGCATACAAATCGAATTTCCCCAGACATCATTTTGGATTGTAGAAGCTACCATAATTGCATTATTAAACGACCAGCCAATAAGGCACCCAAAACTATGTGTCTAAAGTACTCCAGAAGGCCTTCAACAACGCAGATATTTTGCTCATTTCTAGGCTAGAAGTCGCAAGAAAATAACAGCTTTATGTCCAACAGTTAAAGGTAAGAAACTACAATAGATACCTCAGCTATGACAGCTTCGTTTTCAACAGGATTCATTGAACAGGTCGAATAGACCATCCTTCCACCCACTTTAAGTAATGCAATACCTTAAGAAATAAATAAAAATTGTGATATTGCATACTGTCTTAAAGCTTCAAATGACATATTTTGCTCCCAAACCATATGCAGTAGAACGCCGCAGAAATTCCCAGGTAGGTATGTTTAACAACTCATGGTATACTATGATTACTCAATTAGAAAGAAAAATTAAAATCACCCCCAGCACAGTGGCAAATCAATATTAACATATCTGTACCATGCATTGCGATATTTACTTGCAGAAGATGAAGTTTGTTACCCATGCCTGAGTTCCTG
Source organism: Microstegium vimineum (assembly GCA_022036555.1). Lineage (NCBI taxonomy): Eukaryota > Viridiplantae > Streptophyta > Magnoliopsida > Poales > Poaceae > Microstegium > Microstegium vimineum. Next base: position 46,633,664 of record CM039136.1, on the reverse strand, counting down.
GAGAACAATAACATATTGCAACCTGAGGATAAATACAGGAACGCATAAAGCAGAAGACAAAACAAAGGTTCAGTTATTACCATTTTCTCCACATGTCATGGCCCTTGCGAATAGTCCCATCACCACTACAGGGAACATCACAAAGTATGCGGTCAAATTCTAACCTTTGTGGTTTGCAGGGACCTTTATATGATTCTGAATAATCCTTTGCAAGAGAACAATCGGGGAAGTTTTCTGCTTCATGGTTTGTTACTATTAGGTTGGCGGTGCACATTCTCTTTGTATTATGGATAAGGAGGTCACATCTTCGCACATTGAGATCATTGGCTATCACCTAATCAGTCTCACAAGAGGAAGGGAGAATATACATGTTAGCACTTAGATTACCAAAGATTAGGGAGGGGGAATTGGGGGAGAAGTGAGAGAGAGGGTGGAAACGGTAACCAGTAGGCCAACAACCAAGTCAAGGGCGGAAGAGATGGGCTAAGCCCTTGATCTACTTCTGCTTACGTTGCAAAAGGTACATGGGGCCTCTATATATAGGGACTATGACTTCACGACAGAGGTATTACAGGAGATAGACGTCCTAACCATATAGGCTCTAGGTCATTCTTACCACGCCAACGCCACAGCCTACAGTACACAAGTTACCATTCACCCCTTAACAGTACAGAAGGTCTGAATCAGCCGCTTATTGGGCCCAGTTGGTCCTTGGCCATACCAATATAACAAAGGTATTCATTTCTCGTAAGTCTTTGGAAATTATAACACAAATAGTTCGACTAGCTACATCTAACAAAACTAAATGCTACCAAATATTATGACTAAGTTTTCATTTCCAAAAATCAGCCAGAGTTATAAGAGCAATAGTTTTAGTGCCATGAAACTGAGGGAGAAACATACCAACGCTCCTGGAAGTAGCCCTTGTTCTTTTGATTGGTGAATCATCTCAAGTAACTGAAAAGTTTTGGAGCCTGGAGCAGCACACACTGCACAAGATACACAAATACATGTGAGGCTATACTATTTAAGTATTTTGTCAACTAATCAAAAAGAAAGAATACACATTCACACAGTCTGGTTTTATGAGAAGCACAGGATATTTAAGATAAGAGAGAAGAGTAACACAGGGGACATACTATCAAGAATATGGTGATCAGGTTGTATATTCAGAAACAGGGGTGGAACCTGTAGAAATAAATTTCAGTTATTGAAACAAGGCTTAAAGAGTAAAAAAACAATTAAAATACAAGATAACAAAGATGAGTAGGTGAAAATATCACAATATTTATCACCAAATTGGTACAGGATGCCCACCATGCTAACAGCCTCTTGCCTAGTTATGTTACCAACCTCACTCTCATGCTTTAGAAACTCATGAAAACTGGAACAGAAGAGTGAATCAATAGATTAATAGATAGCAAGACAAATTAATTGTTCCGAATAATTATAGTTTGAAAGTGAAAAGAAATATAGTGCCGTCGTCCCCATAACGACTTAAGCTTTTGGAAAAACTGGTTGTTGCTCATACAAACCAATACTACATCAGTCAATGTTCCTGAAATTAGATAATAACATAATTGTGGAACAAATATTCCTAGGTTAGCCTGATACTACACCAATCTGCAGTGCCGGTATCTCATGCTTATTGGACATCCCGATACTTCTGACCCAATACAACCCAGTTTGTAGTCCACTTCAAGACCATCTCAGAAATCTCCACCCCCAACCCAAATCCCTACCATATATTCACTGATGCAAAGGCAAGAAATCTCCACCCCCACCCCAAATTCATGGCAAGACTTAAACATCATGCTGCAATTAATTACCTCTCGAGTTCCTTATTTTTCCTCAATTCCTTCCGAGAGAAATTCAGATGCCATGCAAGATTGCATGGATACCAAGGCAAGGGAGTTATAGCATCTTCTCCATACTCATTACTAACCTTTGCAGTGAATTTTTAATTATACGTTAGAAAGTGTCAAGGACTGAGTAAGGAGAAATTCATAGACAACAGAGAAAAGGCTACCTCACTCTCCAAAGATCGCCTAAATTCATTTTCCAACTTTGAGCAGATATCTTTATAAAACTGGCAACTGAAAAGAAAAGTAGAAATGTAAACCTTCAACTTACATGGTAAGCACTAGTAAAAGATGAATTGTTGTGTTCATGTATCAAATATGCATGAGAATACCATGATATTGCCTAATGGAATAAACTTTTGCAGTAACTACACCGTAAGGTTTGTTAATGGCACACTTGAAGTTACCCTAGAACTGCATGAGTCTTATAATAAGTGACTCAGAAGTACAGGTTTACATGCATTCCTAAGAGCAATTCAGAAATCAGAAGCACAGGTCCCTTATTGGAGTACCATAAAGTGCATGCAGACTGAAAATAAACTATCGAATACAACCCTAGCACATCACTACTTGAATGGCAGATTAACCAGATATCCAAGTCATGGAGCAGCCAGCCTTTGATAACCAAAGGCTTTGGACGCAGGACCAGAAGGAGAAATGGGCATCACTTCCAAGAGAACATGATTATTGTTGATGACAATGGTCCATGTGGAGTTACTCAAGCCAAGGAATCGGAAAACTAAATGAAGACCGTAGTGGCAATTCATGATTTCAATTTGGAGTAATCAGCATTACCAGGCATTGATTCTAAAGGTCGCTGGTAATGGTTTCCGCAGGACATTCATGAAGGCATCCCATTCGTCCCTGCGGACAATTTGCTGAGCCTGCCCAAACAAATATACAAGTGCCATCACACACACATCCAGAAGAACAGGGTCCTGAAACCATGCCATTTTATACGCAACACTGTAACTCTAAGGGGTTTTTTATATAAAGACTAAATATGAAGACTAAACCCACCTAGTACAAGAGTACGTAGTGTTAAATCAGTTAAACCACAGGCCTATGAGGCTATGATACAGAAAGATTGTTCATATATGAACACGTTTGTCATTACTGCAGCAACAAAAAAGTTCCAATCTCAACAAACAAGCTAGTTCCAATCGCGCCAGCCAATGCGATAGATAGGAAAGAAGCTATGTGAAATCGAAATGGGCACCACACCTTATAGTACTCTTCGAAGGCAGCGTTCTCGAGCACTGGAGGCTGCTGCGACCGCGAGGGTTTGGCCTCACCGCTGGTGGTGGTGCCGGCAGCGGGAGGGGCAGGAGGATGGGTCCGGGCACTGTGCCTCCAGAGGCTCTCGAGCGCCTGCGGACCGCGCCTCCTTTCGCTTCCCCCGACGCATCGCCCCCGCTGGCCGCCGGCGACGATGCGGTGGTGGAGCGAGACGGGGGTCCTCGCGGCTGCCAGCATTTCAGTTCGTGCTCGTGGACTGTGATGGCATGGTGGGGTGGGTGGGCTTAGTAGGATTAAGATGTCGTCAACAAGGATAATGTGCATCTCGTATAATTTAATTGAACCTTGGTTTTGATTTAACAAGTTCTTTGCTGAAAGGAATTGAATGGCATGGTAACCCAGCATCTGATCCTAATTTCAAAATCTGGCATGTTAAGTATTTATAAATCAGCATCTGATCCTAATTTCAAAATCAAAAATATGATGACTCCAAGATTTATACATGATACGCTTTGATTCCTCAAAAACTTTACGGTGCAAATGCATGAAACCCTCAAGAAACACAAGAACAAAAGATGACCCGATCAAAATTTGACTAGTTCAAAACGAACCTAACAAGAATATGCTACTAAAACAAACATAGCCATAATAGACAGATTTTGTATAAATGCGAGTGTCCGTTCATGAATCAAAATACGCACTGTATTACATGGCACATATAGATTTATATACACGCAACACGACTTCTTTGATCACCCACAACCTGGAAGAGAAACCGGAGGTACTATTTGAAAAGACAAATGCAGAAGTACAAGATTTCTGCTTCGAATGGTCATACTACCAGTCTTCGCCTGTCCATTCATGTTTCAACCGATTATCAACTTCATAACTGCATAAACCTACCAGATAGATTCATTCAGTGTACAATGCAATTCTCAAGAGGGAAATTTAGAACAGCTGCTACAAGAATTGGAGAGAAGGTGAAGGTAAATTGCATTTTATTTATATATATGCCACCGGAAATCAAAAGGTTGTCTTGTTTACTAGTACATGACAACAAAATTTGACACAACAACTAAAACAAAACCGAAGGACTAGTCCTCGTCAGTGAACTTATCATAGTTCACAGACGAATGGAACCCAGCTGGTTTGTGTACAAAGGCGACGAGGCAATCCTCCTTTTCCTAAGACGCTCCGCGATGATGAATGCCATCTCCAGAGACTGTGAGGCGTTGAGCCTTGGGTCGCAGTGCGTGTGGTAGCGAGAGCCCAGATCATCAAATGTCACAGTACGTGACCCTCCAATGCACTCTGTAACATTTTGTCCAGTCATCTCTAGATGCACTCCTCCAGGGTGGCTCCCTTCTTGTTCATGGACATCAAAGAACGCACGCACCTCGGCCTGGTTTGAACATAGCGATCAAAATAGTTCATTTACTTGTTATCCATTATGACATTAGATGCGTAGAAATTATTCAGCACTACTATCACCTACCAAACACTAAGTGATAGCAACAAGCCAACAACCAACAACCTTTTATCCTAATCTTTGGCTGCTGAGTGACAAGGATGGTAAAATAGATAGTTGGAAGGACCAAACCACTACATCCGACCAGAATTTATAAAGATAATGGGGCTAGAATATTCGAGGAATATCCAAAAGATCCATGAGAGAGCAATAGATTGGGGCAAAATTTCTTTATCAATCGCTCGCTTTCAACCTTTTCAAGCAATTTTCACTTCAATTGGATGGTCTCATGGATATATTGTACTATTTACTCTAGAGACCAAAACAATCAGTATGAGTGAAACAATCAGATAGTGAAGCTATGTATATACCATGTCCCTTCTAAACTCACACTTGCACACTGCATAGACAAATTGGCCCCACAAAGAGATAATGACTAGTCACTATTCACTCAAAAAGAATACAGACTGTTGACAAAAAGACAAGCAAATAGCCCAACATGGAGATAAGATAGCAAGCAAAGAGAATTACCAAAATCCTGTCGAATGAGCGGGTTTTGAGTCCGCAAGGGGCCTTCATGGTGTTCCCATGCATTGGGTCAGTAACCCATGTTACTATCTGGCCGGCCCCACGGACGGAGCGTATCAGGTGTGGAAGTTTCACCCTCATGTTTTCAGGTCCCATTCTTGTGATGATGGTTATTCTCCCAGCCCTGTTTTCAGGATTCAATATATCAATCAACCGCACAAGCTCTGCTGGGTCCATCTTGTCACTAACCTGTATTGCAATAGACGAGGAGAAATTTCTCAGAGAATACCTAAACCTTGAGCTTTTCAGCTTTTAAAAGCAGAGGCCAAACAGGAGTTGCTAGATGTTGAGTATTATATTTACCTTGATACCAAGAGGGTTGGCAATGCCTCGAAGGAACTCCACATGAGCACCATCAAGCTGGCGAGTGCGCTCTCCGACCCATAGGAAGTGGGCAGAGCAGTCATAATAGAGGCCACTGGTGGAGTCTTCACGTGTGAGCGCTTGCTCATAAGGCAGAAGAAGGCATTCATGTGACGTCCAGAATTCTGTTGTTGTCATTATAGGGTGATCTAAGGTGAGTCCAGCAGCTGACATGAACCCCAAAGCTTCGTCAACTCGGTGAGCCAATTCCATGTACCTATTAACCATTTCCAACATGTACACCATGAATTGGCACAGCTGAATATCTCTTGAGTGTTATTAAGTGTGTTGCAATCACTTCGTGCAAATCATGATCCCTCTAGATTCAGGGAAAAAAAACATTTCCATTTTTTTGTGTAAACAAATAGCTAATCACTAATAAGACCATAAAATGGACTTAAAATGCAACACATCTTAGCATGAATTGCAATATTAATGAAATAAGTGCATCAATCAATGGGCATGTAGGGTTAATCGTCAGTGATTCAAGATGACCTACCTATCCCCTTGTTCACTATGCTCTGTGAAATCAAGGTTCCATTGTGTTACCCTCTGCATTGCAGCATAACCTCCAGTTGCGAACGCCCGCAGCAGATTCAGCGTTGCTGCAGACTGTGAGAACGCACTTATCATGCGGTGTGGATCTGGCAATCTTGACTTCTCATCGAACGCATCCCCATTGATATTGTCCCCTCTATAGCTTGGCAACTTCACTCCATCCCGCTCCTCAAAACCATCTGATCTTGGCTTTGCAAACTGACCTGCCATTCTTCCCACCTAAACATCCATATTATATGTTTAAATACAAAGTTATTTGGAGCATGGTCTGAAAATACAACTGTTGTCCTTCCATCAATCATACCCCCATTTCTAATGAGAAACATGCAATTACTGGGGTAACGTAAATGCCATATTTGCAGAGAAAGAAAATATGATTTAATTTAAGCTGAAAAAAAGGACACGTGATGTCCGACCGATCAACAACACTAAAGCTTTGATTTTATTTATCATAGAGTAAGTAGTCTTTATAATATGGGTACCTTGACGACAGGCATCTGGCCTCCGAACATGAGCACGACGGACATTTGCAGAAGGACGCGGAAGGTATCTCTGATGTTGTTGGCGTTGAACTCCTTGAAGCTCTCAGCACAGTCGCCACCCTGGAGGAGAAAGGCCCGGCCGACGGCGGCCTCCGCGAGGCGCTCCTCGAGGGTGCGCGCCTCGCCGGCGAAGACGATGGGCGGGAACGACTCCACCGTCCGCAGCACCTCGCTCAGGTCCGCCTTGTCCGGGTACTCGGGCTGCTGCAGCGCCGGGCGGCCCCGCCAGCTCCCGACGGACCACTGGCTCGGGGGCCGCGGCGCCGCGCGGACGGCGCGGGCGCGGAGGAGCGCCCCGTGGCCGCCACGGCGAGGGGAGGGCCGGGTTGGGCGGCACCGCGGGGGTTGATGGCGCGAGTGGCATTTTTGGCTTTTGGAGAGTGCTGCGGTAGGGTTTTCCGGCTGCGGTCTGCGGATTGGATACGCCGATACGGCGGCCGGAATGGGAGCTGCAGGAAGCTTCTCGGCTGTAGGTTGTGATCCGTGCCGTGCGTGCTCCGTCCGGGTTAGCCAGTTCAAGTACGAGTAGGAGTGTAGGACTAGGAGCGTGCGCGTGCGCGATATGCAGCCTACGGCACGCAGCACAAATGCCCTTTTTTTTTTTTTTTTGCGGCCTGGGGATATATCTTCCGGTCATCAACTTGTGTGTGTGTCTTACTGTCATGTGGTCCAATCAAGAGAAGATTGTGTATCTGAATTCTCGGGCTTCCCAATGTAATTTTTTTTTTTAGCCTCAAGTGTTATGTAGGTCTGAATCCTTGGGCTTCCCCAATGCAACATTTTTGCTTGTAGCATCAAGTGTTATGTAGGCTCGGATAAAAAAAGTAGGTGCTCTAAATTTGTCAGTCTCTTGAGGGCTTCCCCAATGCACCATTTTTGCTTATAACCCCAAGTGCCATATAGGCTCGGATAAAAAAAGTAGGTGCTCTAAACTTATCATATTATCTTGGTGAAGATACATATGCTTAAAGAGGGAGAAAATGGTTCATGCTAAAAAAGAAAAGGGGGATAAAATAAATGTATGACATAGTAAAGGAAAAAGTCACTTTATAAGTTACAAGTAGTAGTAGTTTGTATTGTGTAAATAGTAGTCTCAATATTTACTAGTCTATGTGGATCACTTTATTTGTACCGAAGCCACAAGTAGTATTAGCCTTCATTGGTGATGCTCTGATGAAGATACATATGCTTAAGGAGAGAGAAAGTGGTCCATGCTAAAAAAAGAAGAGGGAGAGAAAATAAATGTATAATATGATAAAAGGAAAATATCACTTTAGAAGCCACAAGTAGTGGTAGTTTACATTGTGTAAATAGTAGTCTCAATATTTACTAGTCTAGGTGAATCACTTTATTTATACCGAAACCATAAGTAGTATTAGCCTCCATTGGTCATGCTCCATCTAGTCATCTGCTCTAGCCGGAGGCCTAGTGGCACTACTACTCACTCTATCCTAAATTATAAATTGTTATAAAAAAATAAAAGTTCAAAGTATTTTAAATTTAACCCAATTTTATAATAAATAAATATTATTAGTTTTTAATCAATCATATTTTCATAATATATCTATTTGATATCATAAATTTTTTGTTTTTTCTATAATTTTAATCAAGTTTAAGATGTTTTTGCTCTAAAAAATTATTGAAATGATTTCAAATTCGAAATGTGGGAGTATATAATTGATATAAAGTACATTGAGAATTTATAGTCACAATATACGGAGTACACATTTTGATCACATAATAAGGGAAATTTTAATCATATAGTTGCTATGGATCATAAACACCATCCCCGTATGTGGAAAAAATATAGGACCTTGTGCCGTGCAATGTGCACCTCATAGTTATGAAGCTCTACATGAATAGAGGAATCACAAAAAAATGTTTTATATACTTGTTTTATTGTAAAAATATTGTGTGCACAAAACCATATAGTAACACATGTTGCATTTGTAGACTCTTTGTATTATTCTTGAGTTTATCATAGTTCATGTTCTTTTAGCATCATGGATCGTCTTTTTCGTTGTTGTTTCCATATAGTTGATGCAACTATGAAATAGAATTGAAAACTTATGGTCATATGATGATCTGGATTGCTTGACCAATGTTGTAATCATCTTTTTTTTCCTCCAACAATAGCATTGAAGACAAAATGTTATGAAGCCATGGGTCTTGAGCGAGTGCCTTTTCAACCTTGGTACAACCTTGAAAGGATCAAGATGTCCAAGAGGGGGGTGAATTGGGCTTATTTCAAATTTCTAAAGCAAAAATGAAATCCTATCAAGTGTCAATCATCCCATGCCTAACGATTCGTGTGACTTAGACTATGAAAGCGGTAGCAAGCCAAGGAAAGCGAAAACACTCTACACAATTTTAGTATGAATTGAAAAACAAGTGCGGAATGTAATGCGGTATGAAAGAGCTAGGGAAAGAGATTCTTGACACGACGACGTTTTTCCGAGGTATCGAGGAGTCGACACTCCCCCCTAGTCCTCGTTGGAGCACCTCGCAAGGTATTGCTCTCCCTCAATCCCGCGCAAGGGATGAGTGCTCTCTACGGGCTGGTTCTTCTCCACTCTGGCTCGGTGAACCGCCCACAACCGATCACAAGTCGATGGAGAAGGGCCGCTGACAATCCTCCGACGATCACCTTCTCCCAAGCACCATCGAACCGTCTAGGTGATGTCGATCACTAACAGTAACAAGCCTTGATCTTCACTTGACTCACTCAAGCTTCACAACTAGAGTGGATGCACACTTGAACTCTTGAATAAACTAGAGGAGAGAAAGATGGATGGATTCACAAATCACTATCTCTCTAGGGCTTTTGCTCTCTTCCTAACCTTCTCAAAGAACTCAGCAACTCAAATGAGCAAAGGCAAGATAAGAAGGCAAAGGGTGGGCTATAAATAGCCTCTCTCACAAACTGCCTCGGGCTGAGAAAAACTGTCTGTTTTAAGTTGGCGACGGACGCTCCGACGCCCTGCCCAATGGCTAGTTACTGTGTACGTCAGCAGGCGACGGACGGACGCCGTCCGGCGCCAACTGGCTGCTCTCGGATTTCTGGGAAAATATTCCCGGACGCTCGCAAGCGTCCGACGCCCATGCGACAGACGCGTCCGTCGCAAAATGAGCGTTTCTGGAGCTCTCTGCTGGCTCGCCGGACGCTGCTAGGGCTTCACCCCAGCGTCCGACGCCAGCGTCTGGCGCGTCAGACAGCGTCCGACGCCTCTGACCTTAGCGTCCGACGCCCAAAAACTGGCTCTCTCAACTTCGGTTTTCATCGCGATGAAAATAAAAGTTGTTCTAGGCTATCTTACGATCATCATAAGCTTGCTTAGAGCTAAGGAAGTCAAGTGTGCACCACACCTAAGTCATGAAGCTCTCCTAAGTCAAGCTACTAGTCTAGACCCCCCTTGATAGTACGGTCAAAGATCAAATAAAGCCCTATTTAATTCTAAGTGTCTTTCATCACCTTATGACACTTAGTCTATCACTCTAGGGTCTTCATCATGTCGTCTTTGAAATCCGAAACGATATCCATCTTGGAGGCTAAGTGATAATCATTGATGCCCATTCATGTTGATCACTATGGCTAAGCTACTCATAGCCTCTGCAAAACACACATTAGCCATAATAATCCCTTATTGCCGTTAATCACCGAAACCATTAGAGTCATGATTCTTCAAACCTTGATTAGATGTCCTTTTAAACTATCTCATAAGGGGCACCATGTCCCTCTCTTTTTCTTTTATGTAGTGAAAGTTTTGTCCACATAAACCTTTCTCATTACTATCAACCAACTTAGACATTTTGCTTTAAGTTTTACCTCACTCGCCTATCCACACCACGAGTCAACCCACTTCAACCATGGACAAGAAAGTGTTACTATTTTTTATTTGCTTCCAATCAATCATCCAAGTTAGACATCGATGTTTGTAAGAATGGCGGGCTCAGAGATTTTTCTATGTGGTATATGGAACCAAAACTTCCATGTGTAATTCACTAAAATCCATTTAGGAATTCAGAGTCAACTATAAGATTTGATCTATAACTCAATATATGAATATTAGTAACATAATTAAGTCTTGAAATCAACAATTAATAAGTTTAATCTTGCATAACCACAACACAAGTTTACACATAAAGTAAGCAATGCACCTAAAATCAGCCTATCACTCTAACTGCAACACAATCAACCATCAATTTAACTTAGTCACAACTAAATCTATTTACATCTAGCCATCTAACATCATCTATGAGCTAGGTTTTGCATATCCTGGAGAGTTGTCGAGTAGGACATAGGGGGGTAGGGTTAAGTTGTTATTACTTGACCATAGAACCTTTGATGTAGCTGAATCATCAGACAACAAAGACATGTTTAGAACATAGGAATTTTAGAACAATATGTTTATTTGCATAAATCAAACATAGGGAAAAGAAAAAAAAAGTTTTCGCGTTACAAACATATTGTGATAGTAGACGAAGTATTTGTGCTAGAACTGTAGGAGTAGTAGGCCTCTCTCTCCACCAGCTCCGTCTTTCCAAAATTGGGCCGGTGGCATCTAGCACCCAACAGCGGCCTTCTATGGTTTCAGAGTCAAGTAATCGAACATTGCATACATTTGGGGCCTGTTTGGTACAGTTTACAACAGCTTTGCAAAGCTGATGTGAGTTGTTTTTTTTGCCAAACACCTCTTTTTAAAACAGCTTTATCTATGAAGTTGTTTTTCTTTCCCTCTCACAAAGAAAAACAACTTTGTAAAGTGGGGTGAAGCTGAAAATAGTAGCTTATCACATGTTTCCCCCCCCTTTTTCTCTTATATCCATACATAAAGTTGTTAGTGAAGCTGTTTTGCTAAACACTTTTTCTAAAATAGCTTAACTTCACCTAGAAAATTACTCATGAAGCTATTTTTCAAAAAAAAAAAGAAGCTGAGCTGTACTAATCGGGCCCTTGATGACCCCCAAAATCGCGCGCGCCTGATAAACCCCGCCGGTGAGGTGAGGCGTGGCGCGTAGGCGGTGAGCTTCTCGGCCGGGTAGAGCGCCCCAAGGGCCACCAGCCAACGTGGCGACCCGACGCGGCCGTGACGGCCCCGGCCGGCAGCCCGAGTTTGCGTGCGAGCGAAGCGAGCCTCCGCTCCGCTCGACCGCTGGCTCCTCCCACGCTGCGGCCTGCGGGCTGACGACCGGGCCCTGCCCCCGCCTGGCTCCACGGGTCATGCAAAGCGACACAGTGAGGCCGCGGCGCTGGCGATGCCCAAGTCACACAGCACAGCACAGCACAGCACAGCGGCGCGAGGGGCGAGGAGGGACCACGCGGCCGCGGCCGCGGCCGCCTCTCCAGGGCTGCGCGGGGGCGCCCGCGCGCCGCTCGCGTCCACGTGAACCGCACCGCCACCACCACGGCACCACCACCACCCGCCGCGGCCCGCCCGCCCGGGCGATGGCACAGCCAGCCGCGCGCACCCCACCCAGAAAAACCCAACCGCCCACCACCCATACCCAGCGCCTGCCTTATCCTCCACCGCCGCCGCCGCCCCCGCCCTCGCTCCCCAACTACTCATCCTCACCCCCACCCTAGTCGCCGCCCGCCCGCCCACCCCCAGATCTAGATCTGAGCCTCCCTTGACCAGATGATGGCCGACGAGCCGCGGCGTCCGCCGTCGGCGCTAGGGCCAAGGAAGAGCGCGCCGGCGCAGCCGTGGTCGCACGTCGAGACCATGCACCTCATCGACGCGTACGAGGAGCGCTGGACGGCGCTGCGCCGCGGCCAGCTCAAGGCGCACCAGTGGGAGGAGGTGGCGGAAGAGGTCGTCGCCCGCTGCGCCGCCACACCGGGGGTCGTCGCCCAGCGCAAGACGGGGACCCAGTGCCGCCACAAGCTCGAGAAGCTCCGTAAGCGCTACCGCACCGAGGGTGCCCGCCCCGTCACCTCGCTCTGGCCCTACTTCCGCCGCATGGATCGCCTCGAACGGGGGCCCTCGCCGCCTACCCGGCCTCCGCGGCTGGTTCCCCGCCTGCCGCCGACGGCGACGAAGAGGATGTGGACGAAGAAGAGGAAGAGGAGGAGGAAGAGGAAGACGTGAAGGAGGAGGAGGAAGAGGAGGAGCTCGTCCCCCGCAACAACACCCGGAGCATCAACGGCATCATCCGCGAATTCGGCACCGGACTGGCCCCTCGCCACCCGCAGCTGCAGCTCCACCCGCCGCCGTCTTCCATCACGCCGTCCACCGCGCCCCCGCGCAAGAGGGTGGCCTACGAGGCGTTCCAGGCCAAGGCCGCCGCCGCCGCGGCGGCCGCAGCAGCGGCGGCGGTCAAGGCCGAGGACGACGAGGAGGAGGCCGTGGAGATGGCCCGCCGCGGGGGCTCCTCTGGGCGGGGTGCTGGGGGAGCCGGCGCGCAGCTCTCGGCAGTGCTGAGGGATTTCGGCGAGGGCGTGATGCGGCTGGAGCGGCGGCGCATGGAGGTGCAGTGGGAGATCGAGCGCGGGTGGCAGGAGGCGGACGCCCGCCACGCCAGGATGCTCCAGGACGCGCAGCGCCAGCTCCGCGACACCGTCGCCGCGGCCTGCGCCTTGCCGCCGAAGAAGGCCAGGAGGGAGCATGGAGACTCGTAGCAATAGCCATTGACGCCGCGGGTTAGTGATCTGATGCTGACGCTGATCCTGATCCTAGCAAGGAAGGCATCCCATCCCAATTGGGTGTTCCTTCCTCTTCTGTTCTGTTTAGCAGGGAATGATGTACTCCTAGACTAGTGCTAGTCAGTTCGTATATGTGGTAGGACTTGAGTTGCAGTAGCATCTTCTTTTAACTATGTTTATTTATGTTAAGCTTGCGTTATGGTGGATGGTGCAGCAGGCTAATGTAGTCAAGTTGCTGATGTTTAGTAGTGCATGCATCTGTGTTTGTGTTGCTAATTGTCTGTGGTTTGCTTCTACTTGTGCACGTATGGTTTGTGAAGTGACTGATAGACATTGATCCTGGTGAGTGATGACTGATGTTTCCAATACATTCCAAGAATTTGGAGAGCCCAAGAATCTGTATGTCACAGAAATAAACTTGCACGAGCTGTTCAGATTGCCAAGGCGATTCAGGCTGCCTGTCTCTAATAAATTACGAGTATACTCTGTCAAAAATAAACTGCGAGTATTGCTCAGATAGTAGGGTGACAGCTTCACTTCTTCAGGTTGGAAACCACGTACCCTTTTGTGGTTAATGCTGGGTTCCTTAAACCGTTCCTGTAAAGCCTCCGGTTTTTTTTTTCTGATTAGTCACCTAGGATTCGTGGAGCATCCTTTGTCATCTCGTTCAGTTGCGAAGTCAACCAGAAATCGATGTTTCTGTTCCATTTTTCTTGGCTTTTTATCAACAAACATGTTGTCTAAGAGCATCTCCAAAAGACTAACCAAATTGTTTTCAAAAGTTAAATTTGACTATTGTTTAACGAAAAAACGTCTCCAACAGACTCTAGAAATGACTCTTTATATTTAGTGATTCTCTATCTACCTAATTCATTCTCTACTTTTGGATAGTCATCCTTACTAGCCATCTAACATCTTTTACAGAGTCTGAGTACTCTAGTATTATTTATTTTAGAGAGTAATTAAATCACTAATTTTAGTTAGTCTTTTTAGCTACTCTCTTGGAGATGCTCTAAGGCCTGATTTCCTTTGTCTCATGTATACTGAGATAAGATATTGCGTTGTTGAAGAACCATCGATTCGATGGATTTGAACTTTGAAGCGTTGCGTTGTGACGCTGGATGCTGCCACTTCCGGCTGCCCACTGCCAGTGGCAAAACTGGGCTTGCATAAGTTTGGGCTCAGTCCAGAGAAAAGCCAAATGGAGCCGGCCCAGTCCGTTCTCTCCTCTCCTCCGGCAGATCCTTCGTTTCCAACTGGTGGCCTCGCCCGCCCGGTCGCCCCCGGCCACGACATCATCACCCTCCGCCTCCGGCCCCCATGCTGCTTCCGCCGCATCCCAGTCCCCACGCGCCGCTCCGCGCCAGTGCCTGCTCCCCGGCCGGGCACCTCCGCTTCAGCCTTCCGTTCCTGTGCTCTCCTTGCCCCTCGCCGCTGCTCTCCTCGCCAAGTCCTCGACCCCGATGGCCTCCGCCGATTCGCGCCCACGCGTCAGGTAAGCCCCCACGGTCTCACACCCTCTCGGCTCACCTGCACCACATTCTACAGCCACACTCACCCCCACGCACCGCACCTCGATTCGAGCTAATCCCGTGGGCATTTCGCAGGCGAGCCGGGCCTCGGCGGTCGCCGGGGCGTCTTCGGCCCCGACGCGCTTCTCTCGGCTGCGGAGCTGCTCTGCCTCGCGCCGCCGGCCATCTGCTCGGTGGTCTGCGCCGCGCGCCTCGTCTTCCTTCCGGCTCGCCCCAGCACCGGGCCCCCGCCGCTGCTTGTCCTGCAGTACGTGCTCTTGGTGGGCGCGGTGGCCATCGGGAGCCTCATACGGCGGAGGCAGTCGAGGCGGCTCCGACCGGCTGGCGGTGCTGTGCAGGTGGAGAAAGTGGAGGAGACTGTCAGGGGCATGGTGGCGGCCGTTGCTGTTCTCTCCAGAACTGTCGAGAAGCTCGGCCTCAGGTTTAGGGTGTTGCGGAGGACATTGAGGGCCCCTATCAGTGAGGTACTATTGCCTATTTTGTCACAGTAGCTACTTGCCTGCTCGCTAGATTCTTAGTGCAGTACTCCCTCCGTTTTAAAGTGACTTTGACTCACGTTACTATTTATCTAGGTATTAAGTATAACAATATGTGATTTAATGCTTGAAATTAGATGCCAACAAGTGACGTAACGAAAATATACGTATATTGTCCATGTTTGTTGAGTTGATAGCAACTCCACAATGAAAGGTTCAATGGAAATTGTAGTTGTGCTTGAGTTTAATCCTCTAAGTTGTACACCTGTGCACTTCTTGAGTTTATTCATAAACTGTGTGTAGACGTGGACATTTGGGTTGTTGGCTACTATTTCTGTAAACTGTGCCAGGCTATTGCGCAACCGGACATTGGCTGCAACCTTGCTATAGATCAGTTTTATTGCTTGTCAAAACATAGTGCTACGGTTTCTTTTGATTCACAGTGCTGGTGTACAGACTCATTCAGCAACCTGCCCGGGTCTATCTTGTACATCTGTATGGTCATGTGCTAAGGTAGTAAGCTTGCACCATTTTAGCTTAGTTCTGAGAAATATTAGATGTGTATAAGCCTGTGAGAAAATAAGCACTTGATTGGTTCATAGACGATTGCTAAACAGCTGAAAACTAGTACCTCCTTTGGTTTCTTCTCTTTCTTGTCCCCCACAGTTACCTTTTCTGAGAATGTCTGTTTCTTCTGTTACTTGAAATGTGTCAGGAATAACTGTTCTGGAGGTAACATGAAAGCATGTCTGTTTCTTCTGTGTATTTTTATTGGTGTAAATAATACTAGTAGCTAACCATCTTCTCTTTAATTTGGAGAAGGCAAGTCTACATACGCATGACACCTATGTTTGCTTTTTCAATATCATCAGCTGTTCTCAATTTGCACAAATTGCTCTGTGGAAAAAAAGAAGCATCTGTTTGAGATAACACCAATAATTTGTTTCAGTCATGCTTCTTAGTGACACAAATCTTTCTGGGTCGATTTGTAATTGTTCTTGAATAAACCATAACATGCTTGCACTGCTATAATTGCCTCCATCTAGCTTCACCTATTGTTGTTTTCTTCCTCAGATAGCAGCTTTAGCACAGAAGAACTCTGAAGCCACTCGTATTCTAGCTGCACAAGAAGACCTCTTTGAAAAAGAAATCGGTGCAATTCAAAACGTTCTTTATGCAATGCAGGTGATGTATCTTGGCTGTTTGTTTTGACATTTCTTAAAAGTTCGATTTCTTGAGTAATCTTTATTATTAGAAAACTTTACTGAGATATATATGTGGTTCTGCTTTTTATATAGTTCATTAGCCGGTTATGGCTGACTGGCAGTATGTTCCATGTTATGGACAAATAATTGAGGAATTCTTATGCTATCGTACATTCATTTATATCATTGTACTTCAGTACATTCATATGGTTAGCATGAACACATGTATTTGATATGTTGAGCTAGATATTAGAGTAGATTTTAACGATATGTCTTCCCCTCCTATTACCTGTGATCTGTATATTGTAGAACCCAGTTCATGATAATACCACAGCGAGATACTACCAGCATTTCAGATATCAATTGGATGTTGGCCAGAGTTTGCCACACAATAGGTACAGACACACCAATTTCAACATCAACATCAACAAAGCCTGTAGTCCCAAGCAAGTTGGGTAGGCTAGAGTTGAAACCCAACAAGATACCCAAGTCATGGTTCCGGCACTTCAATAGCTGCTTTCCAGGTAATCCTATCCAAACATAGATCTCTAGATATATCCCAAGCTTTTAAATCCCTATTCACCGCCTCCGCCCATGTCAACTTCGGCCTTCCTCTGCCTCTCCTTATATTATTAGCTTGGCTTGGGACTCCACACCCACAGCGCACTGGTGCATCTGGCGGTCTCCTCTGGACATGGCCAAACCATCTCAACCGATGTTGGACAAGCTTTTCTTTAATTGGTGCCACCCCTAGGCGATCACGTATATCATCATTCCGCACTCGGTCCATTCTTGTGTGACCACAGATCCAACGCAACATGCGCATTTCTGCAACACTCATTTGTTGAACATGTCGAGCCTTTGTGGGCCAACATTCGGCTCCATACAACATTGCAGGTCTAATTGCTGTCCTATAGAACTTGCCTTTTAGCTTTTGGGGTACCCTCTTGTCACACAGAATGCCAGAAGCTTGACGCCACTTGATCCACCCTGCTTTGATTCTATGGCTAACGTCTACATCAATATCTCCATCCCCTTGTAGCATCGATCCCAGATATCGGAAGGTGTCCTTTTTAGGCACAACTTGACCTTCCAAACTCACATCTCCCTCATCCTGAGCCGTTGTGCCAAAGTCGCATTTCATATACTCGGTTTTAGTCCGACTTAGTCTAAAACCTTTAGACTCAAGGGTCTGCCGCCACAGCTCAAGTTTCCTATTTACTCCCGCCAAGCTTTCATCAACTAACACTACATCATCGGCGAAGAGCATGCACCAAGGGATGTCCTCTTAAATGTCCCTTGTAATCTCGTCCAATACAGACACACCAATTTGGCACAGAAATTAGTTCCTTGAAGGTTGGCAACAAATAACAAACAAGATGGATTTGGTGTGTTTAGATAACATCCAGACATTGCTATGTTTCCTTAAAAAAAAAATTACCTAAGGTGTGGCCGTGTGGGTGTGGCTAACAATTTGCTCACCACAGCTTAGGCAATAATGTTTGGCAAAGAGGTGACTCTAGGACAGGGGACATATTTGAAAAAGTATGGCAAGCCACAACCACAACTGTGGCAGGAAATCAAACCCTACGCCAAATCTAATTGCATCATTGGAATATATATTTTCCCCCTTGCAATGCATGATATATCTTACCTTTCCTGCTGAAAATTTCCCCCCTGAGCAGTGATCATGCGCAAACAGTGGTTTTCGTTGTGTGCTGAAACTCGGAGATAATTGAGTTCTTTTTCCTTTACCAATACTGCTAGGTAATGTTTGCTGTCTGATAAATAATTCACCTTTGGCTAAAGGCTTAATCTATCCTGCAGGAACAACAGCAAAAGCAACTTGACCTGATCCTTGCGATTGGGGAAGCAAGCAAGATACTGGATGGCGAACAAGACTTGTTAGAGGGGGACAGTGCTAGATCTTCCAGCGCAAATCCAGCTCCAGAGCTGGGGAACAAACAAGTAGGATCAGAATCTGAAGCAGTCTCAGGAGGAAACAACACACCCTGATTTTATCCTGTGAAATGGAAAACAAGATTGCATCCAGGATAGACCAGCGGTTTGGTTCCATCCAAGATCGAGAAGCATGAATGAATGGTTAAAGCGTCACAGCTGGTTTGTACAGGGCTTTGTACTAACCACATTGTGGGCAAATACAGTCCAGGAGGATTGTACAGGGCAAGCTGGTATATACGTACTAACCACATACTGCATCCAAGTCTATTGATTTGATGACATACAAATGTTATTGATACGGACACCGGCGATGAAGGACTTTCGTTCAGTGTTTTCCTGTGTAGTACGTACATGTGTAATGATGTGCATCATGATCCAGTGCTGTCCCTTTGCTTCTCTAGGCTTGTTTGTACCAGTGCACGCACCCACTTGCAAGGTCTTGTTTGATAGGAGTACTGTAGTATGGTAAGTACTGTATTGCAGTTGCATGTTCTGATTATTAATTATGTTCATTTGATTTCGGTGGGTGAGGAAACAGTTAGGCCTCGTCCTGCACTGGAGCACATGATTGGGGTTAGTGTAACCAACAAAGACAGACCTAGTAGGACGGTGCTATCGCCAAAGTGCGTGGACCTTGACTCATATTACATTTGTCCAAGCCTTTCAGATTGAGAGGTGTTTCAGCAGCTCAACATCCTCTTCTATGCATATACTACTACTGTAGAATTGTACTACTACTAGGAGGAGAGTACGTAATGTACTTGAGCAGACGGTGGGGTGGAATTGATTAAATTGGAGTACTGAACTTGGCAGCTGCAGGGAGAGCCTGGAGCTGGATGGAACTTCATCCCAATAGGCATGCGATGCCCATGCTCTTGTCCGTCCTGCTACTGCTGCCTTCCCTTGACAGCACCCGCCTGCCCAAGGAAAATCATGGCCGGCACCCGTTGGTGTTCTCGTGCAGTGCAGATGGCAGTGTGACGGTGTCATCAGCAAGATGACAGCGTGCGTGCAGCGTTGTTCATGATGGCCACACTACCACCGGCTGCGGCTGCGCGACGTCACTGGTGTTCATTGTTGCAGCAGTAATAACTGGGCATGCATTTAACACATGCTGAGATGCGTAGGAGGGCAGGGTTTCTTCTCCTGTCGTGAGTCATGACTCGAGTGCACACAAACCAAGCGTCAATGATGCCCGCTCAAGGCCAAGAATCCTGTAAGTAGTAATCCGTACAGTACCATGCAAATGCAACTACCCTTAAACTTGCAATTAACGCTAATAAATAATTCTGGCTGGCTGGTGGCACAGGCAGGCAGGCAGAGCAGAGGCAGTCAGCGGGGTCGTGGAAGACTAGTGTCAGCTGTGCCATCGATCGACTACTGTAGGAGTATGGTATGGTCATGTGCATCACACTATCCTATTCATCATATTGCCGCAGTCTTTCGAATGAAGGAAAACACTATCCTATTCCTATCCGTGGCACTGGCATGGTCGCCCGGAACGACGGAGCACCGTACCACACGCATGCATGCAGCAGCAGCAGCAACGCGACAAGCCATGAGACGCCCACTGACCCTCTCTCTAGTCGCGGCCCCCACGAGGAAGGGAAGCTTGCAAGGCATCTGTTGTTGCTTGGCTTGCGCACACACAGGCACAGGGCACAGCGGCAGCGCACCCACGGAGACACACGCAGCAGGTCTCTGCAAAGCGCGTTCACGCGCCGAGCGAGTGGGCAGGTCGGGTCGCATTCGCATTCGCACCGGCCCTCCGTGCAGCCACGGGACACCTTCCGTACGGCAAGGGCACGGCACCGTGTTGTCCGGCTCTGTGCCTGTGGTGTGTGGCTTGAGGCCGGCCTCGGGACATGTGCACTGCAGCTGCAGCGACGGGCACGGGCAGGCACGTCTGTCTGCGGCTCTGCCCGCCTCATCCAGCTGCCCGTACGGCCTGCTGCTGCCATGCTCGCTTATCCTTGCATTGGATGGCCGGACTTTCGCTCCTTCCGCCCGCCAGGACCCAGACTGAAACTGTTCACGAAGACGCGAGCCTTCTCGCTCGCCTGCTGCCTGCTCCACTCTCCGCTCATGCATGCTGTTGCTTCTCGAATCCAAACATCCCCTCCCGTTTCAGTTTCCATTATTCACATTGAACCGGTGCATAGTACAGCCCCCTAAGTTTTCATTTTTTAAAAATGTTGTCTTAAAAAAACAAACTAAAAATAGTTCAAGCGAACCAATCTTTGTTATTATTGATAACGACTGCTGCTAGAGAGTAGGAGTACTTGTTTAGGATAGGTTTTCTGATGATGACTACAGTACTCCTACGTACTGTACGGCTGCTGATTTTCTTCCCACCAATTTTTTTTTCCTTTTGGTTTTTCAAGTTGCAAGTGGCAGCCACGGAACGGAACGGGTATATTCACAATGCGAGGTGCGAGCACGAGAAACAAGAGACTCGACGGACCACTCCAGTGAGTGAGTGAGTGATCTCATCTCACTACGGCACACTACCATACCATCACAAAGGGTTTTCTTCCTCTTGCCCCTGTACTACACGAGCGGCGTGGAGCACTGCGCCGTCTGAGGGTCCCACATGGCCGGAAGCAGGAACCGTCGCCCGGCGACTCCGACGGCATTGTAGCTCGCTCCCGTGGCAGCGTCGACCCGCACCAGCCCAGGGTACCCCGGGTACGCGCCGGCGCCGAACACGCCCGCGCACGCCGACACGGCCTCAAGCGGCGCCTCCGCGGGGCCCTGGAAGAAGCCGCCGCCGTATGGGTTGGTGACGGCGCCCGCAAGCAGCGTCGCCAGCGTGATCACCGCGCCGTCCATCCCGACGTCCGCGTTCGGGGCCACCAGAGGCGGCGCCTGCTGCCGCGGGGGGCCGTACAGCGGCTGGTGGAACGGCCACGCGCACTCCCCTGGACACTGCTCCGCCGGATCACCCACCCACGCGTACGCGAACCGCCCGCGGCCGCTGCTGCTGTTGGAAGCGGTGGAGGAGGAGGCGTGCAGGCCGCAGCGGGAGACGCAGAAGCCGTCCACCAGCACGTCCGGCGCCGTCACCACCACCGCCACGGTGCCGCGGTGCGGGCCCAGCAGGCGCGACGCCGCCAGGGACGCCAGCGACGACTCCGAGAGGCGGCGGCCCAGGGAGTGCGACTCGTCCAGCACCTGCCGCCCCAGCGACAGCCGCGCCGCGCCTGGGTGGTACCGCGCCGTGGTGGCCCACCACGCGGCCACGGACCCTGGTGGCCCCGAGGGCGAGGGGGACGACGGTGAAGAAGGGGAGAGGGACAGGATGAAGTCGGCCACCACTGCGCGCTGCGCCGGCGTGAAGCGGCCGTACCACAGCAGGTTGACGGAGTAGTTGCCCGTCAGAAGCTGGCCGTGGTGGTTGGTGAGCGTCACGGGAGGCGGGTTCACGAGGACGGCAGCTCCGGTGGCGGCGAGGAGGAGGATGAGGAGGAGGAGGCGGTGGGGCATGGTTGTCATTGGAAGAGCTTTGGTGGGACGAGGGAGGAGGTACGGACGCTGGCAAAGGAAAGCGGCCCGCCGTGACTGGCCGAGATGTCCCTTCTATCTACTATTTTATACTAGGGGTTTTGCTAGTACTAGCGCCGCGTGGGCCGTGGGGTGGGCCAGGGCGATGTGGATCAGTGGAAGGAGGGGGTGAACGTGGTCCATGGGCCAGGCGCGACTTTCCACAACTTTTCTCCTTTTCCATTTGCTGCTGGCTCTTCTTTTTTTTTCCCTGCACTGGACCGGACCGGACACGGGACACAGACAAAAGCATTTGTTGGTTCTTGCGGTGGGTCCCCTGGCAATGTGGGTGGGGCCAGCGTCGTCAGGCAGGGTTCCTTGCGTGGGAAGAGAAGAGACAGACGTGCTTGGGTTGTTTGAATATGAATTTTCAGCTGACGCACTAGCACTACACTGGCGCGCCTAGTAGCCGTATGCAGGAGTAGTACGTATGTGCAGGCACCTCCGTCCCGTTTTAGGTTTCTATGTCATAACTTTAACTTAATTTATATAAAATATGTACAATATTTACATTTCCAAATAAATTTATTAAAAAACTAGATCAAAAGATCTATCTAATGATGTTAATTATGTATCATAAATATTAATAGTTTTTTAAATAAAATTAATTTAAGTTATTTATCAGGAAGTGAGAAAGATAATTATTTAGGAACAGATAGAGTAGTACGCCGCTGCGCAGTCACCCGATGATCAGATGGCTGGCAAAATGGCGCTCGTCTCATGCATGTTTGGATTTGCTCCTGAAACTGGGGACAGGAACAGCTACAGTGCTCGTGGCTTTTGCTTGCGAAATCACGGGCGGTCCGGTCATGAATGCACCCATGTCTTGCACAAGGATAGACAGTGTACGTCACCGGAATTCATGGGCGTGGCGTGGCCCGGCACGGCACGGCACGGGCGGCGTCACAGACAGACAGGTCTCCCGCCCGAGAAGCTAGGCTTTTTTTATTTGTCTCATCAATGTTCTTTTACAAACCAAAAAAAAATGGTTGCACATTACACTGTACTGTACAGCTCTTGATGTGCGATGACATCATCAATGCGATGCTACAGTAATGTGGTCGGCCCATGCGCGACGTACTACTGGTAGAGCAAGCCAGGCTGGGTCTTCTCGACCAAAGATCCCAATTTTTTTTTTTAATAAAAGGTGGAAGCAAGAGACGATGCTTGTGGCACACGCTGCAGGCAGTCCTCCACCTGCGAGATGGCATCAAAATTCAAAGGCGGTGGTGTGTTCACGTGACACCTGACATTTTTTCTTCTTCTTTTGTCGTCTTTCATACTACTACCTCTAAGATGACTATCTATATACCTACTGGGTTAATTCCTCCCAGCTCTGTATCCCATATGTTAGGAAGTTGGCTGTCAAATTTTAGATTAAAAGGAAGAAATATATTCTGGTTGGGGTAGCTGTTTTATGTTGGGCAATTTAGAGATGTCGCAACGATTTGATCTTTCAAAATTGCAAATATACGTTTTTTATGCAAGCTATTTTCAGGGGAACATACTGGCTGCGGTTTTGGGCACTGCTGTAGCATGATGATGAAACAAAGGAGTCTCTCCGGTTAACGAGCAGAAAATTGGAAGCCGCAGCACTGGAGTTATTTGCCTCTGATGGATGGAAATTTAATAATAGACTCTGTCATGCATGATTTTTATATTTCTTTGTTTTCCTGACTCATCAGCAAAAATCGTTGAATCTATGTAATAATGTAAACGCCGTAGAAGCGGAAAGTCTCTTTCATTATCTTAAAAAAAGAAGGATGTGTACTGTAAGACATTTTCATTGTTATTTATTAATAAGTTTATAAGAAAGAGTATATTATGCAAATATAGTAATCTATAACAATCTAATGGTTAGGTTTATGTTGAGCAATTGCTCATATTTGGTATTGTGAATGTCAGGTCACTATTGTAGCTTGTTGGTTTCGTATGAAGGGTAGGGGTTTTCGAGTACTAGAAGGGTAGTGATGAGACGGAAGAGCAAATAAAGCAGCAGGCACTGATTGGCAAAGACGAAACGGAATGATGACCCGCACCCCAGGACCAGACAGCCCAGCCCAATAGCCCCCCGGTCCAGCACAAGAGGAGAGGAGAGAAGAGGAGTGAGGCCCAAGTCCTTTTTTTGAAAAAAAAAAGAAAAGAAATGATGATGAAAGGAACAAAGGAGCAAAATGTGAAGCACGCGGGCGAACCAGAACGGAACGGCAAAGATGATGGATGATACGGCAGTTTTTCGAGTGGATCGCTCACGCTGGATCTGGATGGACTGCACAGCCCGCACTCGCACTCGCACTCGCACTGGACGGTTGCAAACAGATGCTAAGCATCCGTGCACGTTCTGATTTCTATCTCGTGCTCTCTAGCTCCTTTTCTGTTAAGAGCATGGTTATCAACGAGCATGATGCACCAACACCACGCTCCCATCTAGCATTATGCTCTTAAGTACAATGGTAGTGTAGGGCTAGATTAGCCGTGCTCTAACCTTTCAGTGGAGCAGCTTCTCTCTCTGGCGAAGCTAGATCATTTTGAAAAACTTAAGAAGAAAAAATATAGCTCTAGTGGTGCTTCATGGTAAGAGCAGTACCAAAGGGGCCTTACAATCCCTTTTCTTTTTGTTGGTTTGTTTTGTAATAATCATATGGACTAATTGTGCTTCACGTCATCATCACAAGGGATAAGATGATATAAACAGATTTTATGAGGTGAATTTATGATGTACCACCTCAGCTACAGCTTGGCCGTTTTGGTGGCTGATAAGCCGATTTTGTTTGTTTTGGCTATTTTTCTGAGCTGACTGATAAGCCAAACAAACAGGGCACTAGACGCACGCATGCACGTGTTTCTTCCTAAACCAAACACCTCAACAACAGACCAGACCACGGTACATTTACCTTTTCCGGTACTCCGTAGACAGGAGGAGCAGCACGTGAAATTCATGACCCGCTCATCCTCATATAGATACTATAGTAGACCGTAGTGGCCGGCTCATGCGAAAAAAGTATGTGAAGGCCTGAGAAGCCTCAGAAGGCCCAATACCAGGGTTTTTGTTACCGTTTCGAAACCGGTAACCGCCGGCGAGCGGTTGGGCGGTTACCGAACGGTTTGGATTTTGAATTCAAATCACGCAGTTCATTCGGTTTGGGACCGGTAATCGGTCGGTTAGGGCCGGTTACCGACCGGTTTGAGCGGTAACCGGTCCAAACTGTCGGGTGGCTTTTTTTTTCTTGAAAAAATTAATTTTTTTTACATGACCTTTGTGCATAATGATGTAAATAGAACACACAATTCATGGAAAAATAGATAGTGTGACAAATGACCAACCCATCGAAATATCATAGTGATGCACTAGCCACAAATTCACGACGGAAATAACGTAGTTCACCGTTGCAACAACAACAAATCGTCCATGGAAATACCTTGTGTCGTAGACATGCGAACATCATGGTCACTGACGTTGAATATAAGGGAAGATCCCGTTTCAGCACCCTCCTCATACTCCGCGATGGACAATAGAGCGATACCGCGCGACTGTAGCCTGACCTTGTACTCTATCCATGATTGGTCCGTCCAATGAGCTGTGGTCTCCCATTCCTGCACTAACATGTTGTAGAAATACGGGTCTTGCCATTCGTAGACCCATCTAGTGGACGGCTGCGTGCTGATGTCAGGAACAGGGTAGGTATAACCACCACCGTACGATGTATCACTGTACGAGGAAAAGGAGTACTGTGGCGTGCCGTAGCAGTCCGTCGGGTCGTAAGCTCTCCTCTGCGATTCCGGCTGTCCATGGTCGCGGTCCTGAGTAGCATGTGTGAAGTCCGTCTCGCCTGCAACCGACCATAATTAGTACTAGTGAATAGTCATAGACATTAAAAAAATGTCTGTAACAATCGATACCTGTGAAACGAAGTCCACCAGCACCATACCACCAGCACCATCTGCAGAACCCCCAGCCCCACACCACCACCAACAACACTAGGTGGAGCAGCTCCAGGGTCATCGTCACCACTATGACTGTCTCCACTGTCATTTGCTGAGCTGCTGTGATCGGACTCTTGGTTCCGTGGACTTTCCTCACCCTCCTCGCCATCATCTGTCGAATCATCGCTGGTGACAGGTTGATGCACTCGCTTCCCTTTCGTTTCTGGCTATGTCCCGTCTGGTATTTTCTTTTGCCAAGATGCGTGTCACCCACATGTCTACGGGCCCAATCACTGATGGGCCAAGATCGTCGGGGTCCACTTGGTCTCTGTCATCACAAAGAATGAATCATATTATTAAAAGTATGGTTCGTTAGTGGCTAACAAAGTACATCAACGTACCTCACGATATGGGACGGAAGAGGGATGTCCGTTTCTTCATCCTCTTCGTCGAGAACTGGAGCCTGGTTGGATCTGCCATACTCCATCCAGTCTCGAACCGGATTATCCCTTTCGTAAAAGGATATCTGCGTGAACTGGTCAATGAAGTCTTCTTCCTCACGCCTAGGTGGTCCGGAGGCATCCGCGAGTCGCAGGCGAAGGTTGTAGTTCACATACACTAGCTTGTTCAGTTTTTTGTGGAACAAGCGATTCCGAACCTTCGTGTGCACTAAGGCAAATGTACTCCAGTTGCGCTCGCATCCACTGGAGGATACACACTGTGCAACAAGTCTCAACGCAAGTTTTTACAGATTTGGAGTGCTCCTGCCGAACAACATCCACCATTGAGCTGCAAGTGGAACCCATTATGTTAGCTATGCGCTCAAAAATACAAAAAAAAATAAGTTCAAAAGTACTCTTACATGGGGTTGTCTTGGGGTCCGTGACCATTTTAATGGTCAGCTCACTGCCAAACTCCCCAAGGTGTTGGCGGTATGATTCTGCCTCCTGTAATGCCAAGACAGCGAAGTGCACATCCGTCATTTTCCCAAATGCTTCCTTGAGGCCACCAAACATTTGCGGAGTTGGATTGTAACGGTATACAAGCCTTGGGTTGAGGACAGCAGCTGCAACATACGATGCACGACAAATTAGCAAATGGTAAATACTCAATATGTAGAGACTGCTATTTTAACAATGGTTGTGATCGCACCTGGGCCCACATGTGTGCCATAGTACACGTCCGCAATCCTGCCATCCATGATAGCCTTGTACTGATGCCATGTTGAGACATTTGTTCCAAAGAAGGCATCCATCTCCTTTTTGCACTCTTGGAAGTTGTACACTACTTCACACAGGTTAGGTCGCCTATCCTGATCAGCGAACCGAAGGAACCTGTAAATTGGTGCCACTGAATCGATGATGTATTTGAGTCCATCCCACCACTGTATACTAGACAACCTTGCGTGAGCATAATGACCTTCCTTGGATTTTCTCCACCTGCTATGCAAGAACTTGGGAGATCCCATCCACTCCATAAAACGATCACGCTTCCGATGGAAGCTCTCCATGAACATGTAGTTGGTCCCAAACCTAGTGGCATTCCATTTGACCAACTCACCACCAATGGCTTCCCTCATCATTGCATTCAACTGGTCATGGTTGTGCAGCCAAGTTGAAATGCGCTTGCATACGGAGATCATACCTGCATGCTCCGGCCTTTGACCAATGTCCTTCAGCATCAAGTTGATGGTGTGTGCAAGGCAAGGTGTCCAAACAATTTGCTCGTACTCCTCGTTCAATCTCTGGCATGCTCTCTTGAAGTTGGCGCCGTTGTCCGTGACGATATGCACGACATGCTCAACACCTATCTCCTCAACCACCTTGCGAATCAGCTGCACAAGTAGGCACAACATTTAGTGTAACCGAGAAAACATAGTGCATGTGAACTGGCACAATATTTTGGACGTACCCCCAACAAATAAGATGAATCTTGGCTCCTGCCCGTCGCATCAACTGACTTGTGTAACCACATGACGCCATTGCAATAGATCAAAAAATTGATGACATTCATTCTTGTCGGGCCCGTCCACGAATCACACATCAACGTGACCCCAAACAAGGGTCACTCCTCCTTAAACTTTGCGTACCGGATCTGCAGGTCCTTCTCGTTATGATCGAGATACTTCCCGTCTATATCCTTTCCATTGGGTGACGCGATGCCTTCACCTGCAATCGTAAGCGAATCATGAGAATAAAGAAATATACGTAATGAATTGAAGTCTCCAAGTATATGTACTTACCCACTTCTGCGTCTCCCTGACCGCACTAACAAAGTACGGATTGTCCGCCTGTCT
The DNA here is from genome assembly GCA_022036555.1 of Microstegium vimineum. NCBI lineage: Eukaryota > Viridiplantae > Streptophyta > Magnoliopsida > Poales > Poaceae > Microstegium > Microstegium vimineum. The sequence continues at coordinate 46,605,463 of CM039136.1, read as the reverse complement.
CCCGGGGATTCCTGCAGTATGAAAAAACTTTCCCCAAGCTTTCCCAATTGCGTTGTTCCTTTCCCTCTGCGTCCATGACCCTGTATCAATCCTTGTCTGCTTGAGTCCACCCCTCGTACCGACTGTCAAGTTGTAGTCCTTCACCATCGCAGGGGTCTGCCTCTGTGAACCAGACCTCCGAAACATCCTCTGTAAAGGATTGCCCCCCTGCAAAGCAGTACCACTACCACTGCCACCTCCACGCTCGTAAGCGCCTCCTCTCCGCTGCACCCCCTCCTGGTACTCATATTCTGCTCTGGACTGATTCATGGCTGCCTGCAAAAGAGCCTCGTACTCGTCATCGTCAAGGGGGTGGTTGCCCTCCGCTGCAGCAGCCTCTCGTGCAACCCTCTGCCGAGAGCGGTCATTAGTTGCCTGCCTAGTTCTGTCGATCTCCTGCTGAAAGTACTCCCGGACGTCTCTGGGCACCTTGCTGCAGTGGATCACCTTCGTCCCGCGCGCAGCCAAATGCTGCTTCAATCGGGAAGCACCACCCCCGGCTTTTTGTGTACGACAGTAGTTGCATCTTTAACCGGAAGCAAGATTCTCACCATGCTCCCATACCACGTCTCTGCGGTCTCTCGGCATCTTTCTGCACAAATAGACAACACAAACAAATCGAACACATACATCAAATCATACCGCAAATAAACCTAAATCCTAACATACACCTAAATCCTAAATCCTACATCAATGAAATCCTAAATCCTACATACATCCTAAAGCAAATCCAACCGCAAATCCTAAATCCTAAACCAAATAAACCTAACTCCTATATACATCCTAAATCAAATCCTACCTAAATCCTACAATAAATATTTTCTACATCATATACTCCATAAATCCTACATCCTATAGCTTATCATAACTAAATCCTACAACTAAAACAACTACAAATGCAAGAAAATGAAAAAAACAAAAAAAAGCTTACCGAAGCAACCCGGTCGGTTACCGTTCTGGGGTCGGTAACCGCCGCGTCCGGTCGGTAACCGCCGGGGGGAGGGAGGCGTGGCGGCCTAGTCGGTTACCGACCAAATCTCTCGGTAACCGCCGCCGACCGAGCGGTTACCGAGGCGCGGCGGCGGTCGCGGGGCGGCGCGCGGGCGGGTGGGTGCGGGGCAGGGGCGGATAGGGTTTGGGGAGCGGCCAGGACCCCCCCGAACCCGACAGTTCCGTTGTAGGAGGCGGCAGGAGCCAATGGGCCCTTAACGGGCCGACCGGTTTTTTTCTTTTTTCTTTTTTTTCAAACTTAAACACGTCCAAAAAAATAGCAAACGAACTCTAATTTGAAAAAAATTTACACCATTGGACTCTATAGATCGTGAATTATTTTTAGGAATTTTTTCAGAATTTATTTTTCTAAAAACTTTAAATTCAAACCGGTACCGAAACCGAACCGCCCGCGGCCGGTTTGTCAGTAACCGACCGGTTACCGCGGTTACCGAACGGTAACAAAAACCCTGCCCAATACAACATTTCTCTTTCCGGAGACCATTACGTTCTTACGTTTATTTATATTTATTTATTTACAAAAAAATGGCCGATTTGGGTTTGCAGGCTGAGATTTTCCGATCCAAAGCTCAACTCATCTCATGCCAGGCATGGCAATGTGTTGGTGTTGAATTTCACATGTGTGAGCGTGACAAACTCTCTGAATTCTCGAGTGGAAACTGGACCTGGACCTGGACCTGCCTGCCGTCTCCTGAATTCTGAGTGGCAGTCTAGGCAGAAACCAAATCCACTTCCACTTCCACTTCCAATTGCTGCTGTGTCTGATCTGGTCTGGTGGTGCTGGTGCGCTTTCGCCACGTGATCCGCCCCGAAGCGGCGGCGCCTTGACGTCTCTCATGACGCCGCGGGGGGCGTGTCGTGGGAGGCGAAGCTTCCGTCGTCTCGTTCGCCGTGGGAGGGGGGACCTACCGCGCCTACTTACACCCTCCCCCCGCCCCGTACGTGCCGTCATCAGTCAGCTTCCCTTCCCCCGAGCACACAGCACCGGGACGGGAGACGGGAGTCGGGACGGGAGGGAAGGGATCGCCTCCTGCTCCTGTGGACTGTCCTGTCAAGGAAGGAAGGAAGGAAGGAAGTGCGCTCTTCTGCCTGCGTGCTCTGTAGAGCTAGATGGCGATGGCCTCCGGCTCCGGGTGGAGGGGCATCCTGGGCTTCGACTACGGCATCGTGCAGGCGCCGCTCGGCCCCGACATCTCCGGCCCGGACCTCGTCGCCGCAGTCGCCAACGCCGGCGCCATCGGCCTCCTCCGCCTCCCCGACTGGGTGCCCGTCTCCCTGCTCCACTTTAATTATATATAGTACTGGTTTTGCTTCCTGCTGTGCTGTCCCCGCTGAGCTGATCAACCGCTTGGTTATTGTTTAATTTGTTGCTGACCTGACCGCAGCCGGCGCCGGATCACGTCAGAGAGCTGATCCGGAAGACCAGGAGCCTCACGTCCAAGCCATTCGGGGCGTCCATCGTGCTGGCCTTCCCGCACGAGGAGAACCTCAGGGTCGTTCTGGAGGAGAAGCTCGCCGTGCTGCAGGTCTACTGGGGGGATTTCCCTAAGGAGCGGGTACAAGAGGCGCATCGCGCCGGAGTTAAGGTCTTGCATCAGGTGCGCGCGCCATTGATTGCTAGTTAAGCTGTACCAGTTATTATTATCCAAGTACAAGTAGTACTATAGTAACAATTTCATCAATCAATGGGAAAAGAAATATATATCATATTATCATGGGTGGTAGGGGTGATGCCCAGCCCAGATGGAGTGACAGACATTATTATAGTCTATAGTAGATACGATCCTGTTTGCCTGTGGTTAAACTGCCAGCACACCCGGAGCCTTGATTCGTGGGAGTGGGGTGCATTTGATTGTCCAATAAAATAATAATCCAGAGTGCAAATGATGGTAGAAGTGGGGCCAGTATCAACCCGATGCATCACCCTCAGTGGGAAATGATCTGGTGGATAGTAGGCACTACCACATGGAAGTGATGATGTGTGCCGTTACTGCTCTGCAATGCTTAGTTGTCGAAATTTGGCAAGCTTAATCTTCCTGTTTACACCATACTCCGTACTTCATTTTCTTGCTTCAAATGTGCCAACATTGGGCAACCAATTTGACGATCAGAATAAAAACCTGTGCCAAATTTTGGCAACCTTGGCAGGGAATATTTTGTCGGTGGCCAGTAACACTTGTCTTTTGTTTGAGTCTACTGAAGCAAATGCTGCCTGCTCATGCTGATATGAGAAACCTCCATTTTGTGTAAATTATTGCCATTGTTGTGATTGATGGTTTCATGATTTTTAGACTTTCGGTTGATATCTGAAAATCTGAACAGGTCGGCAGCCTTGAGGAGTCTGCTAAAGCTAAAGAAGCCGGTGTAGATGGAATCATTGTTCAAGGACGTGAAGCAGGGGGTCATGTAATTGGTCAGGTAATTCCCAGCTGGTTTCTAGTTTCTGCTTTGTTTTAACACTGTTGGTCAATCTTTCACCGCCCATCTGCTTATGCAATTATTTGTGCATTTAGAATATTCACCATCCTGTGGAATGCAGTGCAGAATTTCGCTGCCACTATGCAGATTTCAGTAAAAATGCTATATGCAAGGCTTGATTCAACTTCCTAGCTTAGGCCCCCTGTATCTTCTTATCTGTAAAAGCATCACATTCATTTAAGCTTGTGTCCTTTTTCATGAATGTTCTCTCAATCAGCTTCTATTTGGAAAAGCAGGAAGGACTTTTTCCACTGTTGCCAAGAGTAGTAGATCTTGTTTCAGACTCGGGCATTCCAGTTATCGCCGCTGGGGGAATTGTAGACGGACGTGGCTATTTTGCCGCATTGGCACTTGGTGCCCAAGGTGTTTGTTTAGGAACTAGGTATTATCTCGGTCTCTTGTACTGTGGATATACCAAAACTGAGCCTTTTCAATATAGTTTGCATATTCTTAATTTCTGCTTACATTACATCGGTTCTTGAACATTCAGGTTCGTTGCTACGGTGGAAAGCTTTGCACATCCAATTTATAAGCAAAAGCTAATCGAGATGAGTCACACAGACTACACAGATATATTCGGACGTGCTAGATGGCCTGATGCTCCACAACGTGTCCTGGAAACACCCTTCTATGCTGAGTGGAAGAATAATTTTCCAGTTCAGGAAACAGAGGAAAATCAACCCATCATAGGCCACTCTATCATCCATGGCGTGGTATGTATTTGGATATTTGATATGCCTTGAATTTGTTTACACATTCCTATTCATTTGACTTACCCCTATTCATAGATGAGAGTATCATAGATGAGATTCCCGAGTTATCTTATCCTGAATGAAAGGCAAAAGCCACCCCTATCGCTGAGCAGTCCTTCGGCCCAGTGAGTAAGCATCAGAATTGTATGTTGATTTTCATCATCTTTTATAACATCATTTAAACTTTCCTCTAACATTCTTCCCCAAAACAAACTATCATTGTCAAAGGTAAACAAACTATGGTTCTTCAGAATTGTTTGCCCGCAGCATGTTTTAAGATATGGTAACTCGTTGTGTGAATCCCACTCGTTAATATTCTTCATTCTATATATGTCTATATAGTAACTGAAAAGTGTTTCTTTTGTAAATGCCATGATTTTGACCAATTCCGGTATATCCTTATACTCATGATGGTATACTCTATCGCAGAGTTTCTTAGCAAGTTCAGCTTGATTCTCCTGCTTTTTATTAGAATAGTGCCTTTTCATTTGAAATTCACATTCGTTTATGTTAGAACCTAATTCACTCAACTGATCCCTCCTATAACCTAATTCACTCCACTGATACCTCCTAAAACATAATTCACTCCACTGATACCTCCTATAACATAACTGCATACTATGATACCTCCTATAACCTAATTCAATCCACTGATACCTCCTAAAACATAAATGGCTTATAAGCCCTAACTGCACGTTAAAACAGCCAGATTTGTTTCTCGCCTGGACTCCACCGCGATACCCTCCATTTGCTCGGAAGGCGAAGCTATTCATTGTTGTTATGGTCATAATATAATTAGTCTTTCTCTCTGGTGAGTCCTCTGAAAGGGACTAGCTTACGAAGGTGATGAGTGAAGGGATTTTGGGGCCTATTTGCCCTTATAATCCATATCCATCTCTTTTGATTCCGAAACGGATTTTGGGTCCTATGTGCCCTTATAATCCATCTCTTTTCTATACTGCATTTCGGACCATACAGAGTCATTTCTCCCCCACGATACCCTCCCATTGGCTCGGAAGCCGAAGCGATTCATGGTATTGATGGTCATAATAGAATTGAGATTTCTGTTTGGGGCTGGAAGTAGTATCCCTATCAAATTCCATGCTTCCTAAGTCAGTAGGATACCGTCAAAATCCATGCTTCCTAAGTCAGTAGGATACCGTCAAAATCCATGCTGGAAGGATGATATCCACTTTTTGGGGGATGGGTTGCTCCGAGGGTCACTTGTTAATCCCTCATCTGATACTTGACCACCACTTCACCAGGGAGGATGGCTCTGATCAGATCGCTCGGTTTTTGGGAACAACTTACCCCTGTAGTGATTAAGTATATTATTCCTCTAAAGCAGTACATCACAACAGGGTTTTCTTTTTTTTATTTTTGTTTGTATTAATTTGAGTTGGGAAGGGAAGAGGCTTTTTTCCTCTAAAGGAGGACTTAATGTGTTAGTGTATGTGTTATTTATCCATTTTTTCTTTTTTTTTTGTGATTTTTTGTTTTTTTTTTGGTCATTTTTTAAGGCTTTTTTCCTCTAAAGGAGGACTTAAGTGTGTAGTGTATTTTTTGAATTTAGCAGTTGCATCCATTTTGTGTATCTTTTATGTCACTTGTTCTAGACAGCTGCACAAAATATTTCATCTATTTGCAGGCTTAAATATTAAAGAACTGGAGCACACAGAGTTAGACCCTTAGGGTCTGTTTGGATCCCTACCTCTAAACTTTAGAGCAATTTAGCTCACTTTTCATGTTTAATGCTCTAATGTGAGGTGGACTAAAGTTTAGAGCTAATTTTAGACCACATATTTGGAGCTTTAGCTCTAAAAGTTAGAGCTCTAAAGTTTAGAGGGGAGGATCCAAACAGGCCCTTAGTAATCTATAGTTGCAAAAAAGGAATGTGAGCTATGTATAGTTGTAACCATCAATTGTTTGACCGGTAACTCTAGGTTGTCTGCTCGATTAACTGCTCACTTTTGAGTTTGTCAAAAAAAAAAAACTGCTCACTTTTGCATCCAATAAAAAGAACTGTGGCTTTGAAACTCAGGCAACCAATATTTGAAATGGCTACCCTAGTTTGTGGAATCCTACTTAGTTGTTATTATGCATGTGAAAATGGTTCTTCTAGTTATGCTACGATTTGGGAGAAATGGACATCATTCTGCTCAATTCACCTCAGGACAGTGGAGGTGGTAATTAGTTGCTTGCCTTACAAACAAAATAGTAGGTTATAGTGTTGATTGTTGAACATGCAATGGTTATTCATGTCTATGTCAGCACTCAGTTGCATCATTGGTGGTCAAACCTGAGAACCTACTCGGTCTGGTTTGCAGTATCTCAGCTTGGACATTCGCCATTCTTTCAACTAATAGTTGGCTCATACTTCTTCCCAAATTATAAGACGTTTGACCACTCGTCTTATTAAAAAATTTGAGCAAAATATCACTTCTTTTGTCGTGGCCTACTTTATTAATAAACATTCTTTAAGAATAACTAAAATTTAACTATGTTTGTACAAACTTTTTGAATAAGACGAGTGGTCAAACTTGGGGTCAAAAAAATCAAACGTCTTCTAATTTGGGATAAGGAAGTAGTAATTAGTATATTAGCCTCTCTTTTAACCAGAAATTGTTTTGTTTAAAGGAAGGCAACATTGATATATATGCAGTTTGTACATGATCGATCTCAATACTGTAGTTCTGTGTATCACTAATTGCAGCTTCAATTGCATACTTTGTACTTGTGCATCTGAAACTAGGAAATAGACAACTGACCAACAATTCCTGACCCCAGCACAAGGATATTCGTCGGTTTGCTGGTACTGTTCCAAACGCCACTGCAACAGGAGATATCGACATTATGGCCATGTATGCGGGCCAGGGTGTTGGGCTAATCAAGGAGATCATACCAGCTGCTGAAGTTGTCAAAAGTCTGGTCGTTGAAGCAATGGAAGTCATTAGAGAAAAGCTTTCTGGTTACCAGTAAAATCCTTCCTGAACTGCAAGCTAGAACGTGTGAAGTATTTGTGAATATTCACCAATCAGAATAACTGGGAGTACCAAGGTTTGTTTCTTGTGCTATTTGTAAGTAAAAAAACCCGATGGAAATAAATGAGGCTACCAGAGGTATTCTGTCAGCCAAAACTGTTGTGCTGCTATAGTGTCATGGAATACTACCTGTAATATTTTTGGAGTGTCTTCACATAGCCCTGAAGGGCCTCTGCCTTATTGCATTGTTTCTACGTGACTTACAAAACCTAAAGAGATAGTACTCTATTTATCCTTTTCTGTATGATTTTACAAACCCTGAAGTTAAATGTGTTTTGATTTAGGGCCTGTTTAGTTCCATCCCAAAATTCAAAATCCAAAATGCCAACTATTTTGGATTCCAATGCAAAATATTTCAAGGGGTGTTTAGTTTCAACCAAAGTTTGGCTTATTTTGGATTCCAATGATGGGGATTGTGAGGGTGGCACACAAACCAATGCAAATTTTGGGTTATTTTGGCCTCTTGAGTCCAAAACCTAAAATAGGGAATGGACCACTTTTTATTAAATATTTTGGGTGATGTTTAGTTTCATTTTGTAAAATGAAAAATCAAAACTCAAAATATTTTGGATTTCATGGGATCTAAACAGACCCTTATTATTTTAGTTCCAACCCTGGGCAAGCTGACCAGTCACCATGTATGCATATGAATGATGAGTCTAGCTCTGGTGGAGTAGACTATTGGTCCAGTATATCTATTCATCCGTGTAGAGTTTGGATTTAACTGGGTGTTGCATATGGTGTGTCGAAACGCCATCCATTGATGTTGGTGCCATTGGTCGGCTCTTCCACCCACCAGCAGCTTGATGCAGCTCTGGACCACTCTACTCACTTGACTGCCCCGTACCCCTTGAGCTTCTGACCAGATCATGGGGTGGAGGTGAAGGGCGTCCGCAATGGTTAGCTATTTGGCTAGCTAGATGTGACGTGACAAGAAAAAAGTAGGAGAGAGAGTAGTCACTAACTACGAACAAATAGCCTATCTATTTCACGTAACCCAAGATTGTGTGAGAGGAACATATGCGTCCAGTAGTACATATTAGTCTCTTTTATTGTCTCTCACCTCCACATCAACTGGTTATATAGCTAGTACTAGTTATTACTGTTGCGGACGCCGAAAGAGAAGGAAAACAACAAAGGTACCAACACAGTGCTATTTTTGGGGCCACTCTCTTCTCTCTTATGGCTGATTTGATTTGGACACTGACATAGATTTGTCCAGCTGGTGAATTCATGAAGTAGCAGGATATTGGATTTGTCCAGCTGGTGAATTCATGAAGCAGCAGCAGCATATTGGAATCATGGCATGTGTCAATCTGATTGATGAACACTGGGGCAGGCAAGCAAGAGCATGCATATGCATGTATATATGGGCTGAATGAAAGAAAAAGAATGTTGAAGTGCATCATACGGAGTACTACATGCTTTGCGTTGGTTCAGGATGGATGGATGCTAGCTGGAGGGTTATGCAGTCATCGCATCGTTTCCACGCTTTGCTTCTTTCTGAGTACTCGATCATAGGAAGGAAGCAATAGTGCAGCCTTTTTTTCCTTGTGATGAGAAAATCCAGTTCGTTCATGACTGCTCTCAAATCAAGAAGCCTCAGACTGTCTGCACCGCGATCGCTATGTCCTTACTGCAGTGTGTTTAGCGCAGAAAAAACGTGCAGCGGTTACTCTATGTCCTTACGCTAGGCTCTCACATCCCCTATCCTTCGCGCAGCTGGTCCATGGTAGCGGACGTGCTCTGACATGCGCAGCAGAGAGGTTGAAGCATGCAGTGGTGGGACCGTCTCCTTGATCTGCGTGCCTACTATTTCAACAAATCAAAAAAAATATTATATCTCGCAATACTAAAATCTAAATTAAATTTGTGTCAATAAATCCTTCAAAACAAAATCTCACATGAATATATTTAGATAAAGTGACAAGTGAACTCTACTATTAGTAGTTGGTACTCTTATAGAGTATGAGATATAGAGAATGATAGGTGCGAAAGAAACATATATAGATGAGAGAATTTTGATAATTAGGACAGATAGAGGATAGATTTAGAGGAATAACAGTCATCCAGCTCCAGCAAGAGAGTGCTCCGCCAAGATTCAGACCTACGGACCGACCTACCTACCTACTGAAAGCTTAGGTTGACTCTTTGTGACCATATATAATGCATGTTCTGAAGCACTCATTTACATAGTAGTAGGTAGAATATTTGAACCAATAGCAAATTAAACACTTGTTGTTCGACAAAACACACACACACAGGAGACGAGAGATTCGGCTGTAGGACAGGAGACTGTTTGTGTACCGGTCGTCAACTGTCTGGTATATACTCCGTACGTACTGGAAGGAAGCTACTGCATGCAAAGGGTCTGCAGTACTCTTCCTACCGTCGTCAGCACGGCTATATACTGCTGCTGCTGCTGTATAGTACGAACAGTGTTACAAGTAGGCTGGCGCCTGGCTGATGTTTGTTGGTGTGCGTGCGCAGGGGGCGGATATGGGCCTAAGGCCACTAGGGCCATGGACCTAGGCGTGGCCCAAAAACTCCATGTACCCCTCTGTAATTTGTATGGTGTTGATGGCCCAGCAGCAAAGGCAAAAGGCAAAAGGCAAAAGGCAAATACCTCTATCGCATATTCGCATGCCTTGTCTCGGCCATCGGCCTCCTCTGCGTCAACCCTGTGTAGATTACGTAGATAGTCAAACTGCAGCTGACAGTGGTGCGTTGGCTGACAACCTGGCTTGGCACACCATGAATGACATTTAGAGGCAGGCTAATTTTAATGTTGTGTGCATTAGATAGGGCAACTAGATGAGGTAAATTCTCAATCTCCCATTCCTAAATCCCAAGATGTATTTTAATGTTGAATTTCACAGTTCAGATATTCTCATGCCGGTTCCCATATATTAATGAATGAGATGTTTTTTAACAATGAACCGGTACTGTTATTATTAAAAATTGGGCATTTCAAACATTACACAAGATCTGCAAAGGGATTTATTAATTATATGTTGTGAATTCGAGAGTATGAATGAAATATCATCTAAGTCATGCATTTGTGCATTAGTTTTATACTCCCTCTATCTCTGAATAAACAAATTCCTAGAGTTATCATAAATCATTTAAAAAATTGACTGAATTTATTTATGGTATCATTAGACTTATCATAAAATATATTTAATATGGATTCTAGGAATTAATTTATTTTTGGAACGGAAAGAGTAACAATATCGATATTTGACCTCGTATAGGCATCTTACATACTTAGTGGGTGGCCCTAGGCATGAAAATTGACCAGCTCCGCCACTTTTGACCAGCGTGCGTGTCCTCGTTGTTCAAAACAACAAGCCATTGCATACTGTACTGTGTACAAGGGAGCGGAAGTGGAGGAGGCCAGAGATGCCTCCTCTCAACGGATCTACAGTTCAGGTTTCAGCAGGCACAAGCGTGCTGCGTGCGTACGTGGACCAAGAAAAACAGAGCATGCAGACACAAGAACCTGATGGAGATACATAGTAGTAGAGATTCAGATTGTGAAACTAATAATTAACCTTCGTTCTATTAGTCGCTAATAATTCGCTTGCAAGATTCAGCACAATTCAGGATAAACTAAATTCACTTCCAAAATCGTTGCAAGCACGTGAGTCACAAATACTATAATGCTACACTTACTACGGCACAAAATCTTCGTTGTCGTTAGGCTCCTGTTCATTAGCACTGCCCTGTTCATTTAGCTTATCAGCCACCAAAAAAAAAGCACTAGCCGGTTTATCAGTCAAAAAACGACCAAGCAAACAGGTGGACTACTTTGATAATATTTTTTTAGTGAACAAAGATTGTTTTTCTCCTCTAATAAATCAGCGTGTTCAACATAAACCAATCAGTAGTACCATGGACATTGGACATACTATGGGGATGATTGATTGCAAGGAGGAGATCATCCTGCATCCTATTCCAGCACCGCTTGATGCACTCACCGTGTTTGGTTATCTCTATGGCATCGTTTCCCTACTCCGTCTCATTCATCTCCACGCTTCCGTCCCGCATGACTCCATCTTTCCGATTTCGACTTCCCTCATGATGCAGGACGGTGCGATGCACCCATGGTATACAGGCACATATGTCATACACTCAAAACTTCCAATCATACACGCAACCAAACACAATCTCATCTCATACTGGACCAACAACAAAAACAATTAAACACGACTTAGATGCACGATTTGAACATGCATCTCACCGTCCTGAACCGGGTCTCTCTCACCAAAGCAACCAATCACACCCTACCTGCCCAACCTGCTGATGACTCGCATGCATTGTAGTGTTGACGTGAAGTCTATGAATCGCATTGCATCTGGCTTCTTCCTGAGCGTTGGCTCTGGCCTGGCAGTCAAAGCCCCGGGCACCGTGCCTCTGCCTGCGCCCAGACCAGAGACGTACCCCAGTGGCATGCAGTCAATCCGATCACCGGAGCGAGCGAGCGGCGACGACCGACGACGACGGCGCGGGGACGTAAAATTTGCGTTGGAAAACGGCAGCTGTAGCTGTACACTACGGAGTAGTACTCCTAGCTGTGTAGCTAGTGCATGCATGTAGATGCAGGCTGCCGCAGCTACTGGAGTAGTAGCTACTACTCTCCGTACACCGTACTCCTACATACACACAGCTACGGCGACCGCACGGCAGAGGCAGCAGCAGGACGACGACCGAGCACTAGTGCTACCTGCTACTGCAGTAGCGTTCCTGCACAGTGCTGGCCTTGGTGATGGATGTGCATGTGACCTGGCACTTGTCTCATCTCGATCTCAGTTTGCATCGACCCTATACGGCGAAGCCACATTAGGCCACCCGAATGCATAGACACCAGGATAAAATACAAAAATTAGTTAAGAGGTAGTAAATTTTACCTATTGTGCACTACCTTAACGTAAGCATATACACCACCGTAATTATGTGCACTCGAGTCCTTAATATTCTAGCTTCACCACTGTCTATACTCCTAGTGTACTCAGGGTAAAAGACCATGCATATATACGGAGGGAGTACACACTACAAAGTAGCTAGGCGGAGTACGTATGACAACTATTGACTACTACTCCGTACTCCGTATGTCGATCGTAGTAGAAATCTAGAGCGTCTCCAATAGTCTAGCTTATTGCTAGCTCATAAATCTTTTAATCACTAAATAATATAAAAGATAAGAGACTAGCGTAGACTTAAGAGATAGTCTCATAACACTCTTCTCTCACACACGATATTTAAAATAATCTCTTTTCAAACATATAAGTTAGCTTAAGAGCTAGTACTAACTTATACTGTTGGAGAGGCTCTGACCAACGACGACTATCGAGTGAGATGGGAGCGACCTAGCTATTGCAGGGTGCATGACGTCCTGGGAAATTGTGCCTACGTGTACGTGTACGTGGGCATGGCATTGGTATGTCCTGTATATATACTCCGTACATACGTACGTCGTCCCTGGCCGGCTGGCCGTGCCGACGCCGATCGAGTTCCCTTTAAAGTTTGCCCTCCTTGCAGAAGCCAGGCCGCAGCAGCCAACGTAGAGCCCTGTAGCCAGCATGAGGAGGCCAGAATGCCAGCAACAGCAGCAGCAGCAGCGCCGCTCCTCTTGTTGCTTGCCGTCCGGCGGCTTATTATTATTATTGCTTCTTCTTCTTCTTCAGGTCCCAACCGCTAGCTGCTGCTGCGGCGGCCTCCCAACAAAGCCAGCAGCAGCAAGCAGGCGGCGGCTGGGCGCGCGGCGCCGGCGCCGAGGCGGTGGTGGAGCAGAAGGTGCGGCTAGGGTCCAGGCCGCCGAGCTGCCGCGGCAGGTGCAACGAGTGCAGCCCCTGCAGGGCCGTGCAGGTGCCCACTCTGCCTCTGCCTGCTTCTACTGCTACCACCACGCTCTCCAACTACAAGCCCATGGGGTGGAAGTGCCATTGCCGCGACCGCCTCTACCAGCCCTGAACCCTGATCTGCATCCGATCCATCCATCCAGTCCCGGCCCGGCCCTGACGAAGTGACGATCGGCCGGCCCGGCCGTCCGGCCGGTGACCAACTGACCATACATACACGATCGCCGGCCGTCCTGTCGTCTCGTCGTCGTATATACATTCTTGATTAATTCTTCTATTCTTCTATGTACGTCTCATGCATCATGATCACCGCCGTCGTCGTCTATGATCGATGATGTCCATGCATGCCTTTTCTTTCCTTTGTATTGCCTACAGTATGTCGTCTGTGTATTGTGTATATTCTTCGATCTCTCTTACTTGTTCTATAATATTAATTATGTGTACACATGTCGTCGGCGGCAAGTGCTCGTGGTCCACCGGCGGCCGGCGGGGCGGATCATCATGTTTAGTTTAGTTTAATGCGCGCTGCATAATGTTTGTCCATCGCGAGAAAAAAAAATGAAGTGAAACACGTTAATTAATTATTGCTCCAGGTTTATATTAACTAATTTGCACAAACACGATCTTCACAACATACAATATTATTATCTTTGTTTACACTTTCTATGAAACAAATGTTCATGTCTAAGTCACTATATGCAAACACATCGCCTAGGACCTAGGTGGCTCACCACATTCGCCGCTAGACTCCACATATCATTCTCTAAAGACCGTGTGTGGGGGCCTCTCATCGTATTTGTTACTAGATTCCACATCACATATCTATTTCCTATATGTCCACTCAACATGGTGTGCAATGCTACCCACAACCTAAAGATCTCTTCCAAAGTCAAGCCACCACTAAAACCTTCACCCAAGAATGCGACCTTCGACCCCGCACTACTACGCCACATTGATGCTTGCGCTTTGTTCTGATGTTCACCAATATAACCTTTGTCATGCAGAGCTACCCACCACAGTTTGCTACAAACCTAAAATAATTGCGTATTCAGTGCTACAACCGCTATCTCTTAATGTAGTTCCACGTGATAGTACAAAAATGAATTTGCTAGGCGTTTACAAAATCCAACCGCCTCGGTTGACATTTGACAATTAGCGTAGCCGATCATTTTATTTGCCAAGGCACCAAAAATAACCGACTCACAAAATTGATTTACGAAGATGATCATTTTATTTACGAAGACAGTTGGAAAATGCCCCGCCTCCACAAATCATTTCAAAGATATGGTCGTCTTAAAACAACCTTTTAGAAGTGGTTATGTTAAGACAACCACCTCCGTAAATCGATTTATGGAGGCGGTGCACATATTAAGCCCCGCCTAGGAAAATCCAAGCCCTAGCCAAAGCCCATATCAAACCAATTATCATCATCCAGTGTATATATATACATAGATTAGGGTTTTATTCTCACTTGCCTCTTTCTCTCCCTCCACAACACCCGATGCCGCCTTCTCTCCTTCAATCACCCTCCTCTCCCTTCTCCGGTGGATCCACCACTCTCTTCCTCTCTTGATGGCGCGACGACGACGCACGGGGAGGAGGCTCCCATCCGGGCGTCAGGCGCACGGGATGGCCCTAACCGAGGGTGGCGCCGCGTGGGCGGTGCCCTAACGGTGGATCTAGGTCAACCTGCAGCGGTGGCGGTACGGGGTGGGAGGGACTAGCGGCAAGGGCCCTGCAACGATGAATAAGTAGTTGATGCGCGACTGGATTTGGCGGCGGGAGGCGAATCCTACGTTATGGCTGGTGAGGTGCATGCTCTGGTGAGTAGCTCCAGCGGCCGCGACACGTGGATGGGCTCATCAACGTTTTTTTTTTTTATTTTTTTCTTCTTTTTCTGATTCATTCATCAACGACAGCAAAGCAATCGCCTCGGTTAATTCGCAATAACCATGACCTTTAATTGGAGGTGGTTGTAATGCTCGCCTCTGTTAATCAATTTAGCCCACCTTCGTTAATCTTTGTGTATTAATGACATGGCATCAGTCATCCGACCAAACAACCATGTGAGCACTGTCCATTACCGTAATACCGAACAAGAATGCGACAATGTGATTTCTATCCTCCGTCGGGGAACGGATGCAACTGTAGCATCACCAAGCAAAATTAAATGGCCCAACAAAATTACTTATCTACCCTTGTTTCATTCTTCTCCCACACATACTACGAGATGAAGATCCCAGACTTCGCTTCGATCTGGCCGTCACCAACCAGCTTGGATCAGGGAGGAGAGTGGGTGCCACAAACTGATGTGTACCGTACACAAGTATGTATACCCTATTGGGCTATAATTGCATTCTCTCATAGACATGGGTCGGACTCTATAGATGTAAACATAGTTATAATTTTTGTCTCGATTTAATAAAATATCTTTCCCTTCAAATACTTGTATAAGTAGAGAAGTAATACATAGGATTATTATGAGTGTTATTATGCACTGCTTCTACCTGCACCTAATATTTGTTCATGCATTTGAAACAAATCCATCTATGTTTCTTCTCTATTAATTTTGTTCTGAAAATTCTAGAAGGATAAGTGTTCTTTGTAGGGATGGATGGAAGACGCACATTTTTGTTCAATATAATAATAATAAAAAAACATTCCGGCGCAAGAATTCTCATCTGCCAAGAAACGAAAAGCGCACGTGAGTTTGGCTACGGCCCATCTAATCCTTAGAAGGCACGTACGGCGGGCCCAACTAAAGCCCATAAGACTCAGCAGTCCATGAGCCCGTCCCCAACGCGGGCGCAACGGAAACAGCTCCTCATCCATCCCCGTTTCATTTCATCTCAAGAGGAAGGGTAGTAGTAGTAGTGTGGAACTGGAACTTGGGGGGGACAACCCCAACAACCCAAGCCTACTACTATTACTAGTCTCCTCGGCGAGCGACACGCTCGGATCGGTCCCCCGCTCCACCGCCGCCGCCGTCGCCGCCGCCCACCTCACCCTCTCCAATCCAATCGGCGCTCCCCCTCGAGCACCCAATGGCGACGGAGCTGCTCCCCGTGTTGGACATCCGGGCGCTCTCGCAGTTGGACCTGGACGCGCTCGCCGCCGCCTCCGCGCACGCCCTCGCGCCGCGGACCTGCCCCGACGCCGACCCGCTCCCGCCCCTCAAAATCGACCGCGCCGTCTTCAACGAGAGCGCCGGTTCCCGGAAGCAGACCTTCTCCCGCCGCCGCCTCGGCGCCGCGTCCTCCTCCTCGCCCTCCTCCGCCCGTCACACCTCCTCCGCGCAGTCTTCCGCCGGGCGGCTGTACGATCCCGAAAGCGAAATCGTCGCGTACCACCTCCGCCGCCTCTTCGTCCCGATGACCCCTCGCTCCCTCCCCCTCCCGAGCCCCAAACCCTAGCCCTACTAGAAGAACCCTCCGACCCCGACCGGGAGACCACCAACGCCAAGGGGTTCTCCGTTGACCTGCTCAGGCTTGCGGGGATGGTGGACCCCTACGATGCCGAGCTGCACAGGCGGACGGCCGGGATGGCCTCCGAGGCCGAGCTGCAGGGTTTCATCGACAGCCTCGCAGGGAAGTTTATCAGCCAGAGGCAGCGGAGGAAGAATGTGGACGCCTCCTTCTTTGGGGATCACCTCCCTCGCGGGTGGAAGCTGCAGCTCGGGCTCAAGCGAAAGGGGGGACTCGTCTGGGTGTGCTGCTTCAAATACGTGAGGTTTGCCTCTTTTTCCCTGCCCTCTCATTCTTTCTATCTGGAATGGAACTATGCGTGCGGGAATACCTTACCTGATGCGATGTATACTTGTTCAGAGATGCTCTAGTTGTGTACCTTAGACATGCACAATATAAGTGGCGGATTGGGTTTACGAATACATGGTGATAGTGATACCTCTGGCAGTCAACGATACCAGTTCATTCTGCTTAGCTTTCGAAATCAGATGCTTCTGTGTGAGTGAATGGATGCATGTTTTAGATGTTAATTAATAATAGTGTTACTACATCATTGGAGTGAGATGTTTGTTAATTATAATGCTGGATTTTGTGGGTTTGCAAAGGCAGTCATGGTGTAGCTGCATTTGATGCTGTTGTTTAAGTATCAACAGTGTTTATGTCTCTTTGATAGTCTGTTTTCATGTACTCTTCATCGCATGCATTGTATGTGCATTCAGCCAACACTACCTGACCATGTGTCCATGGCTCTGTTATGTGTATCACTCCCTCTGTCCCTTATTAACTGTCACTATGGGAAACACCCTGGTCAAACATTGTTACGTTTGACTAGGTTTATAAAAAAAATATCAGTAACATTTACTCCCTCCGTCTCAAAAAGAAAGCGGATATGGGATGCGTGTGGGTCAAACTTTCTCAACTTTGACTAGATTTGTAGAAAATACATGGATCATTTATATCTCCAAATAAATTTATTATAAAAGTATATTCAGCAACCTATCTAATGGTACTAATTATATATTATAAATATTTATATTCTTTTATATATAATTGGTCAAAGTTAAAAAAGTTTGACTTCTCGGGAAGTGAGAATGACTTCTATTTAGGGATGGAGGGAGTATGTCTCTAAATATATTTATTATGAAAATAGGTTTAATGATCTATCTAATGATACTGATTATGTATTATAAATATGAGTATTTTCTTGTATATATTACGGAAGAAGTGCTCGCACTTGTTCATCCAGGCCAGGGGATCGTCCTTCCCATTGAAGGTGGGAAAGGAGAGCTTCTGGAAACGGGGAATGCCGAGGGCGTCCGCGTGGCCCTCATATGGCACCGGCGGCGGTGGTGGCGCACTAAAGTTGGGGACTGGGGATGGGGAGTGCGGAAAGGGAATTTGGTGGATAGGCAATGTCGCCGAGGGCAGCGGGTGCTGGACCGACGCCTCGATGTGAACCACCACGGAGCCGATTGACGGCGCCACTGAAATGTTGCCATAGCCCGGCAGCCCGTATGGGAGAGACGCCGGGGGTGGACTGTTGGTTGAGGGCCTAGCCGGGGAGCTGGACACCCGCCCTTCGATGGCGGATAGGCGCGTGGCGAATTGCCCCATCTTGCGCTGGAGGCCAAAGATGGCGGCGGTGAGGGTGTCCAAGGACGACGAAGAGCCCCGCCCGTGGTTTGCGGCAGTGAGGGTTTGCGGCAGGGCTGTGGTAGTGGTCGGCGCAGCGGTAGGAGGGAGGACGGGTGGAATGGCAGTGGAGGAGATCGTGGTAGTGGGGATCCCAGGCAGCGGGCCTGACATCGATACCAGATTGTTAGGATTACTGCTACCGCCTGAGGTGGTAGTCGTGGAAGGTTGGGGGCGTGGACAGGGTTTGCGACAGCGACGAATGTGCGACACCGTCCTGGAGGGCGTCGTCGAACAGAGGTGAGGGTGCGAGATACTAGTGAGCGGAAGAGATTACTCAATCTCCAGCTGCCTTATCATTAACCAAATGTTTAGGCAAATATAGCCAACTCCTCCACAATTTACTAACTGACTAACAAACTCAATTTGACTAACAAATGAAAATCTGAGATCCTAAACTTAAAGAGCTGAAATCACCCTGAGCATGGTCACCACACAGAGCTGTGTGTGTCGCTCATTGTCCTCCTCAGCCACGGCTCCGCTTGCGGCGCTGATAGACACTGGCCACCATAACATTGGACTTCTCGGGAAACGTGAACGGCAGTTAAAAAGGGATGGATGGAGTAGATATTTATTTTATTTTCCTTATTATTGTTGGTGGCTTATGCTGGGCTTCATCTATACTTCTGTAGCCTACCCAAAACTTGATTGAGACTAAAAGGTTTTGTTGTCATTGTTGTTGACTGCTGATAGTTGTCTATCATGTTGAATTATTTGAACTTACTAAGTTTAATTGGATTTATCTGGGCCACAAGTTTCTTTCACTGGCATGCAGTCCATTCCCCCATCTGTTAGTGAGATGGAATCTGAAAAATAAGGACATGTGAGCATTCCTATCATCTTAACTGTTCCTAATATATCCAATCATATGCACTCAGACCGCTTGCATTTTCAATCTACCTTTTTTATGTATAACAACACTAGAGATTATTTCTCCTCATTTGGGCGTAAACTTATATATCACTATACTTTGCTTGATGTTTGCTGCTTGGATATTCGGATTGAGAACTTGAGATGCTAAATGTATTTTTCAAGATCACAACATATATTATTTATGTGCTTCTAGGTTGATGCATTTCGAAAATTCATGCCCATTTTGATTTGGGTGTTTTGCATGTCTCTTTTCTATATGACTCTTCAACTAGCTAAATGTGCACGCCATACTTTCCAGCCCCAAGGGAAGCCAGTTTTCTACTTGCAAGGAGGTTTCTGCATACCTCATGTCACTTCTTGGGTATCCAGAGCTCAAACCAGCCACTAATCAGTATGGAAGCACAGGACAACATTACTTGAGTGCTAACGATGGTGATGATAGTGTAAGTCTGAAGTGTACGAAACTAAATTTTATCTACTTAAATTCACCTGTTTTTAATTAATAAAGTATGTAACAGGTTTTAGGTTTTCAAGATCAAATTGGTTTGATTATGGACAAGACGAGTGTACATTCAGTTCTGTCTCTTGCCTTCTCCAGCTATTCCAGTGATCCAAATGATGTGGATGAAAGGAACACAGGCAAAGTAAATGCTTATGAATGCCAGAAATGCACTTTGACCTTTGGTGACCGGACTTCATATGTACAGCACCATTTGTCATATCATGAAATGAGTGCTAAGAGGCGCAGGACTGGCAAGTTTGGTGAGCCAGTAGTAGGGCAAGATGGAAAGTTTGAGTGCCCTATTTGTCATAAGACCTTTGAAGAGGAATCACGGTACTTTGGCCATGTCGGAGCTCATGCAAGGTATGAAGGGTTGACTCCTGAAGCATTTCTAGATAAGGCTACTTCCAGAAGGGCAACTAATGATTCCTTGGCAGAAATTTCATTTGGCCTTCAGGAGTTGACTGAATCACATGGACAGAACAACAAGGTTTCTTATGGTGAAGCAGGCTTTCAGCACCACAATCATTCAAATGAACATGGTAACAATAACTCTACAGTCACAGAGCTTTTTAGTACAAATTATTCAGATAATTTCATTAGGGCAAATAAAACTTGGAGTAGGCCTGAAGAGGCAAATAATCCTTCCTTTAATGATGCTCCAAGTGTATGTAGATATACAAATTTTACGGGCCATGCTAATGTGACAGTTCCAGAAAGGGCATCGATCTCCAATAATCAATCTGTTAGCAATATTAATGGCTTTGCGGGGGTGGCTATGTTTAGTGATCAGCCGGGAAGCAACCATGTTGTCAGACCTATTGCCTTTGGAACAGCCAATCATTATCAGAACCAGATTATTGATCGTGGCGGGGCTGCTCTGAGTCATGCTGACAATACTGTGAAAGCAAGAGATGTCAACCTCAATTCATGTGTAAATACAATATCTTTCCCTATTGCGAATGCAAATAATGAAACATCAGCTGCTCTTAATGAAGCTAATCGGTCATCTTCTACTGCAAAATGTTTTAGTGGCAGTTTTAATAACAATGGTGGTGCATCTAGTGCATCTTCCTGTTGCGGATCAACCAATAAAATATCTAGTTCATTTGGCACAGCAAGCAAAACCCAAGCTGTTGGCTCCAGATGCATGGGTGCAAGCTATGAGCCTTATGGTGAAGATTGTGGTGCTCTTAAAGGTAACCCTTTTGCCAGCAAGAACAATACCTCAGTGTACCAGTCCAATTTGGGCACACAACCTGTCTATGCTGTGGCAACTAGGGCAGATTGTTTTGCTTCTGGTTCAATGCAGACAAAAAACAGTGATAAAGATAGTGGTGGTATTGCTGAAAAGGGTTTTGCACGGTTCAGTAACAGTTTTACTCACGTTAAGCCCAATGCTTCTGACCGTTGTTTACTACCTGCATCACAAACTCCAACAAATGGAAGTGATATCAATTGCGTCAAGGGCTCTTCGGTTAATAGAGGTGATGTTAGCTTAACAAAGGGCTCATTGGTCAATAGACCCGTCAACAACAATGGACCAAATGTAGCTAGGGAGGTGATGGGAAAGTTGAATAATGAGATGCAAAACCGCTATAATGATCATGCTCCTGGTTTTGACCCTCATGCTGCAGCTAGTGCTAGCCGGAATGCCAATGGTCTTGTGTCTATGCAGGCCAATTTTGGTCGCATGTCCTCTACTGTTCAATCTGTTGCTGATGTTTCAATGACTAGCACATCTCAAGATCAGGTAAACATACCAGAATTAAGAATTTATAGGCTTTCTTAACTGTTGCACTATTTAGCAATGATAAGAATACTTGTTGAACATCAAGTGGATCACGATGATATTACCCACTTAAATTAGTGCTTTTCTTACCTTGTTAGTTGTTTAATTTTGTTTCCCCTTACCTCGTTAGTTGTTTAATTTTGTTTCCCCTTGTGTTGTTAGTTGTTTTATTTCGTTTTGCCAAGGATGGTTACTGGCGGCAGCATGGTTACCTGTTTGTGTATATGGTGCAACAGTCAGTTCCATCATTTTGGCCCGGTTGATGGACAGCAGACTAGTTCTTTTGGCTTCATTTGCCCCACCTGTAAAGATCGGATGTCTGGTCATCACAATATTCCCAACAATGGTTCATGGCAGCCTTGAAGTGCGGTGTCATTTGTTAATCATCAGTATTGCTGCATTTGTGGGATCTTGTGGTTTTCTGTACACTACTCATGTCTGTTGACTGTCATAGGACTGAAAATTGTCTGCACAAGCAGCAGTGGACTGTCAAGGAAGGAATGGTATCTGTATGGACAGGGTCTTGAGCTGGGAGCTGGAATGGTTGAGTCGGTAGGAGGGTGGGTATGTAATGAGATAAGTTGGTTTTTCTGCTACTTGTCAAAGATAGCAATGGGAGACCATGATGAATTCAGGACATCTTTTTCTTGAACCCACTAGTTGCATTATGTGGCAATGTCTTCAGTTCACCGGTTGGCATTGCATCTGAAATTTTGCTGCTCTCAGATGAACCCAACCGATAATCCATTGTGCTCCGAGGAACCAAGGATGTTGCCACTCAGGTAAAGCTTTCGATGTCTAGGGATCAAGCTGGCATGTTTTTCGGTTCGTCGAGTTATTACTTTGAGCTCTAGCTGCGATGGGAGTGGCATCTGTTATTGGTACTAAACTTGAAATGGCTCCGGTAGTCCCGTCCAGAGTCTTGGTGGTTGTGTAAAGTATGTGTTAGCTCAGGTGGATTAGGCCCCTAGTTCTTGCTGTAATATTTCCCCAACTCCGGGGAGCCTTTGTCTATCCCCTTGGCTATTGAAGTTCTGTTTAGCCAAGCTGAAGTACATTTCGAGGTAAGCGTGACTCTTGGTTTTTTTTGACTTAATGCTAGAAGGCTATAAGGAAAATCCAAACAACGTAAGTACTACTACTGTTGTACCAACATCACAGGGCAGCGGGCGGGCGGCGGGGCTCGTCCCTCGTTTGTCCTCGCATAACGGCCGGGCAGCGGCGGCGGGGTGACCGGTGAGCTTGCGTTGGCCAGCTGGGCGGTGGCGTGGCGATGGACGAGCTCGCGCCGTGCTGCGGCCACCCAGCTGCAGCGGAGGCGTGGAGAGCGGAGAGCGGGTTCGCAGTTCGGCGCGGGGATGGTGGTGGTTGCGGGCAAGCGGTGCTGCTGCTGCTTGTCCGCTGTCCGCCGGCGAGAACGACGGTCAGGCCCCATGTGTCAGGTAGTTCGTTCCAAATTCTAAGAATATAAGACCATAGGATGAGGATGGTCCTATTCTCCGCAACCAAACAAATATTCGTTTGATTGTTTCTCCGGTTGATAAGCTGGTCATTTTTTTTTGACGGTTTTGCAATGAGAAAAAAACACCATGATAAGTCAAGCGAACAAGGCGAAAATGAGAGCCGTTCTATACAAACATATGCTTAATTAAATTGCTCAGTTCAAAATCGTTGATGAAGGCATGGCAGGCGGTCACGTCCGATTCCTAAGCTACTTGTCGTAGCATAGAAAGGGACACAGAAACTTAGGGGTGGCGTGGTCTTGATCGGTAGGGGACTAGAGTTTAGAAAGTTTTTAGAAGGTGTCATATCAAGTGCGAAGGTACTAGTTAAAAGGATTATGATTTATGAGATGAATCTATTAAGCCTAATTAATTCATGAATTTATTAGATTTAATAAATTCAATTTGTAAACAAGTCTCAATTTATACAATTTTTTTGGTTAATCTATGTTTAATACTTCACATTAGTATCAAACATCCAAGGTGATAGGATTATTTTTTTTGGAATGAGAACCAAATATCGGCATGTTGGTTCCTTGCCACATTACTGGAGATACATACACACACTAAATACCAGTACTAAACATTGTTGACATTTTTAGGCATCCAATTCTTATTTCACACTTTACTGTATATAGTACCCTCACACATATGGTGATTATTTAGTAGTAGCCGTAGTACATTATTATCCTTGTCATCAAGTCTCTGGAAGTACAGTAGGCCCTAGAGACACAAGTTGCACCGCCGAATCGATACGCCAGTCGTCCTTCCGTTTGTATAAGTGCAACACACACGTAACACACGCTTGTGCGATGTATATCTGCACAATAAACAGATTCGCAATTTTTACACATGTAATTAGCAACGATCAATCCATCCATGTTTATAAATTGTGAGCATCGTTACACGCACAACTTATTTGCACATCTACTTTACAACTAGAAGATAAAAAAATGAAGCAAAAAAAAAAAAACAAATTGATGAGGGTGTTGCTCACTTGTGAAATAAATGGCTCGGGTCATCTAGCTGCAACGGCTTAATAGGATTATACAAATTTGTGGGTTGTATACAAGTAAATTGCATTAGCAGACTCTAAACTTGCGCTGTTGTGTCATCCAGATCTCTAAACTTGGAAATCGATCATTTAGGTCTTAAAATTGTTTATTTGTGTCATCTCAGTTCTTAAACTTATAAATATACCATTAAGATTCTCAAACTTATTTAGTTGTGTCATCCCGGTTCCTAAATTTATTTTTAGTCTCGTTGGGTCCAGACAGTGCAATCTAAACACTTGATATAAAAAATAATTTATAACTTTCTCATATAAACTCGAATGAAGATAATCTTTATATAAAAATAAAAATTATAGCTCTCGGCGCGATCTACAACTTTGTAGTTGATTTCTTTTTAAAAAAAGACTATTTAGATTGAACCAGAAAAAAGATTGAACAGTTGCACGACATCAACTAAACCAGAAAAAAAAGATTGAACAGTTGCACAGCATCAAGCGACTAGACTTTACAATTCCCTGTGCTTCATAATAATAATATGAGAGAAATCCATCATTAATTCTCCCAACAACATGTGAAAATGTATCGCTAATTCCTGCGGTAGTTTCTTAATTAGCATAATTCACCTTCAATATATAGGGATGGATAGATAATTTACGTTGAGTACTAATATGTCCTACAAATTCCAAAACATAAGTTTTTCAGATAGTGAGCATATAGTCACATAAAACATGTATGTAGGTAATTTTTGTCCCTGCCTTGTAAGAAGTTCTAGCAAGTAGTATACCACGTTCTTTAACCTTATTTTCCGACCCCGTGGACTAGGGAACTTCATGACTGTAGGAGTATAATACTCTCTTCGTATTAGAAGGAATACAATTCCAGCACAACGTATATATTCTACTGTCTTAAGTTTAACCAATTATGGCCCTGTTTAGTTCCACATGGAATCCAAAATATTTTGGGTTTTGACTTTTTATTTTGTAAAATAGAACTAAACACCACCCAAAATATTTGGCAAAAAGTGGTTCATTTCCTATTTTAAATTTTGGACTCAAGAGGCCAAAATAACCCAAACTTTGCATTGGTTTGTGTGTCACTCTCACAATCCTCATCATGAGATTCAAAATAAGCCAAACTTTGATTGAAACTAAACACCCCCATAAATATATTTTTTGCATTCTGGATTTTGGAATACAAAATGGTTGGGATTTTGGATTTTGGATTTGGGATGGAACTAAACAGGTCCTATAAATAAAAAAGAACGAATATTTACGATAACAAATAAATATATCATTAGATTAATTAAAAGCATATTTTTATAATAAATAGATCTGGAGCGAAACAATAAATATGAATATACTACAGAAAATGGCATTGGAGAACGTGGTTTTTCTATTATGCGCTGCACTTACTCAGGGGCGACGACCATGACCCCGTCGTCGTTGTCGAGGGTGGTGGTGGTCTTGCCGACGTTTGGATTGGAGATCAGGTGGTTGGTCTGCCTCGAGCAACCGTGGCCGTGGCAAACCGCCGGCTGTTTAGCGTCCGGCGGCGTGGCGAGACCGTTCCTAATAGCAGTAATAATACAGCCAATGTCACCACGGCCACGAGCACGGAGCTCCATTTCGCCATTGCTACTAGCAGGCACAATTCTTCCAGTTGATGGGTGGGCATATATTTACAGGAGATCCCAATCGTACGGAACTTTTTTTTTTTTTGGCTTCGTCATTGACAAGGAGTAACTTAAGCATATTACTGTATACTTCAAAGTACGACGTAGAAAAAACGGAGACGACGCTAAACCAAAATCATACGTTTGTAGTACCTATCAAAATCAAAAGGAAGAAAAAACTGGAGATGCTAAAGTCGTCGTACTTATATACCAGTCATCCTCACGGAGAAGTACTCCTTCATGTTAAAATAACTATTACTTTTCTCTCGCTTTCTCATAAATAACTTTAACAAATTTTATATAATAAATTTAAATGTTTCCGATACATAATATAGTTAATATTAATAAATAGATCGTTAAATTTATTTTATTAATAAATTAATTTAGAGATGTAAATATTACACGTATTGTTTTTATAAATCAAATAAAATTTACTATGTAAATAAAATCAATAGTTATTTTGGACGCAGAGAGTATGACCTAATCCTGCTGGCCTACTTTTATTATTTGACATTATTAAACCAATCCAACTTATTATAGTATAACACATCAAGCCTTATAATCATTGCTTACTCAAACGACATCTGAAAATACCAGGACTGCATCTGCTCCTGCTGAGGCTACGGTATCCGGAGAGAGCAAATTGCAGTCAGGGCTTGTAGCGTTGCTGCTACAGTATCTGTAGAGAGAAATTGCAGCCAGAGCTTGCAGCAGGCGAACAGGCCGACCATTGGAAGCTTAAGCGGTTGTTTGGTTGGCCGCCGCTGCGTGTCACCACCAAGACAAGGCTGCCACATACTTGACGAAACTGTTTGGTTTCACGGCAACATCTGCCGCGCCAAAGCTATGGCTACCATACCCATCATGGCTGTTGTTTACTTGGTAACATAAGTTTGGCTGCCATAGCTTTTACAGAACTGTGGCGCTTGATTTTCTCGCCATAAACTTGTGGCACTATCACAGATGGCGATGGTCAGAAAACAAAGAGACCCTAAACTTATTAGTCGGTATTATATTTTTATCTACATTAGTCATATTTTCAGTCGTGGCTACAATGTTCCGAGTTATATTTCATGGTTGTTAACACAATTTTAAATGATTTAGTCGATACAATTTCAGCAAGTGGCACTGTGCACTCTGGCGGACTGGCGGGTTGGCAGATGGCGCGTAGTAGTAGTAGACCAGTAGTGACGAGACACGAACGCCACGAGCGCGCACCCTCCAGTCCAACCCAAATCCCAATCCACCCCACCCCCTCGGCCCACGGCGGCACCACTGGACGGACCAGACCACTGCGTCTGCGCCGCCCTCCGCCGCCGCCGCCGCCGCCTCCCCGTCCCCCGTCCCCGTCTCCGGTCTCCCTCCCGCACCCAACAACAAACGTGACGCGACGCAACTCATCCCCGCCGCCAGCAACGCCAATGCTCCGGCCGCTACACGCTACAGCCGCCGCCACCACTGGCTAGGCCCGGCCGGCTCCTCCCCTCCCCTTCCCCTCCGCAATGATGGACCTGGCCACGCCCGTCCTCGCGCTCTCAAAGGCCGTCGTCTCCTCCCGCACCAAGCCCTTCCTCCTCCGCCGCGACCGCCTCCTCGCCCCGCTCCGCCGCCGCTCCCCCTTCGCCGCCCACGCGTCCGCTCCCTCCTCGGCCTCCGCGCCGCGCGGCCTCGCCGTGCCGGCCGACCTCCTCCTCATCTCGCTCGCGCGGCTCGCGCTCCGCGGCCCCGGACCCTTCGCCGCGCCTCGGCGGTGGTTCGCGAGCGTCTCGGCTGCGTCGCCTCTCGCCTCCGGTGGTCCGCCCCGCGGCCGCGGTGGCGGTCCCGGGAACGGTGATGGTGACGGCGGTGGCGGTGGCGGTGGTGGCGACGGCTGGAAGCGCCCGCGTGCTTCCCAAGGAGCGGGTGTCGTGGAGGAAGCGGCTGCGCAGGGAGCCGATGTCATCGTCCTTGACGTTGGGGTATGGCAATTCCTATAGTAGGGCGAGTAACACTGATTGATCACCTTCGGCTCTTAAAAAAAAAAGAACATATTATGTGTGACATATAAGGAATTTTTTAGAATAGGCTATTATGCATATACTCGTACTTGGCTGGTCAAACACATGTAATTAGTATTTAGTACACCAGGACCAGGGTTGTTACTTTACCCGCTTGTAACTGGTTTTTCATATTTAGGATTCCCATTGACATAGCAAACATTCTCATAGCACCAAGACGATCATGAATAGAACCTGCTGATGGTAGAACCTGCAATGGTACTGATGGTAGAACGTGCTGGATTATCTCTTGTGTCAACAACCCATCTAACCAGCATTGTTTCTGGGGGAAATTACTAGAATCTCCAACCAATTAATATCCGTTCTGAATAGATAGAAAAACTTATAACCTGTCATTTGTATTCATGTTTGTTCTTACATGCTACTATTTCCGACCACCTTGTAATCTGTAGCTATATTAGCCACTTGATTTACTTCATCGCAGGGAATGTCATGTGGTGGATGTGCAGCAAGCGTTAAACGCATTCTGGAGAATGAGGTTAGCTAAGTTAGACCAGCATACCTCAGATGTAGAGCTTTTGGCCAAGTGCTTATTAGCTCTCTACTGTTTCTAGTTGTGTTTGTAACTCTGTATGTGCCTGGTTTTTTCAGCCCCAGGTGCGGTCAGCAACTGTTAACCTTGCCACTGAGATGGCAGTCGTCTGGGCAGTGCCCGAAGATAGAGATGTTCAGGACTGGAAGGAGCAGTTGGGTGAGAAGCTTGCCAATCAGTTGACGACATGTGGTTATAAATCTAATCTTCGAGGTAAACGCTGCAATAATTGGTCAAGTACTGCCAATGGGCTAAACTTGTATGTTTTAGTTGGGAATGATAGAGCAGTTGAATAATGGATAGCATTATTAGTTTGAAACTTTTGAATAAAGAACTAAAATAATACCTTTTCTCTTCAACAGAAAATGTTGACAACCATAACTCAAATCCCTTAAGCATCTGGATGTTCTTCTGGATATATTAAATGAGAAGATGAAATGGTGCTTTAGAATTCTGTTGCTTATCAGTCAATCTGTCTTGAGATACATGAATGCAAAGTCTTATTTGTTCACGTGGCACTCTTGAGCACAGACAACATGTTACAAATCTACAATATCCATGTCAAATATAAACTTCCCCCAAAATTTTGTTGCTGCTATGTATGTTCACTCATGCAAATGTCTATTTTACCTGCAGATTCTTCAAAGGTTGGTTCACAAACAGTTTTCGAAAGAAAGATGCAAGACAAACTTGAACAGCTGAAACAAAGTGGTAAGTCTTTTTTTTTTAGACAAGTAACCATCAGTTTACGAGCTTCTCCCAGTCCATGATGTTCTTATAGAAAAAATTGCAACATACCACTGTCCATTGGTCATCACCCCTGTTTGCTATTTTACCATGGCATGTCTTATGACAAGTGGGCCCCGGTGCCACCTGCCATTGAGACATCCAATGCAAAAAAATAGCAAACTGGGGTTTTGATCCATTGGTATGTTTGCAAAGTCCCATTTTTATAATACAAAGTGTTAACTTTATAGCTGACACAATGATGCCCTGATTTTTCTTCTAGGTAGAGAACTTTCTGTATCATGGGCATTATGTGCGGTTTGCCTTCTGGGACACATTTCTCATCTTTTTGGAGTTAATGTGCCATTGATGCACCTCATTCATTCCACTGGATTTCATCTGTCTCTGTCAATATTTACATTTGTCGGTCCTGGTCGAAGACTAATACTTGACGGGCTAAAGAGTCTGTTCAAGGGGTCTCCAAACATGAATACACTGGTTGGTTTAGGTGCTTTGTCATCGTTTGCCGTCAGCTCAATTGCAGCCTTCATTCCGAAGCTGGTAGCTCCTACTCTTTTTTCTATTTTTATTTATTTTTGGTTTGTTGCATGCTTTGCAGATATTGTTGGCCAGTTTCATAGTTTAAACTCCTTTTGTTACCCTCTAGCTCTATATTATGGTCTGTTAATTTGCATCATGGCATATGGCCAATTTGTCAGTAGTTTGTTTATATCATTCCATTTTCCTGCAGGGGTGGAAGACATTTTTTGAGGAACCAGTTATGTTGATAGCTTTTGTTCTTCTAGGGAAGAATCTGGAGCAGAGGGCAAAGCTTAAAGCTACTAGTGATATGACTGGACTGCTTAGTATTCTTCCATCTAAAGCACGCTTAATGGTGGATAACGATGCTGAGAAATCATCATTGATTGAGGTCCCATGTGATACTCTTGCTGTTGGGGACTACATTGTTGTGCTACCTGGGGTGAGTACAGGTTGTAAAGCATGCACAAACATGGGTGATAATTTCTTTTTCCTTGCTGCATATGGCTTTCACTACTCTTTACTTGCATAGTAAACAGTAAACCTGTGTGCATAGTGTGACAGCAGTTACACATTCACATATAAAAATCCACCCATATGATGGAATCTTTTATGAATGGTATGATGCTCATGCTGATCTTTTGGTTGCTTATTTACTCACCATACAGGATCGCATCCCAGCAGATGGTATTGTCAAAGCTGGAAGGAGTACGGTTGATGAATCAAGTTTAACAGGTGAACCTATGCCTGTAACGAAGATAACAGGGGTATGTATGTCTCTAAATGCCTTAGTTTTTTTCTCTTAACATGAAGAATTGTTGTTATCTCATTATCTGGCTTGCTGAATTCAAGTAACATCTCAATTTAGCATCTTATTGTGCTGAATATTGATGATTCCTCTCCTTCGTTAGGCAGAAGTATCAGCAGGAAGTATTAACTTGAATGGCAAACTCACTGTCGAAGTTAGAAGACCTGGTGGTGAGACTGTCATGTCTGACATACTTCACTTAGTTGAAGAAGCCCAGACAAGGGCGGCTCCTGTTCAACGATTGGCTGACAAGGTATAATATATGAAATTATGAACTGATTCCTACTCTTATGAAAACTAGTAGTTTGGAGGTATGATGTTCAAAGCTCATTTATGCCTTTTGTCCTGCTAACCATCTCAAACATCTCCATGGGATCGGACTAGATATGTGTGAATATCATGGTCGAGAAAATTGCTATTATAGGACTCGAAACAATGGGCTTCGCTAGTAGTTCATTGGTTCTGTAGAGCTTTTGTTACAGACCAAGTAAAGTCAGAATATGGATCATTGGTTACTTCATCTATTTTGTTTTTACCCTTTGGTATGGTTAATATTTAAAATGGCTTATTTTAGTTAGAGCACTTCTTCCTCTTCAGGCACTTAGTGCATTCCATTATATGTTAAGTTTCTGTCAGTGGAAAACTGGAAATATTGGTTATGTTATTGTTTTGGTACTACCTCTTCCATGTGTTGGTGCTTTGAATTTATTTGATAGTCCGTACTGTATTATCGGCATCACTGATGGATCATGGCTGCTTTGGTGGTGTTTCCATGTGGATGGGTATAGTAACAGTCTTAGAGGCCATTTCCTAAATTAGTAATAGTTTTGCTCTATGATTCAATGTGACAATGTCAATTTTATTGTTACACAGGTTGCAGGGAACTTTACATATGGAGTCATGGCACTTTCTGCTGCTACTTACATGTTCTGGAGTATTTTGGGTTCACAAGTTGTACCTGCTGCTATCCAACATGGAGGTGCAATGTCTTTGGCATTGCAACTTTCTTGCAGTGTTCTGGTATGATACAAGGAAGATATGTTATAGCACCCTTGCTTTGGCTATTTTTACTTTGAATGAGTGAAATTTCTAGTTCCAAAAAGTAGGTGTATATGAAGATATGCAAATCCTTCATTTTTAAAATGAGGTTTTGTTGAGGAAAAGTATGTTCTGATTTCAACTGAAGCTATTGCTTCTGAAACTAATTACTCGCATGCTTTATTTCATTCTTAATGAAATGACGCGCAGTTCTCCTGCGCTGTTCGAGAAAAAAAAAGGATTCAAAATTTGAAGTTTTTCTTATCTTATAAAAAAAATATAAGGGTATGACTTGATGAAACATGCTTTGAGTGTTGATATTTTAGCCATCATGTGCATTAAGAATATTTAGTTTCATGGGTGTTGCTTTGATGAATCACACATAAATGTGCAAAATCCCCAGCAGTTTTGGATCCTGAGTGTTGATTTTTGTTTATGTTAAATTGATTTATGTTGGACTGCAGTGCCTGTTCTGTAGAGAGAAAAATGCCATCCCCATGTGATCATTCTGGTGTCTAATTCTGTAGATTGGCTACGCCTCTTCAAAAGCTAGTAACATTGATCTTCATTTGCAGGTAATTGCTTGCCCTTGTGCTCTTGGGCTTGCCACACCTACTGCTGTACTGGTACGAAACTAATGACATTAGAATTTTTTGGTTGAAATAAATATACATCTCATCAATGTTTATTCAGGTGTCATTTTTTGTCAGGTTGGTACTTCATTAGGTGCAACGAGAGGACTTCTTTTACGTGGTGGGGATGTTTTGGAGAAGTTCTCTGATGTTGATGCCATTGTGTTTGACAAGACTGGAACTTTAACAATTGGTAGACCTGTGGTAACTAAAGTAATAGCTTCCAGAGGCATGGGAGATGCGAATACAAAGTTGAGTGTCTCTTATGTACTTTGGATTTATATGCTGTACTTAATTACACGGTTTGTATTCTGATATACCTACTTTGGACTTCACATCTGATTGAACATTTC
The DNA here is from genome assembly GCA_022036555.1 of Microstegium vimineum. Taxonomy (NCBI): domain Eukaryota; kingdom Viridiplantae; phylum Streptophyta; class Magnoliopsida; order Poales; family Poaceae; genus Microstegium; species Microstegium vimineum. The sequence goes on along the minus strand of CM039136.1, from coordinate 46,573,085 downwards.
TGGAGAACTTACCTGTGAATAGTATGTGACAGAATGCAGTTTCCAATGTATTTCCATTGAAAATGTGCTATATTTCCCATGGATTTTTCCCTGTAAACCTAATGTTAATAGATGTCAAACTGAAGATTATTTCTAAGACTTTCTCGTTGACAAACCATATTCCCGTCATCAGGGATTTGGGGGCCAACCAGTGGACAGAGGCTGAAATTCTGAGTTTTGCTGCTGGAGTGGAATCAAATACAAACCACCCGCTTGGAAAAGCAATCATGGATGCTGCAGGGTCTGCCAATTGCATCGTTATGAAGGTAGTCATAGCAGAAGTGCACAATAAATGTGAGCTTAGAATGACTGTTGTCTGAACTATGAACTAAGTGGGTATTCTGCAAGTTATAAAATACTGTTTCAGGATAAATGTTTTCTCCACTGGACTACTTGAGTTCTAATCATGTCTGCTACTCTGCTGAACTGCAAGCTTAGAATCAATAATAAGATGGTTCCCATGCTTGCTCTGGACTTCTTCCAAACTTTCTTGACACATTATTATAGAATTGGGTGACCTATTTTATATTTTTTATCTTTTTCACACTATTTATTCACTTTTTACAAATTTACCTTTCTGGTTTTTGCACTTTACTTATGCGTGTTCTCACAGGCAAATGATGGATCCTTCGTGGAAGAACCAGGATCTGGTGCTGTGGCTACCATTGGTGAGAAACAGGTTTCTGTCGGAACATTAGATTGGATTAGAAGGTACAAATGAATTTCTTAGTCTACAGCTATGCCCTATGCTAAATTATTAGGATAATTGTATAGCCTAGCTTCTTGTACCACATGTTGTACTTCACTTGTACAAGAAGCTAGGCTATACAATTATCCTAACATAAATTCACTAACAACATGAGACTTTTAATCGTCTCGTGTTCCTGCTATACCTTCTGTTAAGTCTTATCTGTTCTAAACTTTTCTCCACGCACTAGCTGTCATGTGCAATTGTATGTTGTACCGATTGGAGTCTGTTCACTAAATTTGTAACGTTTCAGGCATGGGGTCATTCACAATCCCTTCCCAGAAGCAGAGCATTTTGGCCAGTCTATTGCATATGTAGCAGTGAATGGTGCTCTGGCGGGTCTCATTTGTTTTGAGGATAAGCTCAGGGAAGATTCTCGTCAAGTGATCGACACTCTATCTAAGCAAGGAATTAGTGTATATATGTTATCTGGGGACAAGGAAAGTGCTGCTATGAATGTGGCTTCTGTTGTTGGTATCCAGGCAGACAAGGTAACATCAACTCAATTTTGTTTTTGTTCTTTTGATAATTTTTCCCAGTTTGCTGTAGTAAAGTGGCTTAATTCTCTGGTGTTTGGCATTAAAGTAGCCAGAATGAACATGTTATGAGGTTGCTTGCTACCTCTTTAGTTTTTATGTATCTGTAGTAATCTTGGAGATGCACCACAGGTTATGATTCTATGAGTTTCAGAACGCTGCAGAAATTTTACAGACTATTGTTTTGAATTACCAGAAAAATATGAAATCATTTGTCATCTAGTTGCCATGTCATACACTCCAAGATTCAAACTCCTTAATCTTTGACCAAGAATTAGCCTAAGAATTGTAGGCTGTAGAAGATCCTAACATGATCGATTTTGGCCGATGATGGATTCCTTCTCTATACCCACTCATATAAGATACACCTGTCTACATATCAACATACACATCTAGAAAGTCATGTGCTTTGGAAGCAGCCCATACATTTTGGGAAATAAGAAAGTACATTCTTGCGATGTCAATTTCATGGTCAAAACAATTTAGTAGAGATATTAATGGTCAATCTGTACTGTCGAAGGCTGTGCAGGCTTAAACCGTGCCCTACACTTTGGAAAGGAGGGAGACGAGTGGAGTATAACTTAGGAAGACAAACTTGCCAAAGGATAAATATGTGAAATCACTTAAATGTTATTCTCAGTCAACATCAGCATCCACTTGAAAATAGTCTGTTTGTGAAGTGCACATACCCCCACTTCATATTTTAATAAGACAAGAGCGCAATATGCCAATTTGTATATAATAGGTCATTGGTTTATAAAATGAAAATAGGTGGAAGCAAGTTCATAAATAGATAAACAAAATATCTATCTCGTAATCAGATTGGAACTGACTGAAGCACAAAAGGCAGCTGAGGAAAAACGTTTTTTTTGTATCTTCCGTTTAGATTGTTTTTGCTGACATGACTTTTTTTATTGCCATTTCAACATGGTTCACTTATCTGTGTATGTGGGGAAATGTCCTAGGTTCTAGCTGAAGTCAAACCACATGAGAAAAAGAAGTTCATATCTGAACTTCAGAAAGAGCACAGGTTAGTCGCCATGGTTGGTGACGGCATTAATGATGCTGCAGCACTAGCTTCAGCTGATGTTGGAGTTGCAATGGGTGGAGGTGTTGGGGCAGCCAGTGATGTATCTTCAGTTGTACTTTTGGGCAACAGGTTATCCCAGGTAATTTCTTTCACTACAGCTTGAAATTTTCTGTAGCAACCAAGTGTAAAAAATTGCAGTTGTTTCTTTGCATACCTCACGTTGCTGTATAACTCAATGAATTACCTTTTCCCCTAGTCCTCTACCAGTTTGAATCTTAAAAACCTGCCCCTTTGATGCAGCTCGTTGATGCTTTAGAGTTGAGTAAAGAGACCATGAAGACGGTGAAGCAGAATCTTTGGTGGGCTTTCATGTATAACATTGTATGGTTCTATCTTATCTCTTAGACATGGCTTCTTTTTTTTAATCTAACAGATCAGATTTAAAACGATAATTTGTTTTACTTGCTGAGCATTTTGGAAGTATTATTGTAAATATTATGAAGCGCCCTAGAAAAGAGCCAATGGGTTATGTAAAAACTATACAATGTTTGCTGTATATTGATTGTGGTATAGGCTGTTAACTATGTCATCAGTTTATCACCAAAATGCTCTTAGACTTGAATTTCATATTTATTCTGGCATGTACTTTTTGTTATCAACTTAGATTTCAAAGTATACTGCCTGTTCGGACCTCTGCTTGCACGTTCTCATATTGTTAATTACTTTGCAGGTTGGACTTCCCATCGCTGCTGGAGCATTGCTTCCAGTTACAGGGACGATACTGACACCATCAATAGCTGGAGCTCTAATGGGTTTTAGTTCAGTCGGTGTCATGGCCAACTCGTTGCTTTTGAGGCTGAGGCTGAGTTCAAGGCAGAAGCAAGCGAGCCAGGCTAACATCAGTCGAGAGCCACAGAAAGCCATCTCTGATGGTCCATCAGAAACTACTGATGAGGCTGAGAAAAACTACTCATCGAAATGGAGTACCTGAGTAGTTCGAATCTTAGACCATGTTCATTCATGAATGAATGAATGACGATTTGGTAACATGGGCCACTGAAAAGACCACGTTTGGGTGCAATGACACGGATTCCACAAAGTGTATGCACGGAGCAAAAGTTTGGATAGCGTCTTCTAGCTTCACTAGTTGTCTAGTTCCCTTGGGCCTTGGCCATAGATGGTAGTCGTCATTTGAACAAATCAGAACATTGGCTGTAGGATAAGATAGCTGAGATCAGCTCCTGTGGTTTGGTGCGTCTTCATGGTGATCTCTATCGCCTCCAGTACACGACCTCTCTCATTTATTTATATGCAACAGTTCTGCCTACTCTTTAGGTTCTTTGTAGCTTGTTGTGTTCATTTTTTCTTCGCTCAGCCCTCTTATACAAGTTGCTATTGTTCTCAGGTGAGGTGGTGTGGTCGAGTGCTGTTTTTCACGGCGCCTCATAGATCAAGCTTCATAGCTCGTTGACTTGCGAAGTAAAAGGTTATTGAGAGCAGTATTCAGTTATGAAAAACATGTTGGCAAGAACGCACGAGTCCTAACCAAGTGCCATCTCGAGACATATTTTGATTTTTCATTCCTCAATGGTGGCACACTCAGTTCTCGAAGGTACCCAACTCCAACGGTTTTTGCAAACGCGCTAGACATTCTTGTTTTTACGAAAGAATGAGAAGCCGTGTAGACATTTTAGCTGCAGTGAGCAGTCTCTACTCTGCACCATATGCAAGGTTTGCTTGCCTTCCACAATTTGCCAGTTGCAACGTGTGCCAAGTGCCCACGCTGAAGTTAACAACTTCGGTGGCAACAGCCTCTTGGAGTTCAAACGCAATTCAATCAAATATTTCAAAAAAAAAATCAATTCAATCACCAAAGTCAATCGTGCAATACGTAGCCCCTAGCAGGATGCTCAGCTATACGAAGTAATATGCTATACTATCAGAATACATTGTTCCATGCTTACTATATCGTCACTTGTATATGGCGTTTCAGCCAACAAATTATTATTAAGAATAATAAAGCTACAAACAAGCTAAATTTACTGTCTGAAACTTGGTATACATAGGGACTAGAGAGGGAGTACTACGATTCAAATGCAGACCCAGCTTCTATCATGGCCTAGCTATAATATATGAAACATTTCGTGGATACACTGCGTAGTTGACATTACAAGATTCATCATGTTAGTACTTATATAACCCTCTATTTAAAATAGTTAACTTAACCTAAATTAAAAATTAATCCTCTATCACAAGCCTTTATTAATATACCAAACATCTTGAACCTGAGACTTTGTAGAGCTCCAACTAGCTAATGCTATAGTCAGGTGCTCTGCTACAAACGAAATGGACAATTGTACTCTTGTATAGTACCCCACAAACCTTTACCATACAAACCTTATTTGACAAATAAATTTCCAGATAGATAAGATTTGTTACTATTGAGCCTTGGTAGAAGAACATTTGAGTTCATGGATTTTATTACTAGTTGCTGAGAATGAATAAAGCTAGAGCATCTGATAGCAAAAGGAGTCACTCAACACTACCAGAATATGAAAACAACATGATAGAGAAGAAGCAAAATATCACCACCACCACCACATGATCAACAGGACCCACACTACTCATAATTGACACCTCCATTCCTGTACAGAGATTATTAGCCATGTATGAGTACCATTGCCACTGCAAGTACACCACTCAGCATCTCTGCTACTCAAAAGAATTTGCCAAAAGGAGGGATAAGAACCAACATAACTTGTAAGGTATCTTTGTGCAAAAATTCATACCAATCATCAGATCCATCTGGAATTTCATGATTTGATTCAGAACCTTTCGAACAAAATAAAGACTGCATCAAGATGGTCACTGTCAGCAGCATCAGCATCAGCATCAGCATCAATACAATATCAGCATCGTCACATCATCAGCTGCACCATCGCCATATCAACACCAATGACAAAGACTAACAGCAAGACATCATCCACCATAGTTGGTCCCGTGCAATACCATTCTACCAGTAAACAGCAACCCATCTCACGAACAGATAACTAGAAAATGCACAGATGTTTTAACAAATTAATATGATGGTACCGAAACTGATGCATATAAAGTAGATGATGCAGTACAAATGTATAAAAACACAATAGAGGTCGAAATACAAACCAACAGCATATTTTTGACACAGGAAAACACAATCCTAGAAGCCATTGAAAGAACAACTAGCAACCTTGGATAGTGGTTGATTGCTACTTCCATTGTGCTCAATCAACCTTCTCAACGTTCTGCAATCCGATGGGAATACTGTTCTTCAGGCATCACCAGATCAACAAGCTTCATTCCTGACGTGAATTTGCTTTCAAAAGTAAGATACATGAACAAATGCATGGCCAAAAAACTACAAAGCCAGCAGTTAAACACCAATCTAACCTTGCCATCGCTGCCTGGGCTGTGGGAGCTTGCACGCTTTGGTGATGGAGAAACACTGCGTGACAGAGGTGAATCTTTTCCATTGGTATGCTTTTCAGGAGTGGGGCTTCTCCGTGGCGGTGGGTTCTTGTGAGGGCTAGCACTACGCCGGCAGGTGAAGCACTGTTGAAAGAAATCAAATTAGAATTTGGGAACATGTAAAGAATAACCAAATGGAGGAAATGCAAATTGGTATTGAGGCACCTGTGGTATGAGCGGCTTCTGCTCCTACTCTTGCTCCTGCTCCTGCTCCTGCTCCTGCTCTTGCTTCTACTCTTACTCCTGCTCTTGCGCTTGCCATCATCTCTTGCTCTACGACGACTTTTGTGGTCAGGGCTTGAACTCAAACTTCGGCTTCTACTTCTGCTACGACGGCGATAGTCCCTGTCTCTATCACGGCCATGCCTTTCTCTGCTCCTGCTTCTGCTGCGACTTCGCCTTCTATGTTCTCTGTCTCTGTGCCTAGTTAAAACAATGCATGCTCTATAAGTTGCCTAGACTGCTGATCGAGCAAATCAAATGAAGGCAATTAAGGATATGCTATATTGATATATTAGAAACAATGCCCCTCAGCAAATAAGATGAAAGCACAGTTAATACCAACAGTTTGCTTCTCTGCAACAAAAGCAAAGGCACTATCCATGTTGGCCCTTAGTTTCAGAGAAAGATGTGAATGAGTACAAGAGGCCTGGAGGGAGGAATAATTACCAGAGCAATAGGGGGAAAATACCATAAAACACATTTAGTAATTCTGGAGATCATGTACAAGGAACTAAAGTCTTCACCTTGGTTTTGGACTACGGCTTCTTGACCTATCTCGTGATTTCTCTTCCCCCTCTTTGACCCTTCCTTTTTGGCTACAGAAACAAAAAAAAAGCAGGGGCGAACTATGGTGACCTGAATGAAATAATTAGAAGATAAGATAAACCGATGCATACAGTCTCTTGCACACAGCTTCAGGAGATAAATAAATTCAAGGAGGAAAAAAAAGTACATTCTTTACAGAGCCTAGTACATGAGATTGAATGCAAGTGTTGTCTTTAAGTTGTATACGTTTAACTAAACAAACTGTTTTACACAATTTACCAAATGAATGCATATGACAGATTCGATGTACAGAATGAGTGTGGTATGGGTACTGGAATTTTACCATAAGAAAAACAAGCTGTATATCTTAAAGCTAGATAAATACAATGCTACATATTATATTATTAGAGCATCTCCAAGAGACTCTCTATTTTGTTTCTAAATGCTAAGAATAGAGATTTTGTTGAAAAAACACACTCCAACAGCTTTTGTAAATGATTATGCAAATATAGATATCTTCTATTCCGGGTTTTTCGCTAGCTAAATACAGAAGACGAGAATGACTCTCTAGAAAAGCTGTTGGAGGATATAAAGATATAGAAAACGATTTTTACTCAAATGACTTTCTAAATGATGATTTAGAGAGTATATTTTACAAAGGCTCCTGGAGATAGTTATTGTCACATCAAACCACGAGTGGTTTACAACAAATGAGATAAGCAACATGGTTCATATTATTATGTTAACTGATATATCAACATAACATAACATGAGAGGAGAAGAGGTGGTGCCTACTCACATTGGCTCAGCATTGGGGCCGTACTTTGCAAATTGCACCATGATGTTCCTTCCATCCACATTACGGCCTGCACACACACAAAAAATTCTAAGTTCAGATACAAGTATCAGTAGAAGCACAAAATCCTTGCCCACATGGGGAATACGGTTTTTTTAAAAAAAAGCAAAAAAAGCCAAACCCCACCATCGAGCCGATCTATAGCCTTCTGCGCCTCGTCGGCATACTTGTACCGCACGAACGCGAAACCCCTCGAGTCCCCGGTCCTGCGAGCCACCGACAAACAAAACCAACCTGAGGAAACAGCCACAGAAGTCGAAGCACTACTCCCAAAATTCAAACCGACGACTCACCTCCGGTCCCTCGGGATGAAGACGTCGACGACCTTGCCGTAGCGCTCGAAGAGCGGGTAGAGGTCGTCGGCCGTGGTGCCTGCGAAGCGGGTGAATACGAATACGAGAAGGAAGCGATTAGAGAGAGAGAGAGAGAGAGAGAGAGAGAGCGCGGCGGCGCTGGACTGGAGGAGCGGCTAGGGTTAGGTCTCGCTCACGGAAGCTGATGTTGAGGACGAGGAGCGAGAAGGTGTCGCGGATGTCCGGCGGACCCGACCTCCCGAAGTGCGACATCGCGGGTCCTCCTGCTGCGGCGCCGCCTCCCACGACGGCGAGGCCTAGGGTTTATCGCTCCCCCGAGCGCGGGGGGAGGGGTGAATGCAAGTGGGAGAGATAGTTGGTGGGCTCAGGGTCAGCGACAGGGAGAGCTTATCCGCTAGTAGTAGCTGCTAGCAGTGCAGCGCAGCGCAGCAGTCGCGCGGGAAGGCCGTTGCGCCGAGGCCTGCTGCCTATTGAGGCCCGCAGCCGGGCCCATGATGGGAAGCCGTGGAAATGGCCTGGACTGCAGAACGCGAATGGAAGGCCCGTGTCCTACGCTTTGGCGGCGCAGCGACTTGCAAATTTTGCCGCGAATGGAATGGGAAGGGTCGCACAGTTTTTTCTTAAAAAAAAAAGACACTCAAAACAGTTTATATCCCATTCTATTTTATCAAGGATAATAAAAGTAGCCACCATTGTTATACAACTTGAAAAAAACTACATTTGCAAAACAATTACAATAATACCCCGTTTGGATCTTTGGAATCAAATTCATTCTAATCTATAACCTAATAATAAAAAGGTAAAAAGGTTTCATATTCTTTTTATATGACCTTTTTCTAACTAACTCCATGAATGCAAATGTCTCTATTCGTTTGTATACTACAATGCTCCTATTTTTATATATAGAGATTGGACATGAGTATAGTTAAAAATCTTATTCTAATTCAAATAGAATACCCCGAGTAAGATGAATTGGGATTCTAATCCTAATTCAAATCTAAACAGTAAAAGGCAAGAGTAGAGATCTATTTCCAACGACCGAGACAGGGCCTTGATCCACGTCCTGGTAAGGGCCACCCAGCCGTACACCGTGGCTGGTGGCCCCCGTTGCGCAACGCTACATAAAGGAGGGGGGGGGGGGGGCTAAAGTCACGAGGGATCGTAGCCGCCCAAACCCCACCTACAAACCCTAGTTCGATTGAGAGGGGATGCTCACAGCGATGGGAAGCTTCACCGCAGCCTCTGCACCACGCACCCACGCCCGTAAACTACAACGTTGCCGGGACGCAACTGCCACTCCTTCATCAGCATTGTTGATGGCGAGCTCCTCCACCAAGCTCGATGGTCAGGCATCTCTTCCCCTCTCTCCCCTTCTCTCTCTAGTACTTGTTCTTGGTTATACTTCTTGTTATCCCGAGAAGAGAAGTTACCGGCTAGATCTATTCCTAGATGATCCTAAGAACTCGCACTTGTCAATATATGTAGCTTTTTTTTAATCTTTAATTTTTAGATGTCATGTCAGCCACCGAAATAATTGGTCTGCTAGGGACACCCTTAGAATAGTGTGCTACAATATACAGAAACCATGTACCATATCATCCTAGGCTTTCAGCCACCGCTGTCTCCAGACGAACGGGGAGCTTTATTAGATTCCCTACAAAATCCTACCGTGTATGATGATCCAAACATATCCCCAACTCTTGCAAACCCACATAACGACCATGCACTCGATCAAAGTCAACAAGCTCCTTGTTGGTTTATTTGGCTAGCTCAAGCTAAGGTCCGCCACTGCACTACTACTACTACTACTACTGCGATCTCGATCAGTCTCAGCTCGTGCATCTCTTTTACAGTGCATGCGACGTGATGAGCGAGCTTTTTAAAATGTCCCTAGCTAAGCTAGCTAGCAAGTTGAGGTAGCAGCAGCCGCGACCAACTCCACCTTCCGTTGCACGGCCGGCGGGCTGCTTTCTCCTTCACTCTAGTTGCTCGACCATCACCTCAGTCGTCGTCGTCGAGGCCATATAACCGGCAGTGTGAAACGTACAGTGAAGTCTCTTCTTCAGTCAGTAATTAATAATTAATAATAATAATAATATATATATATATAAGAGGCCGGCCGGCTCGATCGAGCTTGTAGCGCGTCAGTGATCTGGGTGAATCAACTCGTACCTGCTCGCCAGGAAAAACGGACAAGGGTTACGGATTTTATTTTATTTATTTGCACGGCTCGATCTTTTCCCAATTTGACACACATTTTTGACACACACAGTGCATGTTAGGGGAGGTTTGGTCGCCAACAAAAGCCTCAGACAGCAGACTACTCGACCTCTACACACACTTTCCAACTGTTCTGGTCAATGTCATGCATGCTAATTAATTAATAAAGCTCAGCAAAAATAAAGGAGCAAGGTATATATGTGGATTATTTGCATATATACATTTAGATAATATGCAATGCATTTACATAAAAATTTGGAAAATACAGCGATGGTATATTTGTTTCATATATCATCAGTATTTGTCGGTGTTATGACCCGGGGGTCAAGACCACCAACGAGTAAATTTGTATATCGCGTGCTCCCTCTCTCAGACGTGATGCAAGATGGACACAAGATTTATCCTGGTTCGGACAAGGAAGGCCCTACGTCCAGCGGGGGGAGGATGACTTCTATTATCTCGCACCCAAAGCGTGCTCGTACAGGGGGTACAAGCGGTGTTACACGGAGTCGGCCACCCGAGGGGCCGATCGAGTGGCGGGGTGTGTGAAGTGTGGAGGTCAGAGCTGGGGTCTGAGGAGTGATCCAATCGTTCGACCATTGGAGCGAAAGTCGGATCCTCAGAATCAAAGTCCCCTTTTCTCTACCTCGACGTCCCCTTTTATAGACCAAGGGGAGGTCCGAGGGTACAAGGCCCTTATATATATATATATATATTCTATTCTGATGTTGCCATGCTATATCATCAGAATTATATCCTCCATATATATATATATATATGCAAGTATACTGTATACATATGTATGTATGTGTGTACGTAAATTAAGCTTACAAAATTCAGAGCGAGATATATGAGATCAGCGTAGTATATATGTAGGGTGTACAAAGGTAATAATTGAGTTATAGGAAATCAGTGACGAAGGGGTCGTCGTCGTGGAAGAACAATTCCGGCCAACAAGGGAGGGGGCTGACGATGGATGAGCCGCCACCGAAGCCGGATAACGCCGTAGTAGCGCTGCGCATGCAGCCGTCCACCTGCACCTGCAGCAGGCTGGCCGCGTCGGAGAGGTCGGTGAGGGGCGGCAGCGATGAGCTGCCACCATGGCACGCGAACACGTGATGATCAACGTCACCATCGGCCCGTCCGCCGCCATAGCTGCTGACGAGGCCTGTTGTTTGCTGTCGTTGCTGGTGGTTGGCAGCAGCTTTTTCACCTTCTTCACTGCTGACGGCCGGGAACGTCGTGCATGGTAACAAGTGGTCGCTGGCGTCGTCCGCGGACGACGACACCACCGGGGCGGCAGTCGTGGTGGTAGAGCTGTCAAGCGTCGTCGTCGTCGTCAGTTGCGGCGAGCAGAGGGCGCCGAGACCGAGAGCCTCCAACGGATGATGAGCGGAGGAGGAGGAGGAGGCGGCGATGGTGGTGGCCGCGGACTGGAGGAGAGACTGCAGGTACTGGAGCTTGGCGGCCTCTTGGACGATGGCCGCGCCGCCACCGGCACCGGTCCCGCCAACGCCGAGCTGTTCGCGGAGTGCGGCGAGCGCGATGAGCTGCGGGAGCGCGGAGAAGAAGTCGGTGCGGGGGCGGTGCGTCATGGGGTCGAAGCCCATCTGGATGAGCCGCTTCTTGAGGTGCGTGTTCCAGAAGTTTTTGATCTCGTTGTCGGTGCGGCCGGGGAGGTGCGTGGCGATGGCGGACCACTTGTTGCCCAGCACGGAGTGCAGCTGCAGGATGGTCTGCTCCTCCTCCGCCGAGAACTTGCCGCGCTTGATGTCCGGACGCAGGTAGTTGGTCCAACGCAGCCGGCAGCTCTTGCCACACCTGTTCAGACCTGCAATGCCATCATCAACTCATTATTCATCAGCTCCCCCATCGCTTTGCTATAGCTAGCTCTATGATCATGTAGTACCTGCCAGCCTCGGCAGGGTTCTCCAGCTGCCATGGCCGTTCTTCTGGATGTAGTGCAGCAGCTTCTCATCTTCCTCCTGAGTCCAGGGCCCCTTCTTCAGGCCATTCTCGTCGCAGCAAGGAGACCTCCCCATGGCCGGCAACCGATGCAACTAGCTGCACGCCGGACAGGCCTGCGATGCTCAAGGCTCTAGACGCCACACACCAGCAAGCACCAACCGAGTGGCGAATAATGGTGGCCTCGAGCAGGTGGTGGCTGCGGGGCAGACTGCTGTATATATATATATACTGCCTGCCTGCCTGCTGCATGCGACGACCTTGGTTCTTCCCTAGCTAGCTATAGTAGCTCTATCTCTATCTGGCTGTGTGTGGCCTGCGTGTCTCGTCATGGGTTTATGCATTATGCGTGCTGAGGTGTGTCCCGTGACCGTTTGTGTACAACAGTATACAGTTTGTGCACAAGAAACAGAGAGAGACGAGACTTGCTTTGCTTGTCAAGTCTACGCACGCAACGCAAGCTGAGGCTAGCAGTGTCAGCTAAGAGTATAGCATGGTTCTTGTCGTGCTGAAAGAAACTGATAATGAGGGCTATATATATAATGTACGTAATACAATATGATTAGCTCTACTTGTTCAAGTTTGACTTGCTCAAAAATCCAGACAGTTATGAGCAAGGCAGAAAAGAGTACAAGTAAGGCCTTGTTTGGATGCGCATGTATCTACCTCAAACCACATGGATTTGAGTGGATACTAGTTCAAATACACTCTAACACATGTGGTTTTAGTGAGATACATGCACATCCAAACACGGCCTAATAGTATATAGTAGTTGTGTCCATAATCCACAAGCTAGAAGCTTCTATGCCCCGGAGTTCATTGGCTAAATTTTCACTTCTGCTAAGTACTCTACTACCGAAATGATAGTACACAAATTTTTCACTTGTTCAACTGAAACATGGAAGCCTAGGTTCATTGGCACCTGCCTCCTTGCAACAACGACAAAATGTTTAAGGGGCCGTTTGCATCCCTTCATTTGGAGGATATTTCCTTTAGGAAAAAATTGAATCAAAGACGAAATCAGAATGTCGAGGAATTTCCGAGAATAACTTATTGGCTTGGAATTTGATATTCCACCACTTTTTAAAGTTTACATATAAGTCTATCTCAAATTCATAGGATGAGAGATGAAAATTGATTCTATAGACCACCATTCCATGTTTCTGCTTTACAACTTATACTACGTTCTTAAAACTCTCTCTCCTATAGTCCTATGATAGAATTACAACAAATAATAAGTATATCTCTCATATAGTGAACAATAATATGTAAATATAATCCATATACAACCGTATTAAGTTAATTAATATGTCTCTAATTATGTTTATTAAAATAAAGTCAATTTCAAAGATCCAAATGGGGCCTAAACATAATTGATCATCTCAAAAGTACATTTTTTCCCTATGGGCTGTGCTATATAGGCCAGTTGGATTAAATCATATTTCTCTCGGTAATATTGATTTTTTTTATCCAACGTTTCTTTGTATACTTTTTTTCTTTTTCAAAACACACAGTATATACATAGATGCTCACACTCACCTTTTTGAGCACATGTATGCATAGTTGCACACCCTCTCATTGTGACTTGTGAGCAACTTCGCGAGATTGACCTAATATATCTTGAGACTGATAATAAGGTCATTGCACTAATTGCCATCGACAAGTTAAATCGTAGAATAAACTTAGGGAAAATAGACACACACATACCAAGTTGAGAAAGTTAATCGTCTTGATTGCATAGAGATCGCCAGGTCCACCATCGTTATGCTAAACACTTCATCTAGCTAGAGTTCCCCTATCCAAGCGGCGGTCCATCGGCAGTCCACTGAGTTCCATTGCCAACAAATTCTCCATGGCCTCACCACTCAACATATGACCACCTCGTAGCTCTATAGAGCATCCTTTTTCAGAATCTACCTCTAAGTCCCCTGTGAAGAGAAGGGAACCCTCAAACCAATCATAATACCAAAACCTCAGATCTCACAACCACAACTTGCCATTGACTGACCACCATATGCTCCAAATTCAAAGCGACTGAATTTGAAGAATGTGTTGTTTAAACATAATGCGGTAAAATGCTATGATTATTGGACTCCTAGACAGTACGTGGCATACTCCCTCTATCCAAAAAATAAAATAACTTATAGAATTGTTGTAAGTCAAATTATTCTTAAGTTTGGCTATCTTTATAATGAAGGCTAATTATTCTGTAGTGTGTCTGATTATTATAATTTGATATCATAAATAAATATTGGTGTTGTTTTCTATAAAAACAACTAAACTTAATTAAGAACGTTTGACTTAGAGCAACTTTGAAAATTAATTTAGTTTGTAACAAAGGGAAATATACGCGTATGCTTATTTATATATGTATATGACACTGCCAGAATTCAGAAGCAAATATAACTTGCATGCATGGTAGTGGTACTGGACTGCTGGTTAGGTTAGATGGTGCAATACTGGTAGATGACAAATTCGCAATCTACAGACAGACCCAGCTGAATAATAATTATATAATATATATAAATAAAATGATTGGCTGAGTTCATGCAGAGTTGTCACGTAGCGGCTTGGACTTTGTGCTCTCAGCTGGGATGCTGGTTGCATGCTGCATTGGCTGGCTTTGAGTCAAGATGAAGGAAACAACTAAACGGCTTTCTTGGGCTGTCTTCGTCTTGCTTGCTGGTATACACTGACTTCTAATCCAAGGTCAGCAGGCAGCGAGCAGCTCCCGTCAAATCCAAAACATTTTCTCCCTCTCCATGCATATGAAATGCTTTGGTTGGACGCCCATGCATGCACGCAAAAACGTGGACTAGCTAGTTTCCTTCGGATCACCTGTCCCACCCTCCCAACCCCTAAAGCTAGCATGTAGGTGCCCTCAACTGATGACTTCCTCTTGTTGCATCTTTTCATCTACTCGCATGCACAAGTCTCATTCTTGATTTTTTTTTTCATGAAACATATGACACACTGTTATTGTTGGTTTAATAATATATATACTATATATAATTTTTTTCATAGATCTGTGTAAAAATTGAAGTTAGAGAGAAGAATCCTCTTTATTTTGTGACATCTGTTCCTACACATTTCTTACTCTTCCCTGCAGGTTACTCCCACACACTATCACCCAGCAGTACAACACATGCATGCCTTGTAATAATGCTCTAATAAATCTCGTTGACCCAGTGTGATTACCTAATGCCAACTTAATTAAGAGCCTATTTGGTAGACCTCATCGATCTGGCTCCTGACGATGATTCTGCTGCTACAAGTGATAGATTCTCTAAGACAAACTCTACATAAAAGCCATTCTGCACATAGGGTGAATAAGATGAGGCTACTTTTCTTTAGCTCACCCCTTGTCTATTTTAAATAATCAATTTATGAAATTTCTCTGTTAAAAAAAATATTTGGTTGGGTTGCTCTAGCTGGATTTAACCCACACATGAAGACTAGAAGCTAAAGTTAGTTGTGCAAAATATGCCCTTAAAAGCAAACCAAGCATGCATTTGTCAGCCTAATTATTAATAACACCTTAGCCCCCACTCTAAGGGAGGAGGGAAGGTACATAACTTTTTTTGCTCACAGATTACAGATGCCTAGTTGCTCAACTAACTAGGGATTGATGGCATAATAATGTCAATGCATATATTGTACTTCCTCCGTCCCCGAAAGAATCAATTCCTAGAATCCGTGCCGGTCAAACTTTTTTAACTTTGACTAACTTTATAGAGAAATGGAACAACATCTATGACTTAAAATAAGTAACATATGAAAATATATTTTTAGATAAATCTAATGATACTAGTTTGATACCATAATTGTTAATGCTTTATTTTAGAAATTTGGTCAAAGTTCAAAAAATTTGACTTAGGATAAACCCAGAAATCTATTCTTTCAAGTACGGAGGGAGTATCGAACAAGCTAGCTAGCATCGGCCACGGAAACCTGATGAACAGTACATATGAAAGTCAGACGACGACCATGCAACTTTGTCCGTACAAAGGGGTACGGTCCTTGTGTATATCTGTTGACCCAAACAATTAAGAAACATAACAATAATTTAAACATCACGTAAATAATGTACCACTGTTACGCGACCGACAATGTTCAGGAAAACAGCACTCACAAAGTCCCCTAGCTAGCTATATATGTACGTAGTATTATATTGGCTCTGGCATCATAGACAACAGTCGAAGATTATACGGCACTTGTCAGAAACGTACTTGCTACGTACGTCATGGTGCCACCTAGTGTAGAGACCCGTATATACGGCAGCATGCATATCGTATACATTTTGTCATCTGAACAGTTAACAGCTGCTGATAATTAACCAACATGTTTCCAGGTAAAGTCTTCTTATTACATATTCTGATGCTGATGCATGGTTTTTACTTTTTAGGATATAGCACGTAGCATATATACCGGCCAGTTACGTACTACACGTGTTCAGGACAGGGGTTATATATATATATTGGACATGTAAATATCTTTGACCTAGTTCAGCACGTAGGAATGCTATATATTATGCTCAGTCTACCTTATATATAGTCTACGACATGCGTATACGTACCATCATCACCTGCTAGTAATAATAAGTTATTACAAGCTAAGTAACATCAAGATAGAACAGTGTCACAGCAACAATACAATGCAAGTTGTTTGCAACTCTCGGAAGATTTGCAGATCTCTGCGCGCTGGCGCTCATTGTAAAAGGCTGTGTACTACTCCATGATGCTCTTCTTAATCTCACGAAAAATGTATGATTGAGAAGGCTCCCCTCTATGCATATACATACTCCATGACGTCACACATCAGTCCTTTAACCTGCAGGCAAGAGGTGTCACACCTAGGTCACTCTAGATCCATAAACTTGGCTTTAGGTATCATCTAAATCTAAATAGGTCCTAACCCGCTCTCTATGCTAACGTGGCAAGACTCTGCATTGACGTGGCCCCTACATATGTGAGGCCAGTCCTTCAATTTGGTAAATGGTGCTATCTAGGTACATCTAGTCATAAATATTATTTCTATGTTCATGGACTTGACTTTAGATATATATATATATCTCCAAACGAGTTCTAACCCGCTTTGTACGTTGACGTGTTCCACGCTGACTATGCATTGACAAGGAGGAAAGCCAAATAAGCATATATATCGTGCTTTTACCATTTGCCAAAATCAAGAGACCATCAAAACAATTCAATTCAAGTTCGTGCAAGTTTATACGCGTGGCATGTTCAAGTTCAGTACTTGAATTTATATGGGTTAAGTTAGTGTTCATCTTATATTAGGTAGAAAGGTGCGTACGTGCCTTGATGTTTAGTGAGTCTAAAGTCCAAACTACATATTTGATAGTTTATGAAAAGCCTTTTTTTTGGGGGAAAGTTTATGAAAAGGCTAATCGAGCCAAATAAACCCACAAAGGACAGGACCAAGCTAGGAGCAGGATGGCATGCATGATCAGACACTAAACAAGTCAACAATGCAGGTTTTTTCTCCTCTGCTCCTCCTTTTTGCAAGGCTGTTCCTGTGTGCTTCCTAAACTTGCATCATTTGCTGTCGGCAACAAGCTAAGGACGACGACATAGGAAAGACACAGAAATCACAGTGCTAGTTAGAGCCTATCAGCAAGCATTATATTAACCAAATGAAATGCTACTATGCATGCTGCCACTGGCTTCGCTCTGATATTTCTATATCTCTGATTGCCTGCCTGGTGAAGAAGCTTCCTTGTTTGATGGGCTACCCATCAAAAGTTAACTTTAGCAAGTAGGTAATGTGTGACTACTTGTTCAAGATTCTTATGTCACCAGCTTAATATATTAATGTACATGCATGTATGGTGTTAATAAAGTACTGTAGCAATCGAGCTCACCTCACCTGCCATCCTTGCAGGTTTGGGTTTCCGATCATGATGGAAAGCAGGACTGCCCGTTTGTGCTTGTCTGCAAAAGAAAAATTAACTTCTAAGTGCTAAGAAATGAAAGCTTGTTTGCAAAAGAAAAATCAACCGGCTTGTGTACCAGCCGAACAGAGCCTATAGCCAGCTTGTGATAGTGAATCTTTGCTTTAATTCATTCCTCGATTCATTTGAGTGTTTCTGTAAACCTCATCGCCCTCCACGTTTAATCATACATGCATGTATGCAAGGTTCTTCACTCAAAGATGAACAAGGGATCACTGACACACACTGAGTGGGGTTTGGTTTGATGCAAGAGAACAAAATTTTGATTGAAAAAAAACTGGAGAATTTGGCAAGCATAGCAGAGGCAAATGGTTGATTTCGCCTGAGTAATTAAGAATGCGTATCTTGGCCGGATTGTGTCCAGAAGTGTGAGGTTTTCTGTGATATATCAGGAGCATGAAATTCTATTATTTGTCTGCAGAGGGTGCATGCATGCAGAGACTAGCTAGAGGCCAGCATTTTCCTCCAAAATCAAAATAAAGCATATCTCATTGTCATGTTGTTATGGGACGGATTTGGACGATTTAGAAGGTGGAACGCGGTGGTTGACTTTAGGTAGGGTGCTGCTGGTGCCCACATTGCTGGATCCTTCCGATTGCAATCTTTTGTGACACTGACACTGGACATGAAGTAATGCTCTCGTTTTATGCAGGCGATATGTTTATCATAGTGTTCTGCACATCCTTTTTTTTATTTATTATGAGAAGAACTAACAATGTCAGTTGTCACACATCCATGCCGAAATGACAAGCTCTGATGAATGTATATAGTAACTATATAATGCTCAATCAGTGCATCAATTTGTCTGTTAACAGAGGCAATGGTTTGAAAGTAATGCAGGAGATATGGCAAATAAAAATACCCTTAAAGAACAAAATCTTCATGTGGTTTCTCAAAAAGAGGTTATTTTAACAAAGGATAATCGAGCAAGAAAAAATTAGAATGATAGTAAAGTTTGTTATTTTTTTTATAAACTTGAAACTATTCAACATCTTCTTTTATTGTCATTATGCTCGTTTTCTCTGACGTGCGGTGAATTGGGTGTTTGGTATTATCCGTCCGACAAGCGTGTCTCGCTTGTTTGGGGATGGTTAAAATTGGGTCACCGCAAACACAATTTGCTTGTTTTGAGAGGAGTATCGGCCCTATATGTTGGGGTAATCTGGCTCACAAGAAATAATTTTGTTTTTAATAAAAGACAAAAACAAACTTTTTTGTAGTTATTGTTCTGGGGACATATTGGCTTTGATTCTGAACTCAATTACAACACTTGGATGAGCATAAGACTTCCATTGTGGAGGCATATATAGGCTTTTAGAATGTACCGTCATGTTTTTGTTTGCTTCTCATGGTGGAGTTTCTCTTATCATCTTGTACATTAAGATTGGTTCATGGTTTTTAGTTTTCTTGTGTCCTAATAATTGGTATAATTCTTCCTCTTAGAGGAAATATGAAGCCAGAACTTTTGTTTCCATTATTAAAAAATATAGGCCAAAAAAGGAGGGAGAGTTGTTTCCTGCGATCGATTTTATGTATGTATATAAAAAATATTCATGTATGTAAACAAGAAGCAACATAAAATTCCACGATTCAACTTAGAACAAAGCCTAGAATCTATCAAAATAGTTTATTAATACAAGACATCAATTTTGATTTAAAATGAACTATTTTGATCCTCCATTGGACATCCGTGGGTGGAACCCAAAATCTAAAATTGAACCCAATAATACATACTACTCTAGGGATTAGCTAAAAAGGGGTTCCTTTTGCCGAAAACATGGAGGGCATTACATTGGGTCTCGGACCAAAGCTATCTTTTAAAGATAGGAGGATACAAAGGGTGGGTTTTGTAATTTTTAACGAAGGGTGGGGAGATCACTTGGCTTGTTAATTCATCTAGATTCTTCCATGTGCATTTTAATTGATACTTAGTATCAACGCTAACTAGTCCCCCTCTCAAGCCTCCCATGATCCTCCCACACTCTACAAAGGCAATCTCCACTCTTGGATCCCAAGCTCCTCTTCTCTCATTGGCTAAGGACGTAAGTACATGGATCCATGGGCCAACAAGTTGATCAACCAACATGAAAACTCAAGTTTCAAGTGACAAAAACACACTATGATAGTGTGCCATGCTTCTAGAAGGATGAGGGAGGTCCCACCTGCCCCCACATGTGGCTAAACCAGCTCAACTTTCTTCCACCTCCTCTATGCATGCCTCCATGCATCCACTTTGATCTCCACTGTTGATCTAAGGTCGGTTCAAGGTCTGTTTGATCCAATGCATCCACCTTTATCTCCATCGTTGATCTAAGGTCGGTTCAAGGTCTGTTTGATCCAATGGCAAGGAAGAGATGTCACCTGGATTGATGATATGGCATTGGAGTAGCCCCTACTATTCCTCTAGCTATAAATACCCCTAGTCTTTCACTCTCATTCATGACATATTGGAGTAAACCACTCTACTTCTCTAGCTATAAATACCCCTAAACCTTCACTCTCATTCATAAAAGTCTCACACTCAATATTTTATAGTACTATGTAATTAGCTAATATATGTATTTAATTTATAAATATGATCATTCATCTTCACAGGAATCAATTTTTTAAAACATATCTGAGCTCCTAAGAAAATAATAAAGCACTCAAAAGAGTTGTAAACTATATGAACAACATAGAAAGTGCTTACTTAAATAAGAAGAGGCTTTTCCCAATATGTCATTAAGGAAGATGGTCTTTATCCTCATGCCACTAAAAAGTTAGCCTGCACTCTGGTACTACGACGCTAAACTCTTTTGACCAGCATGTTATTCCGTCCATATCTGCTCATAACGGCGTGTAACGACTTGATCAAAAGACACATACGCTCTTTGGCTCGAGAGGATATGTAAAATTGTTAGTTTTTCTCTGTGACATTTCGAGTTCATATTCATGTCCATTTTATTTTTAAGCAAGGTGTAACATTACACACCCTTCTTAGATTCAAATTTTTATTCGAATATCTACTCAATTCAACAAATGCATAATAAGTTACTCACGGTAGTTGTGTCCAGCGTGGTGATGTTGTCAAATGCGTAGCTCTTGTTCCCGGTGATCACCGTCTTCTCGACGCCTTCTCCAACCAGTATCACATGCTTCCGGGTGATGTTGAGTGTTTTATTGTACACTCCCTCCTTGATGAAAATGGTGAGAATGCTTTGTTCGCTGCCAATTTGGTCTTCTTGCGCCATCAAAGCAACGATGATGCTGGGGAACTGGTCGTCTCTGTTCTTGGCCATGACAACATGTGTTGTCCCCACCATGTTTACAAGCGATGGCGGCGCTTCGCCCGCGGCCAGCAGCCGCTCGACCCAGAGCGGCAACTTGCCACCGCTCGACCCAGAGCGGCAACTTGCCACCGCCCAACGCCTCCGTGCCTATGCTAGAGGAGAGGTCGTCCCTGCCGCCTACTGTTGGTAGCGTCATGGACACCGTCGTGGAAGGTGGCTGCAGCACACTGCCGTTGGTGCGAACACATGGTTGATATGTGCCCATGTTGTTTAGTTGTGTGATGAGTGATTGATCAACATTTGGGTGTTTCAGTTTGAGCGGTTTCACTAACAACCTTGTTGTAAAAGCAGAAAACGTGTGCCTGTCTATCAGCTTGTGGTGTGCAGGTGCTAGGCCCGGAGGCAATGGTCAATGGTGTGGTGAAGGTCGAGTAGAGGCTTGCCGTACCGATGGACTGAGAGCAGTGAAGGGCGGAAGCGGGGCTCGAACCGATGGACTGGGGCATCGGCGGACTAGCTGTGGTGGCTAGTACTTGGCACCAGCGAGCGCAAGAAGACATGGAGGTAGACCGAGTCAAGACGGCGGACGAGCAGGTCGAGCAGGAGGCTCATGGGACTCGGAGTCCGACTGGGCGAGGACGAGGTGGCTCGTGTCGAATGGTTTGATGGTTTGGGCCTCAGAACCATCGACGGACGGTTTCTGAGTTTGGGCCTCAAAACTCGGGGTTCGGTAGTTGAGCCCAAAGCTACCGGTGGCGGGTTTCGTGGGTTTGGGCCTCAAAACCCAGGCGGAGCTTTCGAGGAAGCGGGGGCGGCACATGGCGGAATTCTGGAGGTTGCGTCGAGGCGACGACAAGTCCAGGCAGGAAGCGGGGTCGTCTGATCATTTTGAAGAAAATATCTCCGACTTGGATTACAGTGTCTCAGGACTAGGTAATTCGGTCATGTATTTATGGGGCGATTGGAGAAATGTCCAAAGCGCCTTTAAGTAGGGATGAAGGGGTATCTCGCATTCCACCTCTTTCACCTCTCTCATTCTCTCTTACTCTCTCTCTAGTCTCTCTCTAGTTCATGAGGTCCCTAGATTGATTAGGATCAATATTTGTAAGAACTTATCACTTGTTTTGGTTGGGAATCAGAGGACTTACCCTCCGTAAGCCATGGTGGTTTTGATTTCATGATTGTGTCCCTCTATTGTTTGTGTTCTTCACGTTTTGCTTTTTGCTCCTCTCTAATCTTCTATGTTCTCGAGTTGAGAACTTTTGATTGAGAGTAGTTCTTGCAAATCCGTTTGAACCAAGTTGTGCGGAATCGTGAGGAGCATCTTTGCACCAAAGGGTTTATCCTCAAACCTCACGAGCACGTAGATCGGGTGATTTCTTTCTCAAGTTCTTCGTTTCTTGAGTTCTTCCCGAAATCCTTTCTTTCCCATGGATTTACATCAAATTGAGCGATGATTTCTTCGGAATAGCTCCCCAACTGCACTAGGATTATGCCTACAAAGTTTGATTGCAGTTGGTGATCATTTGGTTAGGTTTTGGGAAGATTTGGGAAGAAGGATCTGTTTTTTTCGTGTTGTTACTGCACTCTATTCGGGTCCATCAGACGCTCGGAGAATTTGGCATCGGACGCTGACGTCACCCTGTGTCAGCGTCTGATGGATTGATCGCTTGCTGGTCTGTCTACATCGGACGTTGTCTAGCATCCGTTGGACTTCCATCGGATGCGTCCGTTGCCTCGCTGTGCTCTCGGTTGCTCTTGGGTTTTGATTTCAGTTTGCATCAGACGCTCGCCAGCGTCCGTTGAGCATCCATCAGACGCGTCCGTCACTGAAGGGTGTTCTCGAGTTGCTCTCTGTAAAGCCATCGGACGCTGAGCGTCGGAGCGTCCGTCGCTTGGGTCGTCAGCGTCCGTTGGGCTTCTGAGTTAGCTGTTTTTGCCGATTTGCCTTGAGTTCTTGCCTCTTTTCCCTAGGGGTTGAGAACTTGATCTTCTGGGTTTCCGGTAAGATTTTCTCCACTGTCGGTGAGCTCTCAATTCTCTGATTTTGTTTGAATCCCCGCTCGCGATGCTCGGGGGAGGTTGAGCTCAACTGGGTTGTGTTTTTGGGAAGAGTGACCCGAATATTTCCGAGTGAAATTTGAGGCTCCCATTCACCCCTCCTCTGGTTGCCATTCTCAGTCATTCAGCTGGTCGTCGTTAGCACCACCTCCGTGGTGGGGGACATCGTCGTGGCAGGCGCCTGCAGCACATTGCCGCTGGTCGTCGTTGGCACCGCCTCCGTGGTGGGGGTCGGGGAGACGCCCCCGGAGGTACCGCCAGGAGCCATGATCACTACTACAAAATTTATTAACCGCAGCGTTGCCCAAAAGGCCTCCGCAGCGGATGTTTTTTCAGCCCGCTACGGTAAATCGCCACGATTTACAACAACGGACCGAAAAAACTTACCGTGACGGCCACCATTGTCCGCTGCGGTAAATCGATTTACCGCAGCGGACATCTTAAGGTGTTCGCTGCGGTAAATATGGTATTTACTGCAGCAGGCACCTTAAGATTCTCGCTGCAATAAATCGATTTACCGCAGCGAACACCTTAAGATGTCCGTTGCGGTAAATCAATTTACCGCAGCGGGCATTTTAAGTTGCCCGCCATGGAAAACGCCGCAGCCCAAATAGGGGCGAGGCCCAATCCGGCCCAATCCGCTGATGGAAGTATAAAAGAGCGTTTAGGTTTCTAGCTCCTCCACCGCCCCGCTCTTCCTCAATTGGTCAATCCTCAGTTTCTCACCGCCGCCCGCCCGCCCTGTCCTCCAAATCCACCGAAGCCCAAACCCCCAACTCCCACTCTCCGCACGTGGGCGAGATCCCTATGAGGCACTCCACCAGCGCTGCTGCGACGGCGTCGACGAGCCCGAAGCCCGGCGCCACCAAGAGGCAGCGGAAGGCAGAAGGACTGCGCGCCGTCCGCCCTCCGACGCCTCCGCTGTCTCCTCCGGGTCTCCGTCGACGCACCTCAGCACGTGGCTGTACCTCGTCGAGGAGGAGCTCCAGGTCATGCTCAAACCGAGCCCACTCGCCGCCGCCGGGTCCAGCGACCCGCCAAGCCAGCAGCTCGCTGCGGTGGAGCGCGAGCAACCGTCGTCGTCGTCGTCCGTGGGCCTGACTCCTACGACATCGTTCAGGTTGACGACGGAGCGGTAGAGCAGCAGGTGGAGCAACCGGTGGAGCAGCCGGTACGACGCCGGGACCGTGACGGCCGCGGCCACGGCAGAGTGGTGGTGGGACATGGACGGAGGCGTGGCCCCCGCCACGCGGCGGTGGCACGCGGACGACGGCAGCACGTCGTTCTACGGGTTCGTGCGGCAGAGGGACGCGGACGACGGCAGCGCGTCGTTCTACGGGTTCGTGCGGTGGCTCACCGGGGCGTACTAGTAAATACGGTGTCGTTTGGTGCTAGCTAGCATAATACTAGCATCCATCCATGGAAAGCGGTGGAAGCTAGCTTCGCCCCTACGACGGCGGCCGACGACGGGCGGTGTTCCCGAAAGCCCGTGTCAAATTTTTATTTTGCTGTATTTTTTTTTCCGGAAATTCTTTACCGTAGCGGGCATCATAAGCCGCCCGCTGCAGTTAATACTCATTTACCGCAGCGGGCCCTTTTGCCCACTGCGGTTAAGCGATTCTTTACCGTAGCGTGGCAGCGCAAGCGGACGTTGCTACCCGCTGCGGTAAATCTGTTTTGGCCGCTGTGATAAAGAGTTCTGTAGTAGTGGATGATGGTGGCCACCAGCAGGCACGCAAGTAGACAATTTTTCATGCTAAAGGTTAGAGTTGCCAAACGGTGAAAAACAAACATAAAGGAGAAGGAATGATACGCTGGGCAAAAGACTTTAGCGTCTGGTACGAGAGTTCGGACCAACTTTTTAGTGACATAAGGGTAGAGACCATCTCTTAATGGCACATAGAGAAAAGCCTAAAATAAGAAGCGATTACCAGAGAAATCTCACACGTAGCCACGTAGGTTGACTTCCACTAAGATACAAGCCGTATAGGTAGCACTGACAGGCGACAGATCCTCCATACTCTTCCCTCTCTGCACCTCTCTATTTTTAAAGACTAGATCCTACCGAGGACTAATCTTCTCTTTAATACTAGCTCATGAGAGGTCAATGCTTATTCACCGAGAAAGAAGTAGTTGTGTCAAACAAAGATGATGATCAAATTATATTCAAAGGCTTTAGATACAACAACTTATATCTTGTGAACTTCACCTCCAGTAATGCTAATTTAAAGGGAAAAAAGTTAGGTGAGGACCATCTCTACGGAAACATGGTAGGGATTGTTTGGTTTACATGTGGGGCCACGTGTTATTATAATAACACACATACCCACCGTGTTTGTAATATGATCCACTTGTCAGCTACACATCCCCACTGTGTTGTGGTGAGGACCATCCCTACCCAATTTGTTTCCATTTAAAGACATGCTTATTCACTAAGTCATCACTTGGTTGGTTGTGGCATAGGTAGTGGTGGGCGTAGGATTTTAGGGATGGGTATTCAAAATATACAGTGACATCAAAGAATTTTTTGCCAACCAAATGGCTAATATTGTACATGTATAATGCAATGTATAGTTAAAATATTGAAAATATATAACATATAATTGAGTCTATTTACCTGTACAGATATTCAGAATAGTTGTATTTTTGCTTTTTCAAATACAAACTTATATATGCACTATATGTATAATTTTTTTTTTCAAAAAAGATATTCAACTGAATACCATTGCATAAAGGTAGGCCCGCCACTGGGCATAGGAGGCTTGCTCACGTTGGAATGAGTAACTTAACAAGTTATTGAAGAAAGCCATGGTTAGAGGTTTGAAGGATGTTATATTTGTTAAGGACAAACTTTGTAGTGTATGTGAAGCCGACAAGCAAGTTTCTAATACCCACCCACACAAAAGCTTATATGTCAACATCAAGATTACTGGAGATTCTCCACATGGATCTATTTAGACCAACAACTTTATGCAAGTTTGGGAGGTAATCTCTATTGTCTTGTTGTAGTTGATGATTATTATAGATACATTTGGGTGTTCTTCCTTCATATCAAGACCGAAGTGGACGCATCATTTATGAAGTTTGCTAAGTGTAACGCCCTAGAGTCCAAACGGCTCAGATCCACTCTACACGATGAGCGAACCACACCTACCACCATCCCACTTAAGCTTTCGTCCTCGCTTCGCTTAAAAGGATTAACCCGGGGATGGTGGGATGGACTCTAGAAGCCTTATATGTTGGTCTATCCCACCCTAAACAACCAAGGTGGGACTAAACCCTCCACAATATATCTCATTAACACACATGGGCCACTACGGGCCAAACGGGCCGGATGTGACACTAAGAGAGCACAAAATGGATTTGATGTGAAGATCAAGAAAATTAGAAGTGATAGTGGCAAATAAATTTGAAACAGAAACATTGAAGACTATTGTGATGAAGAAGTTGGGATCAAGCACGAGGTCTCCGTAACTTACACTCCTCAACAAAATGGTATTGAATAACCAAACATTGATCACCCTAGCAGGAACAATGTTTGATGAGTACACACACCGAAGAGTTTATGGGCCAAAACAATCAACATTGCATGCTATGCGTCTGATCGCCTATATATTCATTCAACTGTTCCTTGAGAAGACGCCCTATAAGATGCTTAATGGGAACAAGCTGGATATCTCTTTCTTTCGGATATTTGGTTGCAAATGCTACATCTACAAGAAGCGACAACACCTAGAGAAGTTTCAAAGACGATGTGATATTGACTTTCTTGTTGATTACACATTGAACTCCACAACAGCATATGTGTATTCAACCATGCCACACGCTTGGTAGAAGATATATATGATGTGGAATTTGATGAATCTAATAGCGTCCAAGGAGCATGTAGGAATCTTGATGAATTTATTTGGGGATACAGATTAAATGTTGGACGTATTTTATATAAATCGAGTCAAATTTGCGTCGCATACATTAATAACGACAGTTATTTAAGAATCGAGGGAGTATTATACACATAAATAAACCAACAAGCAATATTGTCAATGGATGATGGATCATGGTGTCATGATTCCGGGAAAGGGAAGGCCGGATTCTTAATTCTTGTGCGACAAAACAACAGCGTGTGTATGAATGACAGGTGAGCAGTTTTGAGATCATGCCCAGCACATGCGCATGCACCTGCGCTATGAGGGTCAGGTCGTGGCTGTCGCTACGGCTACGCCCTATATATGGTTAATGTATGCTCCAATTAGTTAGCAGTTGTAATATATATGTGCTTTCATATGTTGTAATGTTATTGTTCTTTGTCTAAACTATGATTATTAAGTACTATTTCTAAACTGCTTTGGCATTGTTATTGGTTGGATACAAGTACGTAGGATGCCTGCCTAAATCTTGTGTGTGCTCCCCCATTAATAATGTGATGGTTATGATGCATGGACGAGCTCGATCTCCAGGTAACCAAAGCACCATCCTAACCGCGCTAGTCGACGGCAGGGCCAGCGGAGCAGGCCAGGCAGGCAGCCCCCATCCACGGCGCACGGCCTCGGCGCCGGCGTGCGTCGGCCCGCGCCATGCATGTGATCCTCTGCACCGGGCTCCTGTACGCCGGCTGCCTGTGCGGCTGTCCGCATGCGCGCCAGCGCCAGGCGTGGCAGTGCAGTCATGGCAGATGGCACCCCGCGCGCGCGGCCGCGCAGGAACGCAGGCGAGGCAAGACCCAAAGGCGCGCACGTGTCGGCGGACGGACCGCGCTGCTAGCTGATGATGCTGATGCTGATGGCCTCCTTCTCTGCTCTGCTCTGCTCTGCTCTGCGTGCGTCGTCATGACTGGAGGAACATGTGCATCCCATCCATCCATCATATCCATAGACTGGAGGAACACACGGAGATTCTCATCTCAGTGACGACGGGGACAGACAGGTGACGAGGCGAACGAGCACTTGCACTGTGCCGCGGCCCTCCAGTCTCCCTCCGTGCACAGCGCAGTGGCTGCCACGCGCACACATCATCGATCACTTCCAAGAGAATAGAGATATGCACGCGCCGTTTTTGTTTCTTCATCAGCGTCGACTGTCGAGTCGATTCTTGCCTCGCCCAGAGACGGAAGCCAGGGGCAGGGGTATGCCCCTGTAGGCTAAGGCATACTCAAGATTTGGGAAAAAATTTAATAAATATACGTATTCATATACATGTATTTGACCGACATCTATTTTAAAGCCTACGAAGTAGCACAGCACAGCTCAAAATTGCTTCTATGTTGTTCCCGTCTGCCTCAAAAGGCCAAAATCCTCTCGGTCTCGTTCCTCTCCGCGTCTCCCGTCTCCCCTCGCGCACTTTAGTTACTATTGTGGATTTGTTATGACATATTTGCTTCGAAATTTTGTACATTTGGCATACCCAGTCACAGATTTCTGGCTCCGCTACTGGCCTCGCCTCGCCGCCGTGTCAAGCTGAGGACGCACGCATTGCTTAATTTGTATTGCACTGCGCAAATGCGACGCCACGATGCCAAGTCAGCTTACAGATAACTAAAGAATTAATAAACATATATACACTACATCATCATAAATAAACTACTACCAATCAGCGTTGTGAATGGACGACGATGGATTCTTCCTTCTTCTGCGACGTGTCTGAATGACACCAAGATGAGATGAGGTCCAAGCACACGCGCATGATGAGAGGTTGGCAAACCTTTCTCCTTTCACCAGCGTGCATGGCCATGCGCTATCAGGCTCAGGCCGTGGCTATGGCTACGGTTACGGCTACGGCCGGAAAATGGAGCTACGCTAGCTCATCTTTGATCTTTCCTTCCCTCCCTCCACCAAAGTTCAGGTCATGAATGAGATAGGTATGGCCTGGCCTGTCTTGTCCTCTTTGGTGTAGCATCATCCGCGAGCTTCGACAGCACAGTCCACCGAGCCGCACCATACCAAAGCTCTCACAAACAAGGATCGGAGCTCTCCTCTCATACGAAAATAGAGCCACCTTTGGTCATCTATAGGGCAATCCGGTGGAAATCCAATTATTAAATCTACTAGGGATCAAACAGCACCTGGCTCATTTTTTTTTTTGATCTGGAAGAAATATTTAGCCTCCTCTCAACAGGGGCATCGAATGTGGCTAGAGCTTTCGACTCCGTCTCGATCTTGGGTATTCTTGCTTGAGTTGCTGGAGCACATGGAGTTTGGACGACGATGGAGGAATTGGGTAGCGGCTATCCTGTCCTCGGCCAGCACTAAGGTGTTGCTTAATGGTCGCCCCGGGAGAAGAATCTGTCACCCAAGGGGGCTGCGGCAAGGAGACCCGCTATCCCCGATGCTTTTCGTTTTGGTAATGGAGGTCATCAACCGGCTGTTTGCTTGGGTTGAGCAGCGCGGGGCTGCAGGCTGCAAGGGTGAACCTCTATGCAGACGACCTCGTTCTCTTTGACGCGCCAATTTCGAACGATCCGCTAACGGTCAAGGCTGTACTGTCCATCTTTGGTCTTGCTTCGGGGCTGTTCTCCAACCTTGACAAGAGCATGACCCCTGCAAGTGCAACATATTTTGGGATGTCATGTTGAAGGGTTCCCTTGTCGCTACCTCGGAATTCCGCTGTCAATTTACAAGCTCAAGCGGTCTAAAGAGCAACCCCTTATCGACAAGGTCGCTGCACGTATCCCAGGCTGGAAGGGACAGTTGCTGAACGCTGCTAGGAGGACGGCGCTGGTCAAGGCGACAATGTCGGCTGTCCCGATCCATACTTCTATTTCAGTTGGGCTTTCACCTTGGGCAATCAAAACAATCGACAGGCTGAGACGCGCGTTCATATGGGCAGGAACGGACTCCGCGGCTGGTGGTCGCTGCAAGGTCGCCTGGCCCACAGTCTGTAGACCAAAGCAGCCTGGTGGCCCGGGGATTTCCGACCTGCGGCGTGTTGGTGTGGCGCTGCGAGTACGGTGGATCTGGGATGACTGGCTAAATGGCCGTTTCCCAGCATGTACTGAGAACAGCGTGCTGGCCTTGTTCCAGGCCGCTACGGTTCTCAACTTGGGAAACGGGGAGTCTGCTCTTTTTTGGACTGATCGCTGGATCAATGGGGCAAGTGTGCCAGAGATCGCACCGCTGGTGGCGGCATCAGTGAGCAAGAGTAAGACAAGAACGACTGTGGCGAGGCATTGGCCAACGATGCATGGGGCGGCACGTCAATGGAGCGCACACGATGCAATTTTTAATTGAGTTCAGCAATCTGTGTGACGCCTTAGAGCAAGTCCAACTCTCGGACATGCCGGATACTTTTGTGTGGATGCCTTCTGGGAACAACACATACTCGGCAGCTTCAGCTTATGATGCCATGTTCTTGGGGGCGTCTCCTATGCTTGGGGAGAAACAGCTGTGGAAGACGGTGGCGCCTCCGCGAGTCCGTTTCTTTTTCTGGCTCACATTGCACGACCGATGCTGGACAGCGGAATGGCGCTCCAGACATGGCCTGCAGGGTTCTGGGGAGTGTATCATATGCGATCAAGCTCTCGAAACCATGGACCATATCTTGCTTCGATGTTGCTACAGCCGTGAAGTGTGGCGTATCTGTATGGGAAGGTTGCATCTTCAGGTGTCATTGGTGGCTGACGATGTCATGGAGTGGTGGTTGAGCAGGAGGAAGGGTGTGCCTAAACCTTTCCGGCGAGGATTCGACTCGCTCTTCTTTCTTATCGGCTGGATGATTTGGAAGGAGCGAAATGTTAGGACCTTCAACAGGGTTCAAAGGACGGCTTTCGAGCTTGCCAACGCGATTTTTGATGAGGCCTAAGCTTGGTGTGCGGCAGGCTTTAGGCAGCTCGCGGCGCTGCTGTCCAGGGTCTAGCGCTTAGTCCACAGGAGCACAATTTAGTTATTTTGTAAAGTTATAATCTGATGATCCAGTAGATTGTAGGTGGCCTGATAACCTTGTTGTTACCACGCCGGTAACTCGGTTATTACTATTTTGTTGAGGTTGTGTAACAAACTCTTCAGCTTAATGAAATACTATGTCGTCTCAAAAAAAAAAAAAACCAGGGGCATCGACTGCTGTACTGCAGTCTAGCAACGTTCGACGGGCTTCAGCCCAACTGACACTACTGCTACTAGGCTCATTCCTCTCCTCTTCTTTCATCGTGCGTGCATGATTGCAGTTGGAGTTCCTCTTCCTATACCGCCTGATTCTTCATTCTCACACAGTCTTGTCTCTCACAGGCACAAGCAAACAAGCAAAGCAGTGAGGAGTACTGTAGTAGATAGATTTCGCCATTGCCCTGTCTCGGCCAGAGGAGGAGCTGGGAACAGAGGCCGCAGCACACACTGGACGCCCACATGGACAGGGCAGCTGTGAACAGAGGAGAGCAGAGCAGAGCAGGAGCCCTGTAGCCGCCTGCTCTGGGGGTGGTGACAAGACAGACAGAGAACAAAATGGTTGGCAAAGTTATGAAAGACAGTTGGAGGGATAGCCTGCCATTTAAGGACACTGCTCTGCCCTGTCCTGCCGGCTCTCCCACCCTTTGCCCTTCCCCTTCTTCTTCCTCTTCTTCCCTCCCTCCCTCCCTCCCTCCCCTGCAGCACAACACACACAGGACGACTCTTGGCGTTTCTCGCGGCCCTACCCTACCCTACCCTACCCCGTGTCCAGTCCAGTTCAGTCCGGGGTCCTCCATCCCCGCTCGTCCGTCGTCTCCTCCTCCTTCTGCTGTGGAGAAAGAAGGCCAGGACCAAGACGAACAGAGGACGAAGATGGTACTGCTGGCCGGGTGTCAGAGGCTTCAATGTTCCCTTCAGCTTCAGCTCGTGCTCGTGCTCCTGCTCCTGCTCGTGGGGGGTGTCCAACTCCAGGAAGCAGCAATGGTTTCTTCAGCCTTGCTCTTGCATTGATGGGGCGCCCAGACCAAGCATAATAATAAATACTATAGCCTCTCCCTCTCCTACAATACATCACCTTCTCTCTCTCTCTCTGTTTCTTCAGGCTTCACATTCCCTTTGGCTCTCTCTGCTCTAGCTTTTCTCCATCCTGCTCTCTCACTCGGCCTCTTGCATCGATCGTCCATCTTCCCGCTCCATCACCCCGCCGCCATGGAGTCCTCCTCCCACATCACCGGGGAGGACGGCGGCGGCGAGGGCTGCAACAGCTGCGAGTCCGGCTGGACAATGTACCTCGCCTCGCCCATGCATATGTATGGTCATGGCCACGACGACGACGACGCTGCCGGCAGCGGCAGCCAAGGGAGCAGCGTCGACGACGGCTACGGCTACATCATCAACAGGCAGGGCTACCAAGATTACGCTGATGCCGCCGACGACGACTCCCTCGCGTCGGATGCCTCCACCGGCCCAGCTAGAGTAAAGTCGTCACTGCCGCCGTCAGAACACCAACACGGCAAACAAGAAGATGAAGATGGAAACCATGGCAAGGAACAAGAGCAGGAGGAAGGTGGCGGCGCACGTGCAAATTTCGCCACCAGCTCCCGCAATAAACCTGCTGCTGCTGCTGGCAATGGCAAGGTGGACAAAGGAGGAGGAGGAGGAGGAGAGGGC
Source organism: Microstegium vimineum (assembly GCA_022036555.1). Taxonomy (NCBI): domain Eukaryota; kingdom Viridiplantae; phylum Streptophyta; class Magnoliopsida; order Poales; family Poaceae; genus Microstegium; species Microstegium vimineum. Next base: position 46,540,256 of record CM039136.1, on the reverse strand, counting down.
AACTCGTCAAGGCGAGGCCACAGCAAGAGAGGCGGCGGCTCTTCAAGGAGAAGCTTCTTCCTCTGGTAATAAAAGTAAAACAAACATATATCCATCGACGACTGATAGAAATGTACTACTATTAGCTTCGTTTCATTCACTGTACCAGTAGCATATATGCATGATTATGAATCCTTCGATCCTTTTCATTCGCCATTGCTGCTGGTCGAGCTCGAAACCTTATTGCTTGTTGTTAGAAGTAGAAGAAGCATCAAGCAAGCATGCATTCATTCATTCCTGGAGAATGAAGATAGATCAATCAATGGGAAGGCTATTTTTTTGGCCCTTGTTTTTTGCCTTCTCCATATGTGACTGGCCATCTCCTCCTCCTCCTCGTTGACCACCCTGTACTAGGTTCGTTCATTAGCCATTGCCGTGTGAAAAGAAAAAAAAAATCTACTGTAACTTGTTGTTCTTCAGGAGTGCCCCGTGCTTTGAATGTTGCTTGCAATCTCCTTCTGTGTTTGTAGATATTAATGAGCGATGCTCTAACTCATAACCTATATACTGACCAGATGGATATATTTGAGATGGATTTATTGTCTATTCCCTCCATCCGTGGAAACAGAAGAGGGATGACAGCAAACAGAAGGGGAAAAAAAAAACTGCTTCGTTCCCTAGTACTCGTATCTTGAGGGAACATCAGGAATGTGTGTGCAGTGCAGATTCTGTTGTCACAACACAATACAATATCTAATTCATCAACTCCAACAGGGTACAAAACAGCCACGCACGCGAGCGCCAGGCCTCCGCCGCCGCCGCCCGACCCCGTTCCTCCCACCTCCGGCCTCCGCTGGTGGAGAGGAGGAACGGGGGTCCATCGGTTTGAGTCGATCTACTGTTTTTACTAGAGTCTGAGTCGAGTCTAGGTCTAGAGTTTGCTCGCCGTCGATTTTCGGCGGCGGAGTTATGTTTTGCCGGAGGAGTGTGGCTTCTTCGCGGTTTGTTCTTCTTGGCGACGCCGGCGATGCGGAAGCGGCGGCGGCGCAGCGGAATAATTTCTTCCAGCCTCTTCCGTTCTCCGATGGCGATCTACTCCGACGTCAACGGAGAGGCTGGGGAGACCTCTCGTGGAGTCGAGGGTCGGCGCATCGTTGTCTGCTTCAGATGATGATGTTGTTGACCCTGTTAATCTCGAGGAATATGTTCTTTGGTGGAAATATGAGCTCTGCTCGGGTTGCCGGCGATGGAATCGAAGGATTCGTCGTGGGTACAGGAGTTGGCCGATGCGTCTGGGAGGCAACGTTGGCTGATTCGCCCAGAAGTAAGTCCTCCTCTGCGGCCTCCACCCTGTGGAGTTTGGCTCTGGTGCCTGACGACGATTGGTATGCGGCTTCGATGGCGGTGACAGATGGATCTCTGAAGGTTTCGAGGAAGATGAACAGGAGTTGTGAACTTCTTTGTAATTTTCCTTTTCTTTGGAGTCCTGTCTGTAAAAGGGCCGGTGCAATTACACTAAGATGAATACATATTCCTTCTAAAAAAAAACACAATACAATATCTATTGTTAAGAAACAGAGTGCATGCACATGCTCACATGTCATCTTCCTACCAAAATCTCCAGCCATATATAACATCTCAGCAAAGAATAATATCCAGCAATCATCACTGCCTAAGCTGAGCTAAACATAAAAGGAGCAGGAACATGTATATATTGCTAGCTGCTGCAAGCTTTCCGAGCCAACAGCTTGCCAACTCACATTCCTCGAGCAGATGCTGAGAGCAGGTGACCTTGGTGCTGTGGGTATTGTAGCCTCAGCTCAACCGATCATTTGTTGGCAATGCATATGCATATGCATAGCATGGCTGCCCCTGCTGCATGGCCATCTATCATGCATGTGGTGTCCTATCATATAACAATGCAGCAGCAGCAGAGGAATGTGTTATTGTGGCCTAAACTAAACTCCAGAATGGAGGAATATTTGTCTAACCACACCACTCATGCAGCATCAACGCAGCAATTGCTGCACATGCTGGTTGTAGACAGGGTGGACACAATGATTTGCCCATCACTCAGCCCAAGCTAATTAATGGCCATAACCAAACCTACAATGATGTAAGCTGGTTTAATTATTGCATGTCTCTAAAACTAAACATCCCCCCTATATATCCCTATTCCCTATGTATGTATTTTATTTTCTTCCTGCCACACCAAATCAACAACAACAAAAATAGTATATAAAAATATGCATGCCTCATGTTCTAGAAGAATATATGAAAAGAACAACACGAGTACAGCTAATGCACCTCTTTTCTGCACCAATCTCTTGCATAGTGGTGGCAATGAGCTGCTAGACTTTATACAGGAATTAAACAAGGTATGGTTGCGTCTCCTAATCTGTGGTGGCAGCAACATGCTGCAATTAAGCCTCGCACACCAATAATTCTCCATGAACAAACTTGATCATAGAAACGTACGATGCGGGTCTGCACGGCCCAATAAAACACACAAGGGAGTCCAGCTATCTATCACCTGCTATTCTCAGGCACGTATGATTCTTTTCAATCCAGAGCAGCAAGTGTCGAAAGGCGACTTGGAACCGTTCAGATAGTCGTTCTGAGTGGGAATAATACAGATGCAGGCAAAGATACGCCTCTGGAGTCTGAATTCTGAACAGCAAGGTGCCATCCTCATCCCTGGAACAGAAGCATTCAACAAGAAGCATGTCAGCAAGAGTTTCAGCTTGGCAGTCTCTCTTCAATTCAGGAACTGAATAAAAATGGGAATTGGTAGGTAGTCACACTCAACTCGACACTGCAAGTGGCCAACTTAATTTTTCAGAGATGGAAAAGGGAAACAAAGATCCATCAGAACTGCAATGCTATTATATGATCTTATGTTCTGACCATACCTTTCTTCAAAAAAACAAAATGTCTGACCATACGGCCAATATTTTTATACGTGAAACAAGAAGAACATCTTCTTGAACAGATAGTAAAAGGAAATGTTCAGAATCTTGATTTGAAGGTACTACTACTGAACAACAAGAACAGGGACCACCTGAACACACACTCTGCAAGATGGACAGAAAGTCCTAAAAGGAGTCAACAAAGCTCATCCCTTGTCAGTCAGCTTCATTTAGAAATGAAGAAGAAGAAGCTCATGACTCATGAGCCTGCAATTCATCAGAACATCATAATATTTGACTTTTGAGTGTATAAACCTGCCCATCAAGTCAGAACATCATGGTGAACCACCGGTGTTTCAGAACTGTTTTTTTTTCTTATATAACTTTTTCTTAACGTATAAACGGGCATGACCTGCCGTTTAATTTTAACTAATTAAATCAGGCGAAATTCTCTATAATAGACAGCATGCTCAATTAAAGCAGGACAAACAAACTTAATCAATGCCGAGTTCTTCTTCATTTAACAAAATGGTGACATTTGCAACCACTAAATCTCAGATGCAAAGTCATTAACTCGCCGCAACACTAGCTTGAAAACACAAAATTACAGATTCAGTTGCGGTACACTGCGTAGATTATGTAATTAGTAAGCAGCTGAATCGTTTCCGTGGACTAATACGTTGATCTCTCTTAAAGAAACAAATTCCAAACAAAGAAATCACCCGCTGCTCATTACCCGAGCAGTCGGCGGAGCCGGATGAGTCGATCAGGGATGACCCTGACGGTGCGGAGCCAGCGAGACGCACGTGCGAAGGGAGGGGCCGAAGGGGCAAGGGCGGCGGCGGCGAGAGGAGCGCGGCCGCGGCCGGACTGAATGGCTGCCGGTTACGTGGAGGAGTGGAGAGCAGGGTTTTTGTTACCGAACAGTAACCGCTGTAACCGGTCGGTTACCGACAAACCGGCCCCGGGCGGTTCGGTTTCGGTACCGGTTTGAATTCAAATTTCAAATTTGAATTTTTTTTAAAAAAAAAATTCTGAAAAAATTCCTAAAAATAGTTCACGATTTATAGAGTCCAATGGTGTAAAATTTTTTCAAATTGGAGTTCGTTTGCTATTTTTTTTGGACGTGTTTAAGTTTGAAAAAAAAGAAAAAAGAAAAAACCGGCCGGCCCGTTAAGGGCCCATGCGGCCCATTGGCTCCTGGCGCCTCCTACAAGGGAGCTGTCGGCCGGGGGGGGGGGGGGGGGGGGGCTGTCCGCGCCCCAAACCCTATCCGCGCCCGCCCCCGTCACTTCCGCCCCCGCGCCGCCCGCAGCCGACCGAGCCCCTCGGTAACCGACCGGACGGCGGCGGTTACCGAGAGATTTGGTCGGTAACCGACCAGGCCGCCACGCCCCCCCCGGCGGTTACCGACCGGACGCGGCGGTTACCAACCCCCAGAACGGTAACCAACAGGGTTGCTTCGGTAAGTTTTTTTTTGTTTTTTTCATTTCCTTGCATTTGTAGTTGCTTTAGTTGTAGGATTTAGTTATGATAAGCTATAGGATGTAGGATTTATGGAGTATATGATGTAGAAAATATTTATTGTAGGATTTAGATAGGATTTGACTTAGAACGTATATAGGAGTTAGGTTTATTTGGTTTAGGATTTAGGATTTGCGGTTGGATTTGCTTTAGGATGTATGTAGGATTTAGGATTTAGGATTTAGGATTTCATTGATGTAGGATTTAGGATTTAGGTGTATGTTAGGATTTAGGTTTATTTGCGGTATGATTTGATGTATGTGTTCGATTTGTTTGTGTTGTCCATTTGTGCAGGAGATGCCGAGAGACCGCAGAGACGTGGTATGAGAGCATGGTGAGAATCTTGCTCCCGGTTGGAGATGCAACTACTGTCGTACACAAAAGCCGGGGGTGGTGCTTCCCGATTGAAGCAGCATTTGGCTGCGCGCGGGACGGAGGTGATCCACTGCAGCAAGGTGCCCAGAGACGTCCGGGAGTACTTTCAGCAGGGGATCGACAGAACTAGACAGGTAACTAGTGACCGCTCTCGGCAGAGGGTTGCACGAGAGGCTGCTGTAGCGGAGGGCAACTACCCCCTTGACGATGACGAGTACGAGGCTCAGTTGCAGGCAGCCATGAATCAGTCCAGAGCAGAATATGAGTACCAGGAGGGGTGCAGCGGAGAGGAGGCGCTTACGAGCGTGGAGGTGGCAGTGGTAGTGGTACTGCTTCGCAGGGGGGCAATCCTTTGCAGAGTGCCAATTTACAGGTTCCTTCGGTTCGCTGATCAGGATAGGCGACCTAACCTGTGTGAGGTAGTGTACAACTTCCAAGAGTGCAAAAAGGAGATGGAGGCCTTTTTTGGAACAAATGTCTCAACATGGCATGAGTACAAGGCTATCATGGATGGCAGGATTGCGGACGTGTACTATGGCACGCATGTGGGCTCAGGTGCGATCAAAACCATTGTTGAAATTCATGTCTCTACATATTGAGTATTTACCATTTGCTAATTTGTCGTGCATCGTATGTTGCAGCTGCTGTCCTCAACCCAAGGCTTGTATACTATTACAATCCAACTCCGCAAATGTTTGCTGGCCTCAAGGAAGCATTTGGGAAAATGATGGATGTGCACTCCGCTGTCTTGGCATTACAGGAGGCAGAATCATTCCGCCTACACCTTGGGGAGTTTGGCATTGAGCTGGCCATTAAAATGGCCACGGACCCCAAGACAACCCCATGTAAGATTACTTTTAAACTCATTTTTTTGTCTTTTTGAGCGCATACCTAACATAATGGGTTCCACTTGTAGCTCAATGGTGGATGTTGTTCGGTAGGAGCACTCCAAATCTGCAAAAACTTGCGTTGAGGCTTGTTGCAGTGTGTATCCTCCAATGGATGCGAGCGCAACTGGAGTACATTTGCCTTAGTGCACACGAAGGATCGGAATCGCTTGTCCCACAAAAAACTGAACAAGCTAGTGTATGTGAACTACAACCTTCGCCTGCGACTCGCGGATGCCTCCGGACCACCTAGGCGTGAGGAAGAAGACTTCGTTGACCAGTTCACGCAGATATCCTTTTACGAAAGGGATAATCCGGTTCGAGACTGGATGGAGTATGGCAGATCCAACCAGGCTCCAGTTCTCGACGAAGAGGATGAAGAAACGGACATCCCTCTTCCGTCCCATGTCGTGAGGTACGTTGATGTACTTTGTTAGCCACTAACGAACCATACTTTCAATAATATGATTCATTCTTTGTGATGACAGAGACCAAGTGGACCCCGACGATCTTGAGCCCATCAGTGATTGGGCCCGTAGACATGTGGGTGACACGCATCTTGGCAAAAGAAAATACCAGACGGGACCTAGCCAGAAACAAAAGGGGAAGCGAGTGCAACAACCTGTCATCAGCGATGATTCGACAGATGATGGCGAGGAGGGTGAGGAAAGTCCACGGAACCAGGAGTCCGATCACAGCAGCTCAGCAAATGACAGTGGAGACGGTCATAGTGGTGACGATGACCCTGGAGCTGCTCCACCTAGTGTTCTTGGTGGTGGTGGTGGTGGTGGTGGGGCTGGGGGTTCTGCAGATGGTGCTGGTGGTAGTGGTGCTGGTGATGCTGGTGGACTTCGTTTCACAGGTATCGATTGCTACAGACATTTTTTTATGTCTATGACTATTCACTAGTACTAATTATGGTCGGTTGTAGGCGAGACGGACTTCACACATGCTACTCAGGACCGCGACCATGGGCAGCCGGAATCGCAGAGGAGAGCTTACGACCCGACGGACTGCTACGACACGCCACAGTACTCCTCTTCCTCGTACAGTGATACATCGTACGGTGGTGGTTATACCTACCCCGTTCCTGACATCAGCACGCAGCCGGCCACTAGATGGGTCTACGAATGGCAAGACCCGGATTTCTACAACATGTTTGTGCAGGAATGAGAGACCACAGCTCATTGGACGGGCCAATCATGGATAGAGTACAAGGCTGGGCTCCAGTCGCGCGGTATCGCTCTCATGTCCACCGCGGAGTATGAGGAGGGGTGCCAAAACGGGATCTTCCCTTATATTCAACGCCAGTGACCATGATGTTCGCATGTCTACGACACAAGATATTTCCATGGACGATTTGTTGTTGCAACGGTGAACTACGTTATTTCCGTCGTGAATTTGTGGCTAGTGCATCACTATGATATTATTGTGGGGTTGGTCATTTGTGTCACACTATTTTCCATGAATTGTGTGTTCTATTTACATCATTATGCGCAAAGGTCATGCAAAAAAAATTGATTTTTTCAAGAAAAAAAAGGCACCCGGCGGTTTGGACCGGTTACCGCTCAAACCGGTCGGTAACCGGCCCTAACCGACCGGTTACCGGTCCCAAACCGAATGAACTGCGTGATTTGAATTCAAAATCCAAACCGTTCGGTTTGGACCGGTAACCGGTCAAACCGGTCGGTAACCGCCCAACCGCTCCCCGGCGGTTACCGGTTTCGAAACGGTAACAAAAACCCTGGTCGAGAGTCAGAAGCGACCAAGCACACGCGCAAAATCACCTCGTACTTTTATGTGAAATCCGAGGCCCAAAATTTAACCAGTCTACAAGAGTCAGACTACGACATGTCCCACCCAAAAAATCCCAGGCTTATAAATATTTTGATTTTTAAATGAAATGATAGAGTGGTTCAAAGATACGATGTATTTTTTTTAAAGGGATACGATGGTTTTGTGACTACTATATGTGGTATTATTAAAAAAAAGAGTACTATATGTGATAAATGAAAAAAATACTTTACAAACAAATTGTTCTCCTTTAATAAGAACTTCAATATGTATTAAGAAAAAATATGAGCAATAGGCCAATAGGGTAAGGAATTGACAAATAAAGGCACTTGAGCATTCCTCAAGCTACGTAAGCAAAGTTATTAGGATTGGATCGGATCAGCAGTTCCAACCATAAAAGGACTTAACATAAGATTCATTTAAAAAATCTGCACAATCAGATCGCTAAAATTTGATTAAACTGGATGGTTTAGTATGAATCTGTGAACTGACCAATTCCATGTGATTCGATTAGTTTTTTTTTCCAGTGTTACACCTATGTCTACTTATTATTAGTGAAACCTTAGCCACCTAAGGTCAGTTTCAATGGAGTTTCATGGAGGGTTTCATGCACTATACTAAAAAAAAAAGAGGGTTTCATGCACATTAAATAGGGTACCACATTAGTAGATTTGCACTTTTTTGCATGAAACGATGAAGAGAGAGAGAGAGGGGAAATGTTTCATGGTGATGAAACGAGAGCCTTTCTTAGTTTTATGGGATGCATGCAAAACAAATGTATGATGGAGATGAGAGAGAAAAGAAAGAGAGACATTGGTAACCACATGAAACTGTACATTGAAAGAGAGACCCATTTTGTATTAAGTTTCATAAAACTAGAAAAGCAGGAGATGAAACATTACATTGAGACTGACCTAATAATAAGGTTATAAATAAAAACGATGATTTTTTTATTATCACCTTAAAGCCTTTAGCGTTTGTCATGATGTGAGGGAGACAACACTTTTAGCCTTTTGTGTAGGAGATGGTTGGTGGCATGGGCGTGCATTTGGCGATGACTACTCCAGCACGGCTAGTTTCACTGGTCAAGTGAGTGACGATGGTGAACATCTAATTGGTGGCGGCGACTGCTCAGCTCATGCACGCAGTTCGGCCTTGCTCTTCATCAATGGCTCGCTCCTTGCGGTTGCAACATCTACCTTGGTTCATTCCCCTCCCTATCTCCCTATGTCACTAGTTGTTGATTCATCTGGCCTCCTGGCAGCCACACTCTACAGTCTAGCTCTACCTCGGCACCTCGTCCTTGTCGGTCTGCCCATTCTTCACCAACTAGCAAGCAAGGTCGTATGACATGGCTAATTGTCAGTTTTCAAGTTTTTGTACTTAGTGTATTACAATTTGTATAAACGATGTTACACTTAATAAAACTAAACATGACTAGGACCCATTAAATTTTTTTGAGTACTATGCGTTTTGTGTTTTGTCTTTTTAGCATGAAGAGTTGAGAACTATAACACTTCTCCATGAAGGAAGGAGTCTCCTCATCCTCGCACATCAAGTCGTCACTACTCAACACCATGTTTGGAGGGTTGACGCCTCCCCTGAAAAGTCACAAAGATCTCTAGTGCTTCAACTCATAAAGATTACAACGACACAACAACCCAATCACTCAAGATCTACAGCCTAATCCTTGAAATGATGAACAATTGAGTGTCTCTTGGCCTTAGTTGTGATCTTTATTCTCTTGAGAAGGTATATAGAGTGTAGGATGATTTTCTCTATCTTCTAGTATACTTAGAGCACTTCCACTACATTAACAAAACAACTAGGAACACACAATCCATCCACCCCAACTATCTATTGGAAATTTTTTTGTAACTTTCTATGCACCACATGACCATTTGTAGGGTCCCCAAAGATGTTGCACCGTATCATCTGGTGAGGGCATATTCTTTTGCTGGCCATTACCACACCTCACCCATTCACCAGATGATTCACCAATTGTACCATCATGTGACACCATGTAAGGTGCATTTTGGTTGTTGCCAGGTTTACTTATGTTTCGGGGTCTTCTACTCAACACTGTATCGTATTGTGATATCGAGTTTGGGTGATTCCTTCTATCACTGTATTATTTGGTGACCCTTGTCTTCTCTAAGCGCTTTAGAGGACACCATTGTATGATCAGGTGCTCTTAGCCAAGTGATTTGTGTGCATGTCTTTTTTTTGTTTCTTCTATGTTTCAACTCAGATTTCGATCAAACTTCCACCATGCATCCTAAGGACCTATATGAACTAGTCTAACACATATGAACATTCATTTTAGCTCTACTGTTTGTGTTTTCATCTAAGTCACCAAAATCATATATATGATGCATATGGCACATGATCCTTGTAGTTTGTCTGGAAGTCTTGAGTCTTTTATATAGGAAGAAACCCTGACGTATAGTTCTCTCTTCACGAATGTATGTAGCTTCCCTATATTTCAAACACTCTAATGAACCGGGGACTTGTTAATTTTTCTTTGATCCAGTGGTTTAGTTTTATTGCATACATTGGATGACCTAGAAAAAAAGCTTTACAAAACAAAAGACACTCCAACTGGCGTTTTCAATCATAGCCACTATGAACACTAATTAATTATCAACATATGTAACACATATGTTGTTAATCTATATCTATAGCTAATATATTAATTAAAGAGTCAAAATTCATCCTGTTTTTGTCCATTCCTCATAATTACCCATACAATGGACAATTTTCTTTGGTATGAGTTTCTACATGACCTATATTTATGCAAGCTGAACAACTTGTGTCTTGCGTTGATGGATACATGGTCCGACTTCCAATACATACGGTCATGTCCTTCATATCTCGTGTATGACTGGACTTATCGTGTTCATATAAGTTAAAATATATAACTCACATCTAGCAATGATACCGGGTTCTATATATATATATATATAAACTCCTTTTTACACCTGCGTGTATATACTCCGGCCGCTAATAGTGTGCGCATGCGATCGCCCAGGTACTGCCGGCTCCCGCTAACGGGCCGATGAGGCTTGTGTTGGCTTAACGGGTTCGTTTACCAACAGTCTTATCTCAACTGCTTAACGGATAGCTCTAGCGGATAATTATCAGTCCTCCTTTTGTGGATCTCATTTAGCTGTGTTCCAGTTCCATCACCTGCCGTCTCTCGGCGGCGGCGAGTAGCCATACCTCCACGACAGCAGCGACATAATCAACCGTGGAGCTTGCAGCACGATCGTCCCAGGCAAGCAACGCCGGCGTCAATCCAACAGGCGCACAGTGGCCCTTCATCCCGTGGCTGGAGACGACATGATTTTCCTTCCATGGATGCCGTGCAGGTAATAACTACTCTACGTGCTCACGCAACGGGAAGAAGATTGATCAAGAGCACACGCAGCCACCCGTAATTTTGCATGAAGGGGATGGGTTATTGTATTTAGGATTGGTTATTAAAAATTGACGAACAGGGACCCTTTGTAATCATGTTGTATAAATTTCAATATTAAATGCTATTCAAGAGAATTTTTCCCCATCAATATTATATTCAGATTTGATTATTGAAGTTTGTATTTTTTTTTTCTCGTATGCCTATTTGGATTGTTTAAATAATGGAAAAAAGTATGCAGCGGTACTTCATCCACAATTTGGTATGCAAACATACTCAAATCTAAATCGTGTATACGGTCATACTCACGTATAAAACTTTGGTCATACTCGCATATGAAACTTGATGAATAATGATACTCAAACCTGAATTGTGTACTACTATATCTTAGTATATGGACATACTAACTAATAAATACAAGTGTACAAGTAAAAGTATGCACACATACTAGCTAGTATAGTATGTCATACAAGTATCCACACATACTACTAGGTCATACAAATATCCACGCATACTACCTCCGTACACGGCGTGTATATATGTACCTGATACTCCGGTCTTACTCCGCTCAAACAAGTATATACTTATACTTCACCGATACTCGCAAACTGGTATGTATACATGCATACTAAGAAGATATACGTGTGCCACCGTATTTTGCTTCACTTATCCGTGAAACCTACAATCGCGGCGATATCAAAGCAAATGTAGGAGTATTGTTTTATTGGAAATTCAAAATTAACTAAATCAATCTATTAGTTGCGTGCGCCACTCCTTGATCGGATCCTCCCGATATCCACTAACCCAGTACAGCAGCCGGTGGCATGGTAGGAGTAATTACTCGTACGTGTATAGAAAACTCACCCCCCATACATATATATATATATATATATATTGCTAGTATTCATCAAAACATCAAGCGACCAAGCTCACTAAGTACATTAGGACACCCTCCTCACCATTGATATTCAACATCAGGCAATTCATTGTACCTCTGGTACGAGGGATTTGATTTTGCTATGGTTCCACTTTACATATTTCAAACTATACATCTACATATGGTTTGAGCTAAAATGAACCGTCCAAATCAAATTTTAGGGGAATATCCACCATTTTCTTTTGTTTTCATCATTCACTCAATCAAGATTTACAAGATATACATTCTGATGGTGAAGAATTATAAACCTTCGTTTTTAAGAGTTTTTTTACCAATGTTTGATGCGACGAGTGATTTTTGCGGTTTTTAAAGCCTTGTTTAATAAGGGTGTTTGTAGTCTTGCAGATGTTCTTTTTTCCTTTATCTTTTTAGTAGTGTGATCTTTAAGTTCTGGCAATCAGTGGATGAACGAAGGAAGATAAATTTACTCTTATTGTTAAATATTATTTTATATCTTATTGTCATTTTTTTTGTAATCACTTTTTTTTCCTTTGATATATATAGGGCGCGTTTGCGATCCTGGACCTGACCAGCCTGCCACAATTGCTGCAATGCAGCTTGTTTGCGCCCTTGTACCGGTTGAACCTGGCTTAAACGAGCAGTGTGTTTACGACCCATCAGACAGCTGGGCCGAGAGACCAAACGCCACTGAAAATCACATGCGTGAGCCACGAGGAGCCGTGCTCTAGAAAAACGCCGGTTTTGGTCGTTTCTATAGGGTCATGTCGAGAGGACGTTTTTGCCTCTAGATAGTCAGGCTCGCTCGCGGACCCGGATGACAAACATGACCTCATGAGCAGAGCCGGGCTCATGGGCCGCCATCGCACCACCCGTAATATCAACTGTGAGGCACTCTTTATAAATTTTTTTTTGACAAGGTGCGCTTTCATTGGTCATCGGTCAGCAGCATTCCCTCTTCCAAATGCCGTCCTCCTCGTGGCCTCCCGCTGCCGGAGCGCCGCCGCCGCCGCAGCGAGCGACGCAGAGCACGGTCTCCACCATGGCGCCGGAGCGTGGACCCGTCGAGGTACCACTTCCCTCCCTTTCTGTCTCTCGCTCTCGGGCCCTGATCTCCACCCAGCTCGCGCTCAGGCTCAGCTCACTGATCTCATCACCTAGGGTTCCCGATCTCCGCCCGCGAAGGAGGCGGAGGCCACAGCTCGGCTTCCGTCTGCGGACTACTACTCGTAAGGCCTTGTCACTTGCTCCCCCTCTCTTGTACTGTGTGTTTGTGCAATTGTTGCCCAGGACTTGGGTAGCTACATCGGGAACTGCCTAACTGGTTCTGGGTTCACGAATTAAGCGCATTTCCGAATGTTGTTGTCTAGTCTTGCTAGAATAGTTTCCTGCAACCTTTTCGGCGAGCAGAATTATCCACGCTCCACGGCAACGGTGCTGCTGAGTGCTGACACATACGTGCGCTTCTTTGTATGCACGCGTGTGCCCAATTGTGTGGGTGCTTAATTGATACTGCCAACTGACGAGAGTAGCCCCTAACGTACATGAATACTTTGAGATGATTTAGGTCTTGCAGTTTCTTGTTTGCTTTTCCTTGTAGCTCAGAGTTTGGAAACCACATTGCATGTGTCCAGGACCAATGTTGCAATGTGTCAAGGCCAGGACGTTTCTGTCAGATGTCCTGTGCAGTTTGTTAAAAAACAAAAGAAAAAGATATTTCGATGAGATGCAGCTGTATTAGTATTTCCTATCCAACGTTCCTGCTGGAATAGCAATCTTTTCTTCTGCCATAGATTAACTAGCCGTCACAAGCTTGGACTAATGAGTGTTAGCAGTTTTGTAACTGTTGACTATAATTTCTGTTTTTCAATAGCTATGTGAGGATTGCTTGGTCTTTCTGGTTTGACAGTTAACTTCAACAGCACATTGCAGTGAACACATCTCTGCAAGTTCATTGGCTACACAAGTTGTCAATAGTACAAAACAAGAGTGCCTTTACTGCCACCTGTGTTTATGTAAAAAATCATGTTAGTCCCCCTGGGAGTAAAAAACAAGCTTTTAACCCATGGAAGGCATCTCAATTCATATTTGTCAACTTATCCATTTTTCTTCCTAACAAATTGACAATGGATCCTTTCATCCATTGAAAAAAATACTAGACCCCTACTTAGTGATTGTTAATGATAATGCGTCTTTTCAATAATTTATTAGATTTTTTTTTGCAACCTCATTCTTAAATAATGCCTTTAGTTGTGAACTGTGTATTTGTACTTGTAAAATTAAGCTGTTCCATCACTGTGAAAACCATGAAAGTTTACTCTAAATGTTCGTTTTATTACTCTGCGTAGAGAGCTAAAGACCCTGGAGCATGTAGAGAAAACCAAAAAATATCAGGGTAAGCTTGCAGCACGGTTGAAGGCCAAATATTTTTCCAACAAGACTTTTGAAAAAGGTAATTTGTAAGAACCGAATGTCCTGGTAAATTAAGATGAACATTTGTTTCACTTATTTTGTTTCATACAATATAATCTGCCAGTTATGTTATCCAGCATTTGCTGTTGATATGTAGTTCATCATATTTCAGGACGCGCTACCCTTGAGTCAAGTAGTCAACTTAATGAATTAAAATGAAATATGTTAGCACTAAATTTCACTAGGTATGAGTAAAATATCTTCTGAAATATACAAATCCATTGTTTCCAAAGCTAGTTCATACTGTACAGAGAAGCCAAGGGGAGCCAAGTGATAAGGACACATTTGAGGAATGTCATTTCAATTTACAATGAGTTGAATACAGTATGCATTTATTGGTTTGAATTTCAAATGTTTGCATCAATCTTGAGGCACATTTGAAGGCGTTTATGGTGCACATATGACATACCTACAAGTACATGTAAAAATGCCACTCTCCTGATCTGAAATCCAAGTTGACAATACATGCTTTGGCATGTTCGCTAAAAAATGAAATCCATGTTGACAACTTGACACGCTAATGATATGCAGACTGAAATCCAGTATTTCCTTAGTGGTCAAGCCTAAATAGTACTGCAAAATTCTGAATAATCATAGCATGAGTCTATGGATCACACATTATTAGCTGATCAATAACCCGATGACTTATCGTTATGTCATAAGAAATGAATTTATGATTGCCTTCCGTGCTTTGTACAAAAAAAGACAAGGTCAAAAAATGAATTTATGATTGCCTTCCGTGCTTTGTACAAAAAAGACAAGAAGTTTGATAGCCAATTTGTTTTTTGTCCTTTTTTTTTTCTTTTTAATTTAGCTGGTCAGTTGACTGCAAGTGGAAGGTTTATACTGCCAATGCAGTCATATGTATAATTCTGATTCTCTTTACTGTTTTTACTATGCTGTGAACAGGATATGGGTTTGAAGAAATTGTTATAGGGTCTAAGACCATCCGGTTAAGCAGGTGGTGTTCTCTTAATTTGCTTCTTGGAGTACTGATCTGAAGTTTCACTGCAGCAACCATTTTTTGTTTATTTGTTTTCAGGTGGCCATTTACAAGGTTGTTTGCAGATCCAGCAAAATTTTGCGAAGAAAAGAGCTCAACTGAGAAGGACATTTCTCCACCTCTGGCTGGTGAAGCCATGTCAACTGATTAAGCACCTCATTTAGCTGAAGAAATATCTGACTCCTGGCATGTGGCAACTATCCATCATGACCACCCAACGGATAAGAACCCAGTAGTTTGTGTCACTAACTTCTATCTGTTATCCTTAAAATTAGTGACCTGTAGCTTGTATATTTTCAACAGGCCCAAGTTAACCTTATACAGTTTTGAACTAAAGTCAAATCTCATTTTGTAGACATGTTTACATGTGTACTGAGATCCATTGCCTATATCTATGGAAGTACACTGATATTGATATTATTCCTCCACAGGGATGTTTCAACTTTTCACCTGATACGGGTGTCCTATCCATGATCTTTGCATATTTTCTGATTCCTTTTCTTCTGAAATGATGTTATTTGTAGGGCACTGGCATCTTGTCTCCTAATATTCTGTTTGCAGTACCAACATCCACAGCACACTCTGATGCCACCAATTATTGCAATGCATCTGCAACATCAATAGCAAGCTACAGCTTGCAATCTCGAAGTGCCCCCCTTGGAATCATGATGAGCTGCAGATGGATGAACACACCTGAACTGCATCAGCTACACTTATCTTCATGCAACTGTGCTGTTGCAGGTAAGAGAGACCTCCTGGGACTGGGAGGGACAGTTTGTTGAAGTGCTCAGCCCTCTTGTACTTTCCAGTTGTTTCTTCCTGCTATAAGGAAAGCTCTATGGCCACCACTGTGAGACATGGCATGGTGGATGGTGCATTGGTGCTTCTTCCACCGGCGCCTGGTGTGAGCCAGTGCCCCCAGCCCCCAGCCCCCAGCCCCCAGCCCTTTTGTTCACTGTTGCTTGGGCCCTGTGATGGAGCATCTCACGCATGGTGGCTACCTTTGACCCCTCGTGTTCACACGTACCCTTGGACAGCCTGAGCTGATGCCGCACTTGCACTCGCAATGCGGGCCTCAGGGCCTAGATCTGTTCTGCTCTGAACCTCATTGCTCGTGCACAGGGGCCGTTCCTATCTTCAGCCACACAAATTTTGCAGTTGATATCTATATTTTCCTCGTTTCTGGTCAACTGGATTTTATGTGGGTTGTTGCTCTGTCAACTGTGAAATGCCTGAGCCTGGAGTTCATGCGCATTTTTCGCAGCTGAAAAACTGTGTATATGAGCTCATAAGCCATGCCTCCAAGTGAAGTTCTCTTGTGTATACTCGCTTTCAGATGCTCTAACATCATTTGTATGAGAATAAATAAAGGCATGCTTATTTATGTTTCCTTATTACAGTATTATGAACGAGCAGTCCTTTATCCTCCATTTGGATAATCAGAGTGTCCAATCTTTCATTCATTTGTTGGAATTATATGCCGAAAAAGGCGTAGATATTTATTTGTGATGCAGCACATGCATGCATGTTACTGAATTTTCACTCTAGGTTCTCTGGAATCCTGTGCGATAAGCATCTCAATGAATAGGATGTTGTTGGTTCGGTTCAAGATCTTGATGCTACAATATTCATATGCCAAGATTGTTTGATACATATGCTGAAACTTGTCTGATACTTGATACTGATACAGCATGCATGATCAGGCTCTGCTTCTGCTGTAGTGAAATAGAATAGCAGAAGCTACTAGATTATTAGCTGACACTAAAGAGCAGCATATGCAATCTATTAATTAGAAAATTTAGCATATAATAAAGTTGTAGCCGTGTCCATCACTCATCTGCCGCACAGACTTCCTGTACTTGCACGTTTTGGAGTTTTACGGTTTTGTTTTTTAACACAGTTCCATTTTATGGCTGTCGCTCTCGTCCTTTGTTTTTGTCGTTTTCCACTGTTGCTGCTGCATGCCCCGGCCATTAGCAGTTTTGCAACTCGAAAAATGATAATACTTTACTTACCATGATATCCTCGTTCACTTATACTTATAAGATAATAAATACCAAAATACCATCTCTTAAAAACAAAATAAACGTTCTGTTCGCTTGACTTATCAGGTATATAGTATAATATTTTTGTCTCATAACAGAACAGTCAAAAACAACAAAACAATATCAATCGGTTGATGCTTATCATGTAGAAATGATCAACGGCCAAAAACTGGTAGAATTATATATAATATAATATAATGAATCGGTTGAAGGTGCAAGCATGCCTCTCCGTGCATCTCTCTCTCCTTAAATTAATTAGAGTATCCTTGCTTAACCACACACATGTTGTGTTGTTATTATCGATATATAATTAATTATCCTCTCAAGTAAAAATCGGGTCGGATAATGCATTCGACTATCATTCAGCGGCGATACTGGTGTTGTTGTTGCATGCCTCCGCCTCCGCCTCCGACGAGCAGCTGTGATTGCTCGTCGAGGTCGAGGCGGCGGCGGCAGGGGCGCCCTGCTGCTGCAGCAGCTGGTCGAGCTTCTTGGCCAGCTCGGCCTTCTCGTCCCTGAGGCGCGTGCTCTCGCGGCGGGCGTCGGCGCAGCTCCTGAGCGCGCGGTTGAGCTCGTCGAGGAGACGGCGGTTGGCGCCGCGGAGGTGCGAGACCTGCGCCCACAGCTCGCTGAGCTGCCGCTGCTTGCGCATGCGCGACCGCCTTGCCGACTCCCGGTTTGACACCATTCGCCGACGCCGGCGCTCCTCGTCGGCCGCCGCCGTCATCATCACAGCGGCGTCGACCGGGTAGTAGCACTCTCTGTCTCTGCCCGCGCCGCCGTCGGAGCCCGAGCCCGACAAGCTGGGCGAACCATTGTTGCTGCCGGCGAGGTGGGCCGCGGCATCAAGCTCAAAGGAAGCCGCGTCGACGCCGCCGCCGCCGTCGATGATGGCTAGTAGAGTAGCATCGTCGTCGTCCTGGAACTGGAAAGCAGCAGGCTCCAGCTCCAAGGACGACGGCGCCGGGAAGTAGTCCGGAGGCGGCAAGGCCATGTTCATGTGGTGGTGCTGGTGCGCGGCGAAGGAGGCGTTGGGAGCAGGGGACAGGAAGCGGAGGCTGGCCACCTCGCCATGGAAATGGTGGTACATATTGCTCGTGTTTTGTGTCTTGCTCTCTTCTTCCTTGCTAGCTACTCCTTTGCTTGTGAATGGCCGGTGGATCCAAGTCAGCTAGCTAGCTAGCTGGCTGTGGTTTTGGTTTGCTCTTGCTAGCCTGCTTGGTGGCTGCTGCTGCTGTGGAGAAGAAGGCCTGGGTTGGTGAGGGCCTTTTATAGTGAGGCACACAGTAGCTTTAGTTTTGCTAGCTTGCTTTGCTTACCTAAGAGAGAGAAATAATCTCTCTCTAGCTAGCTTTGTGTGAGTTATGTGTTCATCATCCCATATTCCTATCTGAGACTGAGAGAGAAGACTTTGGTTTGGTCCACCATATTATATATTTATATTGAGCTAGCTATAGTTTATGCATTTTATTCATCATTATTAATTTTCTCTTATAGTTTTGAGATCGAATCTTGTCGATCCATTAGAGTTTGGTGGTAGCTTGCATGCAAGTATGTGCATATATGGCCGGCTAGTGATCAAGCTTTTTAGGCTAGCTTTAACTAATTTGGCATGCAATTGGCATATCTCCAGGTACTCCATCATCTGTACGTTTTAAATTTATTTGTAGATCCTTCTCCTATAGATCGCTTCTTATCATGTCTTCCAAAGAGAATATTTAGATGGGGTTTTCAATTTTATATGTTTGCGTATGACTTGACTTGAGCCAGGCGAGGCGAAATTCAGTCTGGATATATAACATATATTCATGCCAAACCTCCGATCCTGCTGGCTTTTCGTATTCTCTTGCTTTCGGTTTCCACTTTTAACTTGTCGAGTATATATATAGATTATTGCATGCTGCATGCATAACCTAATATTTAATGTAGAAATCTTTTCAGCTGGTAGTTGGTGTGAAATTCACAAGAGACAGCCACTTGCTTGCTTGTTGATAGGCACTATGACACTAACCATATACTCACTCCGCATTTCTAGAATCTGTGTCAGTTAAACTTTTTTAACTTTGACTAACATTATAGAAAAATATAACAACATCTACGACTTAAAATAAGCACCATATGAAAATATATTCTACGATAAATCTAATGATACTAATTTAATACCATAACTTTTAATATTTTTTTCTAAAAATTTGATCAAAGTTAAAAAATTTGACTTAAAACAATTTCAGAAATCTATTCTTTCAAAGACGGAGGGAGTACTTGGGGAAGAGAAAACGGCGTCCGATTGTGCTTTAATTTTGCACAAGAAAGAACAAACACATTCAGCAACCTAACCATATACTACTACTATATAATCCCTAGCTAGAGCTTAAGCCACTTATTCACAAAATTGGCATACTTCATATGCATGGATATGTGTTAGAAACATATACATGCAAAATCAATAATATTCAAATGTTAACACGCTAATTAATTTCTTTTTATCATGATACATCTAGCTAGCTAGTGAGAGTGACAAGATTTTTTTCAATCATTGGTAATTTCCCATGGGAGTGAGGACACTAGTTAGCTTCCACTTCCACTTTTAACATATATGAAGTAATTCTTACTTTGCACTATTTGTTATTAATTATTTGTATGCACGCACTACAGAAAATCGCCGAGTTGCCGAGTGCTAGGGACACTCGGCAACTAGCCTTTTGCACTCGGCAAACGGTTTGCCGAGTACCGCACTCGGCAAACAGCGAGTCGGCAACTAATTTAGTTGCCGAGTGTCACATTTCAGGCACTCGGCAACTAATTTGCCGAGTGCCATGTCAAGCACTCGGCAAAAAAAATGGGCCGTTATCCTTGATGGATTAGTTGCCGAGTGCTAGCTGATTGACACTCGACAACTATTTTTTTTTGCCGAGTGTCAGGTGGTAGGCACTCGGCAACTATTTTTTTTTCTGCCAAAATTTAGTTGTCGAGTGCCAGCCGCCATAGTTGCCGAGTGCCAGCCACCTGTTACTCGGCAACTAAATTTTTAATTTTTTTATAAATAATTAGTTGTCGAATGCCAGCCACCTGACACTCGGCAACTAAATTTTTTATTTTTTTTATTAATAATTAGTTGCCGAGTGCAATTACCAGTGCACTCGGCAACTCTGGGAAACTGACATTTTTAGGCTCTCTGTTTCCCAGAGTTGCCGCAATTGCACTCGGCAACTAATTTAGTTGCATAGTGTGGCACTCGGCAAATAAAAAAAATTGCTATTTTTTTTGTTTTTTTTGCTTTCCAACAATACAGAGACAAAAATAGACATATATATATATATATATATATATATATATATATATATATATATATATATATATCACATTCACGATTCAAATCACATATACATCACATCCACCATTCAAATCACACATATATCACATCCACCATTCAAATCACATATATATCATCACATCCATCATTCACAATCCATCATACGCATATAGCATCACAAACATCCATCACAAACGTCCATAAGTCCATAATACATCAGATACACAAATGTCGTCCATAAATCCATCACATAGAGTCCATAATCCATCACATAGCTATGAATATGTCACAAGTCTAAGTCGAACACAAGTCTATATCTAATACAAGTCTGGGCAACATGAAAATAGACAAGAGAGAAGTACCTAGGGCCATCTTGACCAGCCGGCCTGTGAAGAAGATCCATCTGGCAACCCGGGCTGTGAATGAGTGTCACTTGGGCACCCCTGCTGTGGAGAAGGACCACCGCCTTGAACCGTCGGGTTCGAACTCATAGACACTTGCTGCACAACTAGACGGAGAAGCGACTCTGGCACGACCACACCTGGAATTGAATTAAGGGTAGCCATGAAGCTGAACATATCCTGCAGCCTCTTCTCCTCAGCCGCCCTCTGGGCTTGTACAGCCTCCTTCTCCAACCGCCTCTGCTCCTCAGCCGCCTCCTACGCCGCCTCCAACCTCCGCACGTTGGCCTGCAACAGGCCACCCACAATGTTTAAACAATGCAAATGCCAGGTAGATGTGTAAAAGCAATGAACGAGTACTAACCGCGAGATCCGAGATCTACTGCTGTGAGCTCAGCTGCCGAGGGCGTATGGGGAGGGACAAGCTCGTGCTCCTTGCTCGAATGTGCGCAAGGTTGGGAACAGAGGCGGAGTTGATCGCGCTGTTCGCCATCCAGTAGTGGCCGTGCTGCTTCCCTTCTCCTAGCCTCATCACGATCTCTGCATCCAGGTGCTCGGTGGCCAGATCGAAGGCCTCCCATGGCGCTTCTGAGCCGCCGAGATGTACTCGGTAACCTTGCTGTGGGCGCTGGGGTTGGTGTACAACTCGGGCCCGTGTGCTGGGTTGTAGGTGTTTGCGGGGTCCGTCGCCTTGCCCTTGTGTGCCAGGCTGAACGCCATGAAGTCGTTGCACTCCTGGCCTTGGTGCGACTCGGACTGCGAGGAAAACATAAATATGATTAGAAGTAATGAGAATTGAGAGTTATAATAAAAAAATAAAGATGAAAACACAAAGAAGATTACCCAGCTCGAAGCGTACTGGGAGAGGCTCTGGTTGCCCTGGTGGTGTGGGGTCCCAATCATCTGTAGGCGGCAATCTCGACGGACCTGACTCTTCTCCATCCACTCGGGCGAGAGCCACCTGTCCACAATACCGTCCCAGCAGAGGGGGTGCCTAGCGCACCAATCAGGACATTGCTGCATGTCATCAAGTTATTGATACGTCAGAAGATAACAATCATGTAGGGTGGTAGTATTGATGTTTCATACTTACCGACTGGTACTTCTCCCTGGTGAGCGTCATGGTCCTGGCGTCGCTCTTCGACACTTTCTCGCCAAGGACGTCGGCGTGGTAGTTGATAATGCACTGGAGTCACGTCTCGTGGTACAGATGCGAGAGTCGAGCCTTGCAAACCTTGTCCTACACTTGCGGCGCCTTGTCCTCGTGCCCTGACTCGCACGTGTAGAAGTCCTGCATACAGACATCATGTATATCAAGAACGACCAATCAATTAGTAGTTTAGACAAATTTAGTGCAATGAAGACTCACCCAGAACTCGACCTTGATCCGCCCCGCAACGGATCCGTGGTCGCTGTCCTCAGCGGCGTAGAAGTGGGCCCACGTCCAGGGCGGCGTCGTCACCCCGTTGTACTCGACCAGGCCAGGGTAGTGCTGCCGAATCAGAAGGCTAAGAATGCCATTGATGTGACGGTCCCTTTGTCCGGACACAACTACCCAGTTGCTGCAAGAGCCATTAACAAAAAATGTTAGTCTGTAGTTCGATTTTCAATACTTCATATGAAATAGTACTGAAATAATACTTACTCGTTGCCCACGGGTCGAATCACCGGGCGGTGGGGAGCTAGGATCGGGAGCGACGGGAGCCTCACGGGCTCACGCAACCAGACTGTCGACGAGGAGGTAGAGCCCTCTCCTACCTCCTGCTCTGGGGCCTCACCGCTGCTTGTGTGGAGCCCGACTGCCTGGTCATCCTCGTCCATGGCCTGGTGCTCCTGCTCCACTGCCGGTGTGGGAGGCGACTGCACAGGGGGCCTCGCACGGCCGCCGCCGCGGCCGCCCCGGCCGCGGGGGCGGCTGCGACCTCTCCTCGCCTGCGAGATCTCCACCTCAGGCACCGCGGGCTCCGCGGACGACGTCGTGTAGAGGTCGTGGAGTGAACGACGTGTAGGCCTTCCGCCAGGCATTTTGTCGAGTGCCTACAATTTAAAAGAGAAAACCAATTAGCACAGTTAATTATAAATACTTATAAAGAGATGCAAAATGAACCAAACACAATTGCAATAATAATAATATAGTATTACATGAATTAGAAATATTCTTCATGATCGGTAGCTGCTGGATCATAGGTGTCGTCATCACTATCATATTGCACCTCTTCTCCCTCTTCCTCAAGGACATCGTTGTCATCTTTGCCAACGCCTAACTGTAATCGCTCAAGCATTTGTAAGTCTTCCACATCTTGCACCTCTTCTCTCGCGTCCTCATCTCCATCGCCCGGAGTGTCATGGTCATTGTCAACTTCCATGCCCATCAGCGAAAACATGTCTATGTCAAACCTCCCTTCTAGGCCCTCTGATTGATAGAACTCCTCTGCGTTTGGGTCAAAGTGGTAATCCTCTGCGTTTGGGACAGGCAATTTATCATGCGGCGATACCAACTGCACAAGGTACCAACCCATAAGATTGGGTTTTTTTGGCATGCCCATGGGAGGTAATAGACTTGCGTGGTCTGTTGTGCCACAATATAGACATACTCTCCTTGATAGATAGAATCTTGTCGAATTTCGACTAGTCCAATCTCAGGAGATGTTCTCGTGACATTAGGATCAAACCAATGGACTTTGAATACGACTGGATTAGGACCTTTGCGACACTCAAAGTGGAGCTCGTATATTTCTTCTACTATGTCGTAGTAGTCACGCTCATCAGTGCCGGGCGTACGAACTCCGGTATTGGTGATTTTCCGATTGGGCCGACTCTGCTCATAGTTTCTTGAGTGAAATCGATAGCCATTCACATCATAAACGTTGAATGTCTTGACCTTATAGGCGAACCCTTTGGCGAGCCCTTTCAACTCAACATTCATGTCCCTATCTTTGCGAGCCTTCAAGGTGAGGCCGGATACATTGTTACATTAGTCGCTCGTAGGAGCAAAGTGAGATGTCAAAGATTCAACCAGGTACCTTCGTATCGAACCAGGAAATGAAATCGGGCTCGCCATGTTTGAGAAGGTAGTCATGACTCTTCATCCCTAAGACCCGCATAGTGGACACGTTCACTCCCCGACTCAAATTCGCCGCATACCCGTCCGAGAACATTAACGTCTGCATCCACATCAAGACCTCCTTTCGTTGGTCCCGTTTCAAGACGAAATCGACCGGAGTCCTTCTCCACTTCTTACCAGGCCCAAGAGGCTTCATCACTTGCTTTGGCCTATCGCAAATCGTTTCCAGGTCCAATCTAGCCTTCACGTTGTCCTTTGACTTCTCTGTGTCCATGAGTGTTGCAAAAAGCGACTCGGCGATATTCTTTTCTATGTGCATTACATCAATGTTGTGTGGAAGAAGAATGTCATCGAAATAAGGGAGCCTAGTCAAGCCCGATTTGTGAGTCCACTGATGTTCCAAACCATATCCGATAAAACCACCTGTAGGTTCATCATCTTTAAGAGCCTCTATCTCAGCACGGACCTCGGCACCGGTCATCATGTGAGGTGGAGGGTTGGTGACTTGAACCCCTTTCCTGAAGTTCTTGACATCTTGTCTGAATGGATGGTCAAGAGGGAGAAATTGACGATGTAGGTCAAACGAAGAAAACCCTCCTCCCTTCTTCAGATGATAGAACTGTACAACTGTCTTGCATAATGGGCATGAGAACTTCCCATGAACACACCACGCGCAGAATATGCCATACGCAAGGAAGTCGTGCAGGGAGTATTGGTACCACACATGCATCGTGAAGTTCTTCTTTGTAGCTCGGTCGTATGTCGGTATCCCATTTTTCCAAGCAAGCATCAATTCATCAATGAGAGGCTCCATAAACACACCCATCTTGTTCCCTGGGTGTCCAAGAATTATCAGCGACATGAATACATTCTTGGGTTGAAACGAGACGCCGGGGGGGGGGGGGGGGGAGATTGAGAGGGATCACGAACACGGGCCAACAAGTATACGGTGCCGCTATCAATCCATAGGGATTGACCCCATCTGTTGCAAGCATGACACGTACATTTCGAGCCTCCTCAGCTCTACCAGGATGCATGTTATCGAAATGTTTCCATGCATCGCCATCGGATTAGTGTACCATCTTGTCCGGGTTGTATCTTTTGCCATGTTTGTGCCATGTCATCTGTTTCGCGGACTCCTCTGTCATGAAGATCCGTTGGATCCTCGGTACGAAAGGAAGGTACCGTAGACCTTCACGGGGATACCAAGCTGTGACTTCTTGCCATCACTAGGGTCGACCAGATACCTAGAGGATTTGCACTTTGGACAATGTGTTGCTTTCTCGTGCAGTTTCCTAAATAGGACGCACCCCTTAGGACAAGCATGGATTTGCTCATACGACATCTTAAGTGCACGAAGAATTTTCTGTGACTCGTACAAGTTCTTCGACAAAATGTGACCGTCCGGAAGCAGGCATCCAACAATTGCCAACATAGCATCGAAGTTGTCTCGACTCATGCTACACTGCGACTTGAACGCCAACAGGCGTCCCATGGCATCCAGTTGCGAAACCCGTGTTTGTTCGTGAAGGGTTTTTTTTGTGCCGAAGACAACATCTCGTAGTACGCCTTTGCGGATTCCTTTGGATTGTCCTCAAATCCTTCACCGAACCGTGCCTCCTGAAAGTCATCCATCCAGTCTGCGACCCCGGCATCTCCATCAAAAGCCTCAAGACGTGGTCTCACCACCTCCTCTATAATACAATTGGCTTCACCATGGTGGATCCAGCAGGTATAGTTTGGCGTTAATCCATACAACGCCAGATCATGCCCCACAACCTTCTTTGTCTTTCTTGTACGGTTGTCACATTTGACGCAGGGACACGACATCTGAATTGACCCTTGAGCAACCTCGCCAAATGCATGTTCCAAGAAAGCAATGGTCTTAGTCATCCACTCTGGGGTCATACTAGCATGGCCCGTGTACATCCAATCACGGTTCTCCATCCTCTAGCATATACATATGTAAGCGAGCAATATAACCAGCAAATGCATCTGCACAGCATGCCTACTGTCTAATAGGTGAGGATAGGTCCTAATCCCACCCACGGATGCGTAGATGATGTCAGTTTCCATGATCCGCTCTGACCCAAGACATAATTTCGGCAACACCTCCCCGCTGTTCTCCTGATACATGTCCCGAAAGGGAGAGTGTGCATCCGGAGAACAACAGGGAGGTGATATCGAAAGTCTATCTTAGACCAGAGCGAACCATGGAAACTAACATCATCTACGCATCAACGGGCTGTCCAAAATACGTGGACAATCCAAAATAGATACGGTCACAGATATGCAAAGATTTTACATACCTCTGACCGTATCTCTTTCGAACGGGAGACACCTAACTTGGTTACGTGATCATATAAAACATGCATGAAAAGGAGGAGGGGGCTATACCTAAGGTGTCGGTGAAGATAGGCTAGCGAGGCGGTGGCGAGGCGGTGTGGTGGCGAGGCGACGCGGTGTAGGCAGACCAGCAACGCCGACAAAGTCGATCGGGGTCGTCGAGTCCCTCCCACGGGTCCTCCTGCAAGAAAAACAATTGGTCAGTGTCAATTGAAAATTTCGACAGCACCTCCCCTACACGGGGAGGTTACCAAACCTCCAAAAAACATAGGCACGAAGCCCAACATCCACATATGCACAAAATAGTGGCACGAAGGCCAACAACCACATATACACCAAACATATAGGCACCTTCACCAACAACCACATACATAGTTAGTTACTACTACTTACAAACTACTATACTAACTACTACTACTCTCCTCCTTCTTTCTAACTACTACTAACTACTACTACTAAGTACTACTAACCACTAACTACTACTACTACTAACTACTAACTACTAACTACTAACTACTAACTACTACTACTACTACTACTACTACTGCTGCTGCTGCTACTACTGCTACTACTACTACTACTACTACTACTACTACTACTACTACACTACTACTACTACTACTACTAGCTACTGCTACTGCTACTGCTACTGCTACTGCTACTGCTACTGCTACTGCTACTGCTACTGCTACTGCTACTGCTACTGCTACTGCTACTGCTACTGCTGCTACTACTACTACTGCTATTGCTACTGCTATTGCTACTGCTACTGCTACTAGCTACTGCTACTGCTACTGCTACTGCTACTGCTACTACTACTGCTACTACTACTGCTACTGCTGCTGCTACTGCTGCTGCTACTGCTACTACTACTGCTACTACTACTGCTACTACTACTACTACTACTATTGCTACAACAACTACTACTACTGCTACTACTGCTTCTACTACTGCTGCTGCTGCTACTAACTACTACTACTACTACTACTACTACTACTACTGCTGCTGCTGCTGCTGCTGCTGCTACTACTACTACTGCTGCTGCTGCTCTGCTACTACTGCTACTGCTACTGCTACTGCTACTCCTACTGCTGCTACTGTTACTACTACTGCTACTGCTACTACTGCTACTGCTGCTACTACTGCTACTGCTACACTGCTACTGCTGCTACTGCTACTGCTACTACTACTACTACTACTACTACTACTACTACTACTACTACTACTACTACTACTACTACTACGCTACTACTACTACTACTACTACTACTACTACTACTACTGCTACTGCTACTGCTACTGCTACTGCTACTGCTACTGCTACTGCTACTGCTGCTGCTGCTGCTACTACTACTACTACTACTACTACTACTACTACTACTACTACTACTACTGCTGCTACTGCTACTGCTACTGCTACTGCTACTGCTACTGCTACTGCTACTGTTACTACTACTGCTACTGCTACTGCTACTATTACTGCTGCTACTGCTACTACTACTACTACTACTACTACTACTACTACTGCTACTGCTACACTACTACTGCTCCTGCTACTGCTATTGCTGCTGCTCCTGCTGCTACTCTGCTGCTACTGCTACTGCTACTGCTACTAGATGGCATATACCTTTGTGACGAGGACAGCAAAAGCACAGGTCGACGAAAATGGCCGGCGAGTCCTTCACTTCCTTTTCTCCTCTCCTCCTCCTCTCTTCTCCTCCCCTCCTCCTTGTCCTCCTCCTTCTTCTTCTCCCCTCCTCCTCTCTTCTCTGCTACTAGGTGGGGTGGCTGGGTGGGGGCGGTCGGGGCAGGGGCTGCTAGGTGGTGGGGTGGGGGCGGGGGGTTGCTGGGCGTGGGGGGTTGTCGATGTTTTACCTTCGATAGCCTGCCACGGGGTTACCCGAGATAGTAGTTCGTGCCTCGGTGAATAGTGAAACCTTGGTGGTTGGACACGCAAGGACACACGGTTTATACTGGTTCAGGCCCTCGACAAGGTCGAGTAATAACCTTACGTCCAGTTGAGTCGCATGTTATTGCTCTTGATCGTAATACAAAGTATTGTGTGTCGCTCTACGTATCGGGTGTTGTGTAGTATGTTCCGGTTGTTTTTGGATGATACCCTCACTAGCCCTTTATAGTCCAGGAACTGGTTGAGAGTTGCTCTAATCCTACTCGGTTACAAACTTAGAGTCCTAAGCTGTGCTTTCGGTCTTGTCATCTTTACCGAGTAGAATTCGGTTTCTTCTGTCCGTCTTCCCTTGTGGGCTGAGGAAAGGAGGCCCAAAGCTTTGGTAAGCCGGTCCATGGGTACCCTATAGGATATCCCATCAACAAGCCCCCAAGCATCTCATGATTTTTATTTAATATGTTTGTTGACACTGTTTTTCGGCATGTGTCAAATGAGCTAAGACTTGCATTAATCGGTAGTCATTTTCCATCGGCATCGGGAGGTCGTCAGCAAATGCTACCGATGAGGGTAGATGCTGCGAGGAGGTTAAGTTTGTTGCCGATGGAAGCTAGACGTTTCTTGCCGATAAGGGTATTGCCGATAAGGGTTAATTGGTGAAGTCAAGTCACCAAAACTGCAAGGTTGCCGATTGGGAAGTATTGCTGATGCCGATGGGTATGGAGTGACAATACCGATGGGCATAAGGTAATATGGCGGTTGACGTCAGCATGGGATTGCCGATGGCAAAAGAAGGGAGTCGCGGATTGAAGGAGTCTGCTGATGGAAAGTTTTCATCGAAGGAAAGACATAAGGAAACTGGTGATATTATACCAGTATTGTTATAGTAATTTGAGTCCGACTCTTGCACGAGTTGTTTATTTACTTAAAAATAGACGTGTCTGTTTAGGAAAATAATATTATTATTTGGGTCCGACTCCTGCGCGAGTCAGTTATTTCCTTTAAAGTAGGAGTTTATTTTGGGAAGGTACGAGTCGTGTCTCTGTACAACTCTCCATGCGGGAGTATAAATATGTGCCCAAGGGCTACGTAAAAGAGAATCAATCTATCAAACAGTGAAATAACTTCCATGCTTTTAGATTCTTGAAGGTGTCTTCTAAGTCTTCCAACAGTGATTCAGGTTCTTTTGTTTTGACTACTACGTCGTCGATGTATGCTTTAGCATTTCTTCCAATTTGATCTCCTAGCAAGTTCGTATTGCTCTTTGATATGTTGCTCCTGCATTTTTCAATCCGAATGACATTGACTTGTAACAGTATGCCCCAAAAGGTGTTATAAAAGATGTTTTTCTTTGATCTTCTTCCCTTAATGATATTTGATGGTATCTTGAGTAGCAATCGAGAAATGATAGTAGCGATGATCCCGCTGTTGAGTCTATGACTTGATCAATTCTTGGTGGCCCATATGGGTCCTTTGAACAGTGTTTGTTGAGGTCTGTGTAGTCCACACACATACGCCATTCTATCGAGTTCTTCTTCTCCATCAAAACTGGATTAGCCAACCAATCCGGGTTGATTATTTCTCTGATGAACCCTACTGCCAGTAATTTTGTAATTTCCTTTTTGATTGCTACTTTCCTGTTTGGTGCAAATCTGTGCAGCTTCTGTTTTATTGGTCTTGAACCTTTATTTCTGTCAATTTTGTGCTCAGCCAACTCCTTTGGGACTCCTGGTATATCTGCTGGCTTCCATGCAAATATGTCTTTGTTGTCCCTTAAAAAGTTGGTGAGCGCGAGTTCCTATTTAGGATCCAAACTCGCGCTGATTATTGTTGTTTTTTCTGGATCTCCAGTTAATAGATCAATCATCTTTGTGGCTTCTTCTTTAGGAGGTGTGAAGGTGCTTGGCTTCTTTGCTAGTATTTGGATTTCATCTGGGTTCATTTTCTCAACTTTCTTCGTAATGTCTTCTTTTTCCTGGTTGTCTTGTAGTTTTTTCTGATATTTGTACGGCTTATACATCACAATCGTATACTCTCTTTAGATCTCCTTTTAATGAAAGAACTTCTTTTGTTGTCGGCATCTTGAGCAGTAGATACGGGTAGTGAGGTATTGCCATGTATCTTGTTAATGCTGGTCTTCCAAGGATTGCATGATAACATGATTCGAAGTCGGCTACTTCGAATTTGATGAACTCGGTCCGATATTTGTCGGGTGTTCCAAAGGTAACTAGTAAAGTGATTTGTCCCAATGGTATGGAAGCTTTTCCGGGTACTATTCCATAAAAAGGGATACTCGTTGGTGTGATCATGCCTTCATAGTCCAAGTTCATCTTCCTTAGGGTGTCTGCGAAGATTATGTTTAATCCTGCTCCTCCGTCGATGAGTACTTTGGAGACTGCCACTCCTGCTATTGTTGGTCCCATTACTAGGGGATAGTAGCCCGCATTTGCTGCGCTTGTCCATTTACCCTCTCTTGTGAATTGAATTGGGTACTCTGACCAGTCCAGATATCTTGGGGTAGCTGGCTCTGCTGCCATGATGGTTCTGTGTGCTAGCTTTTCCTGTCTTTTGTTTCTTGTGTATGATGCTCCAGAAAATATTACCGCTATTTGTCGTTGAGGTTCTTGATAATTCCCCTATGCTTTCTTGGAATCCTTCCCTGATCCTTCTGTTCTTTGTTCCAAGTTGTTTGCTCGTGTATCCTCTTTCTTTGTGAATCTTCGTTGGAATACGTCACATTCAACTAGCTTGTGGCTTGCGTTAGGATGTATGTAGCAGGGTAGGTCTTCTATCCTTTCTGCTGGCCTTCTTGTGTAGTTGTTGCCTTGGTAGTTTGAAAGGATCAAGATGCCCAAGAGGGGAGGGGGGGGTGTGAATTGGGCTTGTTTTAAATTTCTAAAGCAAATATGAAAACCTATCAAATGCCAATCACCCCCTAGTGCCTACCGGTCGTGTGTCCTAGCTAGAAAGCAGTAGCAGTTCATTGAAAAGAAGGACAACCTAAGCAATTATAGTAGGAGAAGAACGAACAAGACGGAAAGTAATGCGGAAATGTAAAGAGCTAGGGAAAAGGAATTCTCTTTGACGCAGCGATGTTTTCCCGAGGTATCGAGGTGTCGACACACCCCCTAGTCCTCGTTGGAGCACCTCGCAAGGTATCGCTCCCCCTCAATCCCGCGCAAGGGATGAGTGCTCTCTACGGGCTGATTCTTCGCCACTCCGGCTCGGTGAATCGCCCACAACCGATCACAGAAGCTTGGAGAAGAGCCGCCGACAATCTTCCGGCGATCACTTCCTCCGAACACCACCAAACCGTCTAGGTGCTGTCGAACACCAAGAGTAACAAGCACAAGACCTTCACTTGACCAACTCAAGGCTAGGAAGGTGGATGGATGCACACAAGTCACTCCTAATCACTCTAGGAGGGAAGAACAAGATGGAATCTCTCAAATCTCTCCCTCACTAGGCACTTGGCTCTCCAAGAACTCTCTCCAAGGTTCTCCAGGTGTAACACAGGCCAAGAGAGCTCCTAAGGACGAAGAGGGCAACTATAAATAGTCCCCACCTCCAAAACCAGCCATTTCTTGCTTTTTCCACTTTCTGCGAAGGCACCGGACTAGTCCGGAGCACATACCACCGGACTAAAGCAACTGGTCCAGAGCTCATTCGCAGTTCAAACTTCCCTGGAAAATAGGCACCGTCAGACCACTCGTTATGGTCCGACGCTCAGGTCCGGAGCCAGGATGCTCACTGAGTTGAAAACTCAACTGAGCTTGGTACCTCCGGACTACTCGCTATAGTCCGGTGCCTTGGTCCGACGCAGAGGTTCGGAGCCAGGGTGCTTACTGAGTTGGAAACTCCAACTGCCTTGGAGCGTCAGACTAGCCGTCGGACTCACCGTCGGACTAGTCCGAAGCCTTCTCCGAGGCTCTCTTTCTCTAACATGGACCACCAGACCACTCGCCTATGGTCCGGAGCACTTCTAGACAGGTGGTCCGAAGCTTTGTCCCTGAAAACTTGCCTAAGTCAAGGACCGTCGGACCACTCTCCTTGGTCTGACGCCTCCTAGGCAGACTGGTCCAGAGCCTCTTTCTCCCCCTATTTCAACTCTTTTCACTAAGACTCTTGAAGGGGTTTTGCTCCTACCAACTTAAGGCATACCAAGGTATTATAGCAGAGTCTCTAGGACTAGTTGTGACAAGTGTGCATACACCAACTTTCCTAAACTCTCCTAGATCAAGCTACTAATCTCATACCCCCCTTTATAGTATAGTTAAAGGAAAAATAAAAGTCCTAGATA
This sequence comes from Microstegium vimineum, assembly GCA_022036555.1. Taxonomy (NCBI): domain Eukaryota; kingdom Viridiplantae; phylum Streptophyta; class Magnoliopsida; order Poales; family Poaceae; genus Microstegium; species Microstegium vimineum. The sequence continues at coordinate 46,507,625 of CM039136.1, read as the reverse complement.
TACTTAGTGCCCTTCTCAACCTTATGGCACTAAGGACTAGCCTAGTCTTCAACTTGTATCTCCATCCTTTGAAACCGAAACGATTTCCATCTTGGGGGCATGAATATCCATTAAGCCCATTCTTAGCATCACTAATGATCTAACTTATAATGACTTTGCCTCTGCAAAACACACGTTAGTCATAGTGACCTAGCATTGTCGTTAATCGCCTAAACACAAGGGACCATGATTCTTCAATCTCCCCCTTTTAGGTGATTGACGACAATACAAGCTCGAGTAGAGAATAAGAGTGAATTTTGATTATAGAAACATGACTTGACATGAGATAGGCATGGGTTAGTGATAAGAAAGACATATACATGCCTAACCATTCAAGCCATGACAAGCACAAATGATATGAATTGAGAATAGTACTTGATTTCAAAAGGATATGCTATAGCCAGAAGATCGGAGATTAGCGCGGAAGCAATAGAGCATAACCAAGAGACATGATATATATATAAAGGTTCACACATGTCACACAACCATCAAGTTCTCAAACATCACACACATATCTCACAAATGCATAAAGACGGTAAACGTGATGCATGATGCGATAGAGTATTAACACATCAAAAGAACGAAACCTACTAGCTCCCCCTGAAACTAGCCCACTACTCGACTCTCCCTCTCCCCCTTTGGCATCAAAACACCAAAAACTAATCGTCTGGAGGCGGCAGAGAAGCAACAGCAGTGGCCTGGTCACGATCAAGAATACGGAACTCGTCAAGATCATCATCGTCGTCGTCTGAGTCCTCCCCCTGAGTGTTTGTAGCTAGAAGCGGAGCGGTCTGGGGGACTGGAGCTGACGAGCCTGCTAACTCTGATGCCGAAGAGTCTGGAAGTGGAGCTGGGGCAGGAGTAGGAGTGGAATCCTCTGCCACTGTCTCTACTGGAGCCTCTGGAGCTGCGGTGTCCGGGTGTGCCTCTAGCACTGACTCTCCTCGAGTCTCAAGAACCGGTGGCTGCTCAGGCTGAGCTGGAGTATATGTAACAGTTGTGGCATCGGTCGCGATAGCAGCTGTAGGTGGAGTAGACACTGCTGGAGCACGACTGTCGTGAGTGGCCTCAGACGAAGCAACGGAGGAACGGTGCTGACCAGCTGTCGGTGAAACAAGCGCTACCGCAATCTCGGCTGCTATCTGCTGACCAGTGGGGGACGACTGCCCTGCGATGTCGCTGAATGACATTGAGAGGTCTCTGGCAGTGGCACCCATCGAAGCAGACATCGGTGTGAAACCAGTAGTGAGCGGGGTGAACTGCTGAGTCGGGCCTAAGGTGTCCAACCACTGAGTGACCTGTGTCGCTGGTGACTAGAACGGGGTGGTCATGCCGGCACCCTGAAGTCCACTGGACTGTACGGCTGGGGTGGGAGTGACAGAAGGTCCGGCTGACACGGACGAGGCCGCTGAGGGGCCAACTGACTGTTGTGGTGCTGCTAGCTGACCAACTGACTGAGATGGCTGGGTCTGACTCATCTTCTGAATCTGAGGCGCTGTAGGGAACTCGAGTGGAGGAGCACCAGTCCACTTCATCATGTGGGCCATGAAGGCCATGTTCTGCTGCTGGATCTGCTGAGACTGTAGCTGCAAGCGCTGTGACTCCAACTGCATAGCAAGCATCTATCGCTGCATCTCAAAGTGTCGCTCCTCAGACTACCTTTGTAGTTCATCCTGTCTCTGCTGGACCTGGGTGACTGTAGTCACTAAGGAACTCTGCTGCTCATTAAGACGACCGAGAATCTTCAGCATCATAGTTTCTATAGCTGACCCAGAACCACCTGCCTCAGTGTCGTGAGTCCGTGGGGCCATAGAAGGAACTGGCTGGAAGTCAACATCTGAGCTGTCAGAGGAAGTGTCAACTGGGTCACCAGCCTCCTCTGTCTCTAAGTCATGAAGCTCTTGCTGCTCAATGCCTCTGATCGAATCATCCTGAGTATCAACATCATCTCTGTCAGCAGGTGCAGTCCGTTGTCTGACTAGTCGAAGTACTCGGTTCCCAAACCGACTATCAATAGAAGACAAGACCTTGTATGGTGGGAAGGAGGTCGGTGACTGGTCAAGCAAAGCGTGGACTCCGGGGTTGGTTCCCTCAAGCTCCATAGCTAGGATAGAGCAAATCCAATGAGCATAGGGAAACTATCGTCGTGCCCTCATGCCATCGGAAATCACATCCTTAATCTCTGACACTAAGAAGTCTGCTATATCAAATGGTGTCTGAGAAACGAGGGCCTGTAGAAGAAACTGCCACAAGTTGGTCAAACCATCCTTGTAACCTATGCGAGGCAGCAGTGTACGCCGTAGAACATCATTCAGGTGGTGAACAGTAGGGCGAAGCTCGGTAGGGGTACGTCTAGAACCCTCTGAGAAGGGTGGCCTGAAGAGAGGAGCAACCTCCTGAACTGTCAAAGTACGGCCACCTCGAGCTCAGCGAGGCAAAGAGACACCTCTGTAGCAGTCGTAGTGTAGACAAAGCTCGCCGGCGGTCTGGGTGAGGTGAAGTATCTCTCTGAGCCGAGTCAAATAGAGTCTGTAATGCTCTCCTTTGAAAGTATACTGAAGGAAGTTGTGCTCTAGATCAACCCATACTGAAGCATAGAACTCACTGACCCACCTCTCAATGTAATTCCCGGAACGACCAAGGAGGTCGACGAGTCCCGGAAGATACGTGAGGAAAGGTCGAATCTTCTCTCCAGCAAGCTCAACTATGCTCTCCAAAGAGAAAACCCTGTGTGGTCGAATCTGAATACAAGAGAGCTGAGCTGCCCTATAGAAATCTTCCATGAGAGGTGTGTGCCATCCTGGTGAAGCTCGGGGGGTCACGCTGATCTGGGCACCACTTCTCAAGTGGTACAAATCGAAGCTTCTTTACCTGCTTTGTTGTGAGCTCCCTCAAGTCTAGGTGAACTGACGCTGAAGCTGCCATAGGAGCTGCTGAGGCACTCTGAGGTGACTGAGCTGCCTGAGAACGAGTAACACGCCCCCAGGAAAGGGGTGCCAACGGTGTACCAAGAGCTTCTATGACGAGCTCTTGCTCTTCTGGAGCTGCCTCTGACTCGGACTGAGCAGAAGGGGTGGAAGGTAGAACCCGCGGAGGGGTGCCAAGTCTGACAGAACCTCGGCGACCACCTCGCTTTGCGCGGTCCGCTGCATCTGCCACTGCTTCGGCCTTCTCGGCCTCTGAGTGCTTTCGCTTCTTCTTCTTAGGCTTCTCAACCATCTGCTTCTTCCCCTTGTCCTTAGAAGGACGCGGGGGGGGGGATGAGTGTCATCACCAGAACCACTAACACAAGCACGAGAGCCACGAGCCACCACTGATCAACAAAGAAAGCACTGCCCGCTGATAGAAACCACTGCCCAAACTGACAAGTGCCAACTGATAGATCCACTGCCACAAGAATCACTGTCAAATCTGAGGCTTTGCCTCAATCCATACTCACGAGCTTTGCCCCGAGTTTTAACTACCACTGCCGCTGCTAGATAGAATAGATAGAAGTATATAAATAAGCATATAATCGCTAGAGGTAAGATACCGTATGGAAGCAAGCATCTAGATAAGAGATAGAAAGAATTACTGCCATTGTACCTGAGGTAAGCGAGAGTATCTAATTAAAGCAATTTAAACTCCAGACCACACTCCTCAAGGAGAAATCGCCAACTGAGAATCACAATTGACATTTTGATTTAGTGAATGGGAGATTGATTGCATGGTCAAGGTATAAGAACTAAGGCATGGGATGATCAATAGCTAGTCAAAACGCTAAACACTATGATCAAGGGAATACCCTAGAAGAACAATGAAGCGTAGTTGAAGATCGAAGATGAAGGCGAATCGACGAAGAATTCCAAACCCTAGGTTTTGGTCAAGCCCTAGGAGGAAAGCACTTCAAGGTTGGCAATGGCGCGGTGGAAGGGAAATAATGGCAGGGATGGTGCGCTGGCAGGGTTGAATGGAGCAGGGGTGATGCTTGGTCACCGGCGAGGTGGTTCCTCGGCAACGAGCTCTGTGGTGGCGAAAGGCGGCGGTGGAGAGGGCTGTGTGCTGCTGCTGCTTGGTGGGGAGGGTAAACAGAGCAGTAGAGTGTGGTGGAGCGGCGACGGCGCTCCGGTGAGGGGCTCACCGGCGGTGAGAGGCGTGGGCAAGGGCGCGGGTGAGCAGCAGCGATGCGGTGGCGGTTGAGGGCGGCACTGTGTACAGATGGAAGTAGAGGTAGTTGCTAGAATAGAACACACTGCGGGGGGTTCTGCGCAAAAATTTCGAGCGTCGGACCACTCGTCATGGTCCGACGGGGGGTCCGACGGGGTGGTCCGACAAATTTAGAAGAAATTAGATCTAATGCAGGGAGCACCCGACCTCCGGACTAGCGCTTCAGACGAAGCGACGAACTAGTCCGACGGTCCTTTGACTGGATGGTTGACCGCTGACTGAGGCATCGGACCTTTCGGCTATGGTCCGGAGGAGCGTTGGACGGGTGGTCCGACGAATTTTGCTGAACTGGACTTTTTACGTAGGGAGGGTCAAGGCACCGGACCACCGAGCGTCGGACCAAGCCGAGTGGTCCGGAGGGTAGTCCGGAGCTCAATTTTGCTTTGAATTTTCCTGTTTCTCTCTCCAATCTTTTCTCTTAGCCAAGTACCAACACAAAAGAGTAGAAAGAAACACTTGTTGGACTTAGCATAAGAACCATCTCTCAAATCCTCAATTTAGAAATAGTTTGCCATAGGCTAGAACTAGTTTTCATAAGAAAATAGATCAACAAAGCACCAAGGATCACCAAAGGGGCACAAGAGGGGTATTAGCTACAGCTAGAGCTTTGAATGCTCCCCCTAAGTGACAAACCTAGAGGATGATCAAGCTTAACCGAAAAGAAACGACAAAGCAACACACATACATATGCTATGCAATACGGAATTTGAATCTAGGTTGCTTGCAAGTTTAAACCGCGGTTAAGCTTTGTCACACGCTTTGAGGGCGGTTATCTCAACTGCGTTAGCCAAGCCTATGTGCATTACTATAGATTAAACATGATTATATTACATATGAATGCATGGTTCACACAATCTCAGTTTTTAGTGAAGTTTGAGTGATCAAGCACATTCAACTCGCTTCTCAACCTACAAAAGGTTGTTTCATCGAGTGGTTTAGTGAAGATATCCGCCAATTGATCTTCGCTCTTAACTCCAACTAGTGTGATGTCTTTCCTAGCCACATGATCTCTAAGAAAGTGATGGCGAATATCTATGTGCTTGGTGCGAGAGTGTTGAACCGGGTTGTTAGCAAGCTTTACGGCGCTTTCATTATCACACAAAAGTGGAACATATTTTAAAACAACGCCGTAATCAAGAAGTGTTTGGGTCATGTATAAGATTTGTGCACAACTTGCTCCCATGGCAATGTATTCCACCTTGGCGGTAGACAATGCCACACTGTTTTGCTTCTATGAGGACCAAGAAACAAGTGATCTTCCTAGCATGTGGCACCCGCCGGAGGTGCTCTTCCTATCAACCTTACACCCGGCATAATCCGAATCGGAATAGCCAACTAGTTGGAAGGGAGCTCCTTTGGGATACCAAAGACCCATGCTAGGGGTGTGCCTTATGTACCTAAAGATTCTTTTGACCGCACATAAATGTGACTCCTTAGGGTTTGCTTGAAACCTAGCACACATACACACACTAAACATGATATCCGGCCTAGAGGCGGTGAGGTAAAGTAAACTACCGATCATAGAACGATAGAGAGTTTGATCAATTGGTTTACCTCCCTCATCAAGGTCGAGATGTCCATTAGTAGGCATTGCGGTCTTGATTGGCTTGCAATCCTCCATCTTGAACTTCTTAAGTAGATCATAAGTGTACTTCTCTTGAGAGATGAAGGTACCTTCTCTCATTTGCTTCACTTGAAAGCCAAGGAAGAAGGTTAGCTCGTCAATCATTGACATCTCGAACTCCTTGGACATCAAGTCACCAAACTCCTTGCAATGATCTTGGTTTGTTGACCCAAATATAATGTCATCGACATATACTTGGCAAACAAAGATTTCTCCATTAAGCTTCTTGGTGAAGAGTGTTGTGTCGACGATCCCGATCTTGAAGCCCTTCTTGAGTAGGAAGTCCCTTAGCCTCTCATACCAAGCTCTTGGAGCTTGCTTCAATACGTAGAGTGCCTTGGACAACCTATACACATGATTAGGCAAGTTTGGATCTTCAAACCCAGGAGGTTGTGAGACATAGACAAGTTCATTTATGAAACCATTTAAGAAGGTGCTCTTCACATCCATTTGAAAGAGTTTCATTTTGTGATGTGAAGCATACACCAAAAGGATACGGATGGTTTCAAGTCTTGCAACTGGAGCAAAGGTCTCTCCAAAATCAAGTCCTTCCACTTGAGAGAACCCCTTTGCTACCAATCTTGCTTTGTTCCTCACAACCACGCCTTGATCATCTTGCTTGTTCCTAAACACCCACTTGGTACCAATGATTCTTGCATCCTTTGGCTTCTCTTCAAGTGTCCACACTTGGTTCCGGGTGAAGTTGTTGAGTTCTTCATGCATGGCATTCACCCAATCCGGATCCGCAAGTGCTTCTTCAACACTAGTAGGCTCAACAAAGGAAACAAACGAGTGATGTTCAACATAAGATGCAAGTCTAGAGCGAGTCATAACTCCCTTTGATGGACTCCCTATGATTTGATCATGGGGGTGAGCTTGAAGGATAGGTGTTGATATTCTATTTGTCTCTTGAGGAGGGTGATGTGGTGCTTCAACATTGCTTGCTTCGGCCTCGGCTTGATCTTGAGGGATGTGAGTGTCTTCTTGAGCTTCCCTCACTTGATCTTCTTCATCAACTTGAGGCGTGCGGGGTGGAGAAGGATTTTGATTGCCTTCATCTTCTACTTCTTCCACCTCTTGTGGGTTGATAGCACCAATTGGCATATTCTTCATAGCCTCCCTCAAGGGTTCATCACCTACATCAATATCCTCAAGCGCTCCTTGGGAGCCATTAGTTTCATCAAACTCCAAGTCATACGTTTCTTCAACTAAGCCGGTGGCTTTGTTAAATACACGGTATGCCTTGGATTTAAGCGAATATCCAACAAGAAAACCAATGTCACACCGCCGTTGGAATTTACCCAAGTGTTGGCACTTCTTGTAGATGTACACTTTGCAACCAAACACCCGGAAGAATGATATATCCGACTTCTTCCCATTTACAAGCTCATAGGGGGTCTTCTTCAATAGCCTTTGGATGAAGAGACGGTTTGCCGCATAGCAAGCGGTGTTGATTGCCTCTGCCCAAAACTTCTCCGGAGTGTTGTACTCATCAAGCATAGACCTTGATAGAGTTATGAGCGTCCCCACTTCATCACAATAATCTTCAATCTTTGTGTACACAAACTCGGTGCCATTGTCACTTCTAATTTTCTTGATCTTCACATCAAATTCATTTTGAGCTCTTGTAGCAAACTTCTTGAATATAGCGGTTATCTCTCCCTTGTCTTGAAGAAAGAATACCCAAGTGTACCGAGAGTAGTCATCCACTACCACTAAGCAATAGAGATTTCCGCCAAGACTAGCATAGGTGGTAGGGCCAAATAGATCCATGTGTAGTAACTCTAGGACTCTTGAGGTAGACATGAAAGCTTTGGTTGGATGAGTGTTTGCCACTTGCTTGCCGGCTTGACAAGCACTACACAATTTATCCTTCTCAAATATCACATCCTTGATTCCTCTAACCATCTCCTTCTTGACAAGCTTCTTCAAGGTTGACATGCCCACATGTGCTAATCTTCTATGCCATAGCCAACCCAAAGAATTCTTGGAGAATAGACAAGTTTGCAAGCTAGATTCATTTGAGGTGAAGTCCACTAAGTAGAGATTGCTGTGCCGAAACCCTTTGAATATCAAGGATGAATCATCAATCTTGTTCACAACTACCTCATTTGGAGTGAAGAGACATTGAAACCCGAGATCACAAAGTTGACCAACTGATAGCAAATTGAAGCTTAATGATTGTACTAGCAAGACATTTGAAATTGATTGATCTTGGGAGATAGCCACTTTGCCTAAGCCTTGAACTTTGCCCTTTGAATTATCCCCAAAAGTAATCTTGTCTTGATTTGCACAATCCTCATCAAGTATGGTGAACATCCGGGGGTCGCCGGTCATATGTTGAGTGCAACCACTATCAATTACCCAATGGCTCCCACCGGTCTTGTAGTTCACCTACACACAATCAACTTGGAGTTAAGCTTGTTGTTTGGGAACCCCCTTAGTGCGGGGCCCCATTGCCTTGTCAACCAACTTCTTAGCAATCCAAAGAACCCTAGGCTTGTTCTTCATTGGTGGACCAAGAAACACTACTAGAGGTCTACCCTTGGAATCCTTGTTGATGACAAAGTGAGCATCATGAGCAAATGGCCTAGCGTGCTTGGGCAAGGTCTTGGGAAGTGGTGTCTTGCATTGGAACTCTAGGTGACCAACTTGTCCACATCCAAAGAATCTTCTTGGCTTGGGCTTTGAGTACTCTTGATTGTAGCCATTGTATTTGTTCTTGTAGTAGTTCTTGGCCTCAATCTTTACCTTTGCCTTCATGACTTGGTTCTCCTTGAACCCAACTCCGGTCTTGTCATTCTTCATGACCGTGCTCATCAAGAACTCACTTTGAAGGTTGTGGCCCTTGGTGAACTTCTCAAGGCCACTTGTAAGCTTTGTCTTATCATTCTTGAGCTTGGCAATTTCTTCTCTAAGAGAGGTGATCAAGGTGATAGCATCCTTGTCTTCTTCTTGAGCCGGCTTGATGACATTTGGCTTGTTTGACTTGAGAGTAATTAGCTCTTCCTTGAGCTTTGAGTTTTCTTCTCTCATTTTGACATAGTCATCATACTTGTCGGCTTCAACAACTCTCTTGCCCTTGCACTTAGCACTTTGCTCAAGAGCCACATCATCAATCAAGATATCACAAGAGGTAGCACTTGCACACTTAGCACACGGGTTAGTAGCAACATGTGTAGCAAGATCTTGAGTAAGCAATTCATTTGCTACCACTAGTGTGCCATGATCACTTTTCACTTGGTTGTAGTCATCTTTTAGCAAGTTATACCTTGTATGGAGCTCTTTGGATGACCTCTCAAGCTTATCATGTTTCTCATTAGCTTGCTTAAGAGAGTCTTTGAGCTCCCTAGTGCTAGATGTGAGAGAATTGATCTCAAGCTTCAAATCATCATTAGCACTAGACAAGGCATCAATCTTAGCATGCAAGTTGTCTTTGATCTCAAGAAGTTTGTCATTTTTACCCTTATACTTCCTTATGATGCTAGAGTACTTGTTGCAAATTTTAATTAGCTCATCATAGGATGGTGTGTCATCATCATCACTTTCACTACCACTTGAGTCACCACTATCATCATCATCCTCTTTTGTACCTTCTTGTCACCTTTAGCCATGAGGCATAGGTGTGTTGAGGATGAGCCCGGCGATGAAGGAGGAGGTGGCGGTGGAAGGGAAGAACCAATCACCAAAGCGGCCACCTTCTCATCTTCACTTTCATCATCAGAGGAGGCACTAGTGTCCTCAATGTCGGTGAGCCAATCACCCACAATGTAAGCTTTGCCATCCTTCTTCTTCTTGTGGAAGTCGAAGTTATTCTTCTTCTTGTATGGCTTGTCTTGCTTCTTGTCATCATCACTTGAGTCATCATTGCCACCCTTGTTCTTCTTGAAGTTCTTGAACTTGTTGTTCTTGAACTTGTCTTTCTTCTCTACGGGGCAAGTATGAGCTAGATGACCAAGAGTGCCGCAATTGTAGCACTTCATTTGGGAGATTGGCTTCCTTGAAGAGCTTGTGAAGAATTTCTTCTTCTTTGAGTCAAACTTGACTCCATTCTTGTTTAGCCTCTTCAACATCTTGGTGGTCTTCTTCACCATAAGAGCGATGTTGTCTTCATCATCATCATCACTTGCACTTTCAATGACATATTGAATCTTGAACTTCTCCTTGGAAGATGCCTTGAGAGCCAAGTCCTTCTTCTCCTCCTTATCTTTCTTCTTGGAGGAGGATGAACTTCCATCATTGATCTTCATGTACATCTCATGAGCATTGATCTTGCCCAACACTTGTGTTGGTGTAGTTGCAGAGAGTCACCTTGATGAAGGACCGTGACGATGTGGCTATACTTGTCTATTGGTAAGACACAAAGTATCTTACGCACCACATCGGTCGGTGTCATTTGGGTGAGCCCAAGGCCATTCAACTCCTCTACAAGCACATTCAAGCGAGAATACATTTTATTTGCATTTTCATGAGGTAGCATGGTAAAAGAGTTCATCTTAGCAATGATGAGGTGATAGCCCTCTTCTCTTTCACATTTGGTGCCCTCGTGTAGAGCACAAATGTTTGTCCAAATCTCATGGGCGGTTTTGCAATTCCACACACGGTTGAACACATCCTTGCAAATGCCACGGAAAAGAATATTCTTCGCCTTAGCATTGTTCTTCTCAAAGAAGGGATCCTCGGCAAACACTGATCCGCCTATGGTGGCAGCTTTGTGAATGCCGACATCCACGGCCTCAAGGTAGGCCTCCATCCGCACTTTCCAATAAGGAAAGTCATCCCCATCAAACATGGGTGGCAGTCCATCCCTATGGGACATCTTGCTCTAGGCGGTGAAGCCTAATTTAGAGCAACCTTGCTTTGACACCAATTGAAAGGATCAAGATGCCCAAGAGGGGGGGGGGTGAATTAGGCTTGTTTTAAATTTCTAAAGCAAATATGAAAACCTATCAAATGCCAATCACCCCCTAGTGCCTACCGGTCGTGTGTCCTAGCTAGAAAGCGATAGTAGTTCATTGAAAAGAAGGACAACCTAAGCAATTCTAGTAGGAGAAGAACGAACAAGACGAAAAGTAATGAGGAAATGTAAAGAGCTAGGGAAAAGGAATTCTCTTTGACACAACGATGTTTTCCCGAGGTATCGAGGTGTCGACACACCCCCTAGTCCTCGTTGGAGCACCTCGCAAGGTATCGCTCCCCCTCAATCCCGCGCAAGGGATGAGTGCTCTCTACGGGCTGATTCTTCGCCACTCCGGCTCGGTGAATCGCCCACAACCGATCACAGAAGCTTGGAGAAGAGCCGCCGACAATCTTCCGGCGATCACTTCCTCCGAACACCACCAAACCATCTAGGTGCTGCCGAACACCAAGAGTAACAAGCACAAGACCTTCACTTGACCAACTCAAGGCTAGGAAGGTGGATGGATGCACACAAGTCACTCCTAATCACTCTAGGAGGGAAGAACAAGATGGAATCTCTCAAATCTCTCCCTCACTAGGCACTTGGCTCTCCAAGAACTCTCTCCAAGGTTCTCCATGTGTAACACAGGCCAAGAGAGCTCCTAAGGACGAAGAGGGCAACTATAAATAGTCCCCACCTCCAAAACTAGCCGTTTCTTGCTTTTTCCACTTTCTGCGAAGGCACCGGACTAGTCCGGAGCACATACCACCGGACTAAAGCAACTGGTCCGAAGCTCACTCGTAGCTCAAACTTCGCTGGAAAACAGGCACCGTCGGACCACTCGCTATGGTCCGACGCCCTGGTCCGACACTCAGGTCCGGAGCCAGGATGCTCACTGAGTTGAAAACTCAACTGAGCTTGGTACCTCCGGACTACTCGCTATAGTCTGGTGCTTTGGTCCGACGCAGAGGTCCAGAGCCAGGGTACTTACTGAGTTGGAAACTCCAACTGCCTTGGAGCGTCGGACTCACCGTCGGACTAGTCCGAAGCTTTCTCCGTGGCTCTCTTTCTCTAGCATGGACCACTGGACCACTCGCCTATGGTCCGGAGCACTTCTGGACAGGTGGTCCGAAGCTTTGTCCCTAAAAACTTACATAAGTCAAGGACCATCGGACCACTCTTCTTGGTCCGACGCCTCCTAGGCAGACTGGTCCGGAGCCTCTTTCTCCCCCTATTTCAACTCTTTTCACTAAGACTCTTGAAGGGGTTTTGCTCCTACCAACTTAAGGCATACCAAGGGATTATAACAGGGTCTCTAGGACTAGTTGTGACAAGTGTGCATACACCAACTTTCCTAAACTCTCCTAGATCAAGCTACTAATCTCATACCCCCCCCTTTATAGTACGGTTAAAGGAAAAATAAAAGTCCTAGCTATACTTAGTGCCCTTCTCAACCTTATGGCACTAAGGACTAGCCTAGTCTTCAACTTGTATCTCCATCCTTTGAAACCGAAATGATTTCCATCTTGGGGGCATGAATATCCATTAAGCCCATTCTTAGCATCACTAATGACCTAACTTATAATGACTTTGCCTCTGCAAAACACACGTTAGTCATAGTGACCTAGCATTGTCGTTAATCACCTAAACACAAGGGACCATGATTCTTCATAGTTGTTATTTGAGTACCTGTTATTCTGGTTTATGTTTCTGTTGTTGTTGTAGTTGTTGTTGTACCCTCCTTTGTCATTGTCGTTGAATCTTATTTTGTTGTCCGTTCCTGCTACCATGTTGTCTTGTCTTGGTCTTTTGTCATTGGGTCTAAAATCTAGTCTTTTATTTTCATGAAAATCTTGAGTGAATCTATGCCGAGTTCTTTCTTTTGATGATATCATGTTTTCGACAGCTCTTTTGAAGTCTTCATTGGATCTCGGATTTTCGTTAAAGTAGTCTTTGAACTGCCAATTTGCTATGATTCAATCCGCAAATGTTTCTATTACTTCTCTGTCGGTAATATCATGTATTTGAGCTCTGAGTTCTCCAAATCTCCTGTAATATTCCCTCAGGGTTTCTCCTCTTCTTTGCTTTACGTTCTTCAATTCTGTCGCCATCATGGGATGTGTTATTATTCCTGCGAAGTTGTTGCAAAACGCTTCTTGCAAATCCTCCCAATACTTGATTGACCTTAGCTTTAGTTTATCGAACCATTGTAAAGGCATGGCTTCGAGTGCCATTGGAAAGTATAGGGCCTTGATGTCATTGTTTCCTCCTGCGAGTTGAATGGATTGAGAATATACTCTTATCCATTGTCTGGGTTCTACTTTTCCATTGTACTTGGAGTGATTTGCTGGCTTGAATTTGTGTGGTAATTTCAAAGTTTGTAGTCTTCCTGCAAAGCATGGGAATCTGTCGTATTGCTCTGCTCTGTTGAAGTCTGGTGACCAATCTCTTCGGTAATAGTCCCTGTCCCCCATGTATTCGGATTCACCGTAGTCTTCCGGATAGCGTTGATCCCAATCCGGGTTGTTTTGTTTTACCAATTCGAGATGTTGCTCCTGTCTTTCCGATGGTTGTGGTATCCCTGTCTTCCCTAGTCTGTGGAATATTGACTTCTTGGACGATTGTTCTTCTTGTTTCTCTCCTTGTCCATCTTGATGTGTGTTGTCGTCGGGTTGTTTATTGGGGTCTCCGTCTTCCTTGATTGGTTCGTCTGTTATTCTTTCCTCTTTAGTAAGAATTTTAGTTCTTTCGTCAATTCTTCGATTCTTTCTCTTTTTGTATTCCTCATGGATTCTCTTTCTGCCTTCTTCTTGTTGTATTCTGTCAATTCCGCCTTGTATTTGATCTAGATTTGTTTTCTCTGAGCATCTCGATTTCTCCTTCCTGCTCTAGCTTTGTTCTTTTTCAGCCTTGTAGTCTTGTGATCGTTGGTTTCATTGTCATCGCCTTCTTCGTCGTCTGAGATATCCCCTTCTGATTCGTCTGATGATTTCAAGTCGGGTATTTATGGTGGTTCTAGATAAGGTTCTAGCTCCGCCATGTACATGGTATGTATCTTCCGAGTTCTTCTTGCTTGTTGGTTTCTTGTCTTGTATGGTGGTCCTCGGTAAAGTCCAAGTTCTTTTCCTACTTGAAACGGTAGTTCTGCATCCTGGTCTTCCATCCTTAAGGATTGGTTTGGCCAATGCACGATACATCCTTCTGGAGTTGTTGACATGATCATTCCCTCTTGGGCGCCTTTCAGAGTTATGCTTCTTCTCATCTTCTTTTGGAGAAAGTTTTCGTATGTAGATGCAGAGTTGCGTAACCCGTAAGGTACCGAGTACTTGACTGCCTCCGAGTTGTCTTTGACTAGAGCTCGGATGCGTATTCCGACTTGATTTGTGATCAGCTTTTTCGAGTTGGTCTTGGAATTGTCATATGTTGATGTCTCCTTCTTTGAGTCGGTTTCGTATCCTTCCTCATCTGCTGACTCAATTCTTGAAGATTTTGATCCACTCCTTCTTCTTCTCAAAGTCGGCTTTGAATTTTTCCGTCGTCGTCGATCTTGCAGATCCATGATCCGAAGAAAAATTTAGATTCCGTCGATTTCATCATCTTGAGGTCGTGGTCCACCAAGCTTTCAAGAAAAAATTCGCCGAAAGCCCCTACCTGGCGCGCCAGCTGTCGATGTTTTACCACTGATAGCCTGCCACGGGGTTACCCGAGACAGTAGTTCGCGCCTCGGTGAATAGTGAAACCTTGGTGGTTGGACACGCAGGGACACACGGTTTATACTGGTTTAGGCCCTCGACAAGGTCGAGTAATAACCTTACGTCCAGTTGAGTCGCTTGTTATTGCTCTTGATCGTAATACAAAGTATTGTGTGTCGCTCTACGTATCGGGTGTTGTGTAGTATGTTCCGGTTGTTTTTTGGGTGATACCCTCACGAGCTCTTTATAGTCCAGGAACTAGTTGAGAGTTGCTCTAATCCTACTCGGTTACAAACTTAGAGTCCTAAGCTGTGCTTTCGGTATTGTCGTCTTTACCGAGTAGAATTTGGTTTCTTTTGTCCGTCTTCCCTTGTGGGCTGAGGAAAGGAGGTCCAAAGCTTAGGTAAGCCGGTCCATGGGTACTCTATAGGATATCCCATCGACAGGGGTGGGGGCCGCGGGGCGGCGGCGCGGGGTTGGGAGGTGGCGCGGAGGCGTGTGCGGGGCGGCGGCGCGGGGCCCGGGGTGGCGTGGGTGGCGGCCGGCGGCGCGGGGGTGGGGCGGCTGGCGGCGGGTTGGGGAGTGGAGTGGAGTGGGAGAGTGTGAGAGTGGGAGAGCCGGCCGAGTGGGCTAGCCCATTTGTTTTTTAACTGAAACAGGCAGTTGCCGAGTGCCATGCTTTTGGCACTCGGCAACTTTGGGCCTGTTTGGAACGCGAGATTTTTCCCTATTCCTGTACTTTTTCCTATAAAATGAATTGAATCCTGTGAAATTTCTGCGTTCCAAACAGGCCCTTAATTAAGTTGCCGAGTGCCAACCCTAGGCACTCGGCAACTTATTTAATTTTTTTTTTGTTTTTTTTGCTCCCAATTTTTTTTGTGTGTTTAGTGAACTATTTTAAACAACATGTTCAAATTTGGAAGCTTTTCATTGCTTTTTGATATTTTTCCTTAGTTTATTTTGTTTTTTTCAATTTTCCCGCTTAATGTTCATTTGAACTGCAGGTGCATGAAATAATAGATTTCTTTCGTTCTAAAAATGATAGTCTTGTTTGTTAATGTAAATGATGGCTAAATCCATGGCCTGTCTCGAAAGTTCGATCAACGTGCTCACGGGACAACGTCGTCAACTTCGGTGCGAGTAGTTTTTTAATTATATAAAATGCAAACAAACTCCAAAAATTACGAAACTTGTGCACATGTCATGATCTCATGTGCGTATGTTGTGGTAAAAATTTGAAAAAATTTCGAGCACGTCGTCAAGTACGTTGTTCACAAACCTCAAAGTCCACATATGATGGACTTTGAGGTTTGTGAACAACATACGTGACGACGTGCTCGAAACTTTCTCAAATTTTTACCACAATATACGCACATGAGATCATGACACATGCACAAGTTTCATAATTTTCAGAGTTTGTTTGCATTTTATATAATTAAAAAACTACTCGCACCGAAGTTGGCGACGTTGTCCCGTGAGCACGTTGATCGAACTTTCGAGACAGGTCATGGATTTAGCCATCATTTACACTAACAAACAAGACTACTATTTTTAGAACGAAAGAAATCTATTATTTCATGCACCTGCAGTTCAAATGAACATTAAGCGGGAAAATTGAAGAAAACAAAATGAACTAAGAAAAAATATCAAAAGACAATGAAAAGCTTTCAAATTTGAACATGTTGTTTACTATAGTTCACTAAACACACACAAAAAATTGGGAGGAAAAAAACAAAAAAAAATTAAATAAGTTGCCGAGTGCCTAAGGTGGCACCCGACAACTAAATTAAGTTGCCGAGTGCCAAAAGCCTGCACTCGGCAACTAAATTTAAGTTGCCAAGTGTCTAGGTTGGTACTTGGTAAATTAAATATAGTTGCCGAGTGCCAAACGGCAGTCACTCGGTAACTTAAACGGAGCGGGATGGCGTTAGCCCTCGTGGTAAAGTGTCAAGTGTATTTTTTTACCGATAGTCGACACTCGACAAAAATAATTAAGTTGCCGAGTGTTTTTTTTTATCGAGTACTAGGCATTCAACATTTAATTAGTTGTTGAGTGTTTTTTTTACCGAGTGCTCGATATTTAACACTCGGCAACTAATTTAACACTCGACAGATCGTAGTTTTCCTGTAGTGACGTACATAGGGTGACTAGCTACTGGCATATATATAGTGACATCAAAGCTAGCTAATCGGACGTGGCGTTCTGTCCTTGTTCATTGTAGCGGCCCGGAGTCGTATGCGAAGCAATGACCATTTGTCCACCAATAAAAGTTGCGAGTAACGTTGCATTATTTGTGGCTGAGACTGCCAATTGGATTTGTATCATGGGAAGAAGGTGGTGACGCCATCCAAGTGGTCACTTTGTGCAAAGGCTGAAAGGCAGAAGGGCAGGGGGCCATGAAGCTTTTCGCTGATTGAGGTGCTTGTCCATTGCAACGGACCCACTCTCCTACAAAAATTGTTAGGCCACACTCGGAAATGGATAATGCTCCATCTGTTTTAAATTATAAATCACTTTGACTCTTTTGATATATATCAAAATTTCTATATATCTACATAGTAAATTTTATATATACCAAAAAAAATCAAAGCAGCTTATTTAAAGAATGATACTGACTCCAGTTTAAATATAATATATATAGTGGAAGGTTATTTTGTGACCACGAATAGACCTTAGCTCATTTAATTGGGTTACTTGTGATGGAACGTGTAAGTCCCGTTTGGTAGAGCTTCTATTGATTTCAGCTTCTCTGGCGTATTCACTGTTTATACACTAGTCATAGAAGCTATTTTTATCTCTTCTCTTTTCTTCTCTCATAGAGCCGGTGGAAGCGTGAGAGAAGAAAAGAGAGAAGAGAAAATTAAAACAACTCATATGAACAGTGAATACATCAGAGAAGCTGAAGCTGGTACTGGTACATAGGAGCTCTACCAAACGAGACGTAAGCGATAGGGGTGCTCCTCATCATCAAGACACATGTGGTGACTTTGTTGGCGTTATACGGATTTTTTTGTTGGATCGCTGTTTTGTGAAAATATATGAACAAAATTATAGAAAACATATTTTTTTGGGAGAAGAAAAAAAATGTGGATAACTTATTTTGAGCAACAAAAAATGTGGATAACTACAATATTATAATCCACAAATGAAATATTAACAGTACATGAATCCACGGATAATATAAGCACCAACCCTAAAAGTACTGACTTACTAAAGTCATCTAGAACATGCCTGGTGAAGTTTTAAAATCAAATGTCATTGACATTGATAGTCCCACTGCTTTTCGTGTGCTTGTCCTATGCAGACTGCACTATTGTTAAATCTGCCCGGTTATTTACTATTTTGTACTAAAACTTAACTTGGAAGTAATTTTTTTTCATATATCTAGATACAATTCAATTTCACAAATGAATTATAAAAAAATATAAACAAGCACAACAAAAGTAATTGACTTAACAACTCAACTGGAATGTGCCTGTTGGAAAGTGAAGTATCACTAACAATATGCTTAATTCTTCTTGCCTAATTCTTTGGATATTTCCTCTTTATTCTATAAATGAATAAACTAATTTTTTAGCGAATCTTGGTACAAACACAGAGACTCATCCTTATCAACATACGCCCTTAACAAATCATTCCACTAAATTTGAGGAATGGGTTCATAATACATCATCTCATCATGTTGATCCCCCAAACCAAACATATTACTATCTGATTATTGAACACTCCCATTAACAAATCATTTTTAAGAATGACCTTCACCTTATAAAGTGCTTAACAACAAAGAAATTTCAACCTAATTAACACAAAAGGACAATGCGTGTTTTGAGCTGCACCTTGGTAGTTATCTGGCTCCTTTGATTCTCTCCTCGGAGGCAAATATTCCTGGGAATCGAATTGGTTTCAAGCTCAACGAAGTGTCTATCGTAGGATCAATCGGATGGAATTCCACTTAGCAATGTGAATCAAGAACTTATGCTTGAAAAGTGTAATATAATATAAGAGAAAATTAAAGGCACGTATCTCGTGGTGGTTCCTACACTGTGTGCACATGGGAAAAGCGGCCAGAAAGATGTTATGTTGGCACCATAGAATTAATTCGTCCTTGTTATTATTACTTTAATTTGCATTACAAATATTCTCCCCTTTATTAGCCAGAGCAGCAGTGTGTTGTCAGAAGATTATTGTTTAGGCATTTCATAAACAACAACCATAATATATTATTAATTAGGATCTTTATTTTATCCGGATGAAATCATAAAAGCATATAGTTTAGGACGTTTGTTATTATGGCTTGTGGAGGAAACCATACTAAAGGAGATTATGACTGAATCAATCTAAGATTATTAAATATCAATATTCTCATGCCACTAATACATAAATGATTTTTAGAGACCCCTCTTTTTTTATAGATGATTCTATCAAGAACTAGCTGTAAAAATAGTTTCCGAGATGTCCCCATCTAATATAGAGGTGGCTTTCCAATTGTCTGTAAAAATATAAGAGATTTATAGATGTGGCTAAAGGTAGTTCAAAATATGACCCACCCCTAAAAATAGATGTAGCACAAAAGGCTCCTTAATTTTCCAAATAAAGTAGAATGAAGACAAACTCTCTATATATTAAAGTTGTAGAGCTCAAAGAGATATACAACTTCATATTTGAAGACCTTTACATTTAAATCATTTAGGGTCTCACCATTTTTACTTAAGTTCATAGGTTTTGAAATTGATTTTTTATTTTAAACAACCTCAGATGTAGAGACACCCTAAACTATAAAGTCATAGGGCTTGATAAGCTCTAAAACTTTGCAATTCAATCTTTTTTCATTTAGTATAAGAAGTAAATTGGATCCAATTAATATCAAATATTATTATACTGATAATTAGAGTCTGCCAAATATATATATATATAAATGGTCGAACTCTAAGTGTTTTAAAATGAAAAGGCATGTTACTTTAACAACTCTTTTTTCATAAAATAGACACCTGGACGGTGCTTTCTGTGAGCACAATAATCCATCCAAAGTTTCATGTACCTGGCACTTGCTCCAGCTAGATTGAAAATGCTGAACAATCTAAATAAGAATCTGAATCATATCAATCATATATAGCATGGAATCTTTATCTATTGTCTTATTTATTATGAAAAACCACAACTTGACAAGGGTAGGAACCAAAGTGTCCTCTAATTCTCTAGATGCTTCAAGATTCATGGCCCATATCTTGGCCAATTTCAGCATCTTCAGGCGCGAGAACAATTCCATCCACAAAATAAAGAAAAAAAAATGTAATGTGGCGCTTTATTTGAGGGGAACATGATGCATCACCCTCGAAAAAAGGAGTCACAGAAGACTAGGACTGAAGGGAATAAAAAGAAACTTCCCTGTCAAAGGGTGTTGATATATACATATGTTGGAGGAGTCTATTCCTAATACGTGTATCATGTCGCCACGTCTACATAAGTGACAATCAGTGACCATCTATCCTAATTTTCGGTTCTAAACATGATGCACTGCAAACAACAATATAACATTCACATCGGTGCTTCCGTTCTCTTTTCTCTCTTAATTGAAAAGCAGAGCTCTTGTTAGTTGTTATTTTCTTTCTTTTTTAAAAAAAAGAAAAAAGAAAAAAAAAACTGATGTTCCTGCCAGTGGCATGCATCCTCTCCTCCAGTAGCACTATTGAACAGAGGCTTGTTTTGGTGGTGCCCTCTTGAATCAGCTCTGTCCAAATTAATGACAGACACGTAGCAGGTTGTAACCGATCGAACTATTGAAGCTTTTAGACGTCGTTCTAAATACACTAGCTACTAGGATTATATTATTCCGGACCCCTTATTAATTGTTAATGATACGATCAGCGATTGCGGTTAGATAGAGACGATGCGCCGGCGCAGCTTTTGTGCCTCCTTTGCGTTTCTTTTCGGCTACAACACAAGCATCACTGGGTCAGCCACTGGATGCGTGCGTGATATTTTGTACACACAAAATTAAAGGCAAGAGTGAGTGGTTTCAAGTTTTGTCACGGCAAGTTTTTTATTCTTCTGGACGTACGCTGGATTAGTAGATGGTGAAACAATCTTTGGATCATGTGACGTCTCCACTAATTATCGTGCATACATGTTCCATCAGGCCGGGCATGAATGAATTATTGCATTGGGAGAAAGGAAAATAATGCACATTTTTTATTATGTTCTGATTTAATTTCCTTGCTAGCTAGGGACAGATCGACTCTATGAAAACCTATAAGAAGAAGAAGAGAGAGGGAGAACTAAGCTGTCTTATCATAAGCTTATTACTTCATCAGGTTATCTGATTTTATAATAGGGCCCTGAAGCATAAGGAAAACCAAACCAAGTCCCCTCGTGTAGCACATGATTTATTTCACTGGGCGTACGTGCGGTTCAGACATGCA
Organism: Microstegium vimineum; assembly: GCA_022036555.1. NCBI lineage: Eukaryota > Viridiplantae > Streptophyta > Magnoliopsida > Poales > Poaceae > Microstegium > Microstegium vimineum. The sequence continues at coordinate 46,486,744 of CM039136.1, read as the reverse complement.
GCAATAATGCAGAGACAATGACACCTTATTACTTTCCTCCCTTCTAAAAGAATGCATCCATCATGTTTCGAAGAGTCAAACAATAAGAAAAACATTTTTAATATATTTAGATATATATAAATATTAATATACGTTTCTATATATTTGATCTAACTTTTTTCAAACTTACAAGTGTATATTTGTAGGACAGAAAGAGTGATAACTCCTTACGGGATCACAATAATAATGACACTGGCATGAGACATGAGGCACATCTTTCAGCTATATATTGCTTCTACGGAGGGAGAAGTTCCCATATATTGCGGTTAACAAGGTGACGTCATTTCTCTGAATTTGCCTATATATGTAAGAGGACAGTCAACTCAAGTGTCCACGCAAGTTGTCATGCGTCGCATTATATATCTATCTCAAACCGGCCGCCGTTGCGTACGCACTTGGACGATTCGCAGAATCATGGAGCGAGAGAAGACACACGCCCCTGCAAAAATCAGTTACCATTAGTATGCATTATGCATGGGTCCAAATAAGTTCCCAAAGATATTTTTTTGCCTGGTCGAGTGGAATACGTCGTAGGTGCATGAGTTCAGTCTCCAACTATACATGGCCAAGGACACAGCACGTCATGAGACAAGGCATGGCGGCATGCATGGTCAGCTAACAAAACCAGAATTCTGATCTTCATCTAATGAAGTAGAGTTTTTTTTTACTGTTTCTTTATTCAATATTTATTATAAAATTTTCTCACTAAATTCTCCTAGTGTCTCCTGTTGAGAATTCACTTGTACTGTAACTGATGGTATTGTTATATTACTACTTATAAAAACATTAAAAGAACTTCACCATTTTGACAGTGTAACCATGACATGTCTAGTGGTGGTTTACTATAATATGATCAGTGCGAAGTGCTTGACAAAAATGTCTAGTGGTGGTTTGTCTATACAAAAAGGAGTAATAAATACACTATTATGGGTAATCTTTATATATCTCTCTCCGTTTTTTTTTTGACAACATATATCTCTCTCCGTTGATATGTAAAGAGTTTCATTCTCACATTTCTCTAAAGTTAACTAGTTTTAACTTTGATTATATATAATATTAATATTTATGATGTATAATTAGTATCATTAAATGAATTGTTAAATATATTTTTATAATAAACTTATTGGAATATATAATATATTAATGATATTTTCTAATAAATATTGACCGACACACGCAACCCAACCCATATCGACACTTTTTTGGGGATGAAAGGAGAATTCGTCAAATGATGCACTTGTTGATTCATCATGCATGGAAAGAAAAAAACAAAAGAAAGAGGAAGATACTCTCTAGCAATATATGTCAGGATGGACTATACCGTCAGTTGGAATTGGAAGATGGATCTGACGGTCAGCGCGCGTGCGTGCGGTCACCACCCCACCAACGATTGAACAACACGGGAGCTAGCAGACTAGGCGTCCTGCTTGCCGCCGGCCTGGTACGGTGGCGCCGAGTCCAATCCGATTAATTGCAATGGAATACTTATATGGTGGCCGGTGTCACGTGCAGTCATGCATTAGACGGCGGTCATGCATTCTTTTAGTGATGGATCGCTGAAAATTAGTACCGATAAACAGGGCCAGTATAAAAAAAGAGAAACAGCTCTCATATCCTAGCTTTTGGCACACACGGGAGGTGATTAATTCGATTCTCCGCCCTGCTTGCTTCCATACATCTCCCACATGGCCGGCCAATAATCGATCCAGACATATAGGCACCTCGATCTCGATCTCGATCAGCTGCTGCTGCTGGTTGCGGCCGCGCGCCGCCGGCCGGCCCGGGTGCGCGCAGCATGCACTAGCTAGCCTATAGCTTTTTTCACAGCATTCACCTACTGTACGTACTATACTCTCTCTCTCTCTAGCAGTTTCCCTCAGCAAAGCCAAAAACCCTCGGCAAAGATGATCCAATTTCCAGTAGTGTATCCAGCTAGCTAGCTCAACTGTGCACGCACGACGTACGGCCGGCCGGGGCCTAGGAATTGAAGAACAAGCCCACTTTGCTTTGCATTGCATTGGTTTTGGTTTCCTCTAGCTCCGCCTGCTTATTTGATGTTTTCTACAACTCATAAACTAGATGATATTGTTTTTTTTTAAAGAAAAACACTACATATCTGAAGGAGGAGATGGAGGGATTATGCTTTTCAGAGATGGAGGGATTATATGCTTCTTATATTGTTTTCTGTCAAGCTAAGGAAGAGATGTGGAGGGATTATGTTTCTTATTATTGAGGGACACGAACACGAAGAGTTTATTTAGGTCTCATGCACCTTCCCACTCACTACCGGATTCGCCTGATTTGCCGAGTGCCTGGAGCACTCGGCACCGGCGGAAAAACTCTCGGCAAAGGCTTTGCCGAGAGTAGCTCTCGGCAAAAAGACAATCGGCAAAGGATCCTTTGCCGAGAGCTATTTATCGGGCACTCAGCAAAGCCTTTGCCAAGAGCTTTTCCGGCTCTCGGCGGAGAAAAGTAACGAGACGGCGTCTTCCGTCGCCGTCCGTCCTCACGGTTGCTGTGCCGAGAGCCCTCTGACATGGCTCTCGGCAAAGGGGAATTCTGTGCCGAGAGCTCTCTGACAAGGCTCTCGGCAAAGAATATTTTTTCCCCCAAAATTTTGTGCCGAGAGTCCATTGACATGGCTCTCGGCAAAGCATACATTTTTATTTTTTTAAAAAAATCTTTGCCGAGAGCCCCCTCCTAGGCTCTCGGCAATCCTGGGAATATGACCTTTGTCTGGCCTCTGTTTGGCACCTATGCCGAGAGGGGCTCTCGGCAAATGGGTCATTCTCAGATATGCCGAGAGGGGCTCTCGGCAAAGGGGTTATTTTTTTCCCCTTTGTCGAGAGCTACCCTCGGTAAAGCGACCATAAACCCTATTTTTTCTGATTTTTTCATTTTTCACTATAATATACCACATATATCATATCCATCACATATACCTCATGTCCATCACATATATCACACATTCATCACATATATCACACATTTCATCATATATATCTCACATTCATCATATCTATCTCACATTGAACACTTATATCACAAACAACACCTGCAAGTGACATACACAAGTCCACAAGTCCATCCAAAGTCCATACACAAGTGCACAAGTCCATCCACAAGTTCACAAAAACATCTACAAGTTTATATCAAGTCCAACAAACGAATCACAGAGATAAAGACAACTACTGTCAAACTCCACAACCACTCCAACCACCCCTCTGAGACGGCGGCGTATTCTGACCTACATCGTTCTGGGGTGCGTCCAAAGAAAGATGCGGAACATTCAAACTCGCCGATATAGGCTGCACAAATACAAACACGTTGGATGTGTCAGACAAGGAATCCAATATAAGTAGCTTAATTTTGAATGTCGGTTTGACCCTTAAGCAATCGTAGTCTACTTACAGGAGTGTCGAGCCCAATCGGTGGAGGTAGAGGTAGAGGTGTCGGTGGTGGCGGTGGAGAGGGCGGAGGACCGTAACCCGAGTGTTGCCCAAGCCCTTGCATGTACTTGAGCATGGATGCCATATGCTCATGCGTCCTTTGCAGCTCCTGCTGCTGCCTAAGTAGAAGGGCCTCGCGCTCGGCGTCCTTAGCCTACTGCATCTGCCGATCGACCTCCCTCTGGGCGTCCATAGCCACAATCTGGGCCTGCAAATTTCACCAATTGGTCAAATAATATAAAGGTAAGGTATGCAATAACTCAAAGGCTGAACTAAGCTAGGAAAAAACATGAATCACCTGGAGTGTCATAATATGTTGCTGTGAGGCTTCTAGCCGTGGGCGTATGGGAATGCTAGAGTCGTTGCTCCGAGCCCGGATCTGAGAGAGGGAGGGAGTAGACGTCGGGTCGATGATGCCGTCACCAAGATAGTACCGTCCATGCTTCTTGCCACCTCCAATCCTCATCACAATCTCTGGATCTAGGTCCTGAGAGCCCGGGTCGTAGTCCTGTCCATACTTAGACCTTGCCGCAGAGGTGTACTCGGTGATGCGGGCGTAGGCGGTAGGGCTGTAGTACGCAGAGGGCGGTGTGTCCGCGTTGTAGGAGATGTTGGATGTCGCCATCCCCATTTTGGACAAAGCAAACGCCTGGAAGGTGTTGCACGGCGCGCCCCCATGTGAATCCGACTGCGAGATAGACATCAGCAAGATTAGAAATCATATGAAATTGAATGTCGAAATTAAAACAATGAATTGAATTACCCAAACTTTGCCGAATGAGGCGAGGTTGCGGTTGCCTTGATGGTGCGATGTCCCTCTCATCTGTAAACGCCGCAACCGGGCAGCCTCGTGCGTTGCAACCCACTCATCGGAGCACCACTTGTCCACAATCGTCCGCCAACACTCGGGATAATTGGCGCACCACCAGGGACACATCTACGCATCATCAGTTATTTGCATATTACATGAAAAAAATATTAATATTGTTTATCTACCTTCGTGTACTGCTCATGTGTAAGCCTCTTGTCTCGTGCATTGTTCTTTTTAAGAGCTTCTCCGAGCTCGGACCTATGGTAGTTGACAATGGCTTGGATCCTTGACTCATAATGGGTGTCCACTATGAGCTTTCAGCATGCTTTTGAAAGCACCGCATCCGCCCTGTCCTCATATCCCTCCTCGCATTTGAAATAAAGCTGCATAGAGACACATATGTCTAGAGAATCATTTGAAAATAAAGACAATGAATTGAGCAAAGTGGTCCAAAGAACACTTACCCAAAATTCATGCTTCACCCGCGCCTTCTTGTTTCCAGCTATTTTATCGGGGGCGCTGGCGTAGTGCTCGAAGGTGTAGGCTGGCTCGTTCTTCCCGCAAACTCAACCAAGTCAGGGAAGTGCGTCTTGCATAGAAGACCGAGGATGCCATTGATATGACGCACTTGAGCAGCAACACCTGACACAAGCGTCCAGTTCCTGCATAAGTGATTGAGAACACATTAGTTTCAACTTTCATTTTGCAACATATCATAAGAGCAAGTATTGAAAACACGTAAATTTACTTACTTTTGACCTTCAAGACGAATCACCGGGTGCCGTGCAAACGCCGGGGGAGAAGGGAGGACCGTGGGACCTCGCAGGTACGAAGGTTTTCCAGTAGAGGAACTGGCAGGCTGCCCGTCGTCTCCGTCCTGCTCCTGCCCGTCGTCGTCGTCCTCATCCTCGTCCTCCTGCTGTGGCTGCTGCTCCTGCCCATCGTCGTTGCTGTCCTCGTCCTCGTCCTCCTCCTGCTGGGGCTCCTTCGCGACCTCCTCCTCCACCGGCGTGGGAGGACGAGGAGGCTATCTCCTCCTGCGACCCCTGTCGGTCCCGGTTGATGACTCCCCCTCCATGGGACGTGACCTCGCATAGACCGAGTTCACGTTCCTCGTACGTCCTCCCACCATCTTTTCTCAGTCACCTGCAATTGGAAATAATAAACAATAGATAATTAGTAAATAATTAGATTAATTAACATGCAATTAAAAATAGACACAAAATAAACAACATATATTTACTAAATATTACATGTTTTTAGAAATAATCTGCATTATCCGGATTAGCTAGATCATAAGACTCATCATCACTATCAACCATATCCAAATAATCAGTTGTATCCGAAGGAGTAATGTTGTCTTCGTTGTCATTGCCAACATGTAATCGTTCAAGCATTTCTAAATCCTTCACATTTTGCACCTCATGTCCTTCCTCCACGTCATCAACCAACTCATTGTCTACGTCCATTACTACCGCTTCGGTTAAGTCTATCTCAAACCTTCCTTGTATCCCATCTTCTTGAAAGAATTCTCCATCATATGTGTTTGTGTTGAAGTTGTAATCTTCATCGTTCGGAACAGGTAGTTTACCGTGTGGAGATACCTTGTGCACAATAGCCCAACCCTTAAGATGCTCTTTGGTTTGGCATGCGTATGTGGTATAGTAAACCTGTGTGGCCTGTTGAGCCACAATGTAGACATCATCTTCTTGATAGACGGAATCTTGTCGAATCTCAACTAGGCCAAGATGAGGGGTCTATCTTGTCACTCTAGGATCAAACCAATGGCATTTGAATATGACAGGTCTAAGAAGTTTGGTACCGATGGAATTTGCAAATGAAAGTTGATATATTCCTTCACATCTTCCATAATAGTCTAGGCCATCAGTTCCAGGTGTACAAACACCGCTATTTATGGTTCGTCGATTGGGTCGACTCTGCTCATAGCTTGTTGTGTGAAAACGATATCCATTGACATCATAACTATTAAATGACTTCATCCTATAGGCACAGCCATTTGCAACCTATCTCAACTCGTCACTAATAGAGTCATCGGTTTGAGCCTACATTCAAGATAGATCGTTATATTATGCAAACATACCCACAACCTGAAAATTCAAAGTGGGTACAAACTAAATTAGAAACTACCTTGGTTTTGAACCAAGAAATGAAATTAGGCCTTCCTTGTCCAGCACCCTTCACAAGAAGGGTATCTGTTTCCTACGGGGTAGGATCCCGTGATTGATTCCAAAAGTGATGAAGGAATTCCCTGTGCCAACGTGAAACAAGGGGTTGACAGAGGAAAATTGATGCCATATTGAAACAAGATCGGGCTGAACTTACCCAATGTACGGCGCCACCTCGTCAAGGTTGGTCAACACATATAACATGATGCAACTCCACTCCTCATGTGTCAAGGACTTCATGGTAGCAGCAGTTACGCTTCCAAGTTGCCCTCGGAAAAGATGGAGGTTTGATTCATTTTCACCAGCATTGTAACGAACATGTGGATTATGCACGCTTGGAAGATTCTCGGTGTAGTATTTCTCTGTGAAGTTCGACACCTCCTCTAGAATGAATGCCTTAGCAATGGAAGCCTCAATCTTGCTTTTATTTCTACATTTCGTGCGAAGAGTCTTTAGAGATCTCTCAAGTGGATATCACCAATGGAATTGGATGGGACCCCACATTTTTTCCTCATAAGGCAGGTGCAATATCAAGTGTTGCATAGGATTGAAGAAACCGGGTGGAAAGATCTTCTCTAACTTACACAACAACACCGACGCCACGTTTTCCAGGTCCTCGATCACGGTCCGAGATAACTCTTTTGAACATAGCTGGCGAAAGAAGTAGCTCAACTCTACCAGCGCTACCCACACATGCTCAGGGACAAAACCTCGAACCATCACCGGAAGAAGCGACTCAATCCATATGTGGTAATCATGACTCTTCATACCGTGGACTTGCAGAGTAGATAAGTTCACTCCCCTCCTCAGATTCGCTGCATACCCATCTGGAAACATTAGCGTCTGTACCCATTGAAGTACTTCCTTCCTGTGTTTTCTGGCCAAGACAAAATCAGCCTTAGGCCTTTTCCATGTCTTGCCGCTGCCAGGAGGTTGCATCTCCTGATGTGGCCTATCACACAACGTTGCCAAGTCTACTCTGGCCTTAGGGTTGTCCTTTGACTTTTCAGTTTCCATGAGGGTTCCCCATAGCGCCTCGGCCACATTCTTTTCAGTGTGCATTACATCAATTGTATGTGGCAGAAGGAGGTCATCAAAATAGGGAGCCTCGTCAACCCCGACTTATGAGTCCACATGTGTTCCTCACCATGCCCCACAAAACGACCATCTGTATTGGAAACAAGAGCCTCTATCCGAGCCCTATCCTCAGCACTAGTACTCATCAGCGGTGGAGGGTCATTCACTATGACACCTTTTGTAAAGTTCTTTATGTCTTGTCTGAATGGATGGTCAAGAGGGAGGAATTGATGATGTTTATCGAATGACGAATATTTGCCACCCTTCTGCAACCAAATAAACCTCAGTTGTTCCTTGCATAATGGGCATGTGAACTTCCCGTGAACACACCAAGCACAAAAGATCCCATAGGCTAAGAAGTCATGCAGTGAGTACTGGTACCAAACATGCATTTTGAAGTTTGTCTTTGTAGCTCGGTCATATGTCCATATGCCTTCCTCCCAAGCACTCATCAATTCATCAATCAAAGGTTCCATGTACACACCCATATGGTTCCCCGGGTGTCCAGGAATTATCAGTGACAAGAACATGTTTTGCCTTTGAAAGCATAGGCCAGGGGGCAGATTGAGGGGGATAACAAACATGGGCCAACATGTGTATGGGGACGCCATCATTCCATAAGGATTGAACCCATCAGTTCCCAAAACAACACGTACATTACGAGCCTCTGCGGCTTTATCACGATGAATGGCATCAAAGTGTCTCCATGCTTCACCATCGGATGGATGTACTAGTTTGTCAGGATTATATCGTTTTCCATTTTTATGTCATGTCATCTGTTTTGCGGATTCCTCGGTCATGTATAGTCGTTGGATCCTTGGTATAAACGGGAGGTACCGTATGATCTTCACGGGGACCGTAAGCTGCCTCTTCTGGCCATCACGAGAGTCTACCTCAAGATCCTAGAGGATTTACACTTTGGACAGTACTTTGCAGCACTAAGTTCTTTTCTAAATAAGACACACCCATTCTCACAAGCATGTATCTGATCATATGGCATCTTGAGTGCACGAAGGAGTTTCTGTGACTCATACATGCTCTTTGGCAAAATGTGGCCATCTGGAAGGAGGCTGCCAATCACGGTCAACATACCATCGAAGTGTTCTCGACTCATGCTACACTCGGACTTGAAACCCATTAAGTGTCCAATGGCATCTAGTTGAGACACCGTTGTCCGATCATGAAGGGATTTCTGTGCTTAAGACATGATGTCGAAGAAGGCCTTTGCGGTTGTCTCCATCTCCTCCTCAGCACATTCTTTAGCATATTGTCCTTCGTGAAAGTCATCTAACATGTCTGCTACCCCCGTAGCAGCATCAAAATCCTCTACGCGGGGTCTCACCACCTCCTCTCTTAAACGATTGTATTCACCGTGGTATACCCACCGAGTATAATCCAGCGTAAATCCATTCAACACTAGATGTTTACCCATGTCCACCTTTTTTTCCTTTTTCTGTTTGCACATTTCTGGCACGGACAAAAAACTAGAAACGCTCCTTTACCAGACTGGCCAAATGCATGTTCTAAGAAAGCATTGGTCTTCATCATCCATTCATGGGTGAAATCATTCAGACTCGAGCGCCCCGTGTACATCCACTCACGGTCATCCATCCTCTAAGATATATATCGGCGACCAAAGTAAATATCAATTGCATATACATAACGTTCCTACTATCTAATAGGTGAGGATAGGTCCTAATCCCACCCGCAGATGCGTAGATGTGTTAGTTCCTATGACCTACTCCTATTCGAGACAAAATTTCAGCAGCACCTCCCCGTTGTTCTCTCCATACACGTCCTGGCAAGGAGAGTGTGTATGCAGAGAACAACAGGTTGGTGATGCCAAAACGTTGTCTCTAATTGGAGAAGGCCAAAGGAACTAACACATTTACGCATCCACAGGTTGTCCAAAAAATGTGGACAATTTGAAACAGATACGGATATACATATGCACAATTCTACATATGTCTAATCGTGTCTCTTTCAAACGGGAGACGCCTAACTGATTTACGTGACCTACGACCATAAGCGGGAAAGAAGAGTTATACCGTGGGTGGCGGTGGAGTCAGGCTAGCGGTGCTGTGGCGAGTCGGGGTTGTGGTGAGTCAATGCGGTGCAGGAAGACCCGCAACGACGAGGAAGACAACCTACAGGAGATAACCATACAAGTTCAGTTAAAATTTTTGGCATAACCTCCGCTGAATAGTGACATTTCAATAACCTGCAAACAATAACGGCTTGATGGCCGACAACCGCATATATAACAATTAACGGCTCGATGGCCGACAACCACCGCATCCGCCCTAACTACCAACTAACTAAACCCTAACTACTAACTAACTAAACCCTAACTATCAACTAACTAAACCCTAACTACCAACAAACTAAACTCTAACTACTAACTACTAACTAACTAAACCCTAACTACCAACAAACTAAACCCTAACTACTAACTAACTAAACCCTAACTATCAAATAACTAAACCCTAACTACCAACTAACTAAACCCTAAACTAACTAACTAAACCTAAATCTAAGCTAAATGACATACCTTAGCGAGACGGTGACGATGAACGGCGAGCAACGGCGGTGTGGACGGCGGTCGTGGGCGGATCGATGGCCTCCACCGCCTCCTTCTCGTCCTCTGCTCCGGCGCGCGGTGGGGGCTGGCACACCGGGGTGGGGCCTCCTCCTCCCTCCTCCTCCTCCTCCTCCTACGGCGTCGGGTGGAGGGCCTCCTCCTCCTCCCTCCTCCTCCTCGTCGGCGGCGGGTCGGGCGCGGCGCGGCGCGGCGGGACGGGCGCGGCGGGTTGGCGCGGCGCGGTGGGTCGGTGGCGGCTGGCGGGTTGGCGCGGCGGGGTGTGGCGCGGCGGGTGGGGCGCAGCGGGGCAGGTGGGCGGCGGCGCGTGGGGCGCAGGGGGAGGGGCGGGGAAGGGCCGCAGCGGCGCGAATGGCGGCGCAGCGGGCGGCGGCGGTGCGCGGTGAGGGAGACAGAGAGAGTGAGCGCAACGGCCGAAAACGCCTAAGTCCCGGAAATTTTCTATGTCGAGAGCCTTATTTTTTAAAATTATTTCCTGTGCCGAGAGGCACGTTTCAGGCTCTCGGCAAAGAATCTTTGCCGAGAGCTTTAGGGTTACTCTCGGCAAAGAATTTGATTTTTTTTTTCTTTTTTTCCACTCATTTTTTTGCTTGCTTCTTACATTGCTAGTGACCTAATCTTAGAATTTGGTATATTTTTTTAATAGTTTTGCTATATTTCTTTGGTTTTTTTATTTAAATTGATATTTTTTAAAAAAAACAACTTTGAACTGCAGGTGCATCGAATAATGGAATTTGATGACTGAAAAAATGATATTCGTGGTTTGTAGCGCACTTTGAGTCGGTATCCAAGGACAGGCGCGAAATTTTAAACATCTTATTCACCAAACTTGACCAACAACTTGCGTGTGAGTTGTTTTTAAAATTGTATAAAATACAAACGAATTCCAAAAATCACAAAACTTGTTGAGTGGACTTGATATCACATGTGTAGGCTTGGGAAAATAATTGAGACGATTTTGAAACGTTGGTGACGTAGGGTTGTCGAACTCTATACATCTCATGTCATCACATATGATCATATGTGCTGGATATCATATGTGATGACTATCCTATGTCACCAACGTTTCGAAATCGTCTCAATTTTTTCTCAAGCCTACACATGTGATATCAAGTCCACTCAACAAGTTTTGTGATTTTTGGAATTCGTTTGTATTTTATACAATTTTAAAAACAAGTCACACGCAAGTTGTTGGTCAAGTTTGGTGAATAAAATGTTTAAAATTTCGCGTCTGTCCTTGATACTGACTCAAAGTGCGCTACAAACCACGAATATCATTTTTTCAGTCATCAAATTCCATTATTCGATGCACCTACAGTTCAAAGTTGTTTTTTTTAAGAATATCAATTTAAATAAAAAATCAAAGAAATATAGCAAAACTACTAAAACATATACCAAATTCTAAGATTAGGTCACTAGAAATGTAAGAAGCTAGCAAAAAAATGAGTGGAAAAAAAGAAAAAAAAATTTAAATTCTTTGTCTAGAGTAACCCTAAAGCTCTCGGCAAAGATTCTTTGCCAAGAGCCTACGGCGTGGCTCTCGGCAAAAAAATTATAAGGGAGAACGGCAGCACGTCGTTCAAAAGATTTACCGAGAGCTTGACGGTCGACTCTCGGCAAAGGCTAACGAATAAGCCTGCCGTCTCGTTTGCCGAGAGGCATTTTTTGCCGACGGCCTAGCTCTCGGCAAAGGAAATTCTTTGCCGAGAGTTTTGCTTTGCTGAGAGTCGACTCTCGGCAACGTGTTTTCTGCCGAGTACTTTATGTTGCCGAGAGCTGCTCTCGGCAAAGAATTCAGTGCCGAGTGTCCAATAAAAAGCTCTCGGCAAAGCCTTGGACACTCGGCAAACGTCCTGTTTCCGGTAGTCACTAGCTAGCTGCTAGTTGCTGTTACATTGTTATATATTAGTCGTAAGCAGAGCGTTTATTAGATCATCCACGCATGCATGGCTGGCTTTGGCACTTAATTAATTTGTTATTACTGGGCTTCGATCACAAGACTTCGCTTCTTGTTGTTGTTATTTGTTAATGTCAAAGCTAGCTAGCTATATAGCTAGCTTGTTCGGTGGTGACGACACGGCTTAATTAGGCAAGCAGCAGGTGGGGAGTGCTGTGCTGTCTACTGTACCTGTATTCTTTCTCTCTCTTTTTTCTGTGTCTGTCTGCTGTGTGTTGTGTACTTAGTATCACTACCAAGATATTAAATTTCTCCTAGTGAGGTGAACTTCTTCTAGTATTTTGGTAGTTAAAATTTAGTACAAATTTTTCCTAGTAAATGTCTCCTAGTCTGTGTTTAGATCCTGGAAATGGGGTGAAAAAATCATGTAGCACTTGTCACGTCACACTGTAGTAATTTTATTTTTATTTGGTAATAATTTTCCAAACATTGATTAATTAGGCTTAAAATATTCATCTCGCAAAGTACAACAAAACTGTGCAATTAGTTTTTTATTTCATCTATATTTAGTACTCCATATATGTACCGGTATTTTGATGTGACAGGGAATAGGAATTCGATGTGATGGGAATGTGATGGAAAGTTGGGGAAAGTTAGGGATTTAAACACAACCCTAGTGAAATTCTCATATGCTATAACTAGTAGTAGTGTTTTATTACTGAAAAACTAGGAGAACTTCACTATTTTGATAGTGTATTGTGCCCACCACAGCAGCACCAGGTCACCGTACCGTACGGTGCATGCGTGGTGACGTACGCCACCAATAATCTGGCCACTTTCAATTTGAGCTTGACGTACACCAACGCAAACACATAACTAACGCCTGCATATACATATTACTCATGTCGATCTAGATCAAGATCGAGGCTGCTACCTCTCGCACCTACGCAACAGTGCCAGCGCGCTTGGTGTGAACTTGTGTTTATTCTTTTTTACAAAACACTATTTATCTAGCAACAAACTTGTACACTCTGACACGAAGACTATGTATAGAGTAGTTACTTCGTAATCAACAAGGTAGGTCGATCGCCAACGCGCACTATATATAGATGACTGCCAATCAAGCCAGCTATAAGGGGATATATGTGGATATATGTACATGCATGTTCTATACGAGGAAGTATATATGTACGGTGGTGAGATGGCATTGGAATAATGGAGAGTATGTAGATGGATCAAGCAGATAACTCACTAGTAGTATGCTATAAGGGGCCTTGTAGTATGTATTCCATTCCATGCATGGCGTACACACCAGCTAGCTAGCTAGCTACAAATCCATAACGACGATATCATATTTGCAATTTAATTTAAAACTGTTTTAATAGTGTTCTGTAAAAAAAAATAAACTAAAATAAAACTGAAAAGGTCAAGCAAACTGATGGGTGAATTCACAGCCTGATCCGATCCCGGTGGTGTCGTCGTCGATGCTTTTGCGTGTTGCCGCGTGACGATAGCGAGCACGCACGGCCGCCACTTCTTCTCCCAGGACAAGGGCAGCTGTCGTCCCAGGAGAGGCGGAGGCCAATCCGACTGCCGCCGTACGTTTTCTCCTCGGCGGCCGATCGATCCCGGATCCTCCTCATCCATATCCATCCCCGAGAAGCCGCCGTACGGTCCCTCTTCTCTCTTTTTTTCGCGACGGTGAATATAGTCCATTTTTCATTAATTTATATAAAATCTTTTCTTAGCCGTAGTGGTTCCTAGCCTCGATCCGAGACAATCGAAACGGGCCCTAAGTCGGCCCGTAGATAGACAATGTACAAGGTCCAAATACTGCAAAATGAGTAGTCAACCTTGACTTGTCGGTCGAGGTTTCTCTTGAATCATCATGGATGGGTCCTTAAATAGTACATGTTAGCTAGCGAGCATTAAAACATTTTTTGTTAGAGGAGCATAAAAACATTTAGGCTGACCCGTGACGGACATTGGGCCAAAGATCACAGCTTTTAGTCGGGAAAAAAAAATGTCCTTTGCCATGGCAACCTGTTCCATTTCTGTTCTGTTTTCTAGCAGGCGTAGCCAATGGCATGCAGACGAATGAAGGTTGTCAATCTAGTTCCTGTTCGTGGAATGCATGAATTATCGCCTGTCTTTACTTCGGTCATCAGCCCATCTATCAGCTTCTCCATACCAACTTTCAAACCAGTCTTATATACTGTATATTGTAAAAAAAAACAAGAAGAAAAAAACTCAAACCAGTATTGCTTGAAAACCAGTCTTCAAAAAGGGGAAACAACACTCAACTCATGGTCGTTACATGGAATCAGTGGATGACGTGAAAGAAGACACAATGAATAACTACGCTATGCGATGAACAAGATGATTTCTTCCATTGCAGAAAGGCCGCCGCATGAACGAGGTGAGTTGGGTGTACCTCAAGAGCCCAACAATAACATGTGTCCAACTATATAGATGGTGGAATGAAAGATCGAGATGAAAACAAACATCTAATTAAAGAACACAGGTCTGGGGAAAAAAATACTCTCTTCGTTTCGCAATATTATTATTTATATCGTGTCCTTGTTAATACCTAACCATCATAGTAACGGATCAAAATTATCAGAATAATGTCAAATTCGTACTCATTGGGTACATCTATTCAAGTAAGCAGACTGGTTGTAATGTTGCATTACTGAGTTGCATGAGCAAGAAAATACAAAATAGGGCGGGAACGTTGAAACATAACAAGTTAGGCCATCCACATAAATTCTGAACACTATACAAAATAACAAGGGTATTTAGTAATTGGATCAACTCGTCAAGAGAATACATCAGCATATAAAAGTAAGCCAGACTGGATGACCAATGCTTAATTTTCCTGATCTCCAAAACTAATTTTGCATTTAGTAGACTATATCGCCAACATAAAGACCATTGATTCTGCCGTGAAAAAAAGAAAGATCAATCTCAACAAAATCAAGTCCAAATCCAGCATCAAGTGTTCAAACTGCACATAACTGAGTCGATCCAAAATAATCCCCAAACAGATATATGAAATATGTAGATTTTGGATTACCTTCAAAAGGGTGGTAATGTTGGACAAAGCCCTTATGTCAAAATGAAAATCATAAGCTTACATAGGTAGGAATTATGAAAACACTAAGGTCCTAGACTTGATTAGTTTGGTAACAAAAATCAACTACACAAATATATCATGAGCCCACCTGATATACAGACTTCAACACGCCATCATGGATTTGTGCCACAAGCCCATAAGGTAAGGACAATGAATATTAATATTACTTCCTTTCTCGCCATTTCATTCAAAACATATGCATTCTATCGTGTGCCAACGAGAAACCATGCAACAGACTTTACGAGCTTACCTATTAATATACCATTCATATTGTCCTGGAACACCCCTAGTTCTCCAAGTATCAATGAACTTTCAGTACAACTTTGTTAAGATAGCATGCAGTTACATTATTCTGCAAAACTAGGTGGACTTACTACATCTCTAAAAGTCAAAGTGAAACTAGCAATATGGTGCTAGTAAGGTTTATTTCATTATTCCATTTTTTTTAAAAAAAACTTATTTTTAATTATGTGTATGGGAAATTACTCACTGCACTTTTATTCTCGATAGCATATTGATTGTGAATCATTATTTTCTAAAATTAGAGGTACAAATCATTTAGGATCATACTGCTTAGAAGTGGTATCAATGCCTGAGTGGGTGCTTGCAGGAACCTGATCAAGTTGTCACCAAACTATGCACGATTGTACATGGACTCAGCAGTAAAATTATATCAAGAAATTTTAACAGTTCAGCAAAATGGGCTAGCCCTTGTAGGTGAAGCAACATATGACAAAATATTATGTAAGAATCAGTCCTGGTGTCGTTAGAGCCTTCTCAGGGTCTCACAAAACTACTGCAACAAAGTCCAATTACTCCACACTTTAGATCAGGCCACCTAGCGATCATCAAGGTCAATCAAATGAATCAATTACCAGTCAGGTTATAATGGCCTTACATCTTTGTGGTGGTCCTGCCAACTTAATCCTCTCGAATTTTATTTAACTATAAATGGGGCCATTGAAGCTTTTTTTTTCCTGAAATATTTGTGCTGCTATGAATCAAGAGAAGTTACCAACTGCACACAAGACTGAACACAATAATATGAATCAGCAGCTTCAAGAGAGAATCAATGGCTATCATCTGTGTCACTACATAGATGACATAGAAATACAATTTGATGTTCTAATAAACTAGACATAATATTAGAGAGCTGCAACCAACGATCAGTCAAAATGTAACCACAGAATATTCAACAAGTAAATCATCCCATTATATCCAGCTTATCGAACAAGTATACCATCCCATTGCATCAAGATATCCAGCTAACCTCTCTGAATTTTTTTAGAATAAATACAGCAGTATGTACGTAGTGCCAACTACAGTAGTATATGTGAAACTCTGTCATTTGGACAAACATAAGTCCCTCTTTAAGGAGAAAGGAAACCGATCGAATCGCGCAAAACCATCTCTGCATCTACCTCTATACTTCGCCTTTGATACAGCTGAGTAACAAGCTTGTATTTGTAACCAAAGCACCCGATTCAAAACCAACCCATACATACATATTACTCTATAAAACCATACCAGAAGAAAGAGCCGCCTGGTTGGATGATTCACGCTGCCACGGTTCTGGCGGCTTTCCAGGACTCGTACTCCGGATCGTCGGTGGGCAGCTCGAAGCGGCAGAGCGGGCACGAGTTGCGCACCTGGAGCCAGGGCACGATGCAGTCGTCGTGGTAGCGGTGGGAGCAGGGCAGCCTCTTGACGCGCTGGCCGGCGGCGACCCCGTCCTTGCACACCGCGCACTCGTCCCCCTCGCCTTCCTGGCCGGCCACCATGACGGCGGACGGGAGCGCCTCGACGGCGGATATGGCGGCCGGGGGCTTGTTCTTGAGGAACAGCCCCTCCCCGCCTGCCACGAGCACCTCGTACGCCGCCGCCTCCTCCTCCTCCCTGTGGTGCGATGTGTACACGAACCCCTCCTCGGCGTCGGCGGGCGGAGGGGGCAGGTCGGCAAGCACCTCCCACTCGGGGTCCGGGTGGTCCCCGGCGGCGGCGGCCGAGGGGGACGCGACCTCCTCCCACTCGAACTCCTCGGCTGGGGAGGAGGCCACAAGCGGGTCGTCGGCGTCCTCGATCTCGAGGCAGTCCCAGCAGATGGAGGTGAGATCGCCGTCGTACTCCGCCGCCTCCGCGTCGGCGTCCGTGAACCCGAGGCCGTCGCGGTTGCACCCGGGCGGCGCGAAGAGCGCGTCGCGGAAGAGGGCGACGTCGACGGAGCTGAAAAGGCTGCGGACGCGGTCGGCCGCCGCGGCCACCGCCGACGCGGACGCGGACGGATCCGGGCGGAAGACGGGGACGAAGGCGTCGTCGGAGCAGTAGGACGCGCTGGGGGAGTAGGAGGACTCCAGCGTCCTGTGGATCTCGTCGCCGGCGTGCCGGGGATGGTGGATCTGGATAGACGAGGAAGCCATGGCTGCGATTGGATTTCGCCGAGAGGGGAATGGCCCCTGGGGAGCGTTTTCGTTTCGGGAGACTTTTTTTTTCCGCTATAGGAGACCTGCAATTCTACGCTTCTCGGGTGGGCGACAGAGTGCTTCGTCAATGACGTGTGGGGTCACATGTTGTGGATCCCATTTGGCAGTGGGGGTTGGGGTGGAGCACGCGATGCGCGTGGTTGGTGATCGCGCGGTCTCATGGCAGGTGGGGTACACGTTGCAGGACCCAGTGACAACGTGTGTGCAAGACGACAAGCGGTATAGGTCTAGCATGTCAGTGAGAGAAGGACGGTTAGGACTTGGGAGCGGTGCTCGTTGCCGAAACCTTTGGGGGTTCGGTCGCTGTGTAGTGTGAAAGCGGAGCAGAAAGGTGGCCGGTCGGTTGCTTGGGACTGCGGGAACGACGATGACAGTTGACAGGCTGGAACGGCAGCGACACTGGGCCTCGCAGAAGCGTCACGGCAGCCGTTGTTGCTATTCGGCTCCGGCGTCGAGACAACGAGACGGGCCTCTCTACCCAACCCAGTCGTGTACTACGTTGGTGATGTGTCTCAGGACTTGTACAAAAATCTCATGTCTTACAATTTTTTTCAAACATTCTATTTCTATATAGGAGTACTAGCAAAGTACTCAGATTTCACAGCTAGAATATGCAAATTATCCTTTTTATAATCTCTCATCATAATCATTCTACGTATATCAGAAAAAATCAAGAAGTCAAGGTTAAAAATTGGAAAGTGAAGTTTGACTAAACTGGCCCTTAAACTTCTGGAGCTAAGCTGACTTTGGTAGTATGTGCCTGTTCTCCTGTTCTTGATTTGCTGGCACTAAAAAAAAATCAGCACATGCATGCTTTGAATTTTTTTAGTCGTTGTACTAATCCCGTTGGTGATGGCTTGTCACGTACCACGCCACGCCACAAGTGAGTGTTAGGAAAAAAGAATGAATCCACTGTTGACGTGACATTGATGGATGAGGAGGTGAGTGTGTCTGTGTGATCGAGTGGGCAAATGTGCAATCCCCACACGCTCCCCTCCTCTAGAAATTTGTTGGACTTGAGCTCTCACCGAGATCAGCCCCTAATGAAGCTTATTTCAATCTCCAAATGCGGTTGTGATTGGCCAAAAGCCCAAAAGGCAGCATTTTTAGTTGATGTGTCTCTCGGTGGATGAGCTGGATTGAATAGGGGGGAGAGGGACGCTTCACCATTCACCAGAGTATCTTCTGTCAGGTGGATTGAATAGGGTTTTTTCACTTAAACTCCTCCCCGTGTGTATTTAGGTGGAGGGGTTTAAGTGAAAAAAAATCTCAGACGTTGGATCTAGATCCTGTGGTCTTAATTGGTGGTTACATTGGTTGCACACGAAGCTGGGTTGCACATGATACGTTGCCCACATATATATACTAACTAAAAGTCACAATAAAATCATGAAAATATAGGAAACAAAAATTATATATTCTAGAATATAGTAAAATACGAACATCACTAAATACATTATAGAACAACGAATATAACAAAATATATTATAGAACATGACAAGTGCAGTAAGTGAACATCGCAAAATTGTAATAAAAAGATCACATATATACTACGTAAACATCGTACATATCTAATTAAATGTTGGAACCAAGAGAATAGACAATAATAGTTTATTATAATTATACTAAAATAAATAAGAGAAAAGGGAAATAAAAAATAAATAAGAAATTCTATGAATATATACGTGCAAATAAATAAAATAGCTCAAATATGAAATAAATGAATAAAATATGAGGGGAAACAAAAAAAACTAAAAAATCATGCATATACTACACGAACATCACATATATACTGTATGCATATCCCATTTATATAACATGAAAATATTTAAATTCATCCTAAAGCATCATAGATATACTACAAAAACATCTTATTTATATAATATGAATATAAATAAATACATCAAAGGATATCATATGTATTCTACACAAAAACATCTCACGAGAAGTATATGAATAGTAAAAAATAATCATGGAACATGTCATTTATAAAAAAAATGACAACCATAAAATACATCATATATTACACAAACATGAAAAACAAAGGTATAACATATATATAAATAGAAAAAAAGATAGAACAAAACATAAAAAATCAAAATAAATAAAACAGGTCAACAAATTAGGAACGTCACATGGATGCTAATTGAATAAATAAAATGCACCATAGAATATAACACAAACACACATATATTCAGTACCCGAGCCCACCTAACGTGTCGCTACTGAGCCAAACCAGGCGCTGCCCCGGTCTGTCCGTTTTTCCTCCCGTGAGTCCATGGCCCACACCCAGTTTATTCTAATTCTATTTGTTTTCTTTTTGCGTTGTAAATATTCACGTATAATAAATCGTGGGGAGTCTAGGAGACGTATATATATATATATATATGAGTGAATTTTCTGGAATGGAGGGTAAGTACCCATCCCAGTGTGGTAGATACCCACACGCTTGGATGTGTGACACGTGTATGGGTTCTTAGCATCCAATGATTGTTTGTTCGACTTGTTTGATTTGGAAGCATTTTTTGCTGCAGGCTTGGTGTCAGGTGCATGGTTGCTATTCTTAAAAAAACGACAAGTTAGACAGCTCTATAAATAGTCGTGGTTCGGTGTTGAGCGTCATTCTGTGTTGAGGCGAAGAGAAAATGGATTCTTGTCATTCCAAGGTTTGGTTAGCCACTGGTATTTGTTTCTTCGTCGAAAGTTCGTATGATTACAATACACCGTTTCTGCAGGGTGCAGGTAACTTTCACGTCTGGTTACCTTCCACGTTTCCATCTGCTACGTCTAACTTTAGAAGACATTGATAGGCTTGTGAGTAAAGCTTCCATTTTGTTCTTATCATAAGCTCCTATCTTTCGTGTAATAAACATTTTACACCATGTTTTTCGCAGTATGTACCTGGAGTTTTGGTAGAGAGCTATGAAATTTCGCCCGGCACATGTGTTTCTGTGCGTGACTGTTTGCAACGCAGATTTAAGGTGGTGGTGGAGAACTGGACTGGGGATTTTTTCCTAGCTGCTGGATGGTCCGAAGTTTTGAATGCGTTAAACGCTAGCTGCGGCGATAACCTGTTGATAGAGTTTACTGACGACAGGACTATAGATGTTCTTGTATTCAGCGGAATAGTTGGGTTCCAAAAGTTTCCCTCTAACGCCGATTAGTTTGAGATGAATTTATCTTCACCTTGTGACGACAAACAGGTATCCCCGGCAGCCTGCAAAGGAGGGGCTTCTAACGGTGATATCGTCCTGAGAGGTAAGCTATTTTGTTTTGGTTTCCATTCTATATAGTTCAGTTAAATTTTATTGCCTCAACTAGTTTTTTTTTTGTCTCGACCAGTTGGTGGTAGTTCTTGTCAGCTCAACTCGCCTAATGGTGGTATGTCTTTTTCCTTGGGACATTGAATTTAAATTTTATCCGTTGTCTTCTTGATATTAAGTTTTTTTTTTGGTAGCGTTGAATGATGTTGTGTTCAACAACACTGGACGTGCTCTCGATTCTTTCATGAAGGATTTTTTCGAGGATATGTCTCGCAGTTTGGTCCTGGATGCTCCCATGTACTACTGCACGCTAGGTCCTGTTGAGGTTGAATGCGGCCATCTGGTAATTTGTAAATTATTTTTTTTGTATTTTTCCTTGAGTATACTATGTTATTCATTTGCCTAATCTGGGTAACAAATACAGAGCATCGACCGTGGATATAGCAAGCGTTATTTGCGTCCAATGATGCGTAGCTATGCAGAAGCTGCGCAAGCAAGGCACGACAACGATGAGTCTGTACCTCTGAAAATATACGCAGGATTCGATGGAGTCGTGCATTTGTGTGATGGGTGGAGTACCTTTGTTGAGAGTAATATGTTGGTGGAAGATAATGAGGGTGTGTTGAGGTTCGATGGTTCGGGAGAAACAATTAATGTTTTCGTGTACTACTTTTGAGTTCACAGCATCGTCCTATCGATGAGGAATATCTCGCTTCACTAGTACGTTGATTTGTTGTTTTTTTAGTTTTGGTTTGAAACAGTTACTTCGTAACTGTCCAATGTAATGAAAATATTTCATTGAGAAAAAAAATGTCTTTGAAGTATGCCTGCTTAGCCCAAGAGAAAACAAGGTTCTGTTTCTTTGTTTTGTTTCCTCTAAAAACAATGGTCCACCTTAGTTGTTTGGTTTTTTCAGAATGGACCACCAACAGACATGAACTATGCGGGAATACCAGACGTATTCACATCCGTGGCCTGTAAGAATACTAGGCATTCGTATGTAGGTTTGTCAAAATGACAAAAGCATTCAGAATGCTTTGCGTCTGAAAAGTATATTGAACCGCACTGTTGGAGCTGAATTGAATACGACGAAAGTCACATTATACGAGGTGGGGGTAGGCCATCGAACAGTTCTTAACATTATACGTAATCAATGGAAAAATGATAAAACTGCTTAGCCAGTTAGATCCTAACAATTTTAGTAAACATAGTGTTCTGTTATAACTCTACGTGTCCATGATTTAAAAAACGGGGATTAACGCCGCCCTTTTATTTTCTGCTTTTGGAACATAGGTCCATTCACATAACCAGTTACTAAAGCATTGAAAACCGTATGACGTTGTATTTTACCGAAATCACTACAATCAAATGTACTGTTCTGAACTAGTATAAGATGGGGTGTGAGGAGGCATGTTGTCCTCGGAGTTTGCTATGTACTAGGGGGATAGAATATGGGTTGGATGTCTCCACCAAGGTTATGCATTGCCCTATTGTCATTCTTCCTCTTCTTCGTTTGTTTTATGCAGGCAAGAGTTCTATCAGTTTGTGGAGTTATAGTTCTTGCTGCTTTTTACATTGCGATTCAGTACTACGAAACAGCCATGGTGTTTGCAAGGCATATCCAAACAAGGAAGAAACTGTTGCTAGTCTCATATGGATCCTGTGCAATTGGTTGTATCTGTTTCTTGTTCATCACATCTGTTTACTTGTGCGGTGTTGTCAGTTATGAGGTTGTTTACTTTTTTTGTAGTTTGCAGTTTATAATTTTCAGCATTGTAATTTGTATTGCTTGCGCAGTTTAGCATTAGTCAAATAACCACTATTCCTTGTAGGAAAATGTTTCGTTTCATTTGGAGATGTAACACGTACTGGTTGTGTGTTGTTGGTGCATCTGTCTCCATAAAAAATTTAGTGAAGTTTGTTATGTATTTTATATGCCTGGAAACCAATCTGTACTGGTTGTGCGCAGTTGGTATTAGATGTAACAGATCGTGCTTGGAGATCTATTGCTTTCCCTCCATCCAATGAATTATTGTGACACAGTACATACACATGTATGTGGTGCTTGTGTGTGCTGATATTTGTGTTACCTAGCATTCAATGTACCTTTTGAAAGTGGTAAAGTATTCATGCACGCATTGAATGGTTCAACATACATGTTAGTTTGTTTTCAGCCGGCACTATTCAAAGTTTACGCCAGTCTGAATGGCAGTATTCTCTGAATGTCAAGACAGTATTGCGTAGGACACAATGCATTTCTATGCTGTCGGTGGTCATTGTGTACTTTTGGTTGATATAGTACATTGATTGATGGACAAGCACAATGGGAATTTTTTGTATTGTTTGGTAGTAGGGTTGAACACAGTATAAATTGCCAAAGGATTGGAACATCCTTCCCACGATTAGAGTTGTTCGACTCGTATAGGCTGATCAATGGACATCGATAGTACCAACAACGAAGCAAGGTACGTGTCCCTGCTGCCTGAAGCAAAAATTACGCTATTTTTTAATGACTTTCGTATCAATGTTAATGATAGCGACATGCTTCTTCCTGGATCGTGGAATTACGGTGCTGTTGAGCGCGCAATCCGCGATGCCGCCGATCGTCTAGGAGAAAAGATCTTCCTACCAACAATGGGCAAGGTATTCACCTCCAGTGAAGAGGGATACGAGTTCTATAACATGTATTCATGGGAGTGTGGTTTTGGGATCCGTTATGGAAGGTCCCGTGAAAACAAGGGAGGAAAGAGGACGAAACAAGATATAGTTTGCGCTTGTGAGGTAATTTGTTTTCAAACATTCAGAATGCAATTTTACCGTAGTTGCCGTGTGTGATATGTTTAGTGAACACTAAATAAGTGGTGTCTTTTTCTTACTTGTAGGGAAGGGATAGCACTGAAGTAACAAGGTCAATGCGCACTGGGTGTCCTGCAATGATACGTTTGCTTAGGCAAGATAATGATGGTTGGTATGTTAGCCGTTTCGTAGATCATCATAACCACCCAATGTCTTCTTCTAGCGATGAGTGTTGTCAGTGGAACTCGCACAACAGAATAGACAGGGTAACGAAAGAACTTGTGAGACATTTGCGAGAAAACAATGTGAGCGTATCTAGGGTTTGTTCTATTGTAGGCACTATGCACAACTCTGGAGAATATATCCCCTTCCGTAGGCAGTCTATTCGAACCTTATGTGGCAGACTAGCACAAGAGTCAATTGAGGGCGACATGGAAAAGACTATTAAACTTTTCGCCGAAATGAAGGCAAAAGATGTAGGTCTTAACGTTAGCATCGACCTAGACGAGGAAAGGAGGGTGCGTTCTTTGTTATGGTGCCATGGTAGTTCCCGTTGTGGATATGCATCATTTGGGGAGGTTGTCACGTTTGACACCACATACTGGACTAACCTATACAACCTACCATTTGGCCTTTTTGTTGGTGTCAACCATCATTTCCAATCCGTCATTTTCGGTGTTGTCCTGCTCACAGAAGAAACAACAAAAGCATTTCAGTGGGCCTTCAGATCTTTCGTGGAGTGTATGGGCAAAGCACCAAGTACAATACTAACTAGTATAAATTCCTTTTTACATTGATTTGGATTATCTTGTTTTTCTATACAATTCCTACCTTTTTTTTGTTGTTATCGAGTTTACCTGCAAACAACTCTGTGATTCTACTTAGTCCTCTTCATCTATTGTAGATCAGTGTCAGGCTATGAGGGCTGACATTGTGCTCGAACTACCAAACACCAGACATAGGTCGTGCAAGTGGCACATGCTACGTCGTGCAAAGGAATCGCTAGGCCCATTGTACACGAAGAACAACGCGTTCAAAATTGCGTTGCACGAGCTAATTGATGAAGTAGTTTGTGTTCCCGAATTTGAAAATAGATGGGCTCAGTTGATCGAACAATATAATCTTGAGTCCAACTTGTTTCTGCGACGTGCATACTACAACAGGGCAATGTGGGCTAAACCGTATTTCACGGAGACCTTTTGTGCAGGGATGACGAGCACACAAAGGAGCGAAAGTTCTAATCACTTGTTGAAATGCTAATTATCCAGATCGTCACCTATGCACATGTTTGTTTCCCAATATAACCGTATGGTGGCGGACAGAGAAGCAGAAGCATCCAGGGAGGAGCATGCTACTAAACAGGTTAGAAATACTCCAGCTCGTTTTCGGAAGTATTAATTGATCAATTGATATACTGAAGATAATCTTTGTATGACTGCATTTTCTTGCAATACATACAGGTGTCTAGGCAGCTGAGTATTGGTGTGCCAATTGAGAGGGACGCAGCTAGGGTATACACTAGGGCGATGTATGGGAGGTTTTCGAGGGAACTGTTCAAGTCTGGGGCATTCTCATGCGGTGAAAAAAACGATGAAGGGGTATACCGTGTTATCTTGCTTATTGGTCGCAGCGACAGTGGGATGAGTGTGTACAAAGTTGTCAGCAACGCTAACGGTTCTAGCTACAATTGCGAATGCAAGATGTTTGAGCATTGTGGCATGCCCTGTCGACATATACTATGTGTACGTATCATGGATGTTATCTGGTATATTTGTTGTTTTGTTGATTTTTTTTAAATTTTCTGGTTGACGTAGGTGCTTGTTCAGAACGGTGTTGACAAAATTCCTGCTGGTCTACTGATGAAACGGTGGACGCGAGATACACTCGATGAGGTGGATACAAACGTAAATGAAAATGGTAAAGGAATTACTAGGGAGATGAGTGTTGGAACAATGCATGTTGTATTACACGCAGCAGCAATGGAGTTGGTTGGGATGTGTTCAACTACTAGACAAGGTTTTGAAATTGGAATAGAATACATTTCACGGGCCAAGAAAGCTTTGGGTGAAATGACAGTTGTTCTGGAGAGGATGTAGTTGGAGTTGATGGTGAATGTAACGTAAGTTAGAGGGAGAAACAAGGGAGACGGAGTCAGCTGTTGAAAATGGGTCACTAGCTGAAGCTCTCGCGCCACCTAGGGTGCGATCTAGAGGTAGGCCAAAGGAGTTGAGGATGAAATCTCCTGTGGAATTGCAACCTCGAGCATGCAGAATGAAGACGCGCGGTACTCCTATGTCCAATGCTTGTTTAGGTTCGGCAGGTAGTGTTGTTGTTGATACATTCAAGAGTGATACACGTGGCAAGAGTAAGCCGTCCAAGTGCAGGATATGTTCTTCTTCAGATCACCTAGCTACTTCATGCCCGTCAAACGTCATTGCGGACAAGAGAATACAAAAAAGAAAATGTCACCGTTGTGGTGAAAAAGGCCACTACCGCAATACGTGTGGGTGTAAATCAACATACTCAACGGCCAAGTGAGTGTAGAATAGTTTAAGATCTATGTATTATGGTTGGTGTTAGCTGCAACCATTGACTATGGGATAAGCTTTTCGTTTCTCCAGTTGTGGTGCATTGTGGTGTTCATTTAATTGTTCTAAATGTGAGATCAAACGTTAATTGATGGTGTAATTTTTTTGTTGTAATGATTTCAATGCAATCAACAGCACGTACAACAAATTACCCTCCCTACTTCAACAAAACTGTTATTAAAGAAACAAAACCTACTTAGTGTTGTCGATATAACAATTTGAATGTAGTTATTTTCGTTCTGTTGTTGCAGTATGCAACAATACTCATACGCTTGTTTTTAATACTATGTATAGGTAAACTCAAAAAATAAATACTATGTATAGGTCGACTAGGGAGCTTCATTTAAACTAAAAAAATGGAAAAAGCAGTGTCGTTGGCGATGAAAGTTATGTTTTTTTGCATCTAATGTGCAACATAATAGGTATATCTGATTGTAAGTCGTAAATGTTATTTGGTTGGTAATGAAAGTAGTAATCGACAGCGTCTATAAGTTACTTAAAGACCAGGGTCAGCATGTAGAGGCAACCCGTTTAACTGATCCATACCAGCCAACTACTTCAACTCTGCAAGGAAGAAACTACCCTCTGGCTCTACCTGTTTCACAAGAAAAGCTAAACGCTTTGCTGAGGCATGGAACTGGCGTTTCGCCATGACGTTGATTCTGTTTCCCAATATAAACTAGTGTTCTTACTTTGTCGGCTACAACATTCCATCCACCAACCCCACCCCGCCCGCCACCCAACACCCTTTCTGATCTAAATAGGCAATCACAGTTCACAATGTCAGGATGCAAATTCAAATGTTCTGATACAACATCTTGTGATTTCGCCGCCACCACCTTAGAAAAACCACGAGAAAAGGTCGCCATCGACCTATTTATTTCGAAGGTAAATGGACTTGTCTTTTTTGAAACAAATCTTTGTAGCGAACATACCAGAAGGCGGTCCAGCGACTACATTTACTCAAACTAGCATGTACACAGATGTCGATAATGCGTTTTATCTACCTTTTTCCAATCATAAATGCATATAATCCATTGTGTGTCTCTTCGCTTTTGTGTGTGTGGCAACTGTTTTATGTGCACATATCATGTAGTAGATATTTTACATTTGTCATTAGCATGAAACGGAATGGCTTATCGTAGGGTCGTATTTAAATTTGGTATGCCACTTTAAGCTAAGTGTAGAAAGGTACCAATAACTAGTTCTGTCCTTTTTGTCAGGCACCCATGGGCTTCAATCGTTTCTCCTGCATTCTTATGAATGTTGTTGTTATGTCCTTTTTTCTGAATGCCCGGTATTCTTAGAAACATACACTCCTTTATGCACAATACGTGCCGTCCTTTCTATTGGTCAGGACTCAAGCACCAATCGTGGGTATTGTACGTAAAGTTTTTTCCCCGCGGTTGTGTTGGTCTGCTAGCGTGCGGCTGTATATAAAACACCTTATCATGTTTTGTATGGTTTCGTAACGCGAAAAGTCCAAGAGGTTGGCTTCGCACAACACCTATACTTTTTTGTTCGGACCGAGTTTGGTAGGGAACATCTATTTTGTTTAGGTGACTTTTTTCCATGATGTAATGGATAAAAAGTTTCAGTGGTTGTTAGTTTTTTGATTTCAACGCTAATTTGTACAACTAAATCTTGGTTTTATTGTTTTCAGGGATGAGCCGGATTCCTGAACAAACTATGGTGTGGAATGGTCGTGGCAAAAGGAATCATAGGGAAGGTGCAAAACGTGGACCAAAAGAACAAAGTGCAGAGGAGATGGAACTAAGGTACGGCTTTGGAAACTGGAAATTATTCGACGAGATGTTGGACATTGTGAGTAAATTCAGTGAAAGGCAGCTTGAACTAGCGGATTGTACCGGTTTTGGGATTTTTTCTCTCTTGAGGATGACTTTGAAGTTCGATAAGGCTTTCAGCATGTGGTTATTGGGTAGGGTTGATTGTACAAGGCAGTGCATAATATTGCCCAGCGGAGCTAGTGTTAGCATTTTTCCAGAAGATGTAAAGATGGTTTTTGGTGTGCCAAACAACGGTGTTGTACCATGGCACCACACCCTGGATAAGTCAAGTAAAACGATCGAGAGCTTGGAACATATGATTGGGGTGAGGGGACAGGGTGGTTCCTGCAATGCAGCAGCTGAGTCCTTCCTACGTAATTGCGTGGATGGGAATAAAGTTTGGGACAAGGAGTCCTTTATTGTTGCATATGTCATTTACGTGATGTCAGTAATCTCTGATCCTAAAAGAGCATCACATTTGAGAGCCAGAACTTCTTACCTGCTCTTGTCAGTCTGAATTGTATAAATCAATACGATTGGTCAAGGTGTATCTTTGAGGACGTGATAAGTATGTGCAAAGAGGCTCAGGCAGACGTAAAGAAGAAATTGGTACCATGCCCACCGGCTGGTTGTCTACTGTTTCTAACGGTGTGTATTTGTTATGATTTTGTCCTATATTTTTTCTGTTTCAAAGGATGTTTATGCCTGTTTAATTACCAATCGGGTTGTTTTTGTTCACCAGATTTTCTATCTGGACAATATGGATTATGGCACTAAAGCATTGACTACAAAGGATGTGCCGAGGGTGGGATTGTTCAGTCAGCAAGTAGTCTCGAGTTTGATTATGGAGGATTGCGTAACCCAGAATGCAGGGAAACATGCTCTAATCTTCGGTACTAGGAAGGTAATGCTGAACAATAGATTATGTTTGAGCTTTATACCTCTTGTGTTCTTTCAAAATTGTACTGACTGTATAGTCTAAAATAGCCTCGTCAGTCATCGTCTGTTGTGTACCGAAGAACAACAACGCCAAGAGAAGTGTGTCGACCGGGTGTTCTTGTCAAAAAGCACTCGTTAGTGGAAAGTATTCCCGTTAAATCATGCAAAAATGATGGAGAGAAGGAGGTTTGTTTTCATGAAAACATGCCCAATATTTTTATCTGGCAGAAATATCTTATTGTTTTTCTATATTTCACCCTAAAATAGGTAGATATGTATACCAAGGTGCTGGTGAAGGCCTATAAGGCAAAATGCTTGAAACACCTTACCACTGCTAGAATTGCTATAGAAGAAGAAACGGACGACCTCGTGAAACAGCTGTACCGTTCGAGCATAAGCCGTTCGTGCAAGATGGAAAGCAACTCCGATTGCAGTATTGGAAGAGGAGTGCAAATGGAGACTGAAATTCAAACAAATAACCTACCTATAACATGCTAAAAACAAAACATGTAACCGTAAGGATCTGAAAAAATCGATGCTCAGATAAGGGTAATTGGGGAAAAAATTGACCAACCTGGTGCGACAGATAGGGGTGTATTCTGTTATTCGTCGCGGAACCTTTGACCACCTCAGCGGCGCCAAAACTACGGCTAAAGGTGGCTGGGCGGACCGAGGAAGAACGACCGCCGGTGTACCGGTTAGGGATGGCACTGCTGTACCGGGGAGGCGGGCGCGCGACCATCTGCTACTTGTAGGGCCTCGATACTTCGGTGCGACAAAGCCAGCGGCTGGATATGGTGAGAGCGGAGCTAGATTGCCTCGGCTGAGGTTTCCATCGCCATATCCGAGAGGCCTACTTGGGTGGTGTCGGGTACAAAGGTAAGGGGTACCCTGATCCATGATGATCTAGTGCTTAATATCCATTCAAAATCAAAAAGTCATCCTACCTTCCCATCAAGCATGACCGGTCATGGGTCGGCCCATTACTTGAGAAGACAGTGAGCAGGATCTGCTACGGAAGAGGGGTCGATCAAATCCCCCTGTACCTCAACCCCTCGAGTGACGGAAGAGGGATCGATCCAATCCCCCTCGACCTCAACCCCCCGAGTGACGGACAGGGGGTCGATCAAATGCCCCACGATCAGGAGGCCCGATCAGCTCACCTACTCCCAGTATGGGGTAAAGGGGATCTCATGCTGTTACCTGCTCTCGCCTAACACCATGGGCACCCAGTACCTCGGTCAAATCCATCAACTCGTCACCCATACCCAGGTTATCCGTTGATCGTGCGGCCACTGTAGCCACGCCTTGAGTACGGAGGTCGAAAGCACCCCCTCAAATCTCGAATGGGACAGCCCTCGACCGTGTTTTCGGGGATGCGGCAACCAGTTCGAGAACGCATCCTCGACAATCGACATCCGCGACACGACATCAACGACAACAAGCGACGCCGATGCGGTGATGCGGAGGCCCGTGGTTACAGTGCTCATCGAGGTGGGCGCTACGACAGCGATGAGGATCGACGTCGATCCCCGGAACCACCTGGGCCACGAGTCTTCAGCAGGACAATCCAGCAGACCGCCTTGCCTAGTCGTTTCCGTCCACCCCCAAACCTGGTCAAGTACAACGGTGAGACCAAGCCAGAGCTCTGGCTTGCTGATTTCAAGTTAGCATGTCAGTTGGGAGGAGCCGACAACGACCACGTCATCATCCGATAGCTCCCGCTCTTCCTCTCCGACACCGCTCAAGGGTGGCTCGAAGAACTCCCCCCAAACGTGATACATGGCTGGCCTGACCTGGTCAGGATCTTTGAGGGGAATTTCAAGGGAACCTACATACGGCCCGAAAACTCCTGGGATCTCCGTAGTTGCAAGCAGAAGCCAGGGGAGCCCCTCCGCGAGTTCTCCCAATGGTTCTCCAAGCAACGTACCGAGCTGCCCCACATCTCCGACCACGACGTCATCATGGCGTTCGTCGCCGGGACGACCTGCAAGGAGTTGGTGCGGGAGCTGGGACGAAACACCCCCAAGACCGCTAACGAGCTCATGGACATCGTCGCCAACTACGCGGCCGACGAGGAAGTTGTTGTCGCGTTCTTCTATGAATCCCCAGACAAAGGGAAGGCCAAGGTGGACGAACCTGGCGGCTCAAATAATGGGCCCAGGAGGGACAACAACAACAAGAAAAAGAAGAAGAACCAGCTGGGTCGACGCGACGTCAAGCCCGACGATCTTGTCGCTGCAGCTGACCGAAAGAAGCCTCGAGGTCCCCCGCCAGAGGGGGGCATCTTCGATAAGATGCTGAAAGAGCCCTGCCCTTATCACAAGGGAATGGCCAACCACAATCTCGAGGACTGTCACATGCTCAAGAAGTACTTCGACTCTCTTGGCCTCAAGAAAGACGACAAGAAGGAGGACCCACAAGAAAGGGGCGATAGCAAGAAAGAGGGTTTCCCCGAGATTTTCGACTGTTTCATGATCTACGGGGGACCCTCGACCCGACTCAGTGCACGTCAGCGCAAGAGGGAGCGTCGAGAGGTCTTCTATGTTCGAGCCCAGGCCCCCTGATACCTCGACTGGTCTCACACGCCGATCACCTTCGATCAGGATGACCACCCCGAGCACGTCCCCAACGCAGGGTCTACCCACTCGTCGTCGACCTGATCATACTCAATACTCGCCCCACCAAGGTACTGATGGACGGGGGAAGCAGCCTCAACATCATCTACGCCGAGACCCTTGACCTCCTGGGGATCCCAAGGACCCTGCTCTTTCCCAGCGCGGGGGGATTCCACGGGATCATCCCAGGAAAGAAGGCACTCCCGATTGGCCGCGTCAAGCTGCCTGTCTGTTTTGGTACCCCCTCGAACTTCAGGAAGGAAGACCTGACCTTTGAAGTGGTTGGATTCCACGGCACCTACCACGCCATCATCGGTAGACCGGGATACGCCAAATTCATGGCGATCCCGAACTACACCTATCTCAAGCTAAAAATGCCAGGGCCCAAGGGAGTCATCACCGTCGACACCTCCTACGAGCACGCCTACGACTGCGACATCGAGTGTGTGGAAAACGCCGAGGCGGTCGAGGAATCGGCCATCCTTGTGGCCCTCGATGACTTCTCCATGGAGATCCCTGACCCTAAACGGCACGCCGGCAACTTCGAGCCCGCGGAGGACACCAAGACCATCCCGCTCGACCCTAGCCACGCGGATGGGAAGGTACTAACGATCGGTGCCTCCCTCGAGCCCAAATAGGAAGCCGTGCTCGTCGACTTTCTCCGCACAAATACTGACATGTTTGCGTGGAGTCCCTCGGATATGCCGGGCATTCCGAGGGAAGTCGCCGAGCACTCCTTGGACATCCGAGCTAGATCCAAATCGGTGAAGCAACGGCTGCGCCGTTTCGACGAGGAGAAGCGCAGAATCATCGGGGAGGAGGTCGACAAGCTTTTGAAGGCCGGATTCATCAAGGAGGTTCATCATCCTGAGTGGTTAGCAAATCCTGTGCTTGTCAAGAAAAAGAATGGAAAGGATAGAATGTGTGTAGATTAGACTAGTTTAAATAAAGCATGTCCTAAGGTTCCTTTTCCATTACCACGTATTGATCAAATAGTTGATTCCACTGCAGGATGTGAAACTCTTTGGTTTCTCGATGCATATTCTGGCTATCACCAAATAAATATGAAGGAGTCCGATCAGCTCGCGACTTCCTTCATCATCCCCTTTGGCATGTTTTGCTACCTCACGATGCCATTTGGTTTGCGAAACGCTGGGGCCACATACCAACGATGCATGCTCCATGTCTTTGGACACCATATAGGGCCGACCATCGAGGCCTACGTCGATGACATCGTGGTCAAATCCAAAAAAGTCAGAAACCTGGTCGGGGACCTAGAAATCGCGTTCGGGTGCCTCAGGGCAAATCATATAAAGCTAAATCCTGAGAAGTGTGTCTCCGGGGTCCCTCGAGGCATGCTCCTAGGGTATATAGTCTCCCAGCGCGGGATCGAAGCCAACCCTGAGAAGGTAGCCGCGATCACTAGGATGGGCCCGATCAAGGATCTTAAGGGCGTACAAAGGGTCACAGGGTGCCTTGCTGCCCTCAGCCGGTTCATCTCGCGGCTCGGGGAGAAAGCACTTCCCCTTTATCGCCTCCTTAAGAAAACAGAGCACTTCACATGGACCATCGAGGCCGAGGAGTCTCTCTCCAAACTCAAAGTCTTGCTCGCCTCGCCACCTATCTTGGTGCCCCCAAACCCAGCCGAGCCCCTCTTGCTCTATGTTGCTGCAACTACCCAGGTAGTTAGCGCGGCTATAGTAGTCGAGAGGGCAGAGGAGGGACACACCCTATTGGTTCAGAGGCTCGTCTACTTTGTAAGCGAGGTGCTCTCAGAAACCAAAGTGAGATACCCCCACATTCAGAAGTTGTTATACGCCGTCATCCTCACTCAGCGAAAGCTTCAGCACTATTTCCTGGGCCACCCGGTAACTGTGGTCTTGTCTTTCCCTCTCGGGGAGATAATCCAAAACCGGGAGACATCAAGAAGAATCGCCAAGTGGTCGGTCGAGCTCATGGAGGAGACTCTCTCCTATGCCCCTCAGAAGGCCATCAAGCCTCAGGTATTGGCAGATTTCATCGTAGAATGGACCGACACCCAACTACCCCCGACACAGATTCAGGCCGAGCTGTGGACCATGTACTTCGACGGATCGTTGACGAAGACGGGAGCGGGCGCTGGATTGCTGTTCGAATCTCCCTCAGGAGTCCACATGCGCTACATCATCCGCTTCCACTTCGCCGCCTCCAACAATGTAGCCGAGTACGAGGCCCTCGTCAACGGTCTGCGCATTTCCATCAAGCTCAGGGTTCGACGCCTCGACGTTTGAGGGGACTCGCAGCTGGTGATTGACCAGGTGATGAAAGCCTCAAGATGCCACGACCATAAGATGGAAGCCTACTGCAAAGAGGTCCGAAAACTCGAGGACAAATTCCACGGCCTCGAGCTCAATCACATCGCCCGCCGGTACAATGAGGCCGCTGATGAGCTAGCCAAAATCGTGTCCACTCGAGGCACGGTTCCTCCTAACGTCTTCTCTAGGGATCTTCACAAGCCATCTGTCGATCTAGGCTCGGGGGCTCCTGCCCTCGAGCAAGGGATCGCCCCCTCCCCCTCGACAGATCCTCCCTCGAACGGGGATGAAGTCATGAAGATCGACGGAACGATCGCGACACAAACCCCCTCGATGGACTGGCGCGCGCCCTACCTTGAGTATCTGATACGAGACGAGCTCCCAGAGGACCACACCAAAGCCCGACGCGCCAAAACCTACGTCTTGTACGGGGACGGCCGCGAGCTGTATCGACGCAGCCCTACTGGTATACTTCAACGATGCCTCACCGTCGAGGAGGGGAGGGCACTGCTAAAGGACTTACACTCGGGGGCTTGTGGCCACCATGCGGCGCCAAAGACTCTAGTAGGGAACGCCTTTCGACAAGGTTTCTATTGGCCGACAGCTGTCGCCGATGCTACCAAACTCATTCGATCTTGCAAGGATGCCGTTCTACGCCAGACAAACCCACCTCCCAGCCCAAGCCCCTTCAGATGATACCCATAACTTGGTCGTTTGCTATATGGGGACTCGACATGGTCGGCCCCTTAAAGAAAGCAAAAAGTGGCTACACCCACCTCCTCGTGGCCATAGACAAGTTCTCGAAGTGGATCGAGGCTCGACCCATCACCAACATTCAATCCCGACAAGCCGTATTGTTCTTCACAGACATCATCCATCGCTTTGGGGTCCCCAACGTCAT
Organism: Microstegium vimineum; assembly: GCA_022036555.1. Taxonomy (NCBI): domain Eukaryota; kingdom Viridiplantae; phylum Streptophyta; class Magnoliopsida; order Poales; family Poaceae; genus Microstegium; species Microstegium vimineum. The sequence goes on along the minus strand of CM039136.1, from coordinate 46,451,884 downwards.
CATCACTGACAATGGCACACAGTTCACTGGCCAAAAGTTCTTGGACTTCTGTGACTACCTCAACATTAGGTTGAACTGGTCTGCAGTTGCCCACCCTCGAACTAACGGCCAGGTCGAGCGCGCCAATGGCATGGTTTTGCAGGGTCTCAAGCCAAGGATTTTCGACCGACTAAACAAACACGGCAAGAGATGGGTCGATGAGTTACCCTCTGTCCTGTGGAGCCTCAGAACGACCCAAGTCGAACTACAGGGTTCTCCCCGTTCTTCTTGGTCTATGGGTCTGAGGCCGTCCTCCCCACTGATCTCGAGTATGGGTCCCCCCGACTAAAAGCCTACAATGAGCAAGCCAACGCAGCAGCTCGAGAGGACTCCCTCGACCAGCTCGAGGAAGCCCGAGACATGGCCCTCTTCAAATCGGCAAGGTACCAACAGACGCTTCGACGCTACCACAACAAGCACGTACGCAAAAGGGACCTCGACGTCGGCAGCCTTGTACTGCGCCGCCAACAAAGTAGCAAGGGGCGTCACAAGCTAACGCCACCTTTGGAAGGACCGTTCATCGTGGCAGAGGTGCTAAAGCCAGGGACTTACAGGCTGAAGAACAGCAAGGGCAAGATCTACACCAACGCGTGGAACATCGAACAACTACGTCGCTTTTACCCTTAGGCCTCAGGGCTCTGTACTTATATTCATGTCTCGATGAATAAGATAAAAAGTCTTCTGATAATCGAGCTACTCGTAATGTACTTTTCTTTATCACGAAGCACAAGGTAGCCTCGACTCTATTTCCATAAAGATGAGCCTCCCTCGGGGGCTACTGTTGACACAAAAAGCGTCAGGATCTACGAACACCTCGGGCTATTACCCAAAGCTCGGTATCCGGAGGCGTGCCAGTCGATTTGACCAGTTAATCGACAAGGACGATAACTAGAACAAGATCTAATCTAGACAACAGCGATGCGCCCGGATGCTAGGATTGAGGCTTGATCAAGATAACTAGAGCAGAGCTGAACGAGGCAACAACGATGCGCCCGGATGCCAAAGCTCAGAGGTACTCCCACACGGAACTTGCAAAGATTTGACGGAGATCAAGGTGATGTAGCCCGTCGAAGCTTGAAGAACTCGTTAAAAGCTATAACTAATGCAAAAAGGGTAAATTGCGATAAAAAGTAGAATAAGAGTAAAATTGGTTTGTTTGATATTGGATTGATATCTTTTTCGTGGCCCTTGGGCACATATTTATACTCCCGCATGGAGAGTTGTACAAAGACACGACACGTATCCTTCCTAAAACAAACACACCTATTTTAAAGGAAAACAAACGACTCATGCAAGAGTCAGACTCAAACTGCTATAATAATACTGGTATAAAATCACCAGTTTCCTTATGTCTTCCTTTCGATGGAAACTTTCCATCGGCAGATCCCTTCAATCTGCGACTTCCTTCTTTGACCACCAGCAGTCTTCTGCTGACACCAAGCGCTAAGTCACTCTATCGGCACCTCATGCCCATCGGCATCGCTAATACTCCCCGATTGGCAACTTTGTACTGATAACTATCTTCACCAACTTATCGGCAATCGGCAACCACTCTCCATCAGCATCAGCTTCTCATCGGCAATCGGAATCCACTCTTCATCGGCCATCGGCAATGTCTCCCATCGGCAATTGGCAATGCCTCCTTGTCGGCAATCGGCACCAGCAACCAGCAACTTCACAGCTTAAGCTATTCGACTTCACCAATTAACCTTTGTCGACAAAGACCCAGTCTCCATCGGCAATACACTTAATCTTCCCGCAGCATATTCCCATTGGCATTACTGGCTATGCTTTCCCGATGCCGATGGAAGACGGCTGTCGACCAGTCAAGCCTTAGCTCATTTGACACGTGCTGAAAAACGGTGTCAACAGCTACAGAGGGGGGAACCCCCTCAAGTCCCCGGAAAAATCACTCAGTTTTTTCAAATGAGCTTGATGTCACTCAACTCCTCCACGCTACCTAGAACTCACGTCTCTCTTAAGAATAAAACAACTCATGCCGGCAAAGGGGCTAGGGACGGGTCGAGCCGAAAACAATCACCTACGCCTCAGGGATACGGTTACTTTCACTCGACTTTTCCCCCCCTCGAGGCCCATGGGTTCGTTAATAGCTTAAACGAAGACAAGTAAGGGCAGCTAAGAGGAAGAAACTCAAGCTGAACAAAAAACTAAGTCAATAACTTTTTAAAACATCCAAATGTTTTAAAGCCCCTCGGGCCACGATCAAACACAAAATGTTATAATCTACCCCATTACATGGACCTTTTTTGTCCAGATCTGGCTCAGGCCTCAACTACTCCCATTGCCATCGTCGTCTGTCGAGGGAAGCACCTCGGGCTCGAAGAATTTCGCCAAATCGCCACCAGGCACCTCTGCGGCGTCGATCAGCTCATGGCATCTTGCCATGTTCTCTTCGTCATTCAACGTTGGGTCGACGACAAAGCCGCGAGCGACGATGTTGAGGTCGTAGGTGTAGCCCGAGCGGATGACTGCGAGCGCCCGCTTCACACCTATGTGAAGAGCAGCACAGACCTGCTCCGTCACTTCACGAGTCATGGCGAAGAAGCGGCGCACGAGGGAGTCTCCGCGCACGTCGCCCGCAACCGGCAGCTCCGGCTCGACCCCCATGCCATCGCAGAAGGAGGAGATGGCGTCCTCGAGCCTCTTGTTCAGGGCCGCCTCCGCCCAGTGGAGGCTCTGGAGACTAGTCAGATCCTCATGGGCTCGGGCCCTGTCTTCCTCGATGACTACCAGAACAAACAGAGAACTCTGTCAAAACCAAAAAATAGGGGAAGGGTCGAGACCAAGCAAGCTCAGTAATGTTTCTAAAAAACTCACCTTGGGCGTGCATTTCCAGGGTGACATAGGCCTGCTCAACCTCTTGCAGTTGGCGACCGACGTCGACCAGGGACGCAGCTTGGTCATTCTTCTCACCCCGGAGCTCCTCGATAAGCTTACCGGTGCCAACGAGGCCCTTGTCTTGGCAGCCACATCCTCCTCCAGAGCAGCGATCCGAGCCTGAGCCTTCTGCTCCGCGACGTTCAGCGCGTCGCGGTCGCAGGAGACGGTGTCGATGTCCGACTGGAGCTCCTGGACCCGCTCCTCGAGAGAGGCGCGGTCGGTAGCCGCCTGCGTCAGATTGCCCTCGAGTAGCCGGGCACGCTCTGTCGCCTGAGCCAGCTCATCCCTCAACTTGGTGGCCTCCTCTTCAGCCTTGCGCTAGGCCTCTCGGGCGATGTCCCGTTCCTGCCCAACCTTGGCAGCCTCCTTGAGGGCGGCTCCAGCCCTCGACCGTGCCTGGGAGGCCTCCTCCTGAGCGGCCTTGGCCCCCCTCTGCGCGGTGGCAACCTCGCCCCTCGCCTGGGTGGCCTCGGCTTCCGCCTTCTCCAGCGATGCGCGGAGGATGGGGAGCTGGCTCCACTGCTCCCGCGACTGAAGGATGAACTAGGACTTGTCATGAGACCTCGCTCTCAGTGCCTACCAAGGATAAAAGGGAAGGTCACAAAAAAAGGACAGCAAAACAACCGAGATAAATCAGAGAGAAAGAACGAAGCTCACCATCATCCCCTTGAACATATCTTCGGAAGCAACCCCCACCGCCATGCGTGTCACGTGGTCAAGCCACGCCCGGAACTCCTCCAAGTGCTCCCACTCCCCGAGCTCGGCTTGAACGTCGAGCTCGAAGAAGGTGCCCGCCCTGGATCTCGGGGGTCGGGCATCTTGAGCACCTCCTGCACCCAGAGATCGCTCCTGTGGTCGACCCTCCCCCTTACCTCCTGCATGATGGCCTGACCCATTTCGAGGGTGCCTCCGTGGGCCATCATCCGCTTGCCAGGTTGGGGAAGTAGGTCGCCTCCTCGAGCCGGGCAATCCTGGCCTCGAAGCGATCTTGCAGGGCCGCCATCGACCCCTCCGGGTCGTCGCTTCTGGGCGGAGGAGGTCCCCCATGGGAATAACCCTGGGCGGTAGAGGAAATGCATGTTAGCATCTAGGGTGGTGGCCTCTCCGCAGTCCGGTAGCTCATCCCCTCCCTCCACCTCGACTGAGCAAGGGGGCGGAGCACCTCGAGATGTCGATTACTCGACCTCAAGATGAGGCTGAGCTGACGCCTCGGACATAACCACGTCCGGTGCGCCGCTCCCTTGCATCGCCACAGCACTTCCCTCTAGCTCCGGCTGGGGGGCCGTCACCGCCACCATCTTCACCATTGTCGCCCTCTCCGTCGCGGGTGCCACCTCGAGCTCCTTGGCCCGTCCCCCCTCCTCGGCAGGCTGGTGGGGCGACGCCAAGGCCCCTTCGACGGGGGTCTCTACCAATGGCGGCATCTCTAGCATAGCGCCAACCGCTCCCCCGCCCGGCGAAGAGACTGCGGGCGCCACGAAGGGTAGGGTTGTGGTGCGACCCTCCTCCTCGGACAACGCTGACTGCAGGGGAGGAGGGCTCGGCCACGCATCTCCCTCTTGTCGCGCCTTCTACTCGCGCTCAAGCCGCTGGCGCGCCTCTAGCGTTACGAGGCACTCGGGCCACCACGACGGAGTCGGCGCTCCGGCGTCTCCTCTTCACCGGTGGCGGTCGGGTGACAACCTCCACCTCCACGGAGGTTTGGGGCTTGACCCCCTCCACCACGACCGCCACTAATGCCGGACCCGCGCCTTCCGAGGCTGGCGCGCCCTCCTTCGACGCGGCCGTGAGCACAGCCTCGCTCGCCTGTCCGGTAGACCCAGTCGACGCGGTGGACCGACCCTCCTCTTCCGCTGCCCGAGCTCGCTCCACGGCCGACTGCGCCTACCCACGCTCCATCGCCTCTCGCACCCTAGCCCACCACTCCTCACCTGGGGCAAGGGTCGAGGGGGACGGGGCAGCAGGGCCGGCTCCGGCCGCCATCCTCGCCGCAGCCTCCACCCTCAGCTTTTTGGCCGGGGTGGGGGACGCGTCCTCCAACGAGCGCTTCACCCTGAAAGAGGAACGCATACGCGACGGTAAGCGCAAATCGTAACCAACGCGGAGGAAATTCAGGACCAAACAGAAAGGAACTTACCCCAGCGGAATCAAGGGGGCCCGCCCAGCAGGCCTCGAGCCACTCGGGGGCTTCTGAGCGGTACCCCGGGAGCCACTTCTCCCTCCAGTGCTGGCTACGGCGGAGGATGATGGTGCTCCCGGCGTCGTGGCCTTGGCGGGGGTCAACGACGTCCTCGTCGCCGCCGTCCTGGTCTCCGCCTGAGTCGACGGGCCTGAGGCCCGTGCACTCGACCAACTAGGCACCAGCGGCAGGCTTGACCGACCCCTTGACGGGGACTGCGCTGAACGACTACGCGTCCGCCGCGCCACTTCACCCTGAGAAGCCGCGGGACGCTCACCCTCTGACTCGATCCTGGCGGTTGGGGACGACCTCGACATCGACCCCCTCTCCCCTCTGCTACCGGCGGTCGCCCCTTGTCGCTCGGGCGCCGTTCTTTCTTCCTCGAGCCCTTGGCGCGGCTCGACCTGTCCCTCCTCCTCCTCCTGCCCGGGCTCCTCTTCCTGCACAAAGACAATACCTGTCAGGTCCAAAGTGATGGTCACAACCCAATACCACAATACCACTACACCATGCCGTTGTTCTTAATAACCTCGCCACTACTCGTCTCCTCATCCTCATCTTCCTCCAAGGGAGACTCCTTTTCGAGGAGGCTGGCTTGCCTTTGGCGGGACCGGCGTTGGTCACGCTCCATTTTCTCAAGGGCTTTTTTTGCCCCTATCCCTCTTGGCCATGTCCTTGTCCTTTTTGGCCTGCTCGTCTTGAAAGCGTCTCACCTGGGACTCATTCCGCTCCTCCTTCACCAGTGGTAGCGACCCCCGATGAACGATGTTCCCCTGAGGAACACGAGGCGTGGTTAGGAGACAGGCAAAAGAGACGAACAAGACAAACAAGAGGGCATTAATAGAAGAGGGGATGTCATACCAACTGGACATGGCCCTCGTCTGGCACCATGGGGAAGAGAGCGACTTGCTTCTCCTCGAATGCGCCGGCGAAGGAGGAGCGCACTCGATGAGCGATCCTCTCGAGGGGCAGCTCGTCCCTCACGAGCCGGCATCCTGTGAGATCCACCCCTGCGCACATCTTATCGAGACGCAGCGGGTGAGCCTGATGAAAATCCGACGCCACAATGGCCGCCGTAAGCCCCTCCCGCCTCAGACGAGCGATCGCGTCGAGCAGATGCTCGAGGCGACTCTGGCGCTTCTTTGGGACGCCGTGCTTCCAGTGGAAAGGCTTCGAGTCGATGGTTCTCCCGGTGTAAGGGGGGAACACACCATCGTCATTCCTCAAATAGAACCATCCGGAGTGCCACCTCGAGTGGCTCGACTTGATCTTCGCCTGGATCCAGTCGTTCGGCCTCTTGAGGGCGATGCTGCAGCACCCCGCCTTGACCATCTTCCGATAGTCGGTCTCGGCCGGAGCATGGAACAGGCCCGCCTCGAACAGGTGGAGCCATAGGTCCCAATGGGGCTCCGTCCTCAGGTACCCTTCGCACACGGCAGTGAAGACCGTCGCGTGGGAGACGCCGTTGGGGGAGAGGTGTTGGAGCTCGATGCCGTAGTGGAAGAGAATCCCCCGCAAGAGATGGTTGGGGGGGCATCCCAGCCCCGCCCGGTGGAAAGCCTCGAAGCTAACCACGTAACCTTCCAATGGGTTGGGCTGGCGGCCCGCCCTCGGCGGGACCATCCACTCCGGCTGGTCCGCCGAGGTGACGGGCCGAAGAAGGCCACTCTCCACCAAGTCCCCAAGCCACTCTACAGTCGCCGTCGAAGGAAGCCAGGCGTCGGAGCCACGCAAGGTGTAGTTCAGCATGACGGCGGGAAAGCAGAAGCGCTCGGAGGCAGGGGTTGAAGGTGCGTTCCCGATCTTTCCTCTCCTTACTCACGCGCGCAGAGATCGGGCTCAGAGGGCGACGAAGGCGATGGCGAGAGGAAGAAGGCTAGGAAGGCAATGGCAAGTGCGAGGAAGCCAAGACTCTACCCCCGTATTTATAACCGGAAGCGCAACGGGCAGATGCATCGAAAAGGCAGGTAAATCCCCGCATTAAATGCACCCACCTAACACCCCCTAAGGATCCATAGGATCAGCTACGCCTGTCACGTTATCAGACTCCTCGCCGCACTCCACACCGGCTACGTACGGATGCAGCCGAACGGACATCTCCTGAAAAGGCGCGCCAATGGCAGGCGACGGGCAATGATGGGCGTTATCTTCGGAGGTAGGCAACGGACGTCGACCCGTCCGTCAAAAGCACGGGGGTCGATGGCTGGTCCAGCGATCACGGGTTCGACAACCACCCTCGAACGGTCCTTCCTAGGGAAGTAAAACGGACTCCGATCCACCCCCAAATCTCGAGGAGGCGAAGGCTGGCCCTCGAACAGGGTTCGACAACCGCCCTCGAGTACCCGAGTCAGGGATGACCTAGGGGGAGCCAGCACGAGGCCCAGCTCGAGAACGAACTCTCGAGACCCCCCGGGATATATCCGAGGCAAAACCCAAGAATACCTAAGGACCCCTACGACGGGAGGCATCGAGCCACCGACTCTCATCGAGCAGAGTTGGCACCTAGGTAACCCACGTGGTTTCGCTTAATGAGGACGCCTCAGGGCTTCTGTCGACCCCTATCGAATGGGGCACGAGTTCTCACTTGGATCTCCTCGTTACCAGCTCGTAGAGGACTTCGAGGCTCGTCCAAACGAGGATAGCATGATGCTCTTCACCCCACAATCCGAGCACAAGGATCCATGGGAAGGATGCTAAGAGGTAGCAATGCTCCAGCCGCACAGGGCTCAGGGGCTCGACTATGCACGGTCCCCCTCGACGAAAGAGGGTTGAAAACACTTGGGAGCTTGACGGCTAGAGCCGACCCCTCGATAGGGCGCTACAACTCCAGTTAATACCAATCCCTCTCGATAAGACACAAATCAAAGCCCCCAGAGGAATTCTTAATCACTCCTCTGGGGCCTCGGGGGCTACCCCCGCGGGGACGCTCACGCGCCCCCCACGGTGAAATAACCTAACGAAACCTTGCGCCTCGAGATTAGGTACTTCAACTCCACTTCATGTTAACAAACCCCACAGATCATCGGCAAGAGCCTCTATACGGATTCACCTTATCCGCATAGAGGCTCAGGGGCTACTGTCGGTTACAAAGGTAAGGGGTACCCTGATCCATGACGATCTAGTGCTTAATATCCATTCAAAATCCAAAAGCCATCCTACCTTCCCATCAAGCATGACCGGTCATGGGCTGGCCCATTACTGGAGAAGACAGTGAGCAGGATCTGCTACGGAAGAGGGGTCGATCAAATCCCCCTCTACCTCAACCCCTCGAGTGACGGAAGAGGGATCGATCGAATCCCCCTCGACCTCAACCCCCCCAAGTGACGGACAGGGGGTCGATCGAATGCCCCACGATCAGGAGGCCCGATCAGCTCACCTACTCCCAGTATGGGGTAAAGGGGATCTCATGTTGTTACCTGCTCCCGCCTAATACCATGGGCACCCGGTACCTCGGTCAAATCCATCAACTCGTCACTCATACCCGGGTTATCCATTGATCGTGCCGCCACTGTAGCCACGCCTTGAGTACGGAGGTCAAAAACACCCCCTCGAATCTCGAATGGGACAGCCCTCGACCGTGTTTTCAGGGATGCGTCAGGATCACGCAGGCCTCGATACTCCTCGATCCGGGGGCTCGACCCTCATCTCCAACCACTACGGCATGGAACTCGTCCGCTCCGTCCCGCTTCAACTGCGGAGCCCGTACCCGTCTACAGGAGACCAATCGTTCCACGCCATGTCGTTCGACAGCGACCAGTCCGCCATCACCATGCCCCGAAGCATCAGAAGGACAGGAAGAGCATGCCGCAACAGCAATCGACATCCCATCGCAAGCATGGTGCCATGGACGCGCCTCCCATACCGATACGAACTACGGCTCCTGTACTCTCAAGCCTCCCCTTAGTCTATAAAAGGGGACGCTGGGATAGTAGAAAAGAGGGGGGAGAACAACAAGACATCTGTTCGCACTTGCAACCATCTAAGCAACACCTATTGGTATTCGCAGCAAGCTCACTAGCATACGCAACAGAGAGTCATATCCGAACACAAGACAAACCAATGATTGTTTGATCAACATCTCAAGCAATCAACCGAACCACCTAGGACAGCCTGGCTAGCCTTAGGCCTCGACCCCCCCCCCCCCCCCCCCCCCGAGTTCATCCGTATAAGCCAACTGTGCTCCCCCTGTACGAGCACTTCGTGTAAGATAATACAATTCTTCCTTCCCCGCTGGACGTAGGGTCTTCTTTGCCCGAACCAGGATAAATATTGTGTTTCTCTTGCATCACATCTGAGAGAGGGAGCACGTAATAAACAAATTTACTAGTTGGTACAGACGAACACGGACGGCCTCCATACGAAGGGACTGGACTACAACTAGCTTCGTCCAAATGCTTATGAGTGGGGCGTGGACTATAGTGGGTAAAGGACAGAGAGTTCGTTCAAAAATGCCAAACAAAACGAATCGTTCAAATATTCGTATGTCATGGAGGCAGGCTGACAGCTGAAAACGAATCGTCTATGCATGCCCTGCATATATGTTGCCTTTCCTTGAAAAAATTGTGCTACATAGAGAAAGGTAGCCGGCACTTTTTAGACACATTGAAAATTCCATAATAACTTGTATTACCGAAGAAATTAACTGGTAGAGAAAAAAATTACTTTGTCAAATGTTGGATAAAATAGGCCGTCTACTACATCCGTCACAAAAAAGAAACAATTCTAGCTATAAATCTAACACAAAAGATTAAGCATGGTAAACGAGGCATAACGTAGTATTAAGGTGAGTACATAATTTAAGTTGGGGTCGGTACTTTGGAAACAGAATAGACACATCGAGTTAATTAGACATTTTAGTAGTTCTCAATGACTAGGTGACACGATTAAATAAAACAATTTGCGACAGCCACAATAATCAATACTTTCTACTGTTATGACACGGACGCCCGGCGTAAAAAATACAGTCCGCACTGATTTCTATTAGTGTACCTCGCCAAAACTTAACTAGCCGCATGCTCTTGAGTGGGTCGTAGAATATAGTGGGTCAATATCTCTGAGCTAGCTCAATGATGACAAAGATATACAGTGTGGCGCGCAAGCTTCTGAGTCGCATCTATTCTCTCTTCTCTAGAAAAATGTTACTTTTTTAAAAAAAAAGTGATAGACATAAAAAAATATAGCAGAACATTTTTAGATGCGTGATCAAGATGGTTAATAGCGTTACGAATATTATCCGTCACATCTGCATTTTATAACCAAAGTGGGGGCAGGCTTTCTTACACACGATAGGACTACACGATTATAGCATATTCGCATACCACCTCTATGAGTGAAAGCTGACCTACAAGGAAAAGCTTGCGGTCTAAATCAAAAATGCAAATGTACAGAAATAATCCCCTGGGTAAATGAACCGCATCGTAATTTGATGCCTACACAATAATCTCGTATTACAGTAATCAAAAGAGGGTTCGGCAAAGTTAACAGAAAAAAAACTGCAGTTGTTTGAATGGAATCGTGAATATTTTACAAGCTTTTTACTAAGCCTGTTAATAAAGAAGAGTAAAAAGAACAGTGTGCTGAGGTATGAGGTTAAAAAGGACGATGACGATTGTACACAATCATTCGGTACTGGGACAAGGTGTGCAGGCGAGAGTGTGCAGGGGAATCAATCTAGTAGCGGTAAGAATCAGACGTGCAACCAAGAATGAGTGTGGCTTTTGTCTACTTTGGGTATATGTGGTCCATGATGGGTATCTACCACATAGGGGTGGTAGCTACCATCCATTTCATTTGGATATTTCTAATATATATATATATATATATATATATATATATATATATATATATATATATATATATAATGAACATCAAATAAAAAAATTAGAACATCACATAGTACATTATAGAACATTACAAAGTACATTATAGAACATCATATTCATATTATGTGAACATCTAAAAATACATAATAGAACATCATATGTACACTATATGGACAACACATGTATATAATAGTATATTTCATAAACATCAATAATATATTTTAAATCATCATGTGTATACTACACTAACATCATATTACATATATATTTCTTGAACATCACACAATATATTGAAGAACATCACGTGTACACTACATAAACATAAAAAAATATATTATAAAACATCGCATGTATACCACGTGAATATCACATGTATACTGTGTGAACATTATAAGTATATAAAACATCACATACTCATGAGTATGTTAAAATTAACCATAGAACATCGCAAAAATATATCATAGAATATCTTATTTATACTACATGAGCATCAATATTTGAAAATAAAAAGATTTAAAAAAATATTAAAGTAAATATATTGGTAAATATATAGGGTAAAAAACAAAAATATAAATATAAATAACAAATTGTAAATAAAAAAATACTAAAAAATAACTCGATTATACTATGTGAACATAAAAAATATCATACAACATTATGTATATAGTATACAAACATCATAAATATATATCATGAAAATGTAGAAATTAAAAAAGTAAAATTATGTAGTATCCACTCTGTCTTAATGTATAAAGTGTAACCACTTTTTATTCATGTTCTATAATATAAGGAGTGGTCTTGTTCTTGATCTATGAACAAGAGGTGGTTAACCTTTATATACTAGGACTAAAGAATATAAGAAAAATAAATATAAGCAAAAAATAAATTAAAAAAATAATAAAGAACAACAAATTAATGAAAATAATAAGAGAAAAAAAACAATGAAAACAAAAGGTGAAATTAGACTATACCTTAAAAAGAACATTATTAGCGACCAATAACCTAACAATTAAAAATAAAAAAGAAACAAAGGACATAAAAAAGGAAAATATAATTAAAAAATAAAGGTAAAAAATAAAGGAGACTAAAAGGGAAGAAAAGGAATAAAATGGAAAAAAAAGGAAAGCAATGAAATTAAAAAGAACGACATATCATGAAAATAAAATACTCCACATAAAAGAAACTGAAAACATGAAATTAATAAACAACGAAAGAAAGAAAAGAAAACTCGCGTACAACAGTGGAAAAAGAAACAACTAAAAAAAGAAACTGAAAAAAAAGAAATAAAAAAGAAAAATACCACATAAACAAAAAAAAAGAAAATCAAAAGAAAATGTACACGCAAAGAACTAAAGAACAGAAGAAAAAGGTTACGTACCTGTCTGTGAAAGCGTCGGGAAAGCGTTGGAAAAGCCAGGACTCGCTTCATGGGCTGTCCAATGTGGGCCAGAGAACAATTGGGCTGTAACCGAGAAGACATGGGCGACGACGATTCTCGGTACGACAGTGGTTTGGCTCTGGGCCGTGCTCACCGGCGGATGCCGGATGGGCCACGCTTCGCTGTTGGGCTGATTTGGATCTGACTTTTACCACGGGGCGCATGGGGTCGGCGAGGGACTCCCGTCCGACTGGTCGGGGTCGGACGGGAAGATTTCCGCCAGATTGCTGCCTGATCCGTACAATGCAACGAACACAGACAGACAGACAGAGTTCCTTCAGTTTCTGAACAAGCTGCTCGGATTCTTACGTAACTCCTACTACTACTATATTATATATTTATATACTAGTATAGTATACAAAAGTATTCATAAGTTTGCTCTGATTCTTGCTGCAAGGTTCATTGCAAAGACATAGAAGTACCCTGGATGAGTTGCAAAGGCATAGGAAGAACCGAAACCTTCATGCCAAGGTCTGTGTCTGTGTAAACTTCACGGCGCTGGCGTTGGAGTCCCTTTCACTTTCAGCGCAATGAAAAGCGGCAGCGGCACCTTTGATGCATTTGCAAATTTCCGTCACTGCACAAGTCATGATTTTCATCACGAAGCTATCAGGCTGGTGGTCTATGGGAAGCAAGGCTAAAAGTATCACCGGATCAGTTGGACCCCCTGTTCCTGGCTTCCTGCTAATCATTTTATGACTTGAATACTAACCTGCTCTGCTGCTATCAGAAGAAGAGAAAAAAAAAGAAGCAGCAGCAAAATCCTTCACTACAATCAATTAGTCTCGGTAATGACCCCATTTACTGTTCTTTGTTCTTTGTGTCTCGGTAACCATTCCCTTCTCGGAAATGAACAACAATCTTTCCTCTTCTAATCGGAGTAGTATCTCAATCATGCGCGCGTTTGCATTGCATCTCCTTTCTGCCACCACCGCATGTCTGGTCTCTCTCTGAACACTGAAGAGACTGGCGACGAAAGCTTGGCACCGTTCTGTTCCTTCCTTCCCATCTAAAGTACACACCAGCTCTGCTCTGATGAACATCAGCTACAGCTGCCCAGTTGCGGTTGGCTTCTGCAGATTGCACAAACAACTCCCTTTTGTAGTTTGTTCACTCAAGAAATGCAACTCCCCTGTTTCTGTTTTCTCTCCAAAGGTTGAATGAAACATTCTCAATAATCTACTCTACCCTTGTGTTGGGAAGCCTCTGAAAGTTCTCAATGAACAACAAGTTGCTTATACAGATTGGCCATTCCATTCATGTTACTGACTGACTGTTGGGGGAGCGAGGAGCTTGAAGCAACACGCTCAGCCTTGGTTACCTCATGCTCTCGCAAAGCTTCATTCCTTAGCTAGCTAGGTTACTTTGCAATGCAAGGCCGGCATGCATTCAGTTCTTCTTTGGTGTCGGAAACATGCTAGCTAGCTTACTTTGCAATGCAATGCAATGCAAGCCCACAGTACAGTGCGCAAAGACAAAAGGCGGGCGAGCAACCGAAAGGCGGTGCTCCCGTTCAAAAGAAGAGAAGCCCATCATCCATCAACACTGTGCTAGCAGCAGTAGCTTGCAAGTCACTCCTTGCCTCTCCCACGGTCACGGTGAATTTTATTTTATTTTGTTTTATTAGTACTACTACACTACACATGCATCCGAAAGGACGATGTAAACAGTAACAGCAGGAAGTTACCAGGGAATCAAAGCGTCTACGTATGGTTTGCTTTAGACAGTCGTAGGAGTAATCAAAAGATTAGATTCGTGGGCGGTCGCGAACCCCGAGGCTAATGATAGTTTAGTTTAAGTAGTTGGAGACTAGCAGAGAGGCTAAGGAGTCAGAATAAGGGCATCTCAGTCAGTCAGTAGGCCTCTGTATTGCATTGGAAATTCTGCATCGAGGAACAGTAGTATCTTTTTCTTTCTTTATTTCTTTCTTGCTTTTGAGATTGTAGCTACTACATAGAAAATGAGGACACACTTGTGTTCTTCAGAAGAAAATTTCCCTTGAGCCTCATCTCAGCACAACACAAACCTAGAAAGAAAATTCCCTGCCATTGAATGGAAATGCAGTTTACATGAGCAATACTTGCCTCCAAGTAGTACTGACATGCACTATATTAGCAGTCAACTAGCTAGTGATGATAGGGTAAGGGACACTCACAGTTTTTAAGTACAATTACAGGCAAGGCAGACAGGCCATTAAACAACGTCAGTGGTTGATAGTCGGCACTGTCAGAGTGGCCGTGAGATTTGGTAGTGTCAGATGTCAGTCAGATTAGATGAAAGAAGCAACAAGTAGAGAGGAGTAGTAGTCACGGAGCAGTTAGCTAGTAGTACTACGCAATTGTTGATTTCAAGAAAGTAGGTTTTGCCACAAAAAAAAAAGATCTAATTATGTTTTTTTTTCAAAGGAACATGGTGATTCTAATCGCCTTGGTACCACATCGAAAACTACAGAAAACCTAAATAGAATAAAATAAAGAAAAATAGAGTTGTTATATATTTCAAGTGCCTAAATTATCATGAAATAATGTTAGAATTTATATTTTTTTCTATAACCATACAATGATAAAAGAGTACTCATGATAAAATTACATGTTGTCGCAAAAAAAAAAAACATGTATGAACAACAACAAAAAATTAGACAACTGAAATAAATATAGTAGAAGGAATGAAAAATGCTTTTGGCAAGATAATGCAGTGCCAACCAATTGCCAAACCGAGCTAAGCAAACCAAAGCAAAGGTTAAAGCACGGAGTAAAAAGCTCCCTAGCTACAACTAGAGATCAGGTCAATAGACTCAAATGCTGAAGGTGAAGAGCTACATAAATTCAAGAACACCCATTTGATCTCTCTCTCTCTCTCTCTCTCTCTCTCTCTCTCCATGGATTCATTTGCATGGGCGTCGGTGTCTCAGACTGCGGGGCTAGCCGGCGGCAGCACCGTCGTCTCCGACGAGAGAGGCCGGGGGCTCTTGCCGCCGCCGATGCTCGGGCTCCAGCTCCCGCCACCGGCCGGTCTCGAGCACTTCATGGACCCTGGCCTAGTCCAGCTGGCCATGCGCTCCTCCTGCTTCGCTGCTGCAAACGGAGCACCCACTGCAAGCCCCTCGTACATCACCTCCGAGAAGCACCCACTGCAAGCCACCACCGGTACCGGCAGTGGCAACGGCGGCGTCTACGACGACGCACCGAGCGCCGAGGCCTGCTCGTCCAAGGCACCAGAGCCGGACTCCAACTCCAAGACGAAGAGGAAGCGATCGAACGAGGTACGTAGTTGCCTACAACTCACTACTACAGCTCTTGGTTTGCTCCGGTCGGTGTCCCAACTCTATGGTCGCGTGGCATCATGCGCAGGACGTTCTTGGGATGATTGGGACGGATCAAGATCAAGGCATGGCGTCGAACGCGTCCGTGGATTCTTCAAACGAGCGTGGCGAGGACGACGATGCCAAAGGCAAGGAGGAGACGCCGCCGGTGACCCGCAAGAAGAAAGGGAAGGGGGCTACTTCGGCGGCCGACGACGAGTCGTACATCCATGTCAGGGCCCGAAAGGGGCAGGTAACCAACAGGCATAGCCTCGCAGAGAGGGTAGGTACAGTACACACAGATTTTTGTTACTGCGACGAACTGTTTGTTGCAAATATAATAGAGAGATTTGGTGTTCTTGGAAGTTGGAACATGTATGTATGTGCTGTAGAATGCAAGCAACTGGTCATCACACCTGAATGGATTAGCTTTAGCACTTGAAAATAGACCTGAATGATGAACAGGAAATTTTCTTTTTTGACAGCTGAGAAGGGAGAAGATCAGTGAGAGGATGAAGCTTCTGCAAGACATTGTTCCTGGTTGCACTAAAGTGAGTCTTCTGACCGGAAGAACAGCTCTACTTGACTTTTCTGATACTATAACTGAATGTCTTTGGGCCGGGTTGGGTTTGGATCGATTATTTAGGTAACTGGGAAGGCGGTGATGCTGGACGAGATCATCAACTATGTCCAATCCCTGCAAAGGCAAGTGGAGGTATGCAGCATGGTTCATCTTCAATCCTAGCTTATACTGAAAGTTTCTCTTTCTCATCATCTGAGATAAAGGCAATGTACGTACTGACCAAATGATTCCCCTGCTGGCATCTCGCAGTTCTTATCCAGGAAGCTCGCGGCGGTCAATCCACATCTCGGCCTCAACATAAAACAACTTCTATCCAAAGATGTAAGCAATCTACTACTAACTCACCTGCAGTTCTTCCTGGTTTCTCTTTTCATTCTAGTTTTGAAAGAAATGCGCGCCAAAATTACAAAATGTGTATGTCAGTAAGTGTTCTCGATTTGGTGGAATGCAGCTTTTTCGCGCCCCCAGTGCTCCTTCAAGTTCAACTACTCACCTAGGATTCTCATTTTCCCACGAAATGATGCCCAAACTACCGCCATTGTCGCGGTCAGGCATGGTCCTGGGAGGCGTTCATCATGGCTTGACGAATTCAGATGGATTCAGAACAGCCATGGAGGAGCAACTAAACGGCAAAGACTGCTGCATAGGAGATCATGTTTCTCAGGTTTGCTTAGCAGAATCCCAGCATTTCTATTTGAGATAGACGGATTAGGTTGTTATATATTGCAGGTGTTTCACAGTAGAAATTTAGAGCAATAATTATGCCTTTGCAATCAGGTTGGTTTTCAAGAATCCTAACAAAACTTTAGCCTCTCCAGCAGATGCCTCTCACTTTGGACGGATCGTTCCACAATGCTGCAGCGCAAACGGTGGCGTACGAGGCCATAGTCGGTCCAGAACATCATCTGGGCATGAGGTCTATTCAGGATGGGTTTCATATGTGAAGTTCTTCAGCACAAGCTCCAGCAGTCCAGCTCCATGGAGGATCAGTCTGGTCAACTGATATGTACGTACCGTGGAGTTAGATAGGGACAAGGCACATAACTAGCATTTGTGCGCCATGGGGGGTTAATTACTGCATAGTGCAAAGGCAAGACAAGCTAGCTTGGTTCCTCCATGAAAAGGTTAGCATTGCTTCATGGTTGTAATCAGAGCTGAAAGTTCAGACTCCGGCTATGAATTTATGATGGTGTTGGAAAACCCTGTCTGGGTGGAGTGTGAAGTGAAATTTGTTGTGTTTGTTGGAATGAAACCTCTGAAAATAGACACAGAATTGCTGCATACAGGATCTTAGTGGCAGGCAGCGTGTTGTTTGTGTTTTCATTTAGGTAATAATATATATAGCTATAGTTAGCAAGCAGCACTAAAAACATCATTGGTTATGTTCAGATTAAGCCCTCATTCTTTTATTGTTATTCCTTTTTTTCCCCTGACTACAGTTCATCGTTGTAGATTTCTCATCATTGTACTATTCATTGATTGAAAGGTTGTAATGTTAACTATCCATTCGCCTATCCATCCAGGCTCAGTCTGAACTGCTTCACCTTCGTCAAATAACTCGACAGCTGCAGCTCAGTGACACCCCTGACATCAGATCATCCTACTTCGCTTGTAAACCGGGCAAACTTGACACTTCGGCCATTTATAAAGCCCTGAAAGAGCGAGGACAACCGTCGGATCCGTCCTCTTCCTTCATCTGGCAAAATGCTGCTCCTCCACGAGTACAATTGTTCACCTGGCTGCTATGCAAGGGGAGAATTCAGTGCCGCTCAAACCTCTTCCGCAAGCGCATTGTGGACTCCCCAACTTGCTCAATCTGCGGTCTGCAAGAGGAAACGCCTGTTCACATTGTCTTCCGTTGCCCGGTGGCAGTGGAGTTTTGGTCCGCTTTGGGTATGCTAATTGTCCCTGACAACAACAGCCTCCACTGCCCTGAAAGGTTTGCTAATCTGCCTCAAACACAGTTCTACACTTTCATCATCCTATGCTACTGGCAGCTTTGGAAGAGAAGAAACGGCTTCGTCTTCCGCAATGAAGCATCAAACCTAAATCAACTACTCCTATCATGCAAAAGTGAGGCAAATCTTTGGCGTATGCGACTACCCAGGAAGGAAAGAAGGGTTGCAGACTTGTGGTGTGATAGATTCCAGTCTTCAATGACACCTTCTTAAGACGGCTCTAAGCTTGTCTCCCTTTTTGGCCGTGAGGTCTTGTACGCATCCATTGCTGTAATTCCATCCCCTCCCCCATACTGTATATCTTGGAACTTTGGGTCCTCTCTATAAAGCAGGTGGGGTACCCCCCCCCCCCCCCCCTCCGTTGAAAATTTCAAAAAAAAAAGTGTTAACTATGATTACCGAAAAATACTCTTACTGCTACTGAATCAAGCTGCTTCTGCTCTGGAAAACATTTTTTTTCTTTTTTTTTCCCTTTTTTTATTTGGAGCAAACCTCTGGTGCGGGCCGGGCCGACGCCACGCTCGTCCTCACGTGGGGCTGGCTCGCGGGGCCCTTCGCCGTCGCCGTGAACCTCCTCGCGCCGCTATTTACCGCCAGCTAGCGCCAACCCACCGAGCGGAGGTACATCGAGCACTGCGAGAAGGAGACGGGGAAGCGCCGGTGTTCGCCGTAGCCCGTAGGGGTAGGGCGGAGAAGGGGCGGCACCGGTTTGATCTTTTGTTTCGTTGGTATTTTCCCATGTTTTTTTTTCGGGTTGTCTTGTTTGGGTTTCTCCTTTAATTAACAAGGCAAGGGTTTTGGCATGCCCTAATAGGAGTTGAAAGCAATTACGTACATCATACCTACCAAGCGCGATGGCGGAATCCGGCGAGAGCGGCGAGCGAGCGGTGGCGGGATCGGGCGAGGGCGGCGAGCGCCCTCTGTTGCAGTCGCTGGAACTAGAATATCCTTGCACGAGGCGCCTCCGTCTCCGGCGGCTACTTGCCTGCATCCGAGGCCACAGCGACGTCGACGTCTACGTAACGTACGCTCCAACGAATTGAAACCGTTGTTGATTTGCTTGATTCATCTATCCCTCGACCTCCCCGTCGACCTATGATTTGGCTGAGATCGCACAACGACTGATCGATTATTGACATCGTTGCAGTGCGCGACAGAATATGTATGTGATCTTCGACGTCAAGTACCTTGTAAGGAAGGTCAGGGAAGGCCAATGGAACGACGCTTCTTACTACCTCGGCGGCTTCACCGGATTGAGCTACGAGGCCAGGCTCCTCAAAGTGTTCTTGTTTGACCTCCCTTCCTTCAAGGCCTTCGCCGACGGCGGGATCAGGATGATATGCTACCTCTCCGACTGGCTCATGAGCATCTACAAGAAACCTGTGCTGCTTGATAAGTACCCCTGCTTTGCCACCTTTCTTACCGATGTCCTCTTCATGCGCAAAGATCATGCCAGGTGGAGTCTTTTAATTAATTACCCTCGATCCTGATGCTGTGCTCTGATTGATTGACTACTACTACTACTGCGTGCAGTGCCTTCCTGGATTGGCATCTCGTCACGAAGAAGGCAGCGAAGATGGTCGAGGAGATGGCGTACAAGGCGCCCGACCTCAGGGATAGGATGCAGTACCCACGCAGCAGGAACAGCCTCTACCACTTTATACCCATTGCCTCCAAGTACTGTTTCTAGTTCTAGCTAGCATACTGGATTGATGATTTACTGGCCATCAAGTTAGTTATCTAATTAATCTTACCTACCGTTTGTTAAAAAAATAAAATAAAATAAAAAAGGCGTCGTGTGAAGCATGTAAGCCGGAAGCAGCAATCAACTGATCTCGCCCAGTTCTATCTTCAGACGAAGAAGAGGTACAACATGCAGTGCACACATGAGTGGATACCCTTTTGCATTGCTGTGTCTGCTTGTTGTTTTTATTTTACACTAACGGGCCTGCAATTTGTTTAGGCTATCTTCTTTGAGTCCGGGTGCAGATCATAGCTATTCAGGTAAGTATTATTGTAGTGACAAGGGACATGTCTGGATAATTCCATCTTTAATTTCTAATAACATCATATACACATGATAAAAAAAATATTTAGCTCTTGATTCATACTATACAATTAATTGCTCTGCTTCATGACTGAGCTTTTCAACTGCAGAATCACCACGTGTACGAGGAGAGGCGCTGATAGCTCTATTTGGTATGTACATGGTATATATAGCTAGTTTTTCTTCTGTTTCATTCCTGTAATTATTTTGCTTACCAACTTACTACATGTTAACCGTGTGCTAACGAGATTGAGTGAAACCTAGTTTTACCAACTATTAATCTGCCTGAAAACTACTTTTCCCCTTTTGAGTGAGTTTTGTTGTCTTCTGTCTTATTATTTGCTCATTTTCGTCCTGATAGTGATAGATGTTATTGGCTTGATATAGCATAAATTAAACACTATGTATGTTATGATTTGAATTGGATCAGCATGCAAGCTAACGAAACAGCAACGGCCCCAATTATTATTTATCCCAAGCAAGCCCAAACATTACGTGTATAATAATATAGGGGTCCTTGGCCCTTGCGGGGAGTCCCTCCAAGGTAGGTCCGGGAGTTAGTTATATCTCTCTTCATAGTAGTGAACCTAATCATTGACTTAATCTGAAATAGATAGATTCACTGATCACTCATTTTTTTGGAAAGGGGGTCCAGGGGAAAACCTTTTTATTTCAACTTTTAGTTATTTTGCGAAGTTACTTTTGACTTGCTGCTATTCTATGAATAATGACTGGTAAACTCTTGGTATTCAGATACATGTTTTGAAGCTGGTAGACTTCTGGGGCTTGAGCAAGGGCAATTCCCTGAAGTTTTGTCCAACGAAGGTAATTTGGGTTCGCCACAGTTAAAAACTAGCTTCAGTTTTCAATCGCTGAGATTGTTTCTTCTCTGCAGGCTTTTCGTACTATCAGCATGAGCTAGCTCGTGGAACTAGGGTCAAATCCAGTAAAAAAGCCAAACCTTCATCCAAACCAGGTAGAGTGAATAATGTTTTCTATAACTTTATCTAAGCTGATATTTCAAAATGCTAAGCTTGTTGCTTCCTTGCAGATACGTCACAGAGGCCTGCTGTTGTGGGCTCTTCAGTAACTAACTAAGGCAAGTTGTACCAGATTTCGTTGATTAAACTGGGGCAAGCTTCCACCATCTTTGGTCCGTTTAAGTTAGTTGTTGGAACATTAGATTTGTTGTTATGTTACTATGGGAAGCCACTGCAGATGTCTGTTTAAAATTCTTTAGGCTTGTTAATTTCCTTAGCTTGAGATGTTTATGTGCTGAATGGTTTGTGATAGATAATACACTTAGTGCATCTATGGATGCAGAGGCTGGTAATAATTTTTCATCTAGGAAAACTGCAAATGCTGCCATTGTGTTATGTTTGTCCTTACGAGTTTGTTGTTTTGGGCAGGCACAAAGAGCTCAAGATGCTTTCAGGAGTCTCAACTAGATACTGTGCATCCAGGAAATGATCCAAAGAGGCCACGGAGTGCTGGAAATTTTGTTCATTTGATTGATGAGTACTGAATTGTGATGTGTTCATCAGTAACAATGAATTTTGGCACATACAAATACACAGCTAAATTTATGATGATGTTGGAAACCATGTCTAGGTGGAGTGTGAAGTGAATTTGTGTTCCTTAATGAAGAGCGTGGCAGTATTTGTTTGTGTTGTTATAGTCAATATATATAGCTAGTTAGCGAGCAGCACTAAAAAGTAAAAAAAAAACATATATGTTCAGATTAAACTCTCAGCTTTTTCCCTGTTACCTTCTTATTTTTCTTTTTCCCCCCACCACAGCTAATCTTTGCCGATTTCTCATAATTTATATTAATTGTATACTTTGCTATTTCATGGATCCGTTTTCAGTTCAGTTTGTTGTGATTTAGTGCCAATGTTGATGATTTCGCATGCTCTGTTCGTAACATCATGTTGTCCATTGAACCATTCTAACTTGCTGAGGCATCTGTTCCTGTCTATTTTCAGTTCAGTAATAAGATATTTAATGCAACATATGGCTTCGATAACTTAAACCTCATAGAAAAGGGTCATTTTCATCTTGGCATTCTAGCCTATTGACCATTGGGACATAAGCTGCTTACAGTAAGAACGCAAGGAAACCATGCAGGAATGTGAAAACAGCTTCGTCAAGAGCAACAGTTTACGAGTACCAGGCAATGGTTTCCTAGTGGTCATCGTGCGTTTTGTATATTATATTTCATCATGGGTACTTTAACAAATTCCTAAAATAATGCCGAGTAGCCCACAACACAAACTATTGATCTGATCTCAAGCAGCAGTCTGTCAATAACTAGTATATAAAGTGAGGGAAACAGCACAATTTTGCTATGTAATCTGTCTTCATGCTTTATTGTTTTCTAAGGCCACTACTACCTCAATGAAAAATGTTAGTGGCCAGTAAGTCTCTACACCTACAAAAATTGCCACGGCAGGAACCCGTATAGAAGTATCTGTAACCAGATAATGTTCTTAGCCCATGGCTTTAATTTTACCCCCGGCACTGCTAAATATGAGGGTTCTAACAAAGGATGATGTCCGTGTGAGAACTCACTAATCCCTCCATGGGTCGCTCTCGGGTCTAACTTCCGAGGGCTCAATCACCTCTGTTACAGTGCCTTCAGATGAACCTGCCTCTGCGCTGGCCTCACCCGTTGATGCCTCGGCCTCCTCCGTGTCGGACCTTCCCCATCTCCCACCCAGGGCAATCGCCATCATCTCATAGATCTTGCCACCCAACTCCGCTGGACTCTCCGGCTGGAAATTATGACAAACATTCCAACATTTTAATAAATGATTTTCACCAAGACCATCAAAATCTGGAAATGTATTCCATTGTACTTACAGTATATCCACTTGAGATTAAAGCAGCCTCATATAGGAGCTCAACAGCCCTCTGGGCTTCTGTGCTACCGGGCTCATTTTTGCAAGCAGCCTGCCAACAATAATTTCTCATTCAGATTAGTTCATATAGCTCAATCAAGTTAATTGATGGTGAGCTTGACAGCTGATTCAAGAGGGTAATGGTCTTACACTCAAATCTTTGATAATTGGGTGGTCAGGGTTGATTTCAAAAATCCTTCTTCCCCTCATGAATTCCAAGCTTGATGTGTCACCAAGTGTTTGAGCCTTCATGAGCCTGTCGATTTTGAGAAATGCATATGAAGAAACAGATAATGAATAAACAAAGCAATGGCTCAACAACAAACCTACCTTTCCATATTGGCAGACCAACCGAATTTGCCAGATACAAGAACACACGGAGATGAACTTAAACGCTTTGATATTTGGACCTTTGCAACCTTGTCACCAAGCTGTTGTTTAACCCAATCACATAGGAGAGTAAACTCCTGCTTGGTTTCTTTAGTCTCTTCCTCTTCATCACCTGTGACAATAAACAAGATATCTTCATTCAATGCAATGAAAGTAATCAAACAGTCATAACCATCTGAGCAAGCATAAGCATTTTCTCACCAAATTCTAGATCCTCTTTGCTGATATCCACAAATTTCTTCTCTTTGTATGTCTGCAAGTTCTGAATGGCAACCTCATCTATTGGCTCAATAAGGTAGAGAACCTATATAAAAAGCAAGCAGTACCCTGAGCCAAAGCATGAAAGAAGAAAGGACATGTCTCTCTCGTAGTCAATTGTGTCTATATCAAGTACGTACTTCAATATCTTTCTGGACCAGCTTTTCCAAGAAAGGAGCAGTCTTTGCACTCTGGAGACTATCTGTAGCAATGTAGTAGATTGCCTTTTGACTTTCAGGCATGCTCTCTACATATTGATCAAGACTTATCATATCTCCCTCATTTTTAGAAGAGTGGAACCGCAACAATGGAGCAAGGCGCTTGTGATTCCCTGTGTCCTCAATGCAACCAAGCTTGATAAACTTGCCAAAGCTCTCCCAAAACTTCTTATAGTCCTACAGAACAAATTAAAGAACATCAATATCAAGTAAACAAATAACTCGGAACAAAAAAAAAAGTCCAGTTGTACCTCCTTATCTTCCTTTTCGGCGATCTCTTCAATCATATCAAATGTCTTCCTGACAAGTCGCTTGCGCATAATTCTTACCTGAATAAAAAAAACATAAAATTATCTCTAAATATATCCACAGCAAGAACCTTCAGGATATACAATTTCAAAGGGAGAGAAAAAACTGGCAGGTGTTTCACCGGTTACTTACAATTCGACTTTCTTGAAGAATCTCTCGAGAAACATTGAGGGGAAGGTCATTTGAATCCACCACACCTTTCACAAAGCTCAAGTATCTAGGAAACTGCAAGATGCACGTTAAAATCAATGATTTGTTTCATCTCAATTGATGGATAAGTAGAAAATAATGACAATATATTATTAGCATTGCAGGATGGTGTACCAGTTCACCATCGAAGTCGTCAGAGATGAAGACTCTTTTCACATATAGCCGGATATTTTTGGTCTTGGGATTCATTATCTCCTCATTACTAAGTGGTGCCATGCCTGGAACATAAAGAACACTCCTGAATTCCACCTCACCCTGTTTATAGAAAAGATCAAGTTATTGACTATATACATTGTATGTGAATTTAAGTGTTTCACAGAGTTGTTTAATGAATTCACACACCTCTGTTGTGAAGTGAGCATGGGCAAGAGGGTCCAAAAACTCATTGAATGTCTTCTTATAGAACTCATTGTATTCAGTGTTCTCAATTTCCTTTGGATTTCTCATCTGCATGGAGGGAATAGAAATCAACTGTCTGTTTTCTTCATTATCCCTTACACCCTTGGTACCACCCATCAATTTGTCAATGTGGAGACCAGAGTGATCACAAGTACCAGAATGGTGCTGTTCTAAGTATGAAACGAACAGGCAATAGTAACTCCAGGCTTACCCATATGGGTTTTGTTTCATTTGCTAGTTCCCAGTCCCAATATTTCTCAGTAACAGTCTTCTTCGTTTTCTTTTTCTCACCCTATATGTCAAAGTATGCCTAATCAAATTGCGAAAGAAGCAAGATTCTACAGACAAGGAAGACTAGAGGGAGTTGATTCACAAAAACTAACCTCTGTTGCCTCTTCACCTTCTTTCGGCTCTTCATCCTCTTCAACCTGTAAATCAATGGGGGTCACATCAGAGAAATAAATGAAAAGACAATACGCATTCATAGATCAAAAGGACTGGTATAGTCACAATTCACGAGAATAAGCAAGAAGCTTTGTCAAGACCCTACCTCAACAGTTCTTGATTTCTCCTGCCATGTGTATATGGGGAAAGACACAAACTGAGAGTAGTTTTTTACTAAGCCTTGAATCCTTGAAGGGTCCGCAAACTCGTATTTGTCATCAGGCTATAGAAGACATATTTATGTAATGTAAGGTTGCTATTAAAAAAAACATTTCAGGGCATATCAGATGAACATAGCAACATACCCTTAGAAACAGGGTAATCTGAGTTCCACGTGTAAGCATTTTCTCAGGATCAGTCTCTTCCTTGATGACATAAGAGCTACTGTCAGCCTCAGCTTCCCACACATACTGCCTATCTGATTTTGGACTCTTGGTGGACACCATAACCTGCAATGTGGGTTTGACATCATGTCAACTTAAATAACGATCTAAGCCAGTGCAAAATGAGTAAAAGCTCATTCCATGTAAAATTATTTAAGAAAAAAAAAGCATCCAAGAAATATCTCAAACCTTCTCTGCAACAAGAAAAGCTGAGTAAAATCCAACACCAAACTGACCAATTAGACCATTGTCTGCCCCAAGGTCTTTGTTTTCCTGAAGAGCAATACATTTTTCACGTTAAGGAAAAAGACAATGAAACAATCACATAGACACTACAGCATTTAGGCCATAACCACATTATCCCATACTCATAGATGTATGCACAATTGCCAAGGAAGGTATGATGCTGCACCTTGAGGGCCTTGAGAAATTTTGAGGTACCGCTCTGAGCAATGGTACCAAGGCAGTCCTTGAGCTCATCTTTAGTCATACCAACACCAGTGTCACTGTTGAAACCAATAGCCACCAGAAAATCAAGCCATTAGAGTCTGTTCACAGAACACCAACAAGTAGTTCTGTCAGAAACAGGAACTTACGTGATAGTAATCGTTCCAGCATCAGGGTCAGGTTTAATCCTTATTTCCAGCTCACCGCCATCAGCAAGCAAAGAAGAATCAGTCACGCCAAGAAACCTCAGCTTATCCAATGCATCACTTGCGTTGCTGGTAGAGCAGCAGATAAGTAGCATCCATGAATAATGGCATCGAACGAATTGCTATAGAAGGTGGTGAACATTACATGGATTTCAGCAAAAGGTACTAACCTGACAAGCTCACGGAGAAATACCTCCTTATGACTGTACAGACTATGGACGATCAAATCCATTAGGCGGCTTACCTACAAGGTAGAACAGAGACAGACATACATGTTTCAGTAACCAGTGGTGGCACGCAAATGGAAGCCACACAATCAAACTCGGTCATACAGATTTGGCAACATTTCTGATGAACTACAGATAACCTTATCACATTAATTCCCCCCATAGATTCTCAAGGTGTACGGAAGACGGACGCCAATTAAAAAGTTCCATCTAAAATTACAGTTATTATGGACCGTGCCCATGTCTCACCTCCGCCTGGTACTCGAACTTCTCCCCAGCCGCCTCCTCCTCGGCGGGCTTCTCCGCGACGGCCGCATCGCACCTCACCCTGAGCGACCTCCCCCTGCTTCTGTGGGACTCCCACCTGAGCCCTCTGGCGCACCTCACCGCTCCGCTCCCCCGCGGCGCAACCGAGGTCGCGGCGGACGGCGCCCTCCTCCCCGCGCAGGGCCGCAGCGCCGCCAGCGATGACGCGCCCAGAATCCCGCTCAGCGCCGGCGCCATGGGATGCGAGAGAGGTGACCACGAGCCGGCGCGCCAACGTTCGTAGAGACTAGAGAGGGAGGGAGGGGAGAGGGAGCAGAGGATAAGGGAGGGGGGTTAGGGTTTTTGTAGTGAGCTGTGTGGGAGACCGGCGGGGGTTAAGAGGAGGAAGGAGATGAGATGAGGCGCGGCGCAGGCTTCTAGAACACACTCGGGTCCGAACACTATCACTGTAACTGTGAGCTAGTAGGCCCTTTTTTTCCCTGCATAGGCCCAATAGGCCTCTTTCTTCTGCTTTCATAGCCCCTCTTTCTTCTGCTTTCATAGGCCCATTTATGGAAATGTGATAAAATCATATACAGTACGTGATTGTAAACAATCTTATATCTTGATGATTTTGTGTTTGATTCCATGGTTGTTCTCTACGGCACCAAGTATCTCTATAGAATGAGTTCAATGAAATGAGCGGGATATATTGCTTAGGTGATGTTGAAAGTTAGTACATCTTTAAGGTTATGTTGCCTTCTATGTGGAATATCAAATTCGGTGCCTTCATATGCATTTGAATTTGGCGTCAAGGTTAAAGAGTAATTCCACGTACCAGTTAACCAACAAACTAATGGAAGGAAACGAAATTCATTTTGGGACCAAATAGACAAGTTCAAAAGAAAAAGGGCCAAGAAACTTAACACAACTTTCTTTAGGACCAAGGAACTAATTTTCTCTTAAAAAATGACGAGAGACTTAGTCTCTATCCGGACAGATCACAGCGCTGTGTGTGTGTTTACAAGCTTCAAGCGACGTAACGTATATACAAGTGTCAAAGAATCAGAAGCTGGTATAAAGATCGTGCTATATTTCTCTTTACTGTTCATGAACATCTTATGATTAACATTCCCATCACGCAGAGCTACAAGCCAGAATCTTCTTCTTTTATATCTAAGTACCAGCGGAAAATACTGACACCGACAGCAACCAGAAACCCATTCCATTCAACGACCTCGGGAAAGCTCAGTGCTGTCAGGAGGCTCTTTGAAGCAATCCACATTGCACAGACCCATGGCCCTAATCTTCTCTCCGATCCTGCACAAGAATAATAATGAGGAAAAAAACAAACAAAATTTGCTAAGACACGGCGACGGAGGCAGAAACCAACCTATCAAAGCTTTTCCTTGGCTTTTCCGGCTGCTCATGTTCGAGGATGCTGTCGAAGCAGTCGACGCTCCTCCTCGATCTCCTCCTGTCTGTGCTGGACCTCGCCTTCTCCCTGTGTCCCGTGCTTCGCCTGCGCTTATCTATGTTGTGATCGGTGCTCAGCGTAGGCTCCTCATGGATCATCGTGCTCTTCTTCGATGGCTCTAGCCTCCGCGAGATCATGCGAGAAGGAGCCTCGGAGATGGCGGCTTCACTGTCAGCCTGCTGCTGCGTTCTGTTTTCAGCTACCGATGATGATGTCTCGCGCTCAGCTGCCGCAGCTTCTTTTTCAGATGGCAGATTCTTTATGGTCGATAAGAACTTCTTCAGGTGTCGTATGTACACTGGGAACTTCTCCAGATTCCCATGGTCGCCTCCCTCGATCCACAGAGGTTCATACTTGTGCTGGCACAGCTCCCAGAGCCGCTTCCCATGGGAGCAGTCCACGACGTCATCTTTTGTGCCCTGAAAAATA
This sequence comes from Microstegium vimineum, assembly GCA_022036555.1. Taxonomy (NCBI): domain Eukaryota; kingdom Viridiplantae; phylum Streptophyta; class Magnoliopsida; order Poales; family Poaceae; genus Microstegium; species Microstegium vimineum. The sequence continues at coordinate 46,423,073 of CM039136.1, read as the reverse complement.
TAATGGTCCAGTTTATCAATGATCAGAAGCTATATATTATAAGAATCCTACCACGTGCAGTACATGTGTATGAAGAAGCTTACATGGATTACCAAAACCGGGCATTTAACGTGCTGGATTTTGTCGATGTTCTGCACATGAAACAAGTGTTAGCATATACAGGATGTAAATTATGAGTGATACTTCAGAGAGAGGCAAACCTTGTATATGTCAAACCAGTACGTTTTCTTCACAGAATACATGACACGCAATCCAGACAGTATTGGACTGTGCAGAACCACAGCTCTTACGTGACCGAAACGAACAGCTAGATCAAGGGTTGGTCCGCTGCCAACAGACTGACCATACAGAACAATGTCTTCTTCCTTAGTTCCATAAACGTCCACAAGGCACTTGTATGCAGCCTCTATGTCAGCAAAGGTATTAGCTTCACTTGGCTGAAGATGGATTGTACAGAAAGGTTGTGTCAGCACTGTTATTCCTAAAAAAGGACCAACTGCTAAAAATATGAACTAGTTCAGACCAAAAATCCCCTGAATCAAACTCGGTCGAGCATGAATAATGTTTCAAGGCCTCTTTCGTAACAAGAAAGGCCATGAATAATGTTGTGAGGTGCCCCTCGACTGAAGGTGACATGGTAAGAGCATTATTAGTTTAAAAAAAGACAGAGATAAATTACCTTCCCTGATGACTGCCCATAACCAGAGTAATCATACCTGCGAAGAATAATGGAATTATTCTAAGACAGGCAACTTCAATCATCAAGATTAGCATGAAAGAATTTGCTAAAGCTATTTACACGGCTCAACAAGAATAGAAAACCAGATAGCCTGACCAACATATTTTCTCGTCAATGAAAATGTTCATATCCAAAAACAATTCACATTAATAGTAATACACCAGTAAAACATATAAGGCCTTGCTTGGATGTCCATGTATCCACCTCAATTCGTACTTGTTGGAGTGGGTTGTTGTGAACCCACTCCAACACGCATGGATTAAAGTGACCCACTCGAACACGCATGGATTGAGATGAATACATGGATATCCAAACCAACTCTAAATTATAAGTCGTTCCTGTTTCTAGGTACATAGATTTTCATTACGTATCTAAAAATATAGATGTGTAGCAAAAGCTATGTACCTATAAAAGTCAGATTGACTTACAATTTGGAAGAGGGAGTAGCAAAGAAAATATGAATGTTTGTTCTACATCTACATACAAGAGTTTGGTGATCGAAATGAAATCTAGAACAAATTTTATGATCATACTGCAACAGAATAATATTAATAGTTGATACAGGATGCACATGAGCTGCCTTGGACTTTGTCTGACATAAGGGGCAAGTTAAAATGGTTATTGGCTTCTAAAGTTGGAGCTACTTGCCCCTCCAGTCAATTGCAATTTTAGAAGAGAAAAACTGAACTTGCATGTATTTCGAGTTAATTATCCATACAATTTGCTGATTTCAGCTCAATCAGGATAGGAAACCAAAATAATATTGTATTTCATTAACTTTTTTATATTTTAACCATCTTCTTAAAAATTTGTTTCATGACTATATGTCTTTTTAATCAATCTAGACATGTTCTGTCGACAGCTCCTCCACATCACTCTCTTTGTCTCTTTGTCTCACTTTGATGGGCAGACAAACCCCTGGACCACATCACTGTTCCCTCCTTTTCTTCACACTCCTGCATCTATAACCCCACCCCTCTTGTCTGAATATCCCTCTTGCCCTCTTAATCGTACTTAACAGGTAGTGCGGACGTGCACTCAGTTAGAGCATGGTACTTAATTGTACTTGTTAATTCAATAGAGTATAAAAAGATGTATCTGTACACTTTCTTTGGGAGAATTTCTACTTTGCATTTTACAGCTCATGTTAAGGAATAAAATTGATTTCTCCTAGTGCAAAGATTCAGCCATGTAGGCAAGCTTCCATTTGACATAACTGATAGAGCTGAAAATTGTGTAAGCATTTTCATGGTCAACATAAAAACTAAAATACTACTATATGTAAGACTAGTTTCACCTAACAGTAGGTTCTGTAATGAGCACCCTTGCGTGTTCTGAGCCGTCGTGTGGTTCATTCATGCAGCATATCTGCATCATTGATGTAACATCCAGTTAGCTGTTCTGTTATGTCTGGGTTTGTTTGCTATTTTGCTACGAATCCAATCCACCAATCCTCCCGAGTTTGATCCGTTGATCGAGCGAAGGATTTCATGCCAGGGCAATATCAGGGGCATGTGGAGGGGTCGTTTTACTGTATACTAGTGGTGTCGTTTGTAGCCAAATAGTTGATCGAGTGCCAAATAAATTTAAGACATGATGTGCGATACTCGAATTTAATATACTGCTCCAGCAGGGAAAAGCATGTCCAATGAAAGGTCAAAATGCTGCTGCCATGAGTGGGAGTGGCCCACATAAACAAGTTGAAAATACCTTCAAGGAATAATGTAGATCGTGTAGGCTAATCAAGCAATGATATCAAGCAAACTTTAGTGCTCTACTCTCTGACTGTTGTCCAATGATTAGCTTTCCATCTACAGTGCCTAGTAAAAATTAAACAACCACAAAATTCGTATTGAAACCTTTGTGCCACTTTCAAGAAAAGATGGGCATAGAACTGGGCTACTTTTGCAAGCACCAGCCAAACCAAACAGGATGCAGAATGAGCTTCACAAGAGTATAAAACTATCCTAGACTACCAAGAAAAGTGTCAATAACATCTTCACCTCAAACGGAGACAAATGACAAAAAGATTTCCCAAACACAATATTTCTACAGGCTCAGGATTGGCAATAAATCGATTGTAGAATGAAAAAAAACGTAATTTTCTGCAACAGCATCAGCAACAAGATGTACATCAGTTGCACCTTATATAGATGGCAAACTAAGGCCATGTTTAGTTCCAATCCAAATCTAAAATCCAAAATCCCAACTATTTTAGATTCCAAAATTCAGAATGCAAAATATTTTGGTGGGGTGTTTAGTTCCAACCAAATTTTGGATTCCAATGATAGAGATTGTGATAATGACACACAAACCAATGCAAAGATTCTATTATTTTGGTCTCTTAAGTCCAAAATGCAAAATGGGGAATGGATCACTTTTTGCCAAATATATTTGGGTGGTGTTTAATTTCATTTTGCAAAATGAAGAGCCAAAACCCAAAATATTTTAGATTCCATGAGGAACTAAACAGGCCCTAAATATTATAGCCAAATAACATGTGCAGCTCTCTCATCAATAAGACGAAAATCTGATCTCCGTAAAAGAATCAGGAGTATCAATTGCACATGTTAAATCTTTAACAAGAAATCAAACGACCCCCATTCAGAAATACTATAAGCTAATGAAAACAATCAATGCAAATCGAAGTAGCATGCATCACATGATTTCCCCGCTCAATAACAGTAGATGGACATGTATGATCACTGTATTCATCATATTCAATCCACCACTCAGACAGAAAACCATTAATAGCACAGAAAGCGACAGAAGGCAAACATTTATTTTTTCCGTGAGCGATCAAGGCACGCCCATTCTAAAGGATCAAACCATGATCCAATCAGATTGTGCAGGTTGTGGCCTTCTAGAAAAAATTATGCTCGTTCTTTCATCAAAAAAAGAAAAAAAAAAGAAAAAGAAAAATGTCTCCGATCAGTTTTCACAATACCATTTTGTTCTCCACAGGGAAAAAAAACTTTCTTTTCACAAGATCACCATCCATCCAGTATCCAGTATATGATATAACTAATAATAAAGCAGTAATCTTGGTCGCCCAAAACCAAGTCAAAAGCATCGGCGAAACCAGTCAATCACACAGCACGAGCGCGCAGGCTTCATCACTTACCCCATGAGGTTGACGTGGAGTCGTGCGCTAAGCTCGACGAAGATCCCGTACATCTTGCCGAGGTCGGCGGCGTTGCCGTGGGAGAAGAGGACGGTGAGGCTGGCCCCGGGGTGCCGCACGTACACGGCGATGATCTCCGAGCCCCGCCGCGTCCGCACCCGCCTCGCCTCTACGCCCACGCTCCACCGCACGCCCGTCATCGCCACCCTCCTCGTCGCCACCTTACAAGACGACGACGCATCCTCCACCGCCGCCGCCGATGGCTCGTCCTCCTCGTCGACCACGCCGTAAGACGGCGGGTCGGGAGGGAAGAACGCCATCTTGGAGGCCACGGACGAAGTCACCCCTCCCATATCCTCCAACCTCAGGGCTCCGTCGTCCACAGCCGCAGGCGCATCAGGGTCTTCTCCGGCCGGGGAGGCGGAGGCGTGGCAGCCTGGAAGGGAGGAGGAGGGGCTTGAACTTCACGGTCAGATTCTTTTAGAGGCCCAATTGGAAAGTTTCCAGCTCACAGCTGCTCCACGGAAGGGGGCTGTGCATGGAGTTGTGGTGTTCTTTAGGGATCTGAGTGGAAATAGTCCATTCCTCCAGTCCGGCCGGGGTTTATCGGAGGGGAGGGTTAAAGATTGGCGCGGAATTAGGGGTGCGGATTTGCCGAGTTGCCTTTATATTGCCGGGGAAGATGAAGGAAGGGTTGTCACGTGACCACATCAAGGAAAGCACGTGAGGTCTCTACTCTTTTTTTTTTTCCCAAAAAAAATCCCCTTTTTCTTTTTCCAGGCTATACGTGTAAATATTCCTACATTGCATTTATTTGACCCGGGTTAATAATGACCAAAGATTTGGAATGAAATATAAGATTTTACAATGAAATATAATATTTTCTCCGTCCACCATCTTCACCTTTGATTTTGAATTTGATGTGAGTAATGCTAGTAGCTAGTACCTCCGTGTACAAATACTCCGTATACGGTGTTTTGGTTATGCATCTAGACTAAAACCCTTTTAACTGTGGGCGAAGGTAGTATAGTTTAGTGACCTCTGTTATTTCAATAGAATGTATATATGGCCTGATCCAATCATGCACAACGATTGACACACCCAAAAAGATAAATAAATCAATAATAGGAGAAAACACTTCAGGATTACCATGTGGCTGTGTCAAACCTTAACATAGCCAAATACCATGTGTATGGCTCATTTGGAATGCATAAATGTTATAGGAACTGCGTATGAATTTTACATAAATTAGTTCATTTTTACGGAGAAAGTGTAGAAACGGGAAACAAAATCTTGCATTCTAAAGGAGGCCTTATGTATCAAAGAAATATTGGAGGCCTTATGAATTTTACATGAATTACTTCAGAATATATGTAGTAAAAACAATGTTTCTATAAAGGTCAAAATGTTTCGTAATTCAAAGCAGAGGGAGTATAAATTATTGGATCCGTAAAACTCGCTGAAAATGTTATGTGTTCGTCCAATGTCTATAGAAACAGAAATATATGAGTTAAGTGTTTTTCCTTTATTTTCCGAACAAGAAATGCCTCTGCCCTCCTTTTTATAACAGAAACATTATATCCAAACTCAAGCCGCATCCATGGCCCATGCAAATTGCCTTTTTTTTTCATAATTTCTCTCCGGGTCCTGCTGCTGAGGATCAGATCCAGTGTAAGCTGTGCCGGCGACATGAAATTGGAGTTGGTTGGCATGGCCACTATGACCTGCCACTGGGTCCCTTCACCCAGCTCACTTTTTCAGGTTCAGGCAATCCTGCCATATCATACATGCCAATATGCCGTATTATTGCCATCGTTGCCTGAATATTAGCATATCATTTAATCTATCTATTTATCTATATATATATATATAATATTACTTATACATCACAAAAAAAACACCCATTAACAATTAAATAAAAGTACTATGTTTTTTTTTTGGACGGGAATGTGAAACTCCTTTTACAGCAACACCATGGCGTAATGCTTGAGTGGCAAGCAATGAGAACCTAGACAGACATAGACAAGGTAATGCACATGTGTGTGGAGGCACTGAGCAGGCCATTGTCAGCTGGAGGAATTATTAGGGCTTGTCGTCGTGGCTGAATATTTAAACAAATTTGCATCGATATCATTAGCCTTTTTCTTAGGAAGGAGTAGATAGAGTAACCAAAAAAAATGCTATGAGACTTTCTAGCCCTGCTTTGGATGCAACTAAGCTCTGCACTGTACCCGAGTGGCCGCCGAGCTGAACGCGAAACCCGCAATTTGTAGCATCAAAGGCAGGTACTTGTCAGCAGCCACACTTTCTCTCTATCCTGCCTTTTTGAGTCTGCAATTTCTAGACGGCTTGGCAAGGCACAGGCACAGCAGTTCTTGCAATCGTCTGTCTCTGTTCTCCTTTTTCGACTCTTCGCTTCCATTCCAGCAATGATGGTGATTTCTTCCAATGCTTCCGGTTGATAAAGTGAAATCAAATGCGCATGCTCTCCGTCATTTTGGATGCCACAACTCGAAGCTCAGCTTGTGTTGTGTGTGTGTTCGCTAGGAAGAGGGCATGCAGCAAAGTCGCATTGTTTGTTGGGGCAGACATGCCTGCCTGCTGCTTGGGAGGTCAATCATGAACTGGATATCTTTTTTTCCTGTTGGGTGGTCCACTTCTGGTGGCACTGTGCCCTGCCCTAATGTTTGGTAGCCATGAAAGCTGTCTGAAGAACTCGGCAAAATGCATGCAGCACTGCTGAACTGCACTGGCATCATCATGCACAAAATTGGGAACCATGGCATGCTGATGCTCCAGGAACTTGGGGCATGAGATTATATGCATGTATGGCAGAATCTTGAGGGTTCAGCTGATAGCGTAATACTCGATCTAACCAGCATAGTTAACGCTGACACCATTAATCAATTATTCCCCCTGACTCATTTGAAGGACTCTCAACGGGCCCAAACATTGTCAATTCAGTTGTCATTTGGTACATGGTTCCTAGCTCCGATCAGAAATAATGAAATATACGAACAAAAACAGGAGTCTTGGCCCATTGACTGGCGAGCAATGCATGGGTGTGCTTGTGCTTGGATGGTGCCGTCGGCAGTGATGAGCCCGTCGCCACTAAGCGCGGCACCTCGGCCCGGCCGTCAAATGTGCAAGCTCTCGTCGTCGGAGTCAGCTCGCAATGGGCCCAAAGTGGCGACGATCGGAATCGGACACGGCCGATGACCACCGGCACGGACACCCACTTGGGCCGATCGAAGAAAAGGTGCACATGGGCTGGTGTGGACGAGCCCGCGGGTGATCGAAGAAAAGGTGGGCAACAGGTCCGCCAACATGAAAATTAGCCTGCATTAATTAATCAAAATCAATACAAGCAGGCACAACACAACACCCACTTCACTTGCGTTAATAAAATCAACAAAGGTAGGCACAAACACCCGCCTACGAATGAAATATATATTAGATTATTAATAATTAAAAACACAAAAAATAGAGCCCGCTAAGCCTATCCCGGAGCCCAGCGTCGAGCCCGTGTTGCTGCCTTCCTCGCCGTCGCCGTGGAGCTCATCGCTGATGTTGTGCACCGCTCTGCCATGCCAGCGAGCCGACGAGCCTCCTCCACGCGTCGAACGGTTCCCGCCGCACCGTTGTTGTATCGGAGGGCTACTCCCGCCCTGTTGTCGCCAGATTCTGAGGGAGACTGATGCCATCGCCAAAGGGCCGCGCACGTCGTGCCACCGTGCACGAGCTCCGCGGACTGGTCTCTGACATAGCCGTCGATGGAGCCCCGACAACCGCCAGTGAGAGACAGCGCTGCGTGGAGTTTTACATTCTTCTCTTGCCATCAGCGTCTGAAACACGGGGTCTCGTCCGACGCGTGCGTGCGGACGAGGATCTCGTCCCGTGCAACACGCTTTGCTTGTGATTTTTTTTTTATAGAAACAAAAAAAAAGGGGGGACGCTATTCGTTTCTCCTTCCATGCATGGGGGCGCGTACGTACTAGTAGGATTTTCTAGTGAGATGACACACGGTTTGACATGGACACACGTCTCGTCGGTTACACTCACACGACCTTGGTCAGCACAGCAGCATCTGCACGAATTCCTCCAGGTCCCTGTGCGAGCTCCCGCCCTCCGCCACCGCGGCCGCCGCCAAGCGTCCGAGCTCCGCCGCGCGCTCCCTCACGGTATCCCCGTCCTTCCCAACAGCCGCGGCGATCGCGGCCGCCATCGTGCCGGCGTCAGGCACGGCGCCGGCGCCCTCCGCCACAGGCACGGCCACACCAGCCTCCACGAGCAGCCGCGCGCCCGTGAACTGGTCGGCGCCCATCGGCCACGCAAGCATGGCCACCCCAGCGCCAGCCGCCTCCAGCACCGAGTTCCAGCCGCAGTGCGTGAGGAACCAGCCGACGGCGCGGTGACGCAGCACCTCCACCTGCGGCGCCCACCCGCGGATCACCAGCCCGCGAGACGCCGTGGCCGCCTCGAACCCGTCTGGCACCGCCACCGTGCCCGCCCGAGCCAGTACCGCCCACACGAACGCCGCTGAGCTCATGGCCAGCGCGTCCGCCACGGACGCCGCTTGCGCCGGCGATAGCGCCTGCTGCGTCCCGAAGCTCACGTACACCACCGAGCCGTCCGGGAACGCGTCTAGCCACGCGGTCACCCGCGCCGCCGACACCGCGGGCTTCCCGCCTCGGTCGCCGCCCCTTGACGACGACGTAGCGTCCGACAGCGGGCCCACCGCGAACACCCGCTTCGACGCCAGGTCCGTCAGCGGCGTCGTCACGTAGTCCTGCTCCAGAGACGCGAACGTGTTGGCGACGAAGCACGTGCTCCCCAGGTTCCAGAGGAAGATCTGCCGGATCGCCTCGGACACCTCGTCGCCGGCCGCGTACTGCCGGAACAGCCACGACAGGTGGCGCCAAGGGAGGGTAGGCGAGCCAGGGACCTCCGGGAACGTGACCGAGGAGTCTTCAGCGTCGGCGCGCCTCGTCGTCGGGGGGCTGCGCCACAGGGCGTGTGACATGGCGAGGTGGAGCGCGCAGGAAGGGGAGAAGGCGACGTGCGGCACGCCAAGCTCCTCGGCCAGCGGCTGCGTCCACCCCGTGAAGAAGTCGGAGATGACGGCCGTCACGTGCAGTCTCTGCACGTTGCACCAGGCGAGGAGCGGCGCGCGGAGCGCCGCCAGGGACGCCATGAAGGGCCGGAAGAGGTCGCGCGGGAGGTCCTTGGTGTTCTCGCCGCTCCCCGGCGGGAGCAGCGGCGACGACGGGAAGGGCAGCGAGAGCATGGCCACGGACGGGCACGCGCGGACCAGCGGCGCGACCAGCGCGGCGTTGCCGGACGTGATGGCCACGGTGACCGCGAGGCCGCGCGCGGCGAGCAGCGCCGCGAGGTCCAGGAGCGGCAGCATGTGGCCCTGCGCCGGGTACGGCACGAGAAGAACGTGCGGGCCGGCTTCGCCGCCGACGACGACGTCGCCGTTGCTCGCAAGGTCCTCTTGCGGTGGCGGCGCGTGCGTGCCCATGGACAGTGGATGGACCAGGACCGTTGGTTTTTTTTTTCACCCGTCACCCGTGGATGGAAACAACAAGGCGCTACTACAGGTTAATAAATACTGGGATCAAGGTTATTATTATATTGGTTAATATAAGGATGTGTTTGGGACTGTTGCACAAACTCTGCTTCACAAACTTCACTGTGGAGCAGCTCCATAAAAAATTGGAGTTTGTAGAGCTTTAGGTGCTCTCATAACTCCACCTTTTTTTTCTAGAGCTAAGTGCGTGGAGCTGAAACCGTTTGGCTAAAAGACAGCTGAAAAACGTGGAGCGAAGCATTCCCAAACAGCCCCTAAAACCTCGTTTAGAACGTACTACTTCCAAAAACCTCTTTTCAAGGAGTCAAATTGCTAGTACTTTTATTCTGGTTGATAGTAACACGCATCACAGGGCTGTGCATTCCAAGCTTTTTGTCATAAGCATTTGGCATTGGCAGTGGCAGTGCATAGAGCAGCCTTTCTCCAATCCATTTTTTCTCCACAACGCTATCTTAGTGCTTTGTGTCAGCTGGTACCAAGACTATAAACATCTGTTGCGTTGGAGAAGTCCAGAGGGTGTAGTATATTTTTTACATCATGAAAGTTCACATGTCATGGATTGATAAAAAAGAATGGAAATCTTAGGAATCAAATAATTTGAAGATCAACTAATTCTATATAGAAATAGTAACAATATTTCTATCTTTAGTATGTTTGTTATGAAAAAATGCTCCATATATCTAATCTAGTAATATATTAATGTTTTATTTGGTTATATTTGGGATTGTCTTGACTCCTCACAAAATGAGTTTTTTATTACTTTTATTTATTTATAGGAGTAGGAAAACAATAATATTTTCATTATTTCTAGGAGATAATATTTTTTTTATATAAGCGCAGATGGATGGGCTCGTCGTTGAAGACAAAATATATAATGGAGACCCGGCCCGCTCGTTGCTTTTCAAATGACTGAAGCTTTTTCGCGATTCAGTTCCGTCAGTCAATTTCGTTCAGTTATCCGATTCATTGCCGAAACATGCTTTCTACTCTTTCTTTTGACTGCTGCAGAAATTGCAGTCGACTGATCAATACACCAAACCTAGTAAGAAGCTGGTCTCAAAAATGCATGCATCTTGTCAGTACAGACAAATTAAAATATCGGTCGCGTTCCACCCGCCAGGCCAACTGAAAATCAATAGCGATGGTGCCTTCATCCAAGGGCATTTGACAGGTGATTTGTGTTCTTGGATGTAGCCGTGTTTTCTTATATGAAACCCTCCTCGTTTGTGATGCATGAATTGTTTTTTTTAATGATTTGTGGACGAGCATGCTCCGGCGTGCATGCTTGCTGGATTCCTATTTTTAAGGCCTAATCAGTACCGGTACCGCTTCAAATTCCGGCAGTGATTGACCTTTGAAATCGGTTGTGTTTCCTCCATATAAGAGTAAGTATTATAATGTGTTAAGAGCTGGCGAAATCTAACGTGGGAGAGAGAGAAAGTAGGAGAGAGAAGAATGTGGGTGACTCGCGAGACCCGACAAAAAGCGGACGAAATGCATTGTTGTCTCACTCCCATTCTTCCACGTAACAAGTAAACATTAAATATCGAGTAAAATGCATGGGCGACCATCGAAGTTGGCGAGAGGTGTCATTAAGGTCTCTCTACTTTTAAAATGTCAATTCTTAATTCATGAACTTGGTTTTGATGTCATCCAGGTCTAAATGGATTCAAACGAGCTCGGATGAAGATAAATTTTACATCAAAATTGTAGCTCTCGACACGATCTATAACTTTTTAATTGAAAAGTTTTTGAATTAAAACTGTTTAGTGTCCCAAAATACTATTATAAGTGCACAATTTTAAAATTTAAATTTTAAAATTATCCAACAATCTCGGATATTGACATGATCTATATGAAAGTTATACTTATTAATACAATCTAAAATACAATCCGTCTGAGATTGTTGGATAATTTTAAAAATTAAATTTTAAATTTCAAAATTTGCGTAAGATAGTTGTCAAATTTGGGATTAAAAAAGTCAAACGAACTATAATTTAAAATGAACTATAATTTAAAATGGAGGGAGTATTTTTTATTATTATTTTTAGGAGAATATTTTTATAAGTGCAGATATGGGCTTGTCGTTGAAGAAAAAAAAATGGAGACCCACTCGAACTATAGATCGAGCAGCAGATATGTTGCTTTTCAAATGACTGAAGCTTTTACGCGGTTGAGTCGGTCAAATTCGTCCAGCTATCCGATTCATCTCCAACCCTGCTGCCTGCTTTTCTAGTACCTGCACATTCTTTTGACTGCATGCCGCACAAGTTTGCAGTCGATATTGGTCAATACACCAACCATAGTAGGTAGACTGAGTAGAAAGCAGGCCGGTCTGAAAAAATAAACTGGCAGATGCATGCATCGTCAACATTGTGAATTCACTCGCTGTCGAAGCGTGGTTGGCGAAGAAGGACCGGAGCCGGACCTGCAACTGCAACTGCAACTAGGTAGTGCAACCCTGCTGGTACTAGTTAGCTTTTGGGATCCAGGTTCCGCGGTTAGTCCATGGATGTATGTTGCCGCGCATGCATCTCGGTCCTCCTCCGTCCCCCCGTGCTCTTCAAAAGGCCCAGGAAATTTTGAGAAAAGCGGCGACCACTGAGAGCAAGATTCGATGCTGATTTGCTGATGCTTTGCCAACTTGGTCCATGGCAATTTTATCTCCATTTTCTTCTTCTTCTTCTTCTTCTTCTTCTTCTTCTTCTTATACATTTTGATGTGCTTCGCTAGTGAAACTGAGATATCTTATACAGTTTGAGCTTGCTGGTCTATTTACAAGATGAAAGGGGGGAGAAAGCTATAATAAGCTACTATTTTCAGTTTTATCTAACTTTATATTTTTATGAGAGGAGAAGAAAAATAGCTTTATAAGTGAACTGTTTAGAAAAGAAGTGTTTGGTAAAAAAAAAAACTTACAGTAGCTTCATAAAACTGTTGTGAGCTGTACCAAATAGGCCCTTAATATGTATTACCAAATAATCAATATTAATCGTTGTACTAGCTAGGGAACTAATTTATTCTGACTTGCCATTTTTCATCTTGTTGCAGTAAATCCTAGTGAGATTAATTATCAATATCCTTATAAACCAAATTTGCTGCTTTTTATTAGTGTCAGAATCTGATTTTTGTTTTCCTAATAAATACTAAAGCTGGGTAGTATTTCAGATTAATCTATAGTTCTTCTCCCGATCGAGCATTAATTGTTGTGTAGGACTTGTTTGTTTTTAAGTTCTTGTATAAATATTATAGGCTAACATTGATAATACTTTTACAGTGCTCCTCCTTCTCTTAAGCAATGGCTTAATTGCTTTACAATGCATCATAGTGGTTAGTATATATATTGCAAGGCTGTCGTCCGAAGTATAGTAGCAGATGGTCCTGTTAGGTGCCCTGTATGTATGTTTACGCCTAGACGAAGATGGTGGCCGTTTTTTTTTTTTTTTTTTGAAATGCAAACAAATGGCGCCGGTGTTTGAGGGAACTGCATGTTGAAAATGTGCGCTGTTCATTGCTGTAGTACGTTCAGACATGGAAGGAGTTCGCTGGATGTATTTTGGGTCTGAAGACCGATCAATGCCTTGCGCACCTGTATTTTGCTCTGAAAATGGGTGGAATGCTAGAAACAAGACAAAGTGCTGGTGAACGAATGCCGTCAGTTCTGGAAGTGGTGAGTGCTGTAAACTCTAGTATGTGCAGAGAGCTCTCTGTTTGGGAAAACAGACCGGCCCGGGTCCCGGATCCTTCGACATCAACGCTGGAAACCACCGGATCAAGACTTGCTGAAGATAGATAAATGTTGATGGTAGCTTCAGGAAATTAATAATGCGGATTCACGGTCCCGTCCCGTCGCCGAGGGATACCAGATTTCTTTTTCGCGTAGCGTGCGTGGGCCGATTTGAGATTGCTTATTGGGCCAGCCAGGTACAATACGTACAACGACATCGAAGCACAGATACAACACTCGACGCCGCCGCCCGCCCGCTCTCGCCTTCCTACCTCCTCAAACAGATGTCCTCTTCATGCTGTGCTTTTTGATAAGTACCTGCTGTGCTTTTTGAGCATCTACAACAATAAACCTGCTGTGCTTTTTGATAAGTACCCGTGCTTTGCCACCGTTGTTACCGATGTCCTCTTCATGCGCAAAGATCATGCCAGGTCTCCAATCCATCGTTCTCTTAATTAATTAATTAATTACCCTCGATCTTGATGCTGTACGTGCTCTGACTGACTACTACTGCGTGCTGTGCAGTACCTTCCTGGATTGGCAACTCGTCCGGAAGAAGGCAGCGAAGATGGTGGAGGAGAAAGCTTACAGGGCGTCCGACCTCAGGGATAGGATGAAGTACCCACGCATGCAGCGAGAACAGCCTGCACCACTTTTTACCCATTGGGTCGTCCAAGTACGTTCTCCTATATATATATATATATATATATATATATATATATATATATATATATATACATACATTTACTGTCCATCAAGTTATCTAATCTTACTTACCGTTTGTTTGTAAAACAAAAAAGTAGGCGTCGCGTGAAGCATGTAAACCGGAAGCAGCAGTCAACTGATCTCGCCCAGTTCTATCTTCAGACGAAGAAGAGGTACAACATGCACATGCACATGCATGAAAGGATATATACCCTCTTGCTGTTTCTGCTTGTTTTGAGTTTTGACACTAACAGGCCTGCAATTTGTTTAGGCTACCTTCTTCGGATCCGAGGGCAGATCCAGATCCTAGCTATTCAGGTATTGTAGCTAATGTCAACGGACATGTCTGGATAATGCCATCTTTTCTAACACCATATACACGAGATAAAAATATATTTAGCTCTTGCTGATTCATTACAATTTGCTCAGTAAATGTGGTGACGTTTTGACTGAGCTCTTATCCTCTAATCCTGATTTGGTCCTCCTCCAAGAGACCAAGCTTGCTGGTGTCCGTGCAGAAACTCTACTCTTTTCTTCCTCGCCGTCTCAACTCGTATGTCTGCAACAATGTTGTTGGTTCCTCGGGTGGTACCCTCACTGCCTGGGCCGATACTACTTACAGCTGCATCTGCTCCACTTCCACACCTAACACCCTCTCGGTTCACCTTCTCTCCACTTACTCCGATCTCTCCTTCTTCATCACCAACGTTTATGCTCCCTCCACTCCCGAGCGTAGGCTCGACTTCCTTGATGAGCTTAAGTCTATCTCTCCCCCCTCCAGTACTCCCTGGATGATCTGTGGTGACTTCAACATGATCCGGTATGCTCACGAGAAGAACAACCTCAATTTTCGGGTTACAGAGGCTGAGGCGTTCAACGATTGTGTCAACAACATGTCTCTCATTGAAGTACCCCTACTCGATAGAAATTTCACCTGGTCCAACAAACGTACTGCCCCTACTCTGGAGCGCCTTGATCGCGTCTTCATTAATCTTGACTGGGACGACAAGCTCCCTGGCACTATCCTCTCATCCCTCACTAGGACCACTTCCGATCATGTCCCCCTGAAAATTGAGATTGCCACATCCATCCCAAAGTCGAAAATCTTCCGCTTTGAGAACTACTGGGTACATGATACTGGTTTCCATGAAACTATCCACGATGTCTGGCGTTGTCGGAACGGCAACAGTGACCCCGCGGCGACTATTGCAGCCAAGCTGAAAACCTCAAGGTCGAGGCTTCGGTCCTGGGTCAGGAGCAAACCCAACCTCGCACAGCAAGAAACTGATTGTCGGCTTGTGATCAATCTTCTCGATCGGGTTGAGGAACTCAGAACACTCAGCCATGTGGAAAATAACCTTCGTACCCTCATTCTCACCATCCTCAGCAGGGTCAATCATGCCAAACTGCTGCTCTGGAAGCAACACAGTAAAGTGAGGGCGGCTCTCGAAGGAGACGAGAACACTCGCTACTTTCATGTCTGTGCTAACCAGCGGCATCGCTGCAACAAGATTCAGGTGATTGAACACGACGGCTGCGAGCTCCACAACCATGACCAGAAAGCTGTTGTGCTTCACTCTTTTTACGTCAGTCTGCTTGGGACGGAACGTCCTACCAGTTGGGCTTTTTTAGTTGATGAGCTTTATGCGAACAGTTACCTGAACCTTGACCACGTGGCGGCCCCTTTCAGTCCTGAAGAAATCCGCAATGCCGTCCGTCATATGCATGTCAATGCTAGCCCTGGTTCGGATGGTTTCGGCCCTCTTTTTTTATAAAGCTACTTGGGCCAACACCTCCCCTTTGCTCTTTTCCCTTTTTGAGTCCTTTTTTTTCTCTTACCACTGACTTGGAGAGGCTGAATCGATCATTTCTTGTCCTCCTCCCCAAAAAAGACAACGCGCGGACGCCCTAGGACTTCCGCCCCATCGCCCTCCAAAATTGTACTGTCAAATGCATCTCCAAAGTCTTGACTACTCGGCTGCAACCTCATATTCCAGACCTTGTCGGCTTTGACCAGTCTGGTTTTGTCTTAGGCCGATGTATCGCTGACAGTTTCGCGTATGCTGCTGATATCCTTAACTGCTGCTATCGCCGCAACTCTCCTACTATTGTTCTTAAGCTTGACTTCCACAAGGCTTTTGATTGTGTCAACTGGAATAGTCTGGATAAGATTCTCAGGTGTCGTGGCTTCCCTGATGTCTGGTGCAATTGGATCCAAAAGCTCCTTAGCAGCGGTAAGACTGCAGTTCTTCTCAATAATGTTCCTGGGCGATGGATCAACTGTCGGAATGGTCTGCGTCAAGGAGACCCCCTTTCCCCCTATCTCTTTATTATTTTTGCCGACCTCCTCCGTCGGCTTCTCCATCATCCTACCTTGGCTAACGCCATTGAGCATCCGCTTGTCCCTGGAGCCCCCTGTCCAATTCTCCAGTACGCCAACGACACCCTTATCTTTATTAAGTGTTCTGCTGAATCCATTGTCCAAACTAAGCACATCTTGGGGATCTTTGAGGAGGCTACAGGGCTCTCCATCAACTACAGCAAAACTACTTTCCTTCCCATTGGTGTTCAGAATGACATTGCGATTGCTCTTGCCGGTATTTTTGGAGCCTCTGTCTCCTCCTTCCCTCAAACTTACCTTGGCCTCCCCCTCACCCCCACAAAATCTCGGTGGCCGACTGCCTCCCCCTCATCTCCTCCTATGACAAGCACCTCGCTGGGTGGCGTGTCTCCCTCCTTAATAGGGCGGGTCGTCTCACTCTCTAATGTCGTTCTTAGCTCCGTGCCCCTCCACTTCATGTCTGCTATCAACATTCCCAAGACTGTTATCAAAGCTATTGATAAGCGGAGACGTGCCTTTTTCTGGACCGGAGACGAGGTCTGCCATGGCTCCAAATGCCTTGTTGCTTGGAGTGACGTCCAAAACAGGAAGGAAGATGGCGGCTTGGGGGTTAAAGATCTTTATCTGCAAAACAGATGTCTCCTCATGAAGTTCATTGACAAGCTTTTCTCCGCTGAACCTGTTGCCTGGAAGGATTGGATTCTTCGAGATGTCACTTCTTTTGATGCACCCACCAACGACGCCTACAACTATCTATGGCAGATTATCGGCGACGAACTCAATACCTACAGATCAATCACCTGTGTCGAGGTCTATGACGGTTCCTCTACGTCCTTCTGGTTCGATCATTGGCTCCCTGAGGGGCCTCTGTGCGCCTCCCTTTCTGCTCTTTTCTCGCATACCCTTAGGCCAAATGTGTCGGTGCAGTGGGTTTTTCAGAATGGGTTTGATCTGTGTCTTAGGACTCGACTAACGAATGTTGCTAGTGCACAACTAGCCCACATCTTATCCTGTTTGCAGGGGCGCAGCCTACGCCAAGGTTCGGATGTGCGGGTTCTGAAATCAACCAACAAGCCTTTCACGGCGCGGGGCGCATATGCTGCACTTGGGCAAAGGTGCGATTCAACTGACATTCATGGGAGCCGAATATGGAGGACTCGTGTCCCCAATAAAGTAAAAGTGTTTGCTTGGCTCTACTTCAAAGACATACTAAGCACTAGAGCTAATCTGCAGGCCAAGCACATCCTGGACTCTGGTATTTGTGAGAGGTGTTCAAATCATACTGAAGACAAGCGTCATGCCTTCCTTGAGTGCAAGGACAGTGCTGATGGCGACAGATTGGTCTCTCCTGTATCCTATCCCTCTCCGACGAAGATGTGTGGAGCTTCATCCCTCGCCAAGGACTGTACGCGAAGCTGTGGCCGTTTGTCCTCCTTACGGTCCTTTGGAGGCTTTGGGACGCTAGAAACGGTGCAATTTTCCGCGGCGAGACCTCAGACAGCCGAACAATCATACGGCGCGTATGTGATGATTTTGTCATTTGGCGTAAGCGTCTTCGACATGATGGTCTTGTAAACAGTCTGAACGGCTGGCGTTTCTTTTTCTTTCTTGTATTGCTGTAAACCATTCCAGCTTGTTGGGAACTTCTTATGATGAATGAAAGTCAGGTGGGGAAGCTCTCCCCCCGTTTTTGTTTCAAAAAAAAAACAATTTTCTCTGCTTCATGACTGGGCGTTTCAACTGCAGGATCAGCTGCAAGGGTACGAGGAGAGCAGCTGATAGCTCTATTTGGTAGGTACAAGGTACAACCAGTTTTTCCTCTGTTTCATTCCTAAGACTCTTTTGCTTACCAATTTACATGTTATACTGCTGAAAAGCTAACCTTTCCCATTTTGACTGAGTTTTGTTGTTTTCTGTCTTATTATTTCCTCCTATGTCTTTAGGTTTTCGTCCTCATAGATGTTATTCGCTTTGATAGCATAAAACACCGTGTATGTTATGATTTAAGTTGAATCCACATGCAAGCTAACAAAACAGCAACGGATCCAATTTAGCTTCAACTTTTAGTTATTATATTTTGCGAAGCCACTTTTTACTGGTAAACTCTTGTGGTCTTCAGATACATGTTTTGAAGCTGGTAGACTTTTGGGGCTTGAGCCTAAAGAAGCTTTGCCTAAAGAAGGTAATTTGGGTTCACCACAGTTAAAAACTAGCTTCATTTTGAATTGCTGAGATTGCTTGTTCTCCGCAGGCTTCCCGTACTTGCTAGCTCGTGGACCCTGGTTCAGGGTCGTATCCAGTAAAAAGGCTAAACGTAAATCCAAACGAGGTAACATGAATAATGTTTTCTAAGTACAATTTTATCTAAGCTGTTATTTCAAAATGCTAAGCTTGTTGCTTCCTTGCAAATATGTCATAGATGTTGGAGTTGTTCCAAATTCACTCCAGGATATAGGCCGGACTTCTGACAGAGCGGAGCGGAGGCCCGTCGCCGGAGGCTTGGGCCGGGGTCTCGCCCCTGTGGTCGGGGGTGCGGGGGGCGGAGCCCCCCCCGGTACGGTACGGTATATATACCCTTGCTAGGGTTTCGTGGAGACTTGATTCTCTTGTAAGCCGCCATAGGCGTGTAACCCAAACTCTTGAGATAGTGAGATTGTTGCTGGCTGGTGCCCGTGGTTTTTCCCCCTCACATCGAAGGGGTTTTCCACGTTAAATCGTGTGTCTCCTCTGTGGCTTGATTCTTTACTTCATATTCCTATACGTCGTCCATAACAATAGAGGCCTGATGTTGTGGGCTCTTCAGTAACTAACTCAGGCAAAGTTGTATCAGATTTCGTTGATTAAATTGGGGCAAGCTTCCACCTTCTTTGGCCCGTTTAAGTTAGATGATGGAAAGTTAGATTTTTTACTATGGGAAGCCACAGCAGATGTCTGTTCAAAATTCTTCAGGCTAGCTTGTTTTCTTGGCTTTGTGATATTAGGCTATGTGCTGAATGGTTTGTGACAAATAATAGACTAGGTGCATCTATGGATGCAGAGACTGGTATTATTATCTTTCATCAGAAAGCTGCAAATGCTGGCCATTGTCTTATTTTGATTCTTGCGAGTTTGTTGTTTTGGGCAGGCACAAAGCGCTCAAGATGCTTTCAGGAGTCTAAACTAGATACCGTGCATCCAGGAAATGATCCAAAGAAGCTGCAGACTGCTGGAAATTTTGGTGACGTAAGTCCATTTGAGTACTGAATCGTGATATATATGTTCATCAGTAACAATGAATGTGACAATGTTATTATAGATCACAATTTGTAATTGCATAACTATGAGTGTCTTCCCTCAGCATATGATCTGAACTACTGCTGGAGATGTGATGCAGACTAAACTATAGTAATGTACTGACTAACTATGGCTTGATGCTTCTCAGCTCCATTAATTTACTTACCCCACATAAGGAACTTAGTTATAGTGACATCTTTTGTGGAATATGTCGCAATGCATGCTAATTTTACAGCTACTATGCTATGCTATGCAATCAGTACTTGGAACTTGTGAGTAACTTAAATCGTTATGATATTGTCGCACTACTAGCCTTTCAATTGTGTTTTTTTGGGTTGGCTATTTGCTCTTCCTTCTTTTGTGGGAATTTGATAAGCACCCTTCTGGACTTCAAATAATAGTTTTTTTTGGAAAGAAATTAGTTAAGAGTATCTACTGCACTGCTAGTGGTTTACCTGTGCCTACTGCTGCAGCTACCAGCAGAGCCGAACAGCAGTCAGCCAACAGGATCAACAGACAATCAAGAAGTACGCACTCTCTCCAGCTCATAAAGTGTGTTTTAGTTATGTCCTAAGCTGAACCATTTTAAACAAACACACATCGTGCTTTGGTTCAGTAGTGATGTATGGCTCTGTAACTCCAGCCGAAGTTGTTAAAATAGGCCGGCTAATCAGTTGAATGAATATCAATATTCCCGTTCAGACATGTATGACAAAAAACCCCTGCTGTAATTGCCTGTTGGATGCATATATTCACTTATTCATCTTCCATGTCATTTGGCTGAGCAACGGTGGAATTTTCTTACTGTTATCTAGATGCTTCGGTTTGATGTAAGAGCCACATTGGTATAAAGAAAAGATTCGTCATATCTCAGACTCTTAGATTGTTATCTATTGTTACCTTGCCCCCCTCTTCTATGTAGGTTCTTCAAAGTTGTAACTGTGTTCTGAAAATTCAGATCATGCCTAAAGTACTGAATCTTCTAAAATATAAAGCTCTTTCTCCTCTGTGCCATATCATTTAAAACAACAGTTCTAAACTGCTTGCATGCAGTAACTTACTAAGAATACCATTTTCCTTCGACGTTTAAGACCAAAGCCTACGTATCTGTTTTTCACCTAGGCAAGTTGCATATCATTATATTAATGAAAAAAGGTCAACATACCACAAAACAAACATAAACCCCAACAACCACACCCTATACATGCCACTCTAATGTTTTGTTATTACAAGCGCGCTGAGAAAAGAGACCGCCGCCTCCAAACATCGACCTACTACTCTTCATGAGCTGAACCACTCCACTCAAAGAAGAGACTCCGTGCACCTGTTATCTCCCAAAGACGTTGTTCATCACTAGTGATGCTAAGAGCTCTTTGACATATTAGGAGTCGCTCCATCGAATACACAACCATTGTGATGTGTCCACATAATCCAAGACCCTAGCGCAACCAAGAATCAAATCCTTTTTTTTGGTGTTCGGCAATGATGCGACCAAGAAATATTTTTTTTGGTGTTCAGCAATTATGCGCCATGATCTATCCCACCATTCATCAAACTCTGTATCAGTTTTGGCTAAGGTGCAAATTGGTGTAACCTAACTTGACAAAGGATGGAGTACCAATACTCTCTTGCTAAGTGGCATGATATTAGCATATGGCTAATTGTCTCTTGTTCCTAGTCAAATAAGAGGCATCGCTCAGGATAACCCGATCAATCGTCCAATATCTATCATGTGTTATAAGCCATAGAAACAACTTGCATTTTCTAGGTGTACAACTTTTTCAAATTTGTTCCCATGGCCTAAACTGAATTACTTCTTGAAAAAGATACTCATATGTTGATTTTGGTAAATATTTACCTGAGGATGAAAAGTGTCATATGTGTACATCTTATACGTTAGGCTGCAGCGAGGAATCCATAATAAGATCCCAAAGACTGAGAGGTACTCCACCAGAGCTCTAACATAGGTGAAGCTGCTTGCGCATATGAAATCCATAGGTGTTCATTGAGAGCCTCTGCCACTGTTCTTTTCTTGATATTTCTTTTGGCAACCATGGAGTGTATAGCGACGCGTGATGTCAATAATGTGTTTCCCATGCAACCATCTATCTTCCCAAAAAAGTGTGTGAGTTCCACCCCCACTTCAATCACAATGGCCATTGCAAAGAACACTCCAACTTGCTCATCTACCTATTAGAGCTCTGGTGAGGTTCAGTTGGTTTAGCCATAACCAACACATTAGAAATACCCATCCAAAATTTTTCAGATCTGAGATGCCCAGTCCTCCAAACTCTGGAGGGTACATCACCTTTCCCCAAGCTACTAGGCAATGTCCTTCTTCACATCTTTTCTTACTTGCCACAAAAATCCCCTTTTGATTTTGTCAAAAGCTTTTATGGTCCAAGGAGCCAAATCTAGCGCCATTGTCAAATAAATTAGCATAGATGTCATTACATACTAAACTAGCACTCCTTGACATGCCCTATTCAAAAGATTTGCTTTCCACCTCGGAAGCTGATCAGCCAACCGATCAATGATGGGTTGGAATTGTGCTTTTGTGAGCTTCTTAAAGGAAAGATGCAAACCAAGATATCGCCATGAGAATTCTGAAACTTCACATGTCAAGTTATCATGTATTACTTGAATCTCCTCTTCCTGGCACTGTATAGGGAACACACTGCTTTTTCTGTACATTTGTTTTGAGACTAGATGCCACCCCAAAAGACTATTAGAATATCCATGGTTATGCTAATGTCATTCACCTCCAGATGAATAAAAACACTACATTCTTTGCATAAAGAGATTTTATGTTTGAGATCTCTAGATGATAGTGGTTGTAGCAAATTACTAGTAGCTGCCATAGACACCATTAGGCTAAGAACATCCATCACAAGAATAAAAAGCATCGGAGACAAAGTTGTTTGAACAAATTCCTGGGACCTTCCTAATCAAAGGTCTATAATGGATTTTGAAGATGTATTCAATGAAATGATGGATTCATCGTCGTCGTCTTTGGATGATGGTGATGAACTCTATGTTGTGACAACACACATAGTAGTGTCAGACATTGTGAATTCAGTAGATGGTTTTATAGAGGTTCATCATGTTCTGAATCGTGATAGGCAGTCGGGGCACCGGGAAACCACCATGTGAGCGATTTCGGTAGATGGAGAGCGGTGTTGCTTGCTTTATATTGTTAGCGAAATTTTAGGGATAGATAAACCCGCTTGCTATTTTAGAAAAGTAGACAGTAGAGCTGTTGGAGCTCAGTTTTTGCTATAAAAATCCAAATACAACCTATACAATAAGGATACCACATCTGTTGAAGTTGCTCTTAGTTGCTTACCACTTGTCAGAATATAGTAGCATGCTTACGTAACGTGCATATGCACTTGTAACTGACCGATATACATCAAATTAAGTGGAGTATCTATGTAATATGAGTGTGAACTTGCTGGCTAAACTCTACTAGTAAGTTGTAGCTTTTGGAGCTGTTCGATTGTTGTTTTTTGCGGCTGATAAGCCAACTGGTGCTATTTTGTTGTAAGAGAAAAATATTGTACATGATTGATTAAGCCGGGTTAATAAGTTCAAGCGAATAAGACATGTCATTGAATTGTTCGTGTATGGCAAGTCATGCATGCACTGTGACTACGTCCAGGACATGATGATAAACTAGCTAGTGCATATCCACAAAGTCTGAGAGGCTTGCCGCATACGGTGGGTGTTTCGGTGCTTAGTCTCACCTTCGCTTCTCCCTTGCTTTCATACTACCACACCATGATTGACATTAGGGCCTATTTGGATCCATTAGTATAAAAAATTAGCAGCTAAAATTAGTACAAGTGTTTCACAAAAAAAATTAGTGCAAGTGGATCCATATAGACCTACTGATAAACCTACTAATTATTTGCTGAAGGGTATTAACTATTAGTTTAATTAACAGGTTTGGAATTAATAATAGATGTTAATAGTTCATTCTGTGGTAGATGCTTAACAATAAACTACAGGTGGCTCTAAGCTATACAAGGAGGGGTTGGAAAGGAGGAGATAAATATTGTCTGTGTGCGGAATTCGAGTATAGAGATCATACTTTCTTCCAATGTATTCTAGCTCGCCTTGTTTGGAGTATTATAAAGGAGCTATTCAAGTTGAATAATGTTTCTATAGGAACATATCCTGTGCAAATCACAACTTTATGAAAACTTGTGCAAACCATGACAAAAAAGTTATCTAAATTCACAAAAAAATCACACATGTAGATGATACGATGATACATAACCTTGTAAAATATCTTGTCCAAACTCAACTTCGTTTGTTAGATATAAAAATAACAAATTTCTAACAAATCATCTGGACACCTTTCTGGCTTGAAATTTCTTATTTTATATCTCACAAATGAAGTCGAGTTTGGACAAGATATTTTACAAAGTTGTGTATCATCATATCATCTACATGTGTGATTGTTTTGGTGAATTTAGATGAATTTTTTGTCATAATTTGCACGAGTTTTCACGAAGGTTGTGGTTTGCACCTGATACGTTGCTATCACTGGCCCTGTTTGGATCCCTGGAATTGAATTTATTTTAATAATAATAATTTAGAAACATATTAATTAAGCTAATATGATTGTATATGGATTATAATTGGGTATTATTGTTCACTATATGTGAGACATACTTATTTGTTGTATTTTTATCGTAGAAGAGGGAGTTTGAACAATATGTTATAAGTTGTAAATAGAAATATGGAATGGTGACCTATAGAATCAAAATTTCTATCTCTCACCCTATGAATTTGAGATAGGCTTAAATGTAAACTTTGAAAAGTGGTGAAATATCAAATTCTAAATCAAATAGCTTAATTTATCAAAGTAGATTTCAATTCCACCAAATAAAGGGATCCAAACAGACCCTAAGAGAATTCTTCGAATTTTAGCTACAAGGCCAAGGGGCCCTCGCCTGTTCATTTACTAGATAATTTTAGAACAAAACAAGAAGTCTAGCAAAATACTAACTTATCCCTCACTAAATAGTTAGTTTAATTATTGGATTGCTTAATTTTCTAGTAATGCATAGTGTGAAAACGTATGCACGCATGCCACTAATGTTTTCAGCTACCAACTATAGAAATCATTTTGGTAAAGACGGTGTTTCGAAGGCATGCATGGAGCGGTTTAAAAGACAAACACTAATGGATAGTTGCGAACAATTTAGAATACCTTATAATTTAAGACAAATTTTGAACCTCCGATAACTCGTATTTCAGGACAAAAAGATACTACTAAAAAAACATTATAACACTTTTTTAGAAAAAAATGGTACCATATTTATTTGAGCATGTAGACTTTCTAAGGACCCATGTTGACCATAAGAATTTTAAAGAAATTATAAAACAAATCAGTTTATTTTCATAGAAAAAACATAAGAAATAGAAAAAATTTCCACGTTTCAAAGGAAGGTTTTTGGTTCGCGTCCTAAATCCTCATCACTCTTTATGAATGGTGGCAGGCCACCCAAGTGTTGGAGCCACCTACCTTTGAGCGCAACTTGGACTTTATTTGCATCGAGCTGGAATGACGACAATATAGATGCTTACCTATTTCTTTTGAACCTATCAGTCCGACTTATTAGTCATAATGCGTTATTTTTCTCTCGCAACAAAATAATATAATCTAACTTATGAACCGTAGAAACCATCTGACTATGTCCCAATGCAATTCTCAAAGCTTTAAGCTTTGCATGCCTACCTTCCACTTCTGCTATTTAGCGGAAAGGTCTCTTCTATCTACCATCGAATATGTGCCAAGTATATCTCTCTCTATCTCTGTCTCTCTCTCGCACTGTCTCACTGATGAAGATGATGAAACATCTATCTTAGCACTACGTACTCGTACGCCGGCCAGTCCAGGTTCATAAAATGAAAGATGGCACTTCCTTGTCCTCATGGACGAGAAGTCACTACTAAACCCTACTGACTCTGCAACTAAACCGAGATATGATGCATCATCAGCTCGCATGCACCTCAATAAAATGTGACGATGATGCTTTCAAGTTTACATCACACTGTTCGTTCGATCGTCTGAATAAAAATATATCAAACTTTTAACAAATAAAGGCTCCAATAATCAATATGCAACTTGGACGACGAACATATACAATTAGTTAAGTGCATATATAAACATTGTCGATCTTGTTTAATTTCGTACTAGCTAGGAACCAACAGTGGGGAATGGATTGGAGATGTCTGTTTGTGGATGTGTATACGAACGTGGTATGGTGCCACGTTTCACATGTTAGGAACGTAGTACAATTTCGTTCCCGTAGCGTTAAAATCACTCAAAATTATAGTGTTCCATATGCATTCCATATTCTGTGATCCACGTTTCGTGGTCCATCGATCCGGGATTTTTTTTGACTCTGCGTGTATATATGCATGGAACAACCTGGGCCGGGGACGGACGGACGAGGAGTCCTTTTTGTCTCAGTTATTTCCTTTCACTTTCTTTATGTCTTTGCATGTAGTCCTCATCTCTAGCTAGTCTCTATTCTTCTCTGGAGTAGTTAGCCTTTGCATGCATGCGTTAACTCTGATACTTATGGGTGTCGCTTTCTACGTATACTGACTCTTTACCAGAACGTAACCATTAATTCTGCATGCATGCTGTAATTAATCTGACGATGCAATGTCACATCCAAAACCGCCGCTAAAAAGGAAAATATATACATGTATATAGGAGTATTACGTATATGCAATTCAGGCATATGTATATATATATGTTTGCTATTCAAAATCCGAATCATCACTGGTATTTCTTTCTGAAGAAAATGCGAATAACAACACTGAATTGTATTATTTAATCTGGTGAAACGTTTTGGTGTAGAGATAAAATTAGGCACGTACATCAAGGAAGAACCTAGCTAGCTAGAATCTCTTTTAATTAGCATTATTCGTACACTGAACTGCAAGTGTACTGTATGGATCGGAGTCCTAAGTTCCAACTATATACTCTACACCAATAACAGAGTCTTATATTCATGTAAACAGCCTGATATAGGCCCTGTTTGGTACTACGATCAACAGAAGCACTTCTTAGATAAACTGCACAAATATGAAAATTACGTTTATTTGAGAAGCGGTATGATCCAGCTTCTGCTTTTTAGTATAAATGAGAACTGTGGGAATAAGCGTGACCAAAATAAGCTACTAAAAAGCATAGTGTTTGGCTGTTGACTTCAGCTTATTTTGACCATAAACAGCTTATAAGCTGTATCAAACAGGGTCATATAGACTGTACACCAATAACAGAGTCTTTATAGGAAATCGGAAATTTGGTGCTTGAAACTGTCGTATCACTTCGGAAGCTAGAATCCCTCAATTAATTAAGAACAAGCTTAAGTGACATAATCACGATCGATCGAGAGGGTTGCATTGGTTCACACAGCACCATAGCCATTCAGCAAAGAGCGTATATATATATATATAGCTCTTCTGGTTTGAAGGGGAAGAAGTACGTAGAACACATACTACAGTTCCTCCTCATCACGGCTTTTCCCCTGCTTCTCCGGCACTTGTATATCTTTCTGATCTTTTTTACATGTGTACTTGGGTAAGCAGGGCCGGGCGCCCGGTCCGAACCTAACCGAGATGGAGACTGCGTACATTCTTCACAGCTAAACTTGGGGAGGGGAAGGGGGCGTGTTTGGTTGCATCAGCTAAATTTTTGCTAACAAAATTTAGTTATTTAGAATCTAAATAGTATAGCTAAAATTTAATTGAGTTTAATTATTCTTAAAATTTATCTGAGTCTATTAACTTTAGCATTCAAACAAATCCTACTAAAGTTTAGTTAATTTTTTTTAACTGGCTAACTAAATTTTAGCTGTCTGTATCCAAATTGGTCGAGCTTGCAGGAGGAGATCGATACTAGTGCAGCCAAGAAGAATAATGCATGCATGCATGCTGTATACCTTGTCAGCAATGATGTGCCCGGCCGGAAAATGCGTGCAATCATGCATGCACTAGCTTGTGCCATACTACTAGTACACTACTGATCCAAACGATCTATATCAAATCAGATATCAATGTGAATGGGACGCGCATTATAATTACACGAGACCTGAAGACATGCACACTGTTACAAGCAACTACTACGCTAATCCATGCATGATTGCACTGGCAGCATATATACATACGTACGTTGAGCTGATCGAGCTTGGCTTAATGTAATAATTGGCTTACTAATAAATAAGTAGAGTACTACTAGCTAGCTAGCTAGCTGTACGTACACTAGCAGCAGAGCAGGCAGTAGAGAATATGAATAATCTCTCGATCTTGTCGGCAAGTTGTACGTGTAGGGCAAGTCATGCATGCAAATAAAGCAGCAGCTAGCTATAGCATCTGTCCAGTACACGTCACTTGCTCATCAGCTGGGAGTGGGAGCTGGCTGCTGCTTCCCGATTACGGTGGTTTGGTGCGTGGTCGTCTCTCTCTCTCTCTCTCTCTCTCTCTCTCGATCAGCTAAAATACGTACGTACTATACTCAGTCTCAAGTCCTAGCTCGTAATAATAAAGCGTACTAGCAGTAGCTGCCTGCCTATATATATATATATATATATATATATATATATATATATACTATATAACAGAGACCGGCTCTACTCCCTCATGCATAGTCATATATATGAGTGTGCTTCCGGCATCGGGTAGTTAGGTACGGTGCGCAAATTTGACCTGCTCAGCTTCACTAGGACGGACACCGAAATAATCTATATATCATAACCCTATAATGTTTTTTCAACATACACGCATACTCACCTCTAAGTTTATATAGCATAGCAGTTTCTTCAGGTTTTATGGGTGAATAGTTAATTTTCACATGATCCTTTATCATGAAGGGTGGTGTTGCGACATAGGATTATATATAGAGAGAAATTCTTTTTTATACCTGCGTGCAGTTACGATCTATGATGTATATGATAGTTTCTTTAATTTAAATTTCGCTTGCCTCCGATCCAGTGCAACTTGGACTTTTGCATGCATGCAAGCTTGGCTTCCACTTCAGCTATTTGCTTGAAAGCCCTATTCGATCTGCCTGCCTGCCTGCTGGCTGCTGCAGCCGCGCGACACAGCATTCTCACGTACGTTTAAGCAGCTAGCTAGCTTTGGACTCGAACTTTTAAGTGGATGTATATAGAAAAATAAAGATGGAACTTCCTTGTCGTCATGGACTAGAGGTCACGTACTACTCAACCCCTGCCGACCCCGCAACTAATTTTAGATGGCGATAATATCTTATTAGCTCGCAGCAGACCTCAGTTGTGATGACGAAGGTGAACGATGCAAAATTACATATTAAACTGCTCGTTACATACAATCAAAATTGATTTTTAGAAATAGTTTTTTTTAACCGCTACCGATGTATTGGAAACCGCTACCAAGCTAATTTCAGTCAATCATTTTGTATTTGATGCCATCATTTTGTATTAAGTTCTAAAAATTTTAACTCTTGGATATTTTGACCCTAAATGGCCCTTAATAAAACTAGTTTTATCTACAAAGTTTTATATATCGCCGAACACTATAAATTTAATATAGAGCATGTCTCCACTTGAGATCGTTTGAAAAATTCAAACACGCTTGAATTTCAAAATATGAAACTTAAATTGCATATTTGGGACCTTAAATGATCTCAAATTGTTTGAGACCCATAACCTTTATAGGTCCCTTAATCATGTTCCGTAAACATCACTCTCGACAAGCAACTAAGTTTGTGTTTTGCAGGAGTTATAAGAAGAGTCCGCCAACATGATTTTGTTTGAAGAATTCCAAAGAGGCGCTACATGGATCTTCATTGTTACTTGTGGGGGGGGGGGGGGGGGGGGGCGTTGACCTTTCTTCAACCCCTGTGCATCCATTAGTGCTATGTACTTCGGTGACATCGGAAAGTTCAAACAATAACAACGTGTGGATGCCAAGTATTACTCTTGACCGAAGTCTCAAATGGTTCAACATGAGAAAGAATGCAAAGGTGGAAATGTAGTGTTAGGGTTTGCAATAAGGATTAAAGAATATTGTGTCATCCACTTTATTTAAGGATTAAGGAGGTGCTATTATGGTGCTCGAGTTAGAACTAGTAAACCAAAAGGCCCCTACACCATGGCTGGATCCTAAGTATATTCTTAGCTAGTAGGGGCATTTTGGTCCTTCCAAACTAAGCCCTAATTTTGCACCGCTTCGAAGAAGCCCATCGCTCGGAACGATCCGTGAACGACTTCACTGGATCCTTCGGCGATGGGCGGCGCTGCATCCTTAGTTTGGCCCTTCAAAATCCTTCCGAAGGTATCTAGCTTCATTGAAGCTTGGTGTTGCCTAAGTGTTTAGCTAACATTTTGAGTTCCACAAGCGATCAAATCATGGGTTAGTGAAATGAGTCCAATGAATGGTATAGCCCCACCAACAATTTGTTCACTTACAATCTCATGATGCAACATGGACAATTATGAAATATGTAGAAAAGTATATAGACAATTGATAGCTAAAATCTATCACAAATGGATACAGAGAAGAAAGTATATAAATCAGTATTGTGTTAGATATGAGCAGCAAATGAGGGAAAGTAAAGATAAATTTTGAGTAGATGCGGTACCTAAATCCATATATGAATACTTGTATATTTAAACTATTTATGTCTATGGCAGCATATATAGGTTGATGGACTAGTAGTTGGTTTGAAATTATAAGTGATTTGCTCATGATATATAACATGTATATGAGACTTGCCAACTAGACAGAGGCGGATATACTCTGAGAGCCACTAGGGCCACAACCTTAGGTGTGGCTAAAAATCCTTTTATACCCCATTAATTCTCTATTTTTCTAATAAATTAGTCAAAAAAATATTTTATACCCTATTAATATGTTTTCCTATAAATTAGTCTGAGATGTGGTCCACCATAGCATCAAAAGTCCAATATAGTGTAGCCCACAAATTCTTTATACCCCCATTAATTCTTTATGACTAATAAGATTTCTTATAAATTGGTCCAAGGCATAGTCCAAGACATAGCTGAAAGGTCCTTGTGTGATTTTGGTAATTGAGTGACAACTTAGGTGGAATAATATGTGTCTAAGTGATATATACATAGGAGATTAGTTCACAGGTGATTATGAGATGAAGGAGCTTAATGCACATAAAACATGACATGGAGTCATGTGACTAAGGTGGAGAAGATCAAGATGAAGCTTGGCTTGATGGATCAGTTGCAAGTGTGAAGGGCAAGTGAG
Source organism: Microstegium vimineum (assembly GCA_022036555.1). NCBI lineage: Eukaryota > Viridiplantae > Streptophyta > Magnoliopsida > Poales > Poaceae > Microstegium > Microstegium vimineum. Next base: position 46,392,285 of record CM039136.1, on the reverse strand, counting down.
TGATGCTTGGCGCCGATGGACCAACGCAACGGTGAAGAGCAAGTGAGGTCAAGATCGATGAACCAATACGATCACGTGATGATATTGAGTGGATCATATCATTTGGTGATAGGTTGGTGCATGTGTTGCATCAACATTGGAGATGGAGATGGAATGGAATGCGCAAGGCAAAGGTATAACCATAGGGCATTTCCATTTCACTGGTCATTGGTGTGTAGAGAAGTTTATGATCGGATTTAGGATAGATAGCCGTACTATCAAGAGGGGCAAACTTGTTTGCATATCGGTTATCTAGTGCCACTTGGAGCGATCTAACTTTGCGATGCATTAGGATTGAGTGACGCGGTGAGAGCAAGTGAAAATGCTTTGAAAATGATTGTGAAAATGCTAACACACTTGCACAAGGTGAAGAACACATTTGTGTTAGCACTTGAGAAGCAAAGGAAGAAGTTGGGAGGAGTCTCGGCTGTTTTTCGAGCTCTGGACGCTAGGGTTTTGGTGTGTCCGGACTATTTCGTGTGCGTCTGGACACACACCCTAGGCTGGCTCGGCTGTGAAGGAGAGTCCGGACGCTAGTGCGTGTCCGGACAGCGTCCGGAGCGTTTAGCGCTCTCTGGAACCTCTCTGCTGGGGTCCGGACGCTGGAGGCATTGAGTCCGGACCCTGTGAACAGGAGCATCCGGAGACGCGTGGCAGGCAGCAGCGAAGGCGCGAAGTGGCCGTTTGAATCGACAGGGCAACCGGACGCTGTTGCGTTGGTCCGGACGGCGCTCCGCACGCGTCCGGAGGTCAAATAGAGAAGCTGTCTCTGCTGTGTGGGGGCGTACGGACGCTGTTGATGGTCCGGACCCCACACTGTTGCTTGCGTCCGGACAGGGCGCAGAAAGCGTTTTTCAGTGGGAAAACGGTTAGTTTCGATGGGGAGGCTATTTATAGCCCTTGGCCGGCCCTTGGGGCTGGTTGAGCACCTTGGGCATGTGTTGCCTCTAGTGTGCTTGGTGAAGGAGTCCTCTAACTCACTTGTGCAAGCAATAGTGCGATTCTAATTGCAAGTGAGTGATCTCTAGTGCGTTGCTTTGAGAGATAGCTTCATGTGGCACTACGTGATCGTGTTGCAAGCCGGTGGTGCTTGTTACTCTTGGAGGTTGCCACCTCCTAGACGGCTTGGTGGCTTGAGGCTCCGTCGAAACGCGCAAGAAGATTGTGCGGCGCTCCGGAGAAGTGCTTGTGAGGGGTATTGTGCTCGCCCGCGGGGATCGCGAAGAGCAACTCTAGTTGAGCGTGTTATTGAGCTACCCTCACTTGTGGGTGGATTCTTATGGCGCCCGAGTTAGTGGGCTAGGCTTGTGAACGCCTATTAGTCACCGAATCACCAAGTGAGTGGTCGACACAACAGGGACTAGCTTGGTGGCAACCAACTGAACCTCGGGAGAAAAATCGCCGTGTCAACCTTGTACATCTTCTCGGTGGTTTGCATTCTCCAAATCACTAGCTTGTATTTACTTTCTTATACTTGTGCTAGTGGTAGTTTGTTGCTCTTGTAACTAGATTTGCTTGTGTAGCTTGTCTAGTTACGTTCTAGCTTATGTAGCATAGAAGTAGCTCTTGAGTGGCTAATTGACTTGTGTAGCCTTGTTAGTCACATTGCTTAGTTTGTGTAGCTAAGTAAGTTGAGCTCTCTAGTTGACTTGTGTAGTCTTTCTAGAGAGCATTGCTAGTGAGCTTAGGTGCTTCGTGCTTTGCTTACTAGTATGTGTAGGAGCTCCCTTTGTGCTTAGAGTACTAGTTGCTTAGGTTTGTGTGACCTTGCAACCTAGACTTGTTTAGGTGAGCTTCCTAGCTTTGCACCTTAGTGAGCCCAATTAGGATCTTTTGCTAGGTGCTAAAGTTATAGATAGAGGGTGTAGTCTTGGCTAGACCGATAGTTTTAATTCCGCATTTGTTTCGGTTAGCCGCTGCGTGTAAGTTTTAGAAAGGACTATTCACCCCTCCTCTAGTCCGCCATCTCGACCCTACAATAGCAACAATTCAAGCAAAGAGACCTACTTGTGGCTCACCCAAGAGAAAATTTCCATGGCATCCTTGCGCCGAAAAAATGCTTACAAACCTTTGCCCTCTTCCTCGGCTCTTGCACTCCCTCCCTCGGTCACTCTCAATTAGCAGTCGCCAATCAACTCTATCGACAATATGACTATACCTTTAGTAGTGTCGGCCCAACTGGCAACCTTTACAGGGGTGTCTGTGGCCAACCTTTACATGCATGTAGTGAAGCATGTTAGTGTTTCATTCCTTTTTTATTAAGGAAGCATTTTATTAACTCAAGATAATTAATATGAACAATTTGCCACCGAATTTATTCTACACATGGCCACCTTAATGAAAAATTTGAAGCTGACATTGAGTCAGCATATTGGTCTATATTATTGGATCTGATTTGCTTCTTGAATCTTTGTAATGAGAATTATCACCCAAAGTTAAGGCTAAAAGTGGTAAGTTTCCATCATGGAAGTCCCGAAACATGCTTATTAAGTCTTGTTTGATGATATCCCATAACTTTTGGTAGAACTTAGCCGAGAATCCATCTGGTCCAGATGCTTTATTGTGTTCCATATCAAACACTGCATCCTAAACTTCCTCTTCTATTAAAGGTGATGTTAAGAACATATTTTCCTTCTCAATAACCCGAGGAACATCATTATTCCTTGATTCATCCAAAGCAAAAAGGTTTTCTACAAGTGGTCCACAAATCTCTGTGAAATTGGGTGATTCAAGTTTAGTGTCGCTTGCCCTCAATTTGCCTTCATCTTGATCTAGGGAAACTAATTTTCTTCCTATGTTTACCATTGGCAACCATTTGGAAGTATTTAGTATTGTTATCCCCAAGTAAAAATCTATTACTTTTGTATGTTGATAAAATCTAATTTCTTCCTTGTGATGAAGTTGATCCCAAGACTGAGCTAGTTCTTCTCTCTTAGTGTTAGTCAAATTATGGACCCTGGCAGTGACATCCATATCATTGATAGTGTTTTGTAGGCTAGCTTTCTATTGTTTGTAAACAACACTTGAATGACCCACCCATCCCTGAAGGTGACAACAAAGTGCCCTCATTTTATTGTTCCATTGTTGGTTTGAATTACGTCCTTTAGCTAGGTTATTACAGTCTCTACAACTCTGTTGTAAAAGTCTTTAGAAGTAAACCAAGTATGTTCTAATTTGAACGATTATTGATTCCCCGTCAAAGCTGGCGTGCCACTTTCTATTATCAAAGGTGTGTGGTCAGAGATACACCTCTATCTAGAGCATGTACTTTTACCAACGGGTATTTAAATTCTCATTCACATGTCATCAAAAACCTTGTCTAGTTTCCATGGGTTGGATTAGACAATGAGTTTGCCTAGGTGGATTGGTGGCAAGTTAGGTCAATTTCTCTAAGGTCAAAACTCTCTATGGTAGCACTGAATAGAAAGGTCAACTCCTTGCTATTCCTAAGTATGTAAAATATCATCCGATGAGAGTAGGCAGAGGGTTTTGTTGCCAAGCTCGCACCAATTCAGCTAAGAAATCAACTTAAAACCATCTTGTGCCAGTCTGTATACTTTGAATAGTACCCACTTTTATTTGTCAACCTTATTGCAAAGATCGAGTTTTATAAAAAATTGCCCCTTCCACAAATAAGGACAAATCAAGAGATGAAGCATTTCATATGTCCTTCTCATTTCCCTAATCAAAATGTCCCATGGCCAAATCCAATTATCTCTATTTTAAATTTTTAATTGAACAGACTAAATTCATGAGTTATTTATGCTGCAATTTGTAGGCTTGTTCTAGAATGCATAATGAAAAGGACCAAGGCTTTGAAATCCATTTGAGTCTCCAATATGTTGTGTTCTTTATTATCAACATTTGTTCACTGATTAATTGTATTTTTATATTGCATCTTTTGATTTTAAATGTTCCAACTTTCAAGCATAGATTCAGATTCACTTGCTAATGTGGATGATATGATAGAGAGAGCTGAACCAAATAATCATCTATAATTAGCCACTTATTTTTTACCACATCACGTTTTTATTACGTTTGTTGTAAAAAGTGTGTGGAATCGAAATCTCTTTTAAACTATGCATTTTATCTAGTATTGCTTATGTAAACTACCAATATGTGGGCCTATTGTTTAGACATTTATGGTTTGTTTGGATCCACCAATGAAACATTAGCCAGTTAAATGTAGTTGCTAGGGATTCAAACATTTTAGTTAAAAAAATAGTTAAAGTTTAGCTGAGTTTAGTTACTTTAATTTAGCTAAACTCAGCTAAGTTTATATGTCTATTAGTTGGAGAAGCCAAACACCCTTACTAAAATTTAGTTGGGAGATTTAAACAGACCTTAGACAGCGGCTATAGGCTTTAGTTTTGCCAGCTCCCTCCCACCAACACACGCAACCTAGTCCTCACACACGCACCGATGAATGCACGTCACCGCCTCCACCGTACCACTATATTACTGTTACTATGGACAAGTTAAACTTAATTATATTTTTTGTAAAAATATCATTGATTTTTTTTTCTAAAAAAGAATAAAAAATCACACGTCGATGAGATGGCGACGATTGAGAGTTGAACGCTGTGTAGAAACTTTGTGAGATAAATCATGCAGATACACGGCAAACTTCTTCTCCAAATGTCCCATTCATGCAAGTATATGGTATTTGTCTACGGTGATTTGGTAGCCTCAGCACTCAAAGCTCTGATGCACTAGTAGCGTTAGGTGAGCAGGCAAGTGAAGCTCAGCTTCACTAACACTAAACAACGCAGAACCTGACACGGATTGGCCAGCCTTCACCTTATCAAAAAGCAGGGGAAGTGATTGAGACCACACCAAGAGCTTAGGACATTAATACTTGCTGTTAGAGCTGTACTACACAAGTTTAACAACTCAAATTGTCAAACTGTTGCCTACAAATTCAAGCCAGCGACTACGCATATAGGAGACCAATCCTTTTTTCTTCTGCCATTTGGTTGGCTTGATAAACTCTTTCTACCAATACATACTAACCATCTGCAATACATTACGCTGCCTGAACTCTGAACTCTCAAGAAGTTTATTGGATCCTAACACCATTTGCTCTCTTCAGAACTCTGAACTTCAAAAGCAATGCTTGCAGCTGCACTGCCTACCGACACAAGCAATTAGGACTTCAAATTGACTTCAAATCTCACGTTGCCAACTTACATCCTTAGCTCCTCGTTGTTTAAAGTTTGATGGAAAGGTGTGTTCCACCTGCTAGGCCATTTGCGAAATGCACGCGCATTGAGCATCTTCCTAGCTTGGTTTATATATGAAATATGAACAGAAAGATGGCATTTCCTTGTCCTTTTGGACAAGGGGTCACTTGTAACCCTAGTGACCTCGCAACTAAATGAAAGAAGACCACTCTGAACTAGAAAATTACGGCATATAGCAGCTAAATGTATTTGACCATGCTGGCATAGCCTTTGCTCTTTGCTGAATCTTTGCTATGAAGTCCCTTCCACAAACCACAGATATCAGTTCTCAGTCGTTCAGTTGTTAGGTCTTGTAAAGCTAAAGCTGTGCACATAGTTAGGTGCAAAATGCATGAAACATACACATATTGGGTGCAACGTACCAATGTACCACCACTCTCTTTTTTTTATGAGCAGGAACTTTTTTTCCCCTTGTCTAGTATTTATTATTCTCGTTTCATTGTGTTCATTCTTGAATTATGCATAAAGCTTTAACTTTAGCAATTCTTTATTCATCGTCACAAATTCAGACAACCACCCACTAAGTACATATCAAATGCTGCACCTGTTTCAGGGGGAAATATTTCTTTAGGTACACCGTACACATGATACATACCTAACGACACAAATTTCATTTGCATTGATCGGCAGACCTCCTGCCTTTTCCTTGAAAAAAGAGACAAATTTCATTAGCACTCCCTTTTCTAAAAACATGAAGAGATTTACAAAATGGACCTTTACTGTAAATGCAAGGAACAAAGTGAATTTCCTGTCCTGGCATGCAGGGTTGCCTGGAAGCAGCAGCAGAGCAACCATGTTTGCTACTAGCCAGTAGTGATAAAGAAAGGCAAGATGAAGCTGGCCATGTATTCAAAGCGTCCAACATAAATGTGTACGACGCCTATCCCAGCTCAAAAATAACAGATAGTAGCACCTTTACATTTTCTTTTGTGGTGCATTTTGATCAACAGAGTACTAACGACCAACGATGGTTTCGTTGTACTGTTGAAGAACTTTGAAAATCAATGGAAAGGCTGTGGTGACAGAGATTAGAGAGATGAAATTGGCCGCATACTTCCACCCAGAACAACATAAATGAGCTACTATATATGAAGTCAGGTTTAAGCAATACTGTTTAGACCGATAGCGTTTCAAGTTTTATGAAAGTTATGAAACTACCAAACTGAATGGGTACTAGTGAAAGAGAAGGGAGGGAAGAGAGTAGCCAAGCATGCAGTGGCCAGTGAGTGTGCATTGCTAGTTGATAAAGTTAATAGATCCTTCTTGAAACTGCTAAAAAGCAGAGTGATCATGTGATGAAGATAACTTGGACAAATCTGACCACAAAATTAGGGGAATGAAAATTTGAAGTTCAAGGAAACAAACACGTCCTGCAGCGATTTTCAAACTGTTAGCATTTTTGTAGGATTAAACTATCAATGCAGCCAAGGATCGATGTAACTTGGCGGTTTTTGTTAGGTCAATGAAACCAACCTAAAAGCCGATCAATGACAGAGAAAACCAGGATGAAATTAGCCATGTAATCTGGAGCTGCAGACGTACCATGTCGTCTATGTTTAAACCACCGGCTGTTTCTAGTGGATAAAATATGAAGTTACCAGCTGGTGCAAAAGGTTTGCAGTTAGCTTAGGATTTCTCGGCCAAGTATCACCACCGGAAAGGCGATACTGAAAAAGAAAAGCAGAATGAAGTTAGCCACATTTGGTCTATGAATCATCTAGATGGTCGCCAAGTCTGAGAGAAAGAATGAACTCATCAATGTAGCTAGTTGTTTCGTTTCTAAAAAACCAAAAAAAAAACAATGCAGCTAGTTGTAAGTTTTTCAAAGCAATCAGTGCAGTAGCATGTTGTGAACTGCTAATAGCATAGCATGGTACTTGAAGTTAACAATTACTGGCCTGCCTGTGGAAAAAGAAACGACTTTTGTGGCAAGAGAGACTGCTAAGAAAATTAGCCAAGTAGGGATGCACCCAGAAATTAAAAACAGACATACGCGCTTCTGAGAGTTCTGAACCAAACGAAAGAACAGAATGAGAATTTACTGTTTAAGTATTACTGAACCTGAGTCCTCAAAATATGTCATAAATTGATATCATGAAAAAGTTTCATATACAACCTACGTTATTTAAACTGTTTGCTTTCTTGTATATATAATTATTAAATACCCAATTATCCCCTTTCAGTTACCAAAAAGGTAATTACTGACAAGGAGCAGCAGGAAGAGATGAGCCAAGGAAACTCATGAACCATGTAGTATGCTGAAACCACCAGCAATTTCCACTCACTAAACTAAACTAGGGAAGCCATCACACATTTTTCAATAAGATCGAGTGGAAGCTTTCATGCAGCTACCTTGAAGCCCATATGCTACCAAACAAGCCTGACGCAGCACCTTAACCTGAAACCATTTATAATAGACCCACAACCACACACATACCAAACCTCATTCCAAGCTCTCTGCCTCATTCATTCATTCATTCATTCGCAGCAGCACAGGCACAGCACGATGATCACCACAGCACACAGCCGGCAGCAGCACCATGGCTTCGAGATCAAGAGCCCTGGCAGCAACAACCACATGAAGAGCATCATCGACAGGAAGCTGCAGCAGGCCATGAACCAAGCGGCCAGCAAGTACATGCAGCAGAGGATGTACCCTCTGGGCATGCAGAGGAGCAGCTCCAACCTCACATTGTCGTCGCTCTCGCTGTCGCAGAACTCCAACGACTCCTCCATCAGCAGCTCCAACTCCAGCTGGGAGCCCAAGGTGCCGCTGCTCTATGGCGGCACCTTCAGCCCCTGGGGCGACGTGATGGTGTCTCTAGAGATGAGGCGAGAGGATGATGACAAGGTCAGTGACCATGACGTCGAAGGAGGTGAGGAGGACTTCGACTGCAGTGAACCAGGGAGCTTGCATAGGTGCAGCTGGATCACCAAGAACAATGGTAAGAACTAGCTAACTTTGTTTGTGACAATCCTTTTTTTCAACTGAATTAGTGATCTGCATTCATTCATTCATGTATTTGTTTCTTCACATGCATTATATTAGCATGATGTTTCTGCTGGATGAACAGTTTCTAATCCAAACACTATATCATCTCATCCAATTTGACAGAGCTGGGCTTTAACCACGCGCTTTCACTTTTGACTTGAGAACATCGATCGGTTTCTTTGTACAGGAGATGTGCATATATTATTATCTAAAAAAAGGAGGTGCATATTCATTATTTATTATCTGAAAAAGGAGATGCACGTATGCCTTCGGCTAACTGAATGATGCAAAAGAAAGTAAATTTCACCAACCAATGACTATATAAAGATTGGTCAGAATTATTTTTTTTTTAAAAAAAGACAGAAAAAAAGGATTTTGTATAGACAAATGGGACAGCAGACAGCCTTGTCCTTTAAGAAGTGACGAAGTCGACATCGCTACTCTGATTTGACTGACCAAATTTGAGTGCGGGTGAGATGGTGAATACCGCTCGTTCGGTTGACAAATTCATCGGAAAGGGACTTGCCTCCAGTTCGGTGTAGTTTGTTGAGCAAAATAGACTAGCTAGCTAGGTATTAAAAAAACGAAGCAAACTTGAAAAAGAAAAAAAAATTTTAAACTGATGACTGAATGGCTGACTGCAAACTGAACGCATTGTGTTGTGCAGACGAGGCGTACATTCAGTTCCACGACGAGTGCTGGGGCGTCCCTGTGTACAGCGACAAGTACATATTTGATCTTCATTTATTTCTGAATTTTTGAAGTTCCAGATCGACTTGAAACTAATCCTGATGATCGATGTCAGCCGGCTGTTCGAGCTTCTGTCGCTGTCAGGGATGCTGATAGACGACAACTGGACGGAGATCCTAAAGCGGCGAGAGCTATACAGGGAGGCGTTCTTGGACTTCGACCCAAGCGCAGTGGCGAGGATGGACGAGGACGACGTCGCAGACATCAGCGGCAACAGGGAGCTTAGGCTGGCCGAGTGCAGGGTGCGGTGCATCGTGGAGAACGCCAAGTGCATCCAGAAGGTGGCCAGGGAGTTCGGCTCCTTCAGCGGCTACATGTGGGGCCACGTGAACCACCGCCCCGTGGTGGGCAAGTACAGACACCACAAGTACATCCCGTTCCGGACGCCCAAGTCGGAGGCCGTCAGCAAGGACCTCGTCCGCCGCGGGTTCCGCCTCGTTGGACCCGTCATTGTTTACTCATTCATGCAGGCCGCCGGTATGGCCATTGACCACCTCGTCGACTGCTTCCGCTTCCATGACTGCGTTCGCCTCGCTGAGCGATCCTGGGGCATCACCAACGTCGCCGCATAGCCATAGCCGGCCCTCGTTCATCCATGGCTCTCTCGATCCAAGTTTTTTACATGCATGCACCTTTTCCTCGGTGTTGTTATTTCTTTCTTTTTTTTTTCTCCTTTTTGTTTGGAGATCCGATCGATCCGGTGGTAACTCTTGAATTGTGTGTGAAATTATGTAGAGTATATATATGTGCTAAGTTATTATGATGTAATAAGTCTGTTATTAACTCGATCTTTGCCAATGAAAAGTAGGAGTACTGAATTTAGTAGGACTGCATCCAGCTGGCTTCAGGCTTCGTTTGTGTCATATAAAAAAGGAGATTCTTGTTTACCAAAATCGTCTGATCCATGTGTACCAAGGTTTGGCCTATGTATGTTGCCTTCTAAACATACCTCTGTCGTTGTTCATTCCACTCGCTGGTAAGAGGTGCACAACCTCTCCGCCAGCCATGGACCTCGGGGCCTGTTTGACAGGCCTTCTCCCGGTTCCATCTTTGGTTTCTACGAAGGAGTCCTGTCAAACGTATTTTGAAGGAGTCATCTTTGAGTAAAAAACAACTTGTGTAATTAGTCTTATTTTCTTTGTTTCCTTTTTTGTTTCTTGAGCTCTACTCAGTAGTTCTTTTGCTCTTTTTTCTGGTTTTGTTTTCTCCTTGTACTGTTTCTATCTTTTTTGAATAAAATATTCAGTAGGGGCTCCTCTGCCCCTCCTGTTCTTTCAAAAAAAAAGAATCGGAGTCGTTTCGGAGGAGCCATAAATTATGGTTTCTCCAAAATGATTCTGGCTCTTCTAGATACGTCTCCTCAGAAGGAGTCGTGCCAAACAGACCCATAATTTGCTTTCGGTCATGGAACATGCATGCTCGAGAGCAACTCCTAGAACTTTTCAAGGAATGCACTCCATTCAATGGGATTCAAATCTGACAGCTTCACAAAACTCTCGTTGGTGCTTCATTTAATTTAATGCCGAGTTGGTATTCGTGACAAGAGAGCTTCATCTAGATGAAATTCATTTCTTCTCAATACACTGATATGTCATAAAAAATACATATGTAATAACATATTTAATGCAAATGAAACTCAAACAAAATTTCACTGAAATTGGTTTAAAACTAAGGTTTTAAATGGCGGGCTATAGAAATTAGCGGAAGCTTGGCCAAAACGCTATAGCGCGCTATTGAGCGTTGCAGTAGCTGCTTCTATACGTTATTAGCGCGCTATTTCGGCGCTATAGCGCGCTATTTTTTTCCGTGCTTAAAACTTCCTCCAAATAGACCATATTTGTTAATAAACGATGTTTCACATGTTGTTAAAACATCAGCTGAGTCAAGATCGAAGTGGGTGAAGTTTGCGTCACTATCATCTTCATCAAAGTATGCTTCTCGTAAAAGCAATTATACGTATCTTCTTAACCCAAATCCTTGCTTCCATACACATAACCTCAAGCACACTTGGCTCCTCTTCTTTTTCAATAAACTGTCTGTTGTCCATCCAGGGATGGACCAAACTAATAGCTAGCCGTGGTTAACATAGAGGGCAGTGTAACCACCATGATTAGCGTCCTCTCTCTCTCTCTCTCTGAGTTGGTGATAGATGATTATTGTTGGTGACCGTTGACACCGTTTTTCGGCACGTGTCAAATGGGCTAAGACTTGTTGATCAGTGGCCGTTTTCTGTCGGCATCGGAAAGCCATGAGTCAGTATTGCCGATAGGAGTATGCTATGAGAAGACTAAGTCTGTTGCCGATGGAAGCTGAAGGTTTCGGATGTTGCCGATGCCGATTGCCGATGAGGTTAATTGGTGAAGTCAAGTCGTCTGGACTGTAAAGTTGCTGTTGCCGATTGCCGATGAAGAGATGTACCGATTACCGATGAGGGGATGTTGCCGATTGCCGATCGGGAAGTATTGCCGATGCCGATGGGCATGGGATGCCGATGAATACATGGTGACTTGGCGCTTGATGTCAGCAGAAGACTACAGGTGGCCAAAGAAAGGAAGTCACGGATTGAAGGGATCTGCCGATGGAAAGTTTACATCGAAGGAAAGACATAAGGAAACTGGTGATTTTATATCAGTATTATTATAGCAGTTTGAGTCCGACTCTTGCATGAGTCGTTTGTTTTCCTTTGAAATAGGTGTGTTTGTTTAGGAAAATAATATTTATTTTAGATCTGACTCCTGCGCGAGTCAGTTTCCTTAAAGTTAGGAGTTTGTTTTAGGAAAGATACGAGTCGTGTCTTTGTGCAACTCTCCGTACGGGAGTATAAATATGTGCCCGAGGGCTACGTGTAAAATCAATCCAATATCAATCAAACCAATTTTATCTTATTCTACTTTTATCGCAATTTACCTTTTATTGCATTAGCTGTAGTTTATCAACGAATTCTTCAAGTTACGACGGGCTGCATCATCTTGATCTCCGTCAAACCCTTGCAAGTTCCGCGTGGGAGTATCTCTGAGCTTTGACATCCGGGCGCATCGCTGTTGTCTCGTTCAGCTCAGCTCTAGTTATCCTGATAAAGTATCAATCCCAACATCCGGGCGCATCGCCGTTGTCTGGATTGAGTCTTGTTCTAGTTATCGTCCTTGTCGATTAACTGGTCAAATCGACTGGCACGCCTCCGGATATCGAATTTCAGGTATAAGCCCGAGGTGTTCGCAGATCCTGACGCTTTTTGTGTCAACACCTCTTTTGGCACGCCCAGTGGGACACGAGTATACAAATTATACATCTATCATGAGTGATAACGCCGACGTTAACCAGAGGAACATTGAAGTCTTCGAGGCCGATCTGAAAGAAGATCAGAAGCTGGCCATGGAGCGGGCTATGGAGGAATACAAGCAGTTATACCTCAAATCCTTCAGCCTAAGCAGGAGCGGCGAGGCAATCCAGAAGCAAGATCCGCCGTTGCCACGGCAGGTCACGTATGATGCCAATCCTGGTAAGCTACAAGAGATGGTTAATTCTGCTGTAAGTCAAGCATTAATTAGCCACTCCAGCGTGTTGTCCAATACTGTCTACAATGCTGTCACGCAATCATTCAAAGAAGGACGTGCACCGCAATATGTCGGTCCAGCGTATCATCAACCTGGATCGGCATCTATAAGTCTATCGGCGGCTCCAGTGATGTCTTCTACGCCTGTGGAGCCGTCTGCCGATGTGGCTGCACTGCCAAGGCCGAACCCTGAAAGCGTCACCAAGCTCAGTGCAGATTCAGTGGCGTCGGCAAATTCAGGACCTGCTATCCAGAATCAGCCAGCTCCCATTAACTGGTGGGGATACGATATGCCTTTAAACCTATCTCCTGGTTCTAATCTGGTGCAGGGAGATAGCTCAGCTTGGAAGGGCTCTGTGGCATCGACAACGCAATCACAGCTGGTGGCTCCTATGATGCATCACTCTGCGCCTTCTCCAACTGTGCAAGTGCCATCAGAAGACCTTCAAGTAATCCCTAAGATACCTTTGATGCCACCATCGACAAGCTTTATGCCGATGCAACAGAATATGGCGACTGGAAGTCATCCCATGCTGATGAGTCGTCAAGCTGGAGTACCAACACATCAAGGTAATCTGGTGATTGATTGCTCCAGAATACAAGAGTCACATGCTCCAATCAGCTATCAGCCATCGGTAAGTCGTATGCCGATGATTTATAATCCTAGATGGGCCAACCAACCGCCAGCTCAACAGCCTGGCGCATCAACGTACCATTATGGAGGCCCAGCAAACACTCAGAGCGGACCATCGGTACACCAACCGATGAATACAACGACTCAACCTAATCTGCTAAGTGTGCAAAACTATCCATAGGTACACCAACCGATGCATAGTGCTCAGATGACTGGTGCTGCACCCGTGACTACTCCGCATCATCTTCAAGAGGCGCATCAGCCGGCTCCACCAGTCAACAACCAGCCAATGAGTCGGCAGGAGCAGGATGCATATTGGGCCGATAAGATCGCCGAAGTTATGAAAGAACAATTCGGCATCAAACCCAAAGTCAATACGTACTCTTATCAGACCCCGTATCCTCCAACTTATGACTTGATTCCTCTCCCAAATCGGTACAAGGTACCTGATTTTACCAAGTTCTCCGGCCAAGACGATACGTCGACAATGGAGCACATAAACCGCTTCATTATCCAGTGCGGGGAAGCTGCCAGCAGAGAGGAACTTAGGGTGAGATTGTTCTCTTCATCATTGTCTGGATCGGCATTCACATGGTTCATATCGCTGCCTCCAAACTCTGTAATCACATGGGCCGATCTAGAGAGGCAATTTCATAAATATTTCTTCGCTGGCATACATGAGAAGAAACTTACCGATTTGGTTAACATGAGGCAGCGCAATGATGAATCGGTAGAGAGCTTCGTTCAAAGGCTGCGGGACATGAAGAACAAGTGCTACAGTTTAGTACTTGATGATCGGCAACTGGTAGATTTGGCCTTCCAAGGATTACTGCCGCACATCAAGGACAAGTATGCGTCCCAAGAATTTGAAAGCCTAAGTCATCTGGTGCAAAGGATTGCCGATCAAGATACCAAAACCTTTGAACCCAGGAAAACTTGGAACAAGAAGGTGACCTTCATCGGGCAGGAAGAAGATTCTAGGTCAGATGAAGAGCTGAACATCGATGCGGCCGAATGGGTGAAGGATAAGAAGTCTGTGTCTTGTCCGTTCGGCCAGAAAGAAACCGAAAGGTTCACCTTTGATATCACCAAGGCTGACAGGATGTTTGACTTATTACTTCAAGAAGGGCGAATCAAGTTGGCGCCCAACCAAGTAATTCCATCAGCCGAAGAGCTCAAGAAAATCAGGTACTGTAAATGGCATAATGCAACCTCACACAGTACCAATGACTGCAAAGTATTCAGGCAGCAGTTGCAGTCAGAGATTGAATCTGGACGTATCAAGTTTGAAAATTCTAAAGTCCAGAAACCGATGAAGATTGATCAGCACCCGTTTCCAAACAACATGGTGGAAGCTAGTGGGAAAACTAAAGTGCTGACATCGGAAGCTGCCAGGAAGAACTCATCGGTAGATCCTAACCACCAGGTAGCCGAGTGCGACGCAAGAAGGTTTGCCGATGACAGAAAGGGTATGAAGGTTGCCGATGAAAGTAGCAGTGCCAACAGGGCTCCTAGTGTTGTAATTACACACAAGCAGCCAAAATGAGATCATCGGCAATCACGAGAAGAGCGATATCAGCAAGAAGAAGAGGAGTACCAGGAGTGGCTTCGGCATAAGGACCACTGGAAGTGTCCCTTCTTCATTCACTGTTGGGAAGAAGGCATCAAGCTGCCCACTGCCGATAATTGCCCAGAGTGCAATGGGTATTACATTGCCGATCGGTCAGGTAAGAGACTTTGTTTTGATGATCAGGCACCCAGGTATGCCAAGCCGCTCAGAGAGAACAGATCGGCGCATGACCGACTGGGGGGCAAGCTCAGTGCCCGTGACAGGCTTGGCAGACGTGTTGACTAAGGGGAGCTGGAGGAGATGGCTAATGCAAGAGTGCCTGACGAGGAAATATTCTCCAGAGATCCCAACATCGGAAGAAGTACCGATGCAAGCAGCGGGAAGCAGCACCAGCCTGTCTGGAAAACCAAGCTTCCTTAGTGGTGTCCCAAGGGTCTGACGAAGACTCAGAAAAGGAGAATTCAGTGCCAACGCCATGATGACCTGCATGACAATGAAGAACCCTCAAGGGAAAAGCAGTGGAGGCCAAAGTGCAAGGACAGGGATCCATCGGCAGACATCAACATGGTCGCCATGTTGCCGATGGAGTTCATGGCTCCTGTCAGCAATGATGAGGAGACTGCTGAGATGGCACAATTGGTGCTGGATCCGATGATAGCTGTCTTCAAAAAGTCTGCCGATGATGAGAGGCATCACCTGAGGGCCCTATTCGTTAAGGGTAAAGTGGATGGATAGCCGATGACGAAGATGCTAGTAGATGGCGGTGTGTCGATCAATATAATGCCATATGTCGTGTTCAGAAAGCTTGGGAAGGGCGACCAAGACTTAGTCAAGACCGACATGAAACTTAAGGATTTTGAAGGCAATGTGTCAACAGCTATGGGAGCCGTATGCGTTGACTTAACCATCGGCAGCAAAACTTTGCCGACAACATTTTTTGTAATTAGTGGCAAAGGCACTTACAACTTGCTCCTCGGAAGGGATTGGATCCACGCCAATTGTTGTATTCCTTCCACCATGCATCAGAGCCTTGTGCAGTGGATCGGGGACAGAATTGAAATCGTTCGAAGTGAGGCCCCATCTACTGTTGCATCGGCAGAATCGGAAACTTATGAGCAGACCAGGTGCATATCCGGTGAAGCTTGGGACAAGGAGTTCCTCAAAGTTGCCGATTACCGCATTACACGATCCAAGCAGTCGGCTCTGAAGAAGAGTTTTAATGGATCGGTTCGATGATGATGGAAAACTGGGACATGGCTTCACATCCACTGATGATCTACTCGAGATTGACATCGGCGATGGTAGTAAACCTAGGCCTACTTTTATTAGTGCTAAGTTAAACTCTCAATGTAAGCAACAGTTAACTGTTTTATTAACGGAATATAAAGATTGTTTTGCTTGGGATTACACAGAGATGCCTGGTTTAGACTGATCGATAGTTGAACATCGGTTACCCATCAAGTCTGGTTTCCAACCACATCGGCAACCTGCGAGCCGATGCAATCCTACTATCCTACCCGACATCAAGGCTGAGATTACAAAGTTAATCGAAGCTAGGTTTATTCGGCAATGCTGATACGCCGAATGGATTTCTAATGTGGTTCTTGTGTATAAAAAGAATGGAAAACTTCGTGTTTGTATTGATTTCAGGAATCTCAACAAGGCTACGCCGATGGATGGCTACCGGATGCCCGTTGCCGATTTGCTTATCGATGCTGCTGCTGGACATCGAATCATTAGCTTCATGGAGGTAATGCTGGATATAATCAAATATTCATGGCTGAAGAAGACATATCCAAGACTGCTTTCAGATGTCCAAGTCACGTCGGTTTGTTTGAATGGGTAGTCATGACATTTGGCTTAAAGAATGCTGGTGCTACTTATCAGAGAGCAATGAATTTCATCTTTCATAAGTACATCGGCACGATAGTTGAAATCTACATTGATGATGTGGTGGTCAAGTCTGGAGATTTCGGGAAGCATCTTGCCGATTTGCGAAAAATATTGGAGTCCACAAGGGAGCATGGGCTGAAGATGAATCCCAATAAGTGTGCATTTGGTGTATCGGCAGGATAGTTTCTGGGCTTTATGGTGCATCAAAGAGGCATCGAGATCGGTAGGAAATCTATTGATGCAATTAACAAGGTGGTCGCTCCTACGAACAAGACTGAACTGCAATCTTTGATCGGCAAGATTAATTTCATCAGAAGGTTTATATCCAACTTGTCTGGTAAGATCAAGTCCTTTAGCCCGTTGTTAAAGCTGAAAGCCGATCAAGAGTTTACATGGAAAGAAGAACAGTAGTTAGCCTTGGAGGAAATTAAGAAGTATCTGGCGAACCCTCCAGTCTTAGTTCCACCTCAACACGGGAAGCCTTTCCGACTGTATTTGTCTGCCGATGATGGTGTTATCGGATCAGCCTTAATTCAAGAATTTGAGGGGAAGGAACGTGTGATATATTATCTGAGCAGAAGGTTGGTGGATGCTGAAACCAGGTATTCGGCCATAGAGAGATTATGCTTGTGTTTATATTTCTCTTGCATCAAATTAAGGCATTATTTATTGTCGGCTGAATGCACTGTTATCTGCAAAGATGATGTGGTTAAGTACATATTGTCGATGCTGATATTGAGTGGACGAATCGATAAGTGGATTTTGGCACTTTCAGAGTTTGACCTAAGAATGAATCGGCTAAGGCAGTCAAAGGTCAGGTAATGGCCGATTTTGTTACTCAGCATTGCAATATGGTGAGCTCTGTGGAGATTGCTCCTTGGACTTTTTTTCTTTGATGGGTCTACGTGCAAGGATGGAGCAGGTATCGGTATTCTCTTAATTTCACCATGAGGGTGGAAGTATGAAATTTCGTTGCCAATTGTTGCTACTTCAACAAACAATCAGGCTGAGTACCAGACTTTACTTAAGGGGTTGGAATTACTCAGAGAGGTACATGCCGATGCTGTTGAAAAGGTGAGAACCCCCTTCCGCTAGCTCTCTCTCACCCTGGGACGACACAGCGCCATTGGCCGTGCGCCATTGCCGCCGCCGCGGAGCTCGCACGTGGCCGGATCTCCTCGGAGCTCCTCCGGCCCAACCAACACTTGCGCTGCACTCCCCACACCACCGTGGTGCTCACGCACCCGCTCGCCGGGCCACACCGCGCTGGTGAGGGCTTCACCACGTAGCACCGCCGCCTTGCGCCGCCACCGCACGTCGCCGGCCACTTTCACGGCCGCGCTAGTTCAACCAACACCACCAGTCGCTTCGCGACGTCACCCGAGCACGCCAAGCCTAGCCTCACCGCCGGCGAGAAATCGCCGGTCAGCGTCGGTGCTCTGCTCTCTGCTCGCTGCCAGGTGGACCCTGCGTTGATCGCGGGCCCCGCCTGTCAGTTCGCTCTCCCGCACGCACTGGGCCGATCCCAACACTGTTCATCTTGGGCCGAATGCAGAAATGGTTTTCCTTTTTCCTATTTTCAGTAATTTGGTTAATTCTTGTTCAATTAATATCTAGAGTTTGGTAAATCCTAAAATGGTGAACTAAATTGTGTTAGTCTCTATAAATGTAGCTCTTCTTGTTAAAAATATAAAAGTATTTTTTGGAGAATGTATTCAGTACTAATGTTTAAATAATCCTTTTCTGCATTTATCAAAGTTAAATGTGTTCTTGCATGATATGATCAGATAAAAATGTGAGGTTTTTATGATAGCTCTGTTATCCTGTGTAGAAGCTAGGAAAAATATGAGTTGCCATATTTCTGTGTAGAATTTATTTACTGTCTATTAAAATGTGTTTCTGCTATTTTCTTAGATTAATTCCTGTGGTAAATCTGTACATGTATAAATTATGAAACTTTTTGTGTAGTCTCTGTGTACCATTATCTGTCTAGGAAAAATATAAAATGTGGTATGTTATATGGCAGAAAAGATACTCGTAGTTCAAGTATTCTTTTCTAGGGTTTTCTTTGGAAAATCATATAGAAAATAATCTAATAATTCTGATCATGGAATTTTCTTAATAAATATGTTTCTGAGTAAAGAACCTGTTAAAAATAAGATATAGTATGTTTCACCCTATTAGCCAGTAGGTCTAGTTCAAAGTGCTTTTTTTGTACTAAAATTCATCTTTTTGTATCTGCTAGTTGGTAGCTTTGCTTTAAGTGAAATTTCTGCAGTAGTGTACTTTAAGCATGCTCTGTCCTCTGTAATTTTTGTAGGTTTTTCTAAGTAGTTTATAATAGGCTTGCTGTGTAAAGTGGAACAAGAATGAATATTAGGTTAACTCTAAAAGCAATCTTTTAGTGTTTTAAATCTTGTTCAAGCATCATCCCTACACCATCAAGTTTACTTATATGCATTTCAACCATTTAGGATCAGTGGAAGAACACCAGGTGCCACTTCCAGAAGCAGAAGTCCAGGAGGTGCAGGAGCTGAACGAGGAGTTCCCAGAGCCAGAACCTAACTTGCCTGAGTGCCCTGACCACCAGCCCTCCACCTTCACTCAAGGCAAGCCCCGGAGCATCTTTAAGCCTCCCAGTATTTACAATTAATCTACTTGAGTATTTTATACTGTGATGCATTAGGTGACAGGAGTTGATTGAATCCCAGTTGATGAATTACCTTCCTTGATATTTGAATTACCTACCTTGTTACCCTGTTAATAAAAAGTAAAAGCAACCGCTTAGCCTGCTTAGAATAAATGGTTACATTTGTTTATAGTATTATCCCATGGGGGTAATACCAATCACGGTTGGCTATATTTTGCTATCGTGGGAAAGAACCAATGGTAGTAATGAAATGCGGTCAACTGGAAGGCAAGGGCACCAAGTGGTTTAGACTTGGGGGCAGTCCGTCCGTTGGATCGTATAGGTTTGTATACGATGGTGGCCCTCTTACATCTTTGAATGCGCCCTTTCACATAGGGGCCATTGTGAGTATCGACCCCGAAGCCGAGTAAACACTGTCCGGACCGACTCTCAGCCTACTTTTGGCACCCTCTACTTTGGAGATACGACCTGCCCCGTGGTGGCCAACCGATTTCTCCAATTGGGTGGATTACACTGAGATCGTGGCGGTACTACCTGGACTTTGTTGAGCGGTAACCCAATGCATGGACCCGACGGGGAAAGTGTGGGCGTGTGTTAAAGGTAATCTTGCCAGCTGGTTGTATATCGATTCGAGTCGCCGCCTCCCACCGGATAGTGGGGGGTTATGCTGAGCTTCACCACGATACAACTCCATGTGACACCGTAATGGTTCTACTAAAATATGGACAAATGAACTGGATATGGTTTTATTATATTGTTTGCTTAGATCAAGTGTGTGCTCTAGTTCAGGTGCAAAACCTAGAGATAAATAATAGGATGGAAAATGACTGCTCTCTAATCTTTAAGTTTCTTATTGTTCGCGTTTCCACAAAAGCAAAGTTTATCCAGATCCACATATCTAGCCATGCATATCCTTTGAGTCTTTATTTTCAGTTAGACGGGTAAGTCTAGCTGAGTACATTCCCATACTCAGGGTTTATCCCGTTTGTTGCAGATGGCCAAGTATACTTTGGCTATTGTAAGCACTGTCTCTATCCTATCGAAGGAGAAGAGGAGTAGGCTTTGGGCAAGGTCTTCCGCGAGCTTATCTTTTGCTGTTGTCGGACATGATCTCACTGGCACCCCTATCTCTTAATGGTATTAGTGTGGAGTAAGACTTTGGGTTTGAATTTCAAAACAATGTTTCATTTGGCCACGTGTGTTGTGGCGTGAGTACTACTTTATTTGGAACAAAGTGTTGTAATAACTTTATTTCATACTTGTGACACCCTGTGTCAAGCTTGCATTAGGATCATCATTAACCACTAAGCACAAGCATTTCATTGCATTCATGTTTGCATATGCTATCATTTCATGTGTGTGTTTATATGTTTTGAAACTAGAATTAAATAGATGTTTTGTGCTCAATCTTGTGATCAATCTGTTTAGCTAAAGCTTGCGTTGCTTAGAGTAAAGTATGGTTTGCTTTATGTTTGTTTACCCTGCTTAATTTATTTGTTAAAGAATTAAAGTAATTCTTTTCCTAATTAGCTTAATTGAGTTTTTATCTTTAACTCTTGAACTAATGGTTTTCAGAATTTATGATCTACATGAAAAAGGTAGAGAATAATATTCTGAACAACTTTCGTTTAAGTGTCAAAATTTAGTTGGAGTTTTTGAAACTGTTTTGAAGCAATTTCAGTTTGAATCAAATAAAAGAAAATGGGAAAAAGGAAATCAGAACCGGAACAGGTCGAGTACCGCTTTCGGCCCGCTCGGCCTCAACCGCCGTTCGATAAGGGACGGACATAGGGTCGGACGAACGACCCCGGGCCAGAGGCTCGATCAGCCAATCGATCGACGCCCCCCCTCGACTTCGACCCCTCGAAGTGACGGACAGAGGCTCGATCGAACGACCCCCGAGTCGAAGGCTCGATCAGCCAATCGACCCCCCCCCCCCTCGACTTCGACCCCCACTCCCGCGCGGTCACCCGCACGCACGCGCTGCGCACGCCCGCACGCACTCACCCGACCGCGGCTGAACCGTACGTCGGCGTTGTCTGCCGCGTGGCCGTCGATGCCTGACTGCGGATGTGGAACATGCCATCGCCGCCGCTGCGGCGCTGCACCGACATCGCTGTCGCTGATCAGCCGCTCGCTCTGTCTCAGTCGCGTCCGCACCCGCGCCCGTGCTAACGACGCTAGGACCGAGCCTGCACCGTTTTCCCGCCGCTGACGCCCCTGCTTCGCCGCCGCAGACTTGCCAGCCGCACTGCCGCGTGCCGCGCCGTCGTTTCGCAGTAATGCTGCCGCAGTGTCGCGTCCGATCAGCTCTACGCCTCAACCCTCTCGCAATCGAGCGCGAATCCGCGCTAACGGCGCGTCGACCAAGTCCTGCTCTGCTCCCGCTCGCCGCAAACACGCCAGCGCCGCTGCCACTGTCGCACCATCACGCCACGGCCCCACTGGCCGCGCCGGTCGGCCATGACCGTGCAAAGTGGAGTGCCTATACCTCCTCTACTTCCCACACTCGTCCGCACTCATCCTCACTCGCTCACTCGCTCGTGTTGCCTCTGTTCTCGCCGCGCCGAGCGCTAACAGCACTGCAACACCCCTTTTTCAAATCCACCACCATCGGAGCACCTCGGCTCGATCCATCTCGCACTAGCTTTCACCTTCGCCCCGCATACACGCTGCTCACCTCGCTTTCACCAGCCGAGCACTCCAGTCGCCGGAACACCTCCGCCGTTCCTCAGCCCCGAGTCGCCACCGCACCGACCAAACAGTGTTCACCCCTCACCGTCTCGCCCCCGACGCCTCCATCTTCGTGAGAGCTTCACTGGAGCTAGCAGAGGTGAGAACGCCTTTCCCCTAGCTCTAGTTCGCCCTGAATCGGCACAGCGCTGTTGGCCGTGCGCTATTGCCGCCGCCGCGGAGCTTGCACGTGGTCAGGTTCCCATAGAGCCCCTCCGGCTCAACCAACCCTCGAACCGCACTCACCACATCACCACGATGCTCACGCAATCCTGCGCCGAGCCTCGCATCATCGGTGATCACCTCGCCGTGTCGCTCCGCCGTGCTACACCACCACCGCACGCCGCCGACCAGTTTCACGATCGCGGCGGTTCAACCAATACCACCAGTGGATGCGCGTCATCATCCCGAGCCTAGCACACCCAACCCCACCGCCGGAGACCTCACCGCCGACGAGAACACACCAGTCCGCGCCGTCCTCTGCTCCCTGCTCGTCGACAGATGGACCTCGAGTTGACCGAGGGCCCCGCCTGTCAGTCGCCCCACACGCCTCTGCGTGTATTGGGCCGGTTTCCGAAATGAAATTCCTTTTCCTATTTTCAGTAATGTGTTAATGCTTGTTTAATTTATATCTAGAGTTTGGTAAATCCTAATATGGTGAAATCAATGTTGTTAGACTGTATAAATGATGATCTTTCTGTTAAAAATATAAAAATGATTTTTGGAGAATGTCTTCACTACTAATGTTTAATTAGTTGCTTTCTGCATATATCAAAGATAATTGTGTTCCTATTTAAAGTGGCTAAATAAAATGTAAGGTTTTTATGTTAGCTCTGTTATCCTGTGTAGAATCTAGGAAAAATGTAACATGCCATGTTTATGTGTAAGTTTTATTTATCACCTATTAAAATGTGTTTCTGCTGTTTTCTTAGATTAATTCCTGTGATAAATATGTGCATGTATAAATCATGAAACTTTTTGTGGAGTCTCTTTATGTCATGCTCTGTCTAAGAAAAATATCATATGTGGTAGGTTGTATGGCAGAAAAGATACTTGTAGTTCAAGTGTCCTTTTCTAGGGTTTTCTTTGAAAAATCATATAGAATAGTTTATGTTTGTGTTGATCATGGAACTTTCTTGATAAATATGTTTTTAAGCATAGATTCTGCTAAAAATAAGTTATAGCATGTTTCACCTTGTTAGCTAGTAGCTCTAGTTCTAAGTGCTTTTTCTGCGTTTATTTTCATCTTTTTGTATCTGCTAGCTGGTAGCTTTGCTATGAGTAAGTTTTCTGCAGTAGCATCCAGTAGACATGTTTTACCCTCTGTAATTTTGGTAGATTTTTCTGAGTAGTTAATAATAGGGTTGCTGTGTAAAGTGGCTTTGTGGTAATTAATTGGTTAAATGCTTAGAGTCACTTTTAGTGTGCTAAATCTTGTTCAAGCATCATCCCTGCACCATCAAGTTACTTATGAATGCATCGCAATCATTTAGGATCCGTGGAGGAACATCAGGAGCCAAACCCAGAGACAGAAGTCCAGGAGGTGCAGGAGCTAAACGAGGAGTACCACGAGCTCGACACTAACCTCCCCGAGTGCCCTGACCACCAGCCCTCCACCTTCACTCAAGGCAAGCCCCGGAGCATCCTTAAGCCTCCCAATATTTACAATTAATCTACTTGAGTATTTTATACTGTGATGCATTAGGTGATAGGAGTTGTTTGAATCCCAAATTGATGCATTACCTTCCTTGATTATTGTTTTACCTACCTTGTTACCCTGTTAATAAAAGTAAAAGCAACCGCTTAGCTTGCTTAGAATGAATGGTTACATTTATATTTATGTTCGTATTATCCCATGGGGGTAATATTATCACGGTTGGCTATATTTTGCTATCGTGGAAAGAACCAATGGTAGTAATGAAATGCGGTCAACTGGAAGGAAGAGGCACCAAGTGGTTTAGACTTGGGGGCAGTCCGTTCGTTGGATCGTATAGGTTTGTACACGATGGTGGCCCTCTTACATCTTTGAAGGCGCCCTTTCACATAGGGGCCGTTGTGAGTATCGACCCCGAAGCCGAGTAAACACTGTCCGGGCCGGCGCTCAATCTGCTGTGAGCACCCTCTAGTTTGTAGATACGATCTGCCCCGTGGTGGCCAACTGATTTCTACAATTGGGTGGACCAATGCGAGCCCGCGGCGATACTACCTGGACTTTGTTGAGCGGTAACCCAATGCATGGACCCGACGGGGAAAGTGTGGGCGTGTGTTAAATGTAATCTTGCTAGCTGGTTGTATATCGATTCGAATTGCCGCCCCCACTGGATATGGGGGATTATGCTGAGCTTCACCATGGTACAACTCCATGTGACATCGTAATGGTTCTACTAAAATATTGACAAAGGAATTGGATATATGTTATTATATTGTTTGAGTAGTTCAAGTGAGTGCTCTAGTACAGGTGCAAACCTAGAGATAATAATAATAGGATGAAAAATGGCTGTTCTCTAATCTTTAGTTTCTTCTTGTTCGCTTTTCCGCAAAAGCAAGTTTACCTAGATCCATATAAATAGCCTTGCATACCCTTGGAGTCTTTATTTTCAGTTAGACGGGTAAGTCTAGCTGAGTACATTCCCGTACTCAGGGTTTATCCCGTTTGTTGCAGATGGCCAAGTATACTTCGGCTATTGTAAGCACTGTCTCTATCCTTTCGAAGGAGAAGAGGAGTAGGCCTTGGGCAAGGTCTTCTACGAGCTCATCTTTTGCTGTTGTCGGACATGACCTCGTGGGCACCCCTATCTTTCAATGATTCTAGTGTGGAGTAAAACTTCGGGTTCAAAGTTTCAAACAATGTTTTATTCGGCCACAGGTGTTGTGGCGTAAGTACTACTTTTATTTTGAACAAAGTGTTGTAATAACTCTATTCGTACTTCAAGTATTTTCGGTTTGTTTGTGGCTCGTTCGAATGTGCATACCTGAGTTTGCGCGATCCTCGATTATTAGAAATCCTTCGAGATTTCTGGACTCCCGGGATTATATGGGCTCAAGTGCTTTAAGTGGCAGTTAAATCAGCTACTTTGGGACTTGATCTCTTATAATTTGGACGGTTCCGTCACAGCTGGTATCAGAGCTGAGTTCAGGTATCCTCATTCGTTTGAGCAACTTTCTTAACAAAACAGGTATTTCCAAAAACTATTTTATAAACTAATTTTTTGAAACTTGGGTGCCAGAGTCTAGTCCGTAGCCCTATATTAGGAAATCAGGTGGCTTAGTTATACTAACTGGGTTCAGGGTTTTGCTCATGCTGGATCTTTGTAATTTGCCGGGGTATCATTCTTGGGAAGGATGATATTAGGTTCGAAAATTTGCATTGAAAATTATTTGGGAGATGTGAGAGTAGACCTTCCAACCGTTGGTCAAGGGAAGTGATATCTTGTTACTTAAGGATATGCGAGCTTTCACGCAGACATATCTGAGAAGTATGTGATGCTGGGTGGGTTTTTGAGCTTGGGGCAAAAGGTTTTGGTATCTAACTGGTATGTACTTAGTGCGTATCAGGAAGTGCCCGGTGATTTTCTGCATTGGGTTTTGTTCTTTTTGGGCTGAGAGGAGTTTTCTGCAGGTACACTGACTACGCAACCGTGTAGAACGAATAACTGCGTAATGAGAGATCGTCTTACCACCGACTAGAACGTTAGGACTTACGAGTCATTCTAGTTGAGTGAGAACGTATTTACGATCATGCATCATGATTATATTCTTGTACCATGTCATCCCTCCCCTTAAATTGTAATCATCCCCTTTTGATAAAAATGACCAACTTAATATCTGTCTCACGAAAGTCGAAACCCCCTTTTCTACAGATGCCTCGCACCCGTCTGACCGCCAGGAAAGCAACTGGAGGAGCAGGAGTTCCTCACCACACGTTGGCAAGGAAGATGACCAGAGGAAAGTTTTTGATGTACTTTGGGCTGCCAACCATCCTTTGGCGAGTTTTGCACGCCATTGGGTATTCCGAGGGCAGTGAACCCAAGTACTCTTGGCAGAAGCAGCAGTATGGCCAAGATTCTCTGGTTCAGGTTGAGGTCAGAGTGAAAGCTTTGGAAGGAAGGCCCGACTGGGCAGGATGGACGATCGTTACCAAGGGAGCTTGTGCTAAGGATGGAGCCAACAGGGCAGCATACCTGGTGTTAAAGGACATCATCGCTCGTTTTCCAGCAGATCTTGCAGACGCATGGCCGGGAGTGTTCCCACGTGGATCAGCTTTTCCTGTGGATTGGATGCAGACCGAGGAGACAACTCTGACAGGAGACGAAGAGGAGCTTTTCTTTTGTGATACCCCAGCCATGGGTGCCACTGGAGCTCTTCTTGGCACTTATGAGAGTCTGGAGCGCAGTATTGCAGATGTTGCAGAGATCCACAACACCACGATGGAAAGCAAGCGCCAGTTGCAGCAGGAGTTCGAGACAGTTGTCAAGACCCTTCAGGCAGAGTTAGCTCAGATGACTCTGGAGCGCAATCAGGCTCAGACTAGGTTGGAGGAGGAGATCGCTGCTCGCGTGGTCAGTGAGCAGTTACTTCTCGATGCCACCAACTCCAGGAATGAAGCTTGGACCGAGTCTGAGGACCTACAGGACAGAGTTGCAGAGTTAGAGGGAAAGCTCAATGGACAGCAGGAGTATATCGATAACCTGCACGAGGCTTTCCACGCTCTCCACCAGCAGCAGGCAGCAGCAGCAGCTGAAGCACCTACACCTAAGGAGCCCGAGCCACAGGATGGAGTGATCCTTGGTCCTGACTCACCAAACGAGGTCTTCGCCGATGAGCCCTTCTACGACGACAACCTCGACGACAACATCGGAGAGCACGACTACCCCGACGGTTACTGAGCGCTAGATTAGGAGTTAATCTTCCACGCAAGGAGCTTTTGTATCATGTTGTTGTTTAAGACTCTGTTTAATTTGGATCTTCGTAATGTGTAAGCCGAATTTGGAATTTAAGTCTAGGCGTTGTTCTGGCAAGGGATTTGGAATGTTATTTGTATGTTTATGATGAACAATTAATTCTGTGATGTTATGTGGAAAGATGAATAATTATATCTGGTCGTGTGCTTAATGTTACATTTGGTACAACACGGTATTTATTCATTGTTCAATATGGCATCACCTAATTGTTGCTTGTTAATGGGCTATACAGATGACGGCTAACACTCGTCGCACCAATCGTGGTGATGGAGAGGCATCCCAGAGAGAGGACCTGCCACCACCACCACCACCTCCAATGACACCGGAAGCATTCTTTGGCCAGTTCTTGGGTAGCCAAAGAAGTGTAGAAGAGATGCAGCGGCAGATGAATGAAACGTTGCGCAACATCGCTGCCAACACAGCTCAGCAACACAGGCAACAACAGGGGGCCGCACCTAATCAGTACAGTTCCTACAAGGATTTCATGGACACTCGCCCTCTGATCTTCAAGGAAGCTACTGAACCGTTAGAGGCTGATGAATGGTTGCACTCCATGACACAGAAGTTTCAGCTTCTACGTCTGACGGATGAGCTGAAGGCGGAGTATGCCGCACACAGGCTGGAAGGACCAGCAAGCATCTGGTGGTCCCAGCACCGTGATAACCTGCCTGCCGGCACGGCAGGCACTTGGGATTTGTTCTCCACAGCTATGCGTCGTCACTACATTCCAGACGGTGTGATGGAGATGAAGCTTACTGCAGTTCCAGAATGTATAATTTATATAATCGGGCCTCACTGGGCGTGCCAAAAGAGGTGTTGACACAAAAAGCGTCAGGATCTGCGAACACCTCGGGCTTATACCTGAAATTCGATATCCGGAGGCGTGCCAGTCGATTTGACCAGTTAATCGACAAGGACGATAACTAGAACAAGATTCAATCAAGACAACGGCGATGCGCCCGGATGTCGAGATTGGAGCTTGATGAGGATAACTAGAGCAGAGCTGAACGAGACAACAGCGATGCGCCCGGATGTCAAAGCTCAGAGATACTCCCACATGGAACTTACAAGGGTTTGACGGAGATCAAGGTGATGCAGCCCGTCGAAGCTTGAAGAACTCGTTGATAAGCTATAATTAATGCAATAAAGGGTAAATTGCGATGAAAGTAGAATAAGAGTAAACTGATTTGTTTGATATTGGATTGATCTGTTTACACGCAGCCCTTGGGCACATATTTATACTCCCGCATAGAGAGTTGTACAGAGACACGACTCGTACCTTTCCTAAAACAAACTCCTAACTTTAAGGAAACTGACTCGCGCAGGAGTCGGATCTAAAATAACAATATTATTTTCCTAAACACACCTATTTTAAAGGAAAATAAACGACTCATGCAAGAGCCGGACTCAAACTGCTATAACAATACTGGTATACAATCACCAGTCCCCTTATGCTTCTCCTCGATGGAAACTTTCCATCGGCAGATCCCTTCAACCCGTAGATTCCTTCTTTGGCCACCGGTAATTCTCTGCTGACATCACACGCTAAGTCACCTTGTGCATCATCGGCACCCCATGCCCATCGGCATCGGCAATACTTCCCAATCGACAACCTTGTACTGGTAACTTGTCTTCGCCAATCAATCCCTATCAGCAATCGGCATCGGCAACATCCCCTCATCGGCAATTGGCATTAGTTTCTCATCGGCAATCGGCACCAGCAACTTAGTAACTTAGGCCACCTGATTTTACCAATCAACCCTTGTCGGCAAGGATCATCCAGCCTCCATCAGCAACACACTTAGTCTTCCCACAACACACTGCCATCGGCAATACTGACTCATAGCTTCCCGATGCCGATGGAAAACAGCTGCTGATCAACACAAGTCTCAGCTCATTTGACACGTGCCGAAAAACGGTGTCAACACATGCCCCCCGGTTTCGGAGTGTATAACACTTTACGCGCCGAAATTCTCTCTACTATAGTCGTTACCCCCGAGATAAATACACAGTTTCCTCGATCCCCGCGTGCAGAACTGCAATTTATCAATAAAATCCCTCGATTGCAGCACAAACAGTTGCAAATCTCCTTGATTATCGCGCATATCCATCGCAGGCCTCTCCACATTCCTGCACAGTATGAACCGAAATCCCAAAATACCCCTGAGTAAGCTTATAAAAGTTACCAGGATCCAATCTGCCTTTTTACCCTAGGCCCACTTTTCACTCTCCTTCTGCCTTCGTCTTCAACCTCCGGCGGTGCCTCCGAAGAACACAAGCTCAAGCAACAGTGCTTTCTCCAATCCAAGGACGAACCGCAAGAACTCCTTCTACTCCAATGGCGATCCAAGTTGACATCCCCAAGGTAAGATCTACTTTCCTCCTCATCCAACCTCCTGCTAGTTCTTTTCCCGCATGAATCCAGAATCTTCCCCTTTCCTTTTCTGATTCTTTCTTTTCTTTTCTTTCAAACCCTAGAAACTTTACAACAAGGTAGTGATCCCTCTTGAACAGTCCAGCTTCACCTGCTTAGGCCCAATGGGGAATCATGACCCCAGCTATTTGATCAACGCGGAAACCAACCGGATTCCTTTTAGATCTGAATGCTTCGGTTTAGGATTATGGAAGGATGCTTTCCGATCATGGCCCAAGCCCACCAAAGGGTGGAAGAACTGGTACCTTAGGGTCGCTAGGACGCAGCAAGTCTATTGGCAAGAGCGCAATTTGGATCAGTGCATCAGGCTTTCCATTGCTGATATGGAAAAGAACGAGAACATGCTAATGGCAGCCTCCTACTTCTGGTCTGACACTATGAACGCCTTCCTATTCCGACATAGACCAGCCACCCCCACCCTTGCTGATGTTCACATGTTGACCGGCTTGGATGTCTCTTCCGATGATGTCTCAACTTTATTCCATCGGAAAGCCGAACTTAGAGTGAATACACGGAACATCGGCAGCTGGACCGGTTATATCCAAGAACACCAAAAGACCGGATCGGTAGGGCAGAGAGAGCACGCCACTTTCCTGAACATGTGGCTGGAGAAATTCATCTTCTGCGGCAGGGAAGTCGGACCTACCACTATGCACCTTCCGGCAGCTGAACTCCTTGCCGATGGAACAAGACTTCCCCTAGGGAGATATCTTCTTGGATCGGTATACCACCTTCTACACCAAGTAGCCAAGAAGTTACTGCTAGGCGAGTCCATCGGCAACCTCGGGGGTCCTTGGTGGTTTGTCAACATGTGGCTGAACGCACACATGCACAAGGCTCTCCAGTTTGACTTATTCGCTCAACGATTCCCAAGGGATATATCGGAAGACTACAAATATAGGGATGATGAATCGGCAAATTGCCCTCCACTCAACTTCGGAGAGGCCATTATAGTGCTGCCAGGGACTGATGTCGATGCAGAGCAGTTCGGCTTATTCTTTCAGAGATTTTACAATGGGATCTCTGCTACAGAACGGCTCTGGTGGCCATACGTTGATGAGAACAATCAATTTCCACTGCTGTTCAATCTGACCGATGGGAATGTGCCCCAGAATCAAACAATCATGAAAGCCAACATTGTGCCCTGGGCCATTCCAGTCAATATCTTCAGAACCGGGAAGAATACCCCTCCATCTTTCGAATTTTACTACCCATCGGCAGCCGCGAGACAACTGGCATTTGGCCAACTGCCGATTAAGCTCTGCTACTCCAAAGTGGTGAAGCCTAGGCAGACAATCTCCAGTGCTCTAGACTAGAACAAGGTCGTCAATCTTCCTCCCAGTGTCGATATGTCAGACATTGATCTGTCTTCCTGGTCACCAACTTCCTTCATCACGAACGAGTACAAGTCTTGGTGGCAAGAATGGAGGTATCAATTGTTTGCCAAGTCATCGCACTACTATCGGAACATAATTGATGTCAATCACGTCATTCCCGACGATGCAGTAAGTTTTTTCATTCCGATGCATTCCTTATTACTTTATTCTTATCATCGGCATCTGACCCCTTTATATTCAACAGGTTGACGATCCAATTCCCCCGATGAGCAGGAGTGGCAAGCCCTTTAATCTCCGGATGATGAATCCCATCTCGCTCATCGGCAATAAGGCTCCCACGCTAGCTGCCTTCACCCCTCAGCAGGTACCCACACCGACGCCTGCAAAAACCAAGGCTACATCGGCCGCTGTTGCTGCCCTGACGCGGGTTTTTGCAGTAAACTCATCTTCACCCATACCGATTACATACTGCTTTATTGGCAACATTTTATTTTGTATAACTTTACTAATATTTTCAGGCAATGAGGTCATCGGCAGCTGCTTCAAACACTCAAACATCTCCAAGTCCTGCTGCTGATGCCCCCCAGTCTTCATCGAAACGGGCTGGATCTCCTGCTGCCCGCGCCAAGGAAGAAAAGGCGCTTAAGATTGGCCACCCCTTCTTCGCCATCGGCTCCAGTTGCATCACCGACTGCCGATGCGTCAACAGCAGAACCATCCTCGGCTCCTACTCCTGATCACCCATTAGACGACATCCCTGATCAGGAGGTAACACCACCCACTGCAACAGCGGAGGCGACATCGGCATCGGCACCACCAGCTGAAATCCCCGATGAAGGAACGGTGTCGCCACCACAGGAGCCGGCCACCACAGCGGAAGCAACACCAGCGACAACACCACCAGCACCTACGGCATCACTTACCCCTCCAACAGAAGCCTGCTCATCGGCAACTGTTGCCGATCTCCAGGGTGAGGCTGGACCATCCAGCATGCCAAGCCCTAGGCAAGAAATTCGCTTCAAAATGGTAAGTTAGTCACCAAAAATTTCATAGTATAACCTTATGATCGGCGCATTCTAACTTTTTCTTTTTCAGGCCCAAGACTCCCCAGATAGCCTCTTTTCCTTCAGCCTCAACCTCCAGGATGAAGATGAACAACAAGTCCCCGCTCGAGCAGACACCCTGTTCTCTTTTGCTATCAATATTCCCGATGAGGACGAGGACGAGCAAAGTTCTGCTCCAGCTCTATCAGCAGAGGTGAAATCCAAGCTCGAGGTATTGCTCTCTCAGCTACAGATAGATACATCCCAGCTTGTCCAGGATTCGACTGCAGCAAGAGCAATTTTCAAAGATATCCAAGGCCAGCTACCTGCCGATGCAGAAGAGGTCCTCCTCCAAGCAGCCTTCCTTGAGAGTCGCCGACTTCAATACCAACGGGTTTCAAGCCATATTGCCAACAGGAATGCTCAATCCAAGCTTACGGAAGAAAAGCTTAGGTTTAAGCAAATTGCCGATGAGAAGCACAAGAACATCGGCCAAGTGGAAACTTCCGGCGCTGATCTTGAACAAGCATTCATCCAACTGTCGGCGAGAAAGGAAGAGCTGCAAGCTGAGCTAAGAAAGGTTGAAGAATCTTTGAATGCAGTCAGCCAGAAGAGAGCCCAACTTCCCGACACCATCAAAGCTCTGCGACAAGAGAGGGACAGCAATGCCCGACAAGCCATCACTCTAAAGAAGAAGATCAAGTCGGTTGAAGGATTTGCCGATGAGGATGGTAGGGAGATAGCAGAAATAGAACAAATTCGCCTGCGTGCAATATCAGTTATCCAATCCCTATTGTAATTTGTTAAATTCCATCACATCGGCAAATGTACTCAGCAATACTTGATTTTGGTTCTGTAATATAACATCAGCGCGCTTTTACCGATGCTTATATAACTTTTCCTTTCATCGGCATTCAACTGAACACTATGCGTCTACCCATATGCTAGGGTAATATTTCTTTAAGTATTTACCGTTGATTGCCCTAGAGAATGCAACTCCTTCGAGAGTTTCCAAAATATAGGCATTACCAGGAGCAGACTGCTTTATTCGATAAGGACCTTCCCAATTAGGAGACCACTTTCCAAATTTAGAGCTCTTAGTCCCGATCGATAAAATCAACTTCCATACCAAATCACCATCGGCAAATTCCTTTACCTTCACTTTCCTGTCATACCATCTGGCAACCCTCTTCTTATTCTTCTCAATGCTGATCAACGCCCTCAACCGATGACCCGCTAAATCCTCTAACTCATCTTTCATCAGAGTAGCATAATCATCGGTCGTCAATTGATCTTGAAAAGATAATCGCCTAGAACCAGTTTTAATTTCCCAAGGCAGGACAGCATCGTGTCCATAGACCAACTGATACGGCGAGACTTTGGTTGTACCATGACAAGCCATCCGATATGACCACAAGGCTTCGTTCAACACCACATGCCACCTTCTAGGGTTCTCTTCAATCTTGCGTTTGATAAGTTTAATAACCCCCTTGTTGGTCGCTTTAGCCTGACCATTAGCCTGGGCATAATAAGGAGAAGAGTTTAACACCTTAAACCCCATACTAGCAGCAAATTCATCAAACTCTCCCGATGTGAACATGGTTCCTTGATTGGTAGTAATAGTTTGAGGAATACCGAATCGGTAAACAATATGTTCTTTTACAAAATCCACCATGTTTGCTGATGTCACCTTCTTCAAAGGAATCGCCTCAACCCATTTCGTAAAGTAATTGGTAGCAACAAGTATAAACTTATGCCCCTTGCTTGACGGCGGATAAATTTGGCCGATGAGATCAATAGCCCATCCTCTAAACGACCAAGGCTTGATTATAGGATTCATTGCCGATGCAGGTGCCCTCTGTACGTTACCAAATTTCTGACAATCTTGGCACCCTTTGAAATAATTGAAGCAATCTACGAGGATTGTCGACCAATAATATCCATTCCGCCTGATCATCCACTTCATCTTGAATGCCGATTGATGTGCTCCACATACACCTTCATGGATTTCACCCATCAACTCCTTTGACTTCTCTTTACCAAGGCATCTGAGCAAAACTCTATCAATCGTCCGATAATACAATTCATCGTCGAGGAGCACATACTTAGTAGCTTGGAACCTTAGACGCCTTTCTACTTTCTTAGATGGATCCCTTAAGTAATCGGCAATCTCTTTTTTCCAGTCATCGGCAACTGTTACCGATGTCATGACTTCTTGAATCGGTTGATACCCTGAAGCATTCAGTGCTAATCGATTGGCTTCTTCATTATGCAATCTAGAAATATGCTCAAGGCGGTACTCTTTGGACTCTTTCAATAATTGCAAACACTTTCCATGGGCTGCAATTAAAGCTTCACTTCGGCACTCATACGTCCCAATCAACTGGTTGATCACCAACATAGAATCACCGAAGATTTCAACAACATCGGCACGTACTTCCCTGAGTAGTTCCAACCCCTTCAGTAAAGCCTGGTACCCAGCCTGATTGTTTGTCGAAGTAGCAACAATCGGCCACGAGATCTCATACTTTCGTCCTTGGGGTGAAATCAAGAGAATACCGATGCCTGCTCCGTCTTTACACGTAGACCCATCAAAGAACAAAGTCCAAGGAGCAATTTCCACATAGTTCACCACATTGCAATGCTGAGTAACAAAATCGGCCATTACCTGACCTTTAACTGCTTTAGCCGATTCATACCTTAGGTCAAACACTGAAAGTGCCAAAATCCACTTACCGATTCGTCCACTTAATATCGGCATTGATAGCATGTACTTAACCACATCATCTTTGCAGATAACAGTGCATTCAACCGACAACAAATAATGCCTCAATTTTATGTAAGAGAAATATAAACATAAGCATAATCTCTCTATGGCCGAATACCTGGTTTCAGCATCCACCAACTTTCTGCTCAGATAATATATTACACGTTCTTTCCCTTCAAATTCTTGAATTAAGGCCGACCCGATAACACCGTCATCGGCAGACAAATACAATCTGAAAGGCTTCCCATGCTGAGGTGGAACCAAGAATGGAGGGTTTACCAGATATTTTTTGATCTCCTCTAAGGATAACTGATGTTCTTCTTTCCATGCAAACTCTTGATCGGCTTTCAACTTTAATAATGGACTAAAAAATTTGATCTTACTAGATAGGTTAGATATAAACCTTCTAATGAAATTAATCTTGCCGATCAAGGACTGCAGCTTAGTCTTGTTCGTAGGAGCAACCACTTTGTTAATTGCATCAATGGATTTTCTGCCGATCTCGATGCCTCTTTGATGCACCATGAAACCCAGAAATTGACCTGCCGATACACCAAATGCACACTTATTAGGATTCATCTTCAACTCATGCTCCCTTGTGCATTCCAATATCTTGTGCAAATCGGCAAGGTGCTTCTCAAAATTCCCAGACTTAACCACCACATCATCAATGTAGATTTCAACTATCGTGCCGATGTACTTATGAAAGATGAAATTCATTGCTCTCTGGTAAGTAGCACCAGCATTCTTCAAGCCAAAAGTCATGACAACCCATTCAAATAAACCAACATGACCTGGACATCTGAAAGCAGTTTTGGATATGTCTTCTTCAGCCATAAATATTTGATTATATCCAGCATTGCCATCCATGAAACTAATAATTTGATGTCCAGCAGCAGCATCGATCAGTAAATCGGCAACGGGCATCGGGTAGCCATCCATCGGCGTAGCCTTGTTGAGATTCCTGAAATCAATACAAACACGAAGTTTTCCATTCTTTTTATACACAGGAACCACATTAGAAATCCATTCGGCGTACCGGCATTGCCGAATAAACCCAACTTCGATTAACTTTGTAATTTCAGCCTTGATGTCGGGTAGGATAGTAGGATTGCATCGGCGCGTAGGTTGCCGATGTGGTTGGAAACCAGACTTGATGGGTAACCGATGTTCAACTATCGATCGGTCTAAACCAGGCATCTCTGTGTAATCCCAAGCAAAACAATCTTTATATTCCTTTAATAAAACAGTTAATTGTTGCTTACATTGGAAATTTAACTTAGCACTAATAAAAGTAGGCCTAGGTTTACTACCATCGCCGATGTCAATCTCGAGTAAATCATCGGCGGATGTGAAGCCCTGTCCCAGTTTTCCATCATCGGCGGATGTGAAGCCCTGTCCCAGTTTTCCATCATCAGCGAACCGATCCATTAAAACTCTTCTTCAGAACCGACTGCTTGGATCGGTGTAATGCGGTAATCGACAACTTTGAGGAACCCCTTGTCCCAAGCTTTACCTGATATGCATCTGGTCTGCTCATAAGTTTCTGATTCTGCCAATGCAACAGTAGATGGGGCTTCAATTCGGACGACTTCAATTTTGTCCCCGATCCACTGTACAAGACTCTGATGCATAGTAGAAGGAATACAACAATTGGCATGAATCCAATCCCTTCCCAGCAGCAAGTTGTAGGTGCCTTTGCCACTGATTACAAAGAATATCGTCGGCAAAGTTTTACTGCCGATGGTTAAGTCAACACATACGGCTCCCATGGCTGTCGACACATTGCCTTCGAAATCCTTGAGCTTCATGTCGGTCTTGACTAAGTCCTGGTCACCTTTCCCAAGCTTTCGGAACACAACGTACGGCATTATGTTTATCGATGCGCCGCCATCTACCAGCATCTTGGTCATAGGCTGTCCATCCACTTTGCCCTTAACGAACAGAGCCCTTAGGTGCTGCCTCTCATCATTGGCAGGCTTCTCAAAGATGGCTGCCATCGGATCCAGCACCAACTGTGCCATCTCAGCAGTCTCTTCATCATCGCTGACCGGTGCCATGAACTCCATCGGCAACATGACGACCATATTAATATCTACTGATGGATCCCTGTCCTTGCACTTTGGCCTCCACTGATTTTCCCTTGAGGGGTCTTCATTGTCGCACAGGTCATTGCGGCGTTCGCGCTTAATCCGCCTCTTTTGAGTCTTGATCAGACCCTTAGGACACCACTGAGGAAGCTTGGTTTTCCAGACAGGCTGGTGCTGCTTTCCTCTGCTTGCATCGGTACTTCTTTCGATGTTGGGGTCTCTGGAGAATGTTTCCTCGTCAGGAACTCTTGCATTGGCCATCTCCTCTAGCTCCTCTTGATCAACACGTCTGTCAAGCCTGTCATGGGCACTGAGCTTGCCCCCCAGTCGGTCATGCGCCGACCTCTTCTCTCTGAGCGGCTTGGCGTACCTGGGTGCCCGATCATCAAAACAAGGTTTCTTACCTGACCGATCGGTGGTGTAGTACTCATTGCACTCAGGGCAATTATCAGCAGTAGGCAGCTTGATGCCTTCTTTCCAATAGTGGACAAAGAAGGGACATCTCCTGGTGCTCCTCTTCTTCTTGTCGATATCATTCTTCACGTGATTGCCGATAGTCTCGCCTTGGCTGCTTATGCGTGATTATAACACCAGGAGCCCTGTTGGCACTGCTACCTTCATCGGCAACTCTGTTGCCTTTTCTATCATCGGCAAACCTCCTTTCATCGTG
The DNA here is from genome assembly GCA_022036555.1 of Microstegium vimineum. Taxonomy (NCBI): domain Eukaryota; kingdom Viridiplantae; phylum Streptophyta; class Magnoliopsida; order Poales; family Poaceae; genus Microstegium; species Microstegium vimineum. The sequence continues at coordinate 46,354,926 of CM039136.1, read as the reverse complement.
CTCAGTTACTTGATGGTTGGGGTCTACCGATGCATTCTTCCGGGCAACTTCCGATGTCAGCACTTTGATTTTCCCACTGGCTTCCACCATATTGTTTGGAAATGGGTGTTGGTCAATCTTCATCGGTTTCTGGACTTTGGAATATTCGAATTTGATCCATCTAGATTCAATTTCTGACTGCAACTGCTGCCTGAACACCTTGCAGTCATTGGTACTGTGGGAAGTTGCATTGTGCCACTTGCAGTACCTGATTTTCTTGAGCTCTTCGGCCGATGGAATTACTTGGTTAGGCGCCAACTTGATTCGCCCTTCTTGAAGTAATAAGTCAAACATCCTGTCGGCCTTGGTGATGTCAAAGGTGAACCTTTTGGTTTCTTTCTGGTCGAACGGACAAGACACAGGCTTCTTATCCTTCACCCATTCGGCCGCATCGATGCTCATCTCTTTATCTGACCCAGAATCTTCTTCTTGCCCGATGAAGGTCACCTTCTTATTCCAAGTCTTCCTAGGTTCAAAGGTTTTGATATCTTGATCGGCAATCCTTTGCACCAGATGACTTAGGCTTTCAAATTCCTGAGACGCGTACTTGTCCTTGATGTGCGGCAGTAATCCTTGGAAGGCCAAATCTGCCAGTTGCCGATCATCAAGTACCAAACTGTAGCACTTGTTCTTCACGTCCCGCAGCCTCTGAACCAAGCTTTCTACCGATTCATCGCTGCGTTGCCTAATCTTGACTAAATCGGTAAGCTTCTTCTCATGTATGTCAGCAAAGAAGTACTTATGAAATTGCCTCTCCAGATCGGCCCATGTGATTACAGAATTTGGAGGCAGCGATATGAACCATGTAAATGTCGATCCAGACAATGATGAAGAGAACAATCTCACCCTCAATTCCTCCCTGCTGGCAGCTTCTCCGCACTGGATAATGAAGCGGTTGATGTGTTCCATCGTTGATGTGTCATCTTGGCCGGAGAACTTGGTAAAATTAGGCACTTTGTACCGATTTAGAAGAGGAATCAAGTCATAAGCTGGAGGATACGGAGTCCGATAAGAGTATGTATTCACCTTGGGTTTAATGCTGAATTGTTCTTTCATAACTTCGGCGATCTTATCGGCCCAATATGCATCCTGCTCTTGCCGAATCATTGGCTGGTTGTTGACTGGCGGAGCCGGCTGATGCGCCTCTTGAAAATGATGTGGAGTAGTCGCAGGCGCAGCACCAGTCATCTGAACACTATGCATTGGTTGATTTACCGATGGATAGTTTTTGCACACTTGGCAGATTAGGTTGAGTCATCATATTCATCGGTTGCTGTACCGATGGTCCACTCTGAGTGTTTGTTGTGCCTCCATAATGATACATTGACACGCCAGGCTGTTGAGCTGGCGGCTGGTTGGCCCATCCAGGATTATAAATCATCGACATATGACTTACCGATGGCTGATAGCTAACTGGAGTGTGTGGCTCCTGTATCCTGGAGCAATCAATCATCAGATTACCTTGATGCGCCAGTACTCCGGCTTGAGGATTTCCCACTAGAGGTTGGCTGCCAGCTGCTATATTCTGTTGCATTGGCATAGGGCTTGCCGATGGTGGTATCAGAGGTATCTTAGGAATTACTTGAAGATCTTCTGATGGCATTTGCACAGTTGGAGAAGGCGTAGAGTAATGCATCATGGGGGCCACCGGCAGTGATTGCGTTGCCGATGCCATCGAGCCCTTCCAAGCTGAGTTGTCTCCCTGCACCAGACTAGAACCAGCATATAGATTCGGAGGCATACCGTATCCCCACCAGTTAGCAGGGGCTGGTTGACTTTGGATAGCAGGTCCTGAAATTGCCGACGCCACTGGATCTGTGTTGAGCTTGGTGACGCTTCCAGGGTTCGGTCTTGGCGATGTAGCCACATCGGCAGACGGTTCCACAGGAGTGGAAGACGCCATTGGGGCTGTCGATGGGCTTATAGATGCCAATCCAGGTTGATGGTACGCTGGACCAACATATTGCGGTGCACGTCCTTCTTTGAATGATTGCATAACAGCATTGTAGACAGTATTGGACAACACTCTGGAGTGGCTAATTAATGCTTGACTTAAAGCGGAATTAACCATCTCTTGTAACTTACCAGGATTGGCGTCATACGTGACCTGCCGTGGCAACGGCGGATCTTGCTTCTGAATTGCTTCGCCGCTCCTGCTTAGGCTGAAGGATTTGAGATATAGTTGCTTGTATTCCTCCATGGCCTGCTCCATGGCCAGCTTCTGATCATCTTTCAGATCGGCCTCAGAGACTTCAATGACGTTCCTCTGGTTAACGTCGGCGTTATCACCCATGATAGATGTATAATTTATATAATCAGGCCCCACTGGGCGTGCCAAAAGAGGTGTTGACACAAAAAGCGTCAGGATCTGCGAACACCTCGGGCTTATACCCGAAATTCGATATCCGGAGGCGTGCCAGTCGATTTGACCAGTTAATCGACAAGGACGATAACTAGAACAAGATTCAATCAAGACATCGGCGATGCGCCCGGATGTCGAGATTGGAGCTTGATCAGGATAACTAGAGCAGAGCTGAACGAGACAACAGCGATGCGCCCGGATGTCAAAGCTCAGAGATACTCCCACATGGAACTTACAAGGGTTTGACGGAGATCAAGGTGATGCAGCCCGTCGAAGCTTGAAGAACTCGTTGATAAGCTATAATTAATGCAATAAAGGGTAAATTGCGATGAAAGTAGAATAAGAGTAAACTGATTTGTTTGATATTGGATTGATCTGTTTACACGCAGCCCTTGGGCACATATTTATACTCCCGCATAGAGAGTTGTACAGAGACACGACTCGTACCTTTCCTAAAACAAACTCCTAACTTTAAGGAAACTGACTCGCGCAGGAGTCGGATCTAAAATAACAATATTATTTTCCTAAACACACCTATTTTAAAGGAAAATAAACGACTCATGCAAGAGCCGGACTCAAACTGCTATAATAATACTGGTATACAATCACCAGTCTCCTTATGCTTCTCCTCGATGGAAACTTTCCATCGGCAGATCCCTTCAACCCGCAGCTTCCTTCTTTGGCCACCGGTAATCCTCTGCTGACATCACACGCTAAGTCACCTTGTGCATCATCGGCACCACATGCCCATCGGCATCGGCAATACTTCCCAATCGGCAACCTTATACTGGTAACTTGTCTTCGCCAATCAATCCCTATTAGCAATCGGCATCGGCAGCATCTCCTCATCGGCAATCGGCACCAGCAACTTAGTAACTTAGGCCACCCGATTTTACCAATCAACCCTTGTCGGCAAGGATCATCCAGCCTCCATCGGCAACACACTTAGTCTTCCCACAGCACACTCCCATTGGCAATACTGACTCATAGCTTCCCGATGCCGATGGAAAACAGTTGCTGATCAACACAAGTCTCAGCTCATTTGACACGTGCCGAAAAACGGTATCAACAAAAGCTTTGGTTGGATGAGTGTTTGCCACTTGCTTGCTGGCTTGACATGTACTATAAAGTTTGTCCTTCTCAAACACCACATCCTTAACCCCTCTAACCAATTCCTTCTTGACAAGCTTCTTCAAAGTTGACATTCCCACATGTGCTAATCTTTTATGCCATAGCCAACCCAAAGAACTCTTGGAGAATAGACATGTTTGCAAGCTAGCTTCATTTGAGGTGAAATCCACTAAGTAGAGGTTGTTATGCCAAAACCCTTTGAATATCAATGACTTGTCATCTATCTTGGACACAATCACCTCATTGGGAGTGAAGAGACATTGGAAACCAAGATCACAAAGTTGACCAACCGATAGCAAGTTGAAGCTCAAAGATTGCAGTAACAAGACATTTGAGATTGATTAATCATTGGAGATTGCTACTTTGCCAAGCCCTTGAACTTTTCCCTTTGAATTGTCCCCAAATGTAATCTTGTCTTGATTTGCACAATCTTCATCAAGTGTGGTGAACATCCGGGGGCCGCCGGTCATATGTTGAGTGCAACCACTATCAATTACCCAATGGCTACCACCGGTCTTGTAGTTCACCTACACACAAGCAACTTGGAGTTAAGCTTGTTGTTTGGGAACCCACACATTGCGGGGACCCATAGCCTTGTCAATCAACTCCTTAGCAACCCACAACACTTTAGGCTTGTTCTTCATGGGTGGACCAAGAAACACCACTAAAGGTCTACCCTTGGAATCCTTGTTGATGACAAAGTGTGCATCATGAGCAAATGGCCTTGTGTGCTTGGGCAAGGTCTTGGGAGGTGGTGTCTTGCATTGGAACTCAAGATGACCAACTTGTCCACATCCAAAGCATCTTCTAGGCTTGGGCTTTGGCTTGTCTTGATTGTATATATTGTACTTGTTCTTGTAGTAATTCTTTGCTTCAATCTTGACCTTGGCCTTCATCACTTGGTTCTCCTTGAACCCAATGCCCATCTTGTCATTCTTCATCACGGTGTTCATCAAGAGCTCACTTTGGAGGTTGTGGCCCTTGGCGAACTTCTCCAAACCACTTGCTAGCTTGATCTTCTCATTCTTGAGCTTTGCATTTTCTTCTCTAAGTGTGTTGATCAAGGTAGAGGCATCCTTGTCATCTTCCTTGGCCGACTTGATAGTGAAGGGCTTGTTTGCCTTGAGGTTGATTAGCTCTTCCTTGAGCTTTTATTTCTCTTCCCTCATCTTCACATAGTCATCATACTTGTCGGTTTCAACTATCTTCTTGCCCTTGCACTTAACTTTTTGCTCACTAGCAACTTCATCAAGCAAGTCCTCACAAGAAGTAGCACTATCACACTTAACAACCGGGTTAATAGCAACATGTGTAGCAAGATCATATGTAAGCAATTCATTAGCAACCACAAGTGTGTCTTGTTCATTTTTCACGTGGTTGTAGTCATCTTTTAGCAAGTTATACCTTGTTTGGAGCTCTTGTGTTAACCTCTCAAGCTTATCATGTTTCTCATTAGCTTGCTTAAGAGAGGCTTAGAGCTCCCTAGTGCTAGATGTGAGAGTGTTAGTCTCAAACTTCAAAACATCATTAGCACTAGACAAGGCATCAAGCTTAGCATGAAAGTTTTCTTGTATCACAAGAAGTTTGTCATTTTTAGCTTTGTACTTCCTTATGATGTCCGAATATTTGTTGCAAATTTTAATTAGTTCATCATAGGAAGGTGCTTCTTCATCATCACTCTCATCACTAGAGGAAACATCATCATCATCCTCTTTTTGTAACTTCTTGTCACCTTTAGCCATGAGGCATAGGTGTGTATAGGATGAGCCCGGTGATGAAGGAGGAGGTGGCGGTGGAGTTGAAGAACCAATCATCAATGCGGCCACCTTCTCTTCTTCACTCTCATCATTGGAGGAGTCACTTGAATCCTCAATGTTGGTGAGCCAATCACTAACAATATAAGCCTTGCCATCCTTCTTCTTCTTATGGAAGTTGAAGTTCTTCTTCTTCTTGTAGGGCTTATCTTCCTTCTTGTCATCTTCACTTGAGTCATCTTGTGCACCCTTCTTGTTCTTGTAGTTCTTGAACTTCTTGTTCTTGAACTTGTCTTTCTTCTCTTCGGTGCATGTATGAGCTAGATGACCAAGAATGCTACAATTGTAGCACTTCATTTGGGAGATTGGCTTCCTTGAAGAGCTTATGAAGAATTTCGTCTTCTTTGAGTCAAACTTGACTCCATTCTTGTTTAGCTTCTTCAACATCTTGGTGGTCTTCTTCACCATGAGAGCAATGTTGTCTTCATCATCTTCATCACTTGAGTCCTCAACCACCAATTGGATTTTGCACTTCTCTTTGGTGGAAGCTTTGAGGGCCAAGTCTTTCTTCTCTTCTTTCTCTTTGTCTTTCTTCTTGGAGGAGGATGAAGAACCGCCATCACCGATCTTCATGTATATCTCATGAGCATTGATCTTGCCCAACATTTGTGTTGGTGTAGAAGCGGAGAGATCCCCTTGGTGAAGAATGGTGACGACGTGGCCATACTTGTCAATTGGCAAGACACAAAGTATCTTGCGCACCACATCGGTGGGTTGCATTTGGGTGAGCCCAAGTCCATTCAACTCTTCTACAAGAATATTGAGATGTGAGTACATTTCATTAGCATTCTCGTTAGCAAGCATGGTAAAGGAGTTCAACTTAGCCATGACCAAATGGTAGCGTTCCTCACGCTCACATTTGGTCCCTTCGTGTAGCGTAGAAATGTTTGTCCAAACATCGTATGCGGTTTTGCAATTCCGCACACGGTTGAACACATCCTTGCCAATGCCACGGAAAATAATGTTCTTTGTATTGGCATTGTTCTTCTCAAAGAAGGGATCCTCGGCGAATACGGTGCCACCTATGGTAGCGGCTTTGTGCACACCGATATCCACGGCCTCAAGGTAGGCCTCCATCCGTATTTTCCAATAAGGAAAATCATCCCCATCAAACATGGGTGGCGGTCCATCCCCATGGGACATCTTGCTCTAGGCGGTGAAGTCTAATTTAGAGCAACAAGGCTCCGATACCAATTGAAAGGATCAAGATGCCCAAAAGGGGGTGAATTAGGCTTATTTCAAATTTCTAAAGCAAATATGAAATCCTATCAAGTGTCAATCACCCCATGCCTAACGATTCGTGTGCCTTAGACTATGAAAGCGGTAGCAAGCCAAGGAAAGCGAAAACATCCTACACAATTCTAGTATGAATTGAAGAACAAGTGCGGAATGTAATGCGGTATAAAAGATCTAGGGAAAGAGATTCTTGACACGATGACGTTTTGCTGAGGTATCGAGGAGTCGACACTCCTCCTAGTCCTCGTTGGAGCACCTCGCAAGGTATTGCTCCCCCTCAATCCCGCGCAAGGGATGAGTGCTCTCTACGGACTGGTTCTTCGCCACTCTGGCTCGGTGAACCGCCCACAACCGATCACAAGTCGATGGAGAAGGGCCGCCGACAATCCTCCAGCAATCACCTTCCTCCCAAGCACCACCAGACCGTCTAGGTGATGTCGATCACCAAGAGTAACAAACTTTGATCTTCACTTGACTCACTCAAGCTTCACAACTAGGGGATGCACACTTGAACTCTTGGATGAACTAGAGGAGAGGATGGATGGATTCGCGAATCACTCTCTCTCTCTCTAGGGCTCTTGCTCTCTTCCCAACCTTCTCAAAGCAATCAACAAACCAAATGAGCAAAGGCAAGGTGGGAAAGAAAGAGGTAAGCTATTTATATCCCCCACACACTCAGCTCTCGGGCTGAGAAAAATAGGCATTTTAAGTTGGCGACGGACGCTTCATCGCTAGGCAACGGACGCTCCGTCGCTAGCCCCAACAGCTAGATCATGTTCACATCAGCAGGCGACGGACGCTCCATCACTCGGCGACGGACGCTGAGCCTCAGCGTCCGGCGCCAACTGGCTACTCTCGGGTTTCTGGGAAAATATTCTCGGACGCTCGCGAGCGTCCGATGCCCATGCGACAGACGCTTCCATCACAAACTAGCCGTCTCTGGAGCTCTCTGCTGGCTCGACGGATGCTGCATCATGCTGACGCCAGCGTCCGGCGCCTCTGGCCTCAGCGTCCGACGCCCAGAAACTGGCTCTCTCAACTTCAGTTTTCGTCGCGATGAATATGGAAGTTGTTTTAGGCTATCTTACGGTCACCATAGGCTTGCTTAGAGCTAAGGAAGTCAAGTTTGCACCACACCTAAATCATGAAGCTCTCCTAAGTCAAGATACTAATCTCAACCTCTCTTAATAGTACGATCAAAGGTCAAATAAAGCTCTATCTAATTCTAAGTGCCCTTCATCACCTAATGACACTTAGCCTATCACTCTAGGGTCTTCATCATGTCGCCTTTGAAATCCGAAACGATATCCATCTTGGGGGCTAAGTGATAACCATTTATGCCCATTCATGTTGATCACTATGGCTAAGCTACGCATAGCCTGTGCAAAACACACGTTAGCCATAATAATCTTTAACTTGTCATTAATCACTGAAACCAATAGGGCTATGATTCTTCAATGCCACAACATTGCACCAAGATTAACACTATCTCTGAACGCATCAAAAGGAGATTGCACATCACCCATGTCACCTAGGAGTTCTATCCGGTGCAACAAAAATGATTTCTGAGCCTGTAGTATGTTTGGCACAAACCATGGCACAACATTGCACCAATATTAACACTGTCTCCGAACACATCAAAATGAGATTGCACATCCCCACGTGACCTAAGAATTTCACCGAGTGCAACAAAAATGGTTTCTGGCCTTATAGTACGCTTAGCACAAATCATGGCACAAGATTGCACCAAGATTGACACTGTCTTCAAACGAATCAAAACGAAATTGCACATCCCCCATGTCACCAAAGAGTTCCACCAAGTGCAACAAAAACGATTTCTGAGCCTGTAGTACGTTTGTCACAAACCATGCCACAACAGTGCGCCAATATTAACACTATCTTTGAACGCATCAAATGAGATTGCACATCAGCCATGCCACCTAGGAGTTCCATCGGGTGCAACAAAAACGATGTCTGAGCCTGTAGTATGTTTGGCACAAAGATATCTTCCTATTTTTAGACAATGTCTTAGGCCATATGATGTTGTTGAGTTGTTCTTAGTAGTTGTTTCCAATTTGTGATGGAGTTAGTGAAGAATTGGGTAGGTAGGTAGTGCGCTAATCGGCAAAAGGCAGGGGAACATGACAAGCCGGCCAAACTCGCTCATAGAACCAAAAAAATCTTTTCTCTATGATTGACAAGGGTATGATGATGAACCATCCAAATAAACTGAAGCCAAATTAGAAGTTGGATGTAACTGTCATGGAACCGTCCAAACAAATTTTACGGGATTTTTTTGTGTATGTAACTATATATTATTCGTATATAAGAAACACATCCTAAAAGAGGTTAGAGAGAGAAATAAGATACTAAAATCATCGTTGAATATACATTGTCTAGCCTCAAACATGCTTCTTTGCCCCCCGCCCCCCTCCCGAATTAGAGTAGAACAACATTGACACCAAAGTGTGGGGTCGAAACTCAATGTTTAGTCCATGTCGTATGGGAGTGGCGGCGACGAGGGGGGGCAACCTATTCCAACAGGCAAGGAGTCCTACTCATATGAATGGGTGAGTCCTCACCATCGTCGAGTAGACAATCGATATTGCCCAGTCTTGTCCCTAGTTACAAGCTCAGGTCGCCATCCACCCTAGGGACATGTCAAACTATTAGTTAGTCGTGGTTAAAAGACACCAAGGCAACCACAACCGACATCCTATTTGTTGAAGAATATGGCAATTTCCAGATTAATACCAGAATATAAATCTTGACAGATTGATTAACTAGAATAAGCATGTGTTGCATACTAACATGATTAAACCACATATCACATAGCATGTTCAAGTTAACTAGCATAGACATAGCTTGTCTACTAGATAGATTGGACAGTATGAACGATAAGATTAGATCACGAGGTTTATACCTGCTAGTTATAGGAGTAGTAGATTGCGGTGAAGATGGCGAAGATGCGGGTGTCGATGGAGCGACATTTAGGTTGTTGAAGGCGATGTCGATGTCGTCGATGTCGATCAACGGCGGCGGAAGACTTCGGTTCAGCTGACGACGAATACGCCGGGACGTAGTGCCGCCTGACTTGGACAGAAGACGACCCGTCGTGAAGATGGGGAGCAGTCGCGCGAAGAACGCTTCCCAAAAACCTTATCCGTCTTCTCCCGTTGCAGGATCACGAAGACGAGGATTCCGGAGACCTGCTCGCCCGGCCGCCGGTGCACGCTGATGATCGGACTGGAGTAGCTACGACGGCGCAACAGCGAGAAGAGGCAGAAACTCTAGCTCTGAATTTGATGATGATTTTGGCGTGGCCGATAGTCTGGTTATATAGTCCGGTCCAACCAATCACGTGTCGCGACCACACTCTAGATTGGATTAGGACTCTGACTTATAACCGTTTAGGACTATGTAATCTTGACGGCCAAGAAACCAAAACCGCAAAAGGAGACTGCGCTCCCGCAAGGCGAGGAGCTGGATTTCGGCGGACCATTCACGCAGGTGCCGGCGAGGCGAGCGAGCACGTGTGGGCTTCCCTTTCTCCTTCTCACACTAGACTTGAGGAAGTGGAGAGGTCTTCCATATTTAAGCATGGTTGTCTCCACTTCCACAAGAAAGGTGGTACTAAATAGTTCTCATTTCCCCTCTTGCTCTCATGAATGGATCTGCAACTGTCCCCAGTGTCCCCGCCCCGCTATCGGCTGCGCACGACGCGGAAGCAGCAGAGGGAAATACAACCCCACATGCCCATGTGATCATAGGGCTCATCCTAGCCCTCCATCTCAATGTGGGACCCACTCCCTTTTCCATTTTGTATCCTCTTCCTCTCCCATCCACCGCGCCCGTACGATGTCGCTCGCCTGTTGGCCGCCGCCCCCTCTCTCCTGCACGAATCTTGACGCTAGCTAGTGGTCAGGATAAGCCTGGTGTCCACCGGGCCATGTGCTAGTTAGCTAGAAAGGCTTCCCCACATGTTCTTGTAATCACATGTGTTATACTCACCGTTCCTCTTCTCAGCAACATGAATCTTAAAGCTTTTTTCTCTGTCATCTGTTTTGATCCACACGAATCTTGATGTCTTTTCTATGGCTAGGATAGCCCTGGTGGCCACAAATGCCAAATGCATGTGAGATTTCCACTTTGGGCCAACAGGCAGCCAATAAATCATCTATTCACCCCTGGCACCAGCCGCCGCTGGCTTCTCTCCGGCAATAGAGACGACTCCGCCGAGGCACCGATACAGCACCGCCACCACCGTCCGTGGCTCCGCCTCGCCCCTCTCGTCTCCACCTTCCACTTCCCAGAACCGGCACCCGCCTGCATTTCCACATAACCACGCGGCATTCGAAGAGAACACTGCTGGCTCAAATCGTCAAATCCAGCTACAAAACGGCTGAGCAAACAGCAGGGACAGGATGCGGTCGGTGTGGAGGCTCAAATATCTTGGAGTCTGTTCCTCCTATCTAGATCAGAGTGCTAGTAAGGCCCCGGTTAGATGCAACCCAAAATCCAAAATTTTTTAAGATACCTCGTCACATCAAATCTTGCCTCGACACATGCATGGAGTACTAAACGTAGACGGAAAAAAAATTAATTACACAGTTGATCGAGAAATTGCGAGACGAAACTTTCGAACCTAATTAGTCCATAATTGGACATTTTTTACTAAATAACAACGAAAGTGCTACAGTAGCCAAAAGCCAAAAATTTTTGGATCTAAACGCGCCCTAAGTGCAATGAATCAATGATGTATGTATGTGCCGTGCTTGTGCATTGAAACCTGATCTTTCTCCTTCCCTGTATATCCGTGGTACTGGATCTGCAGCTGCGTGCTTGTGCAATGCATGGTTCTTGTATATATATATATATACTCAGAATTTCATGGTGTTCATTTTATTCTGCTGTTGTACTCTTCTCTTCTATGGCTATACTGAAACGGGGACGGGTTCCCCGACGGTGATTTGTGTGCCTGCAAATCATGCACCAGCCGGCCTCCTCCTCCTCCAGTGGTGGTGGTGGTGTGCGTGTTCACCTGCAGGTCCGCCTGGACGCCTGCCCTCCCGCAGGCCTCCTCGGCCGTCAACTCGATCCGCATCGCCCAACTGGCGCTGGCCAACATGTGCTCTGGCGCGCGACAGCGGCATCTTTCCCGGCCAGGTGACTTAGCACTAGTGATCCAACGTTTACTGTCTTGTCTCCTTGCTTGCTTTGGGGATGAACTGAACTGAACTGATTTCACATGGATGGTGGTGTCTCCTCCTTGATTTTTTGCAAAGACTTGTTGGCTCCTGCTATCCTACTTTTTTCGAGCCCAGGCTCCTGCTATCCATAGTTTTATGAACCCCTCTGGGCCTCAATTCATAGATACTGTACATGTGTGTGGTCTATCTATGCTTGCTATCCGTCCGAGTACCTCCACCACTATGGTATTCATTTGGCATAATCATTTGGTTTACTAGTAATCTTATGGTGTGTCTGAAGCTGCTTTAATTATTTATAAAATCATTTGTATCAGTCTCTCCAACAACACAGAGTTTGATGTGTACACGAGTACAGTATATGTGGTGTGAAAAATATTGCAGGGGAAAGCATCTGTCAGCCACGTACACGAGCAGTGCCAGAGCCACGTGGCAGCCACTGAGAGCGTGGCGCCTCATCCATCTCCGTTTTTCCCCTACCACTCATCCACAACTTTTTTTGTGTTTTTTAGCACGATGATGATGAATCGATGGCAGAGGAGCCTTTGTCACTTAGCAAGCAGATAGAAAACTCATCCATAACTCGCCGCCGACTTTGTCTCTTCTGCTGGCTTCTGCAGCTTCGCTCTCCACTCCTCCGATGGCGCCGCCGCCCACCAGCTCCTCATTCCTCCGCCCGCCGCCGCTGCCACACCACCCGCACCCTCGCCTCCATTTCCGCCCACCCTCCGCCTCCTTCCGCGTCGCCGAAATACTTGGCGGTCGAGGCCTCTGCAACGGCGAGGTCGGCGTCCGCAAAGAACTTTCCACCACCACCACTTCCTCGCCGTCGCCGCCCTCTCCTTCTCCTTCGACGACAGAGTCGTCTCCTCCACCCGCTGTTGATCTGGACGCGTTCGACAAGGAGATGATGGGGCTAACAGGCGGGTTCCCGGGCGGCGAGGTCGGGCTCAAGGACTTCGTCACCAAGAACCCACCGCCTCCTCGTTCCAAGAAACCAGATTCCTCCTTCTCCCAACAAGCCACGACGCTTTCCGCGCCGCCGCGGACGCCGGAGCTGCCGCTGTTCCTGCCAGGCATGGTGGTGCTGGTCAAGAACCCCAACAACGCCTACCACATGTACTGCGGGATCGTGCAGCGCGTCACCGACGGCAAGGTCGCCGTGCTCTTCGAGGGAGGGATCTGGGACAGGCTCATCACCTTCAATCTTGATGAGCTTGAGGGTAGGGAGAAGGGACCGCCCATGGCTAACCCCAAGTCCGTCGTGCTTGAGGACCTTGTCGCGCAGCTTGATGATGACGAGGAGGACGAAGCGGCCAAGAAGGAGAAGGAACCTGAGGGCGCCGTGGCGGCGGCATGACCGACCAGGCTTCTTGTTCCTGACTTCCTGTTATATCCTCTGTGTCTATGTATGTATGTATGTATACAGATAAAATAAAATTATTTGGGGTTAATTAAAGGTAACGATAATATAGCTCATATATAAGTATATACTAGCAAATATATCCGTGTGTTGCAACGGGAAAAAAAATCAAATATTAGTGAAAACACAGACAAAAGTCATATGTATTCATATTTTACTTGTTTTCTTTATGTGGTCTTTTCCGAGTCTCGAATTAGTTCGTGATGGAATTCATTACTATTTATTTTTCTTTCTATTTCTTTCTCTATAATATATGTCATTATTTTTTCACTACAAACCAAAAGAGTCCCTGAAGGACTCCATTGCTATTCTTTTTTTATTCTTATTCTATTTCCATATATGGTTTCATTGCTTTTTTTCTATTTTTTATAACGCATCTTAGTGAAAAGGAGAAATTCTATCACTGAGTTCATAACTTTTTTTTTCTTTACATATATATTTTTCCTGTTATATATCTACCATCATGAGTCATGCATATTGGAATATGATTCAAATTAGAAATATTTTTTTTAGAAATGAATCGGTGAGAAATATAATATATTTATCTTCCGACACGAGTCATGATGGAATAGAATTTGTATGGAAAGTCGGTTGTTTTCGAGTTCGGATCATATACATGATCCAATAGATTTTGGATTCGGGCTCTGTATCATGCTAAACAAAAGAGACTATAAAAAGAGACACAATAGATATACATATAGATTATTTATAATATAAAGTATATAGGGGTGAGCAGCTGGAGTTGGTGGGCCGTACTTTGGAACTCATCTAATTTAGACACGTACGCTCCTCCGACTCGGAGTTGTGGACGGTTTTCTTTTTCTTCTTTCGACAACAATCCGTAGGGGCGAGTGTGCGTACGTGTTGATTGTCTGCATTGTACTGTGTAATCTCAAAAAAACAATCTCGTTTTATTATTATTGCAACGTGGTCAAAAAAAAAGAAAAGAGAAAAACGGAAGGTGATTTTGTTTCCATAAAAAATAGCTAGTTCTATTTGGATTAGGACTCCTACTTGTTTATAATTCGTAATAATAGCTAGTTCATATATATAAAGAGAAGGACAAGATAATTCCACATTCACAAATTTAGTTAGAGAGAGACGGGTCTAAAAAGAATGGATGGACGAAAAAAAAAGAGACTAAAATTTTACCTCTTTATTATTAGATATAGATATAAAAAAGTATATCTAGTTGGAATGTTAGTGTCAAATTAGGGGCATGGAACAATTGCCATATGTTTGACCACATTTAATTTGACGTTTGGCCTGGATGGCTTCTCCTTCGATTCTTCTTTGCCTTGTAATAATCAGAATGCTACAAAACTGTTTCAATTTATAGTAAGGAGCTAGTGTGGCATATATGGATGAAGGCTTGGTAGTTTGTATGCAATAATGCAAAGATGGACAAATATACTCCGTACATGGATAAGGAATTCAGTTCCGTGGGATCTGTATGTTTTGGTCATATTATGCAGCTAAGTGTTTGTAGCTCTAGTGGTTATCTAGACATTCTGCATGCAGTTTCGTGTCTGTGAGTACAATAACACTCGATCTTCTCTAAGATACAAGCTTTGTACTGTGTGTTTTTGTTCATATTCTTGGCACACACAATTATATTGAATGGTCGAGATTGAACCTCCACTGTTCTGCATTTTAACTGGCTAAGGATAATACAAACCTGTGACTTGGACTTCCTTATGAGAATGTCACTCTGTCCATAACCACCAAACTCTAGAAACACTTCATATGGCTTCTTTGAGAAGAACATGCAGAGCCTGAGGTATCTGACAAGTCCAATCAACTCCTGCCTTACTCCAGGACCATCCAAGGGCACACAACACAATTGTTGTCGGTGTACTCATGCTGCAGATTGCTCTGGAAATAAGCATTAATGATCATGCATCAAATAATGTTACTAAATTAAGCAGATGGCTCAAATCATGAGTTTTCACTAATAAACCAAATGGATTAACATTGACTCTTCACATCTCACCAGAGATATAATAAACTTTTTAGTTCCTTTTCATAAAACTGTCAGATGGACAATCAGGCAATATCACATTTTTTCTGAAATTTAAAAATTGGGAAGGCTTGTATTAGACCTGACAAGCTCATAACCTACAACAGGAGAAATCGGAGTGAGAAGAAAAGCTAGAGAGGGTAATTTGTCAGACATCCCAATTGTCCTCAACTCTTTAGAGCTGTCAATGCAATAAGTTATCTCATGAAAAAAGAAGCTATAGATGTTCTTGCAAAAGTTCTGAGCAAATACCATAACCCATTTTTTGTTAACTCTAATTATTCAGCTTGCACTAATCGATCCATTAAGCATCAATCAATCTCAGAGATCGAGAACACAACCCATCAACAAGCCCAAAGTTATTGTTTGAATGTAAAAGAGGGGGAAAAAATAAAGTCATTCCTAAGAGCAAGTATTATAGCAAGCTGTAAGCCGGCTAAATGCTGAGGTGGAGGAGAAAAAGGAGGAGAGAGAGGAGAAGCGGGTTGTAAGTTTACAGCCAGCTTGGACACAAGCATCAAAAAACTCTATGAGATAGACATGTGAGTCATGTATTAATGAAGTAGAGCACACTATTGTATGAGTGAGCTGAAAGAAGACTTGTATGACATATGAAGGCCGACATGATTGATTAGAAAATAAAATTACAGAATGGCAGATCAAGGCCCAAGCATCTGTTACTCCATTCCATTGCATCCTAAATCCAGAAACAACGCAAAAAAAACAGTCTTTTTTATCCGATTGCTAGCTCCTTTATTTCTCGACAGAAACAAGAACAACCAAGCAAGTTTGGCACACATTCTCTAAGTTCCATTCTTTTTTCTGTTTCATCATGGTTAAACAGAGCCACATTTCTATTTTTTATAAGCAAGAACCTATGTCCTGCATCCATTTCAGGCACTATTTGATCTAGGCCATGCAACCACCTGTCGGTCCAAAAATTGTATTTTTACTGAGACAATGGCCACTCTAAAAAAATGCTTTGACCACAAGGTGCATTTGGATTTGGAAATAATAACATGTTGGATAGGGGGGAGAGCTGATGCTTAGTTCCATATACAAATACAACTGCACATAAGAACATGTATAAATTCAGTCGGTGGGTCATACCTATATACGAAAGACTAGATTTGTTACAATAATCAACGGCAATTTCTTTTGAAAAGAAAAAATAATCATTGGCAAATACTAGCCTTTACATGTAGTGTTCTCCTTGCAGATATGAAAATTGAAATTATACTACATTGAACAATGACACAGTTGTTGCCATAAATCATCATGTCGGGCAAATAGATGAAGAAACACATAATTATTTCAACATACATAAGTTATCACATCAAAAGGTCTGAAAATACAAATTAAACTACATCGAACAATGACACATACTCCCTCCGTTTGCTACGCAACCGAGTATCATGTGTTTGCAAACGATGGACACACATGTTGTTAATTTGAACATAGATATATTGTATTACATATATCACAATCAGCTAAACACATACACGGATATATATGTTGGAGACTCTTACAGTTACAGTTAGTACACCACTGGGAAGTTCAGATTAATTAAGCAAGCCGCCGATGATTCAGATAGATCAGAAAACTTCCTTTCTGAATCAGGGCGTCTAGAAAAGACACAAACAAAGGCTACCAACATTGTACACCTGCACATATTTTATAGATAGATACATATATGTATCATCGATCAGACCTAGCTAGCCTGCAGTGGACAGTTTGCAACGCTAGCTCTAGAACTAGAACCCAAGCTTCAAATCCAACGCAGTCGCGTCCAAGCTGCCGCCTTGATCGCGCCTCCGCTTCTTCGGCAATGGCGGCATCCCTGGAGGCGGCAGGTTGAGGTCAAGCGTAGTAGTGGCCGGCGCCGCTTGTGACGACGACGTTGGCGACGCGCTGCAGCCGCTAGATATTGCAACCGCCATCGTCCCCTCCGTCTTCTCCCAGTGGCACCGCTTGTGCCCGCCGAGAGCCTGTCCGGTGGCGAAACCCCGAGCGCAGACGCTACACTTGTGGTCGTCGCACCTTGTCGGCGGCAAAGAAGCCGACGTGCTGGCGCCGCAGCTCACCTTGGCTGCGCTAGGCGAGGCTCCGAGAATACTCTTCTTGCCCTTGCTAGGGCCAGTCGGCTGATCACCTTGCCGCAGCATGAGCAGGATCGTGGCGGTCTCGCGCTCCTGCTCGGTGAACTGCAGGTCGGCGGCCACGACGGCGGCCTGGTGGTGGCAGAAGCCCGCCGGCCGCGGCGTCATCCCGCGCCACTGGCGCTCCGGGTGGCACCGCATGTGGCCGAACAGCGCCTTCCACGACAGGAACTGCTTGCCGCACTCGCTGCACGGCGTGGGCGGCGTGTCCGCCGTGAGCGACGACGACCGCGCCCGGGCGACGACGCCGTCCGGCGGCCGCGGCGCCGGCCTCTGGGAGATCGCGCGGACGAACGCGGGAGGCGGAAGCGGGAGCGCGAGCGCCAGCGTGAGCGTCGTGTCGTGGTGAGGAGCCGCCGCCGGCGGCGGCAGTGGCAGTGGCGACGACGGAGGGCGAGCAGGAGGAACCACAGCAGGCCGGATCGGAGTGGCCATGGGAACCGATGGATCGGGGAGGTTGGGCGACGAGGAAGTGGAAGTGGAAGTTGCACTTACACTTGCTGCACTTGCTCTGCGAAGGAGCCTATATGTGTTGGTGCCTAGCCGGCGGCGGTTGTGCGCAGAGGAAGGAGGGAGAAGGGACGCTGACGGGCGGGACCGAGCGGTCAGTGAGAGGGGAGGAAGAGAGAGCTCTCCCGCGGGCTTGCTGGGCTGCCTTGACGAGCGGCCCAAACAGAAAGGGGAGGGAAATGGGGAAGGAAGGAGTACGCGTGGGCTGGCTGGGGTGGCCCATGCGGAAAGAGGAGAGGGGAGGAAGGGAGGGAGGACCGGGCTGGATTGAGCCAGCAGGCCGAAAGGAAGAAAGGGAGGGAGAAGAAAGGAAGTCTTTTTCTCTTTTTTTTTTCTGAAATCCATTTTTAAAAGCATTTGAATTCCCTTTTTGCTTTGATTAAACCAATCAACACATAAGTATAAATGCAGTTGCATGAATGCACAAACACTTTGCTAAACCCTAGGAAATTTTAACTTGATGAAAATATTTTTATTCTCCTACATTTTCATGAGCACAAAATCATAATTAGATCAAATTAAACTTATTTTCAAAATTCGATTTTTAGGGTGCTACAATAATCTTGTGAGGGGCTTCAACGAGGACGAGATTCACAATACCTCATTGAAAATATCTTGCATCTCTAACTCATTCATATTTCTGCATAACTTTGTTTCCTTGGTTGTGTGCTTACTTTACTACTCTAGCTTGGTAGGTTATTGATTAGGATTGGAACCTAGATTGCATCTATTTTGCGTTAAATATAGCAACACTTAGCAAAAATCTAGTAGCACATCTAAACATTGGCGGATCTTGGATGCGATCAGGGGGGAGGGGAGACTAAGTAATAAAGATGATGATTGACAATGAAAATTTAATGATGATTTAGGACTAATACTTACTATCTAACTTCATGTCATGGATTAACAATGGAGATTTTGGTAGATTTTATAGACATTTAATGGAGGAATGAGTGATTTTTATAGGGATTTAATGAAAAAATGGGGCCATAGGGGGGGGGGGTTTGCAGCCCCCTAGCCCTCCTGGATCTGCCCATGCATCTAAATAGAAACTTGGATGGTAGGAAAATGTGAGCTTGAATGGGATTTTCATTGAGTCGGGCGACCTAGGGTGAGGTTGCTCAACCTCCCTGGATGGCCTTTTACTATGAAATTGTAGGGAATTAGGGAACGTCTCACACCCAGTTAGGGAGGAAGAGAGGCACCTCACACCCCGTGTTGATGAGTGGGTGACTTAAACATAGCTGAGAAGAAGTTGGCCCAGTCTCTAGGGACCTCAATCAACAATTTCTTATTTGCCTTGATTTGGAAGACAAATCTTCTAAGCTTCTTTCTAATATCTTTTCAGACATAATATGATTGTGCATTTGGCTGAAATTTGTCAGTACTTCAACAGCTACACGCTCGAAGTCGTCCTCCGCCATAACCATAATGCTCTGTCTGGGGACGGCGTGTATGAATTTTTACCTCCCCCGGGATGGGATGGGATGGGATGGGATATGCAAGCGGACGGACAGATAAAAAAAAGATGGCAGTGCAAGATCCAAGCGACACATGTAGGACCGACAGCGATGTCGTCAGCAACAGTTGCGCGGCCCGCAGTCGGCGTGGGCCGTGGCCTGGACTCTCGTGTCAGGCTTCTCTGGGCCCGCGGCGGACACGGCAGGACCTACCGGCGCACGCAACGCAAGGGGTTGAGTTTTTTTTTTTTATGGAATCAAGGGGTTGAGTTGAATCTGCGTGACGCCCGAACCATGCACGCACGCACGTGAAAGGCGACCAATGCCAATGCGGACACGTCACATAGCGTGTGGGGTAGGTGGCCCACGTACTGACAGCCCCGTGCGAGAGCGAGGGCCGGGGCGGACGGCGTTCGGTGTCTTCGTCACGGTGACGGTGACAACTCGTTGGCTCGGCGACAAGCGGAAGCGACCGGCCACCCGGAGCAGGCAGGAGAGGACGGGGCACGCGGCCACCAGCCCGTGCCTCTCACGATCACGAGCCGGGAGGTGGTGGGGCCGCGCGGAGGAGGCGGGCGGGCCAGCTAGGGAGGCCGGCAGCTGCCGGCCGGGCCCGGGCCCTCCTACTCGTAGCTAGGCTCGCGTCGCGCCTCCACAGCGACGGGGCACCTCTCTCCAGTCCGGGCCACGACAGCTCTAGTATCTCCGGAGGCAGGCACAGGATGATACCTCCCTCAGCTTTTGTCCCCGCGTGTGCCGTGTGCGTTGGTTGGCCACATGCACGTGATCCGCCCGCCCGCCGGAGTGCCGGACGCCGACGTGCTTCTCCACGCGCTCACGTGATCCAGCCAGCGGCGCCAACCGCCAGCCTCCTATCCTAGCACCCACCACTCTCGGCGTCCTCCCTTCCCACTCACTGCCTAATTAAGCAATACTGTACTTAACGTAGTTGGTTCGGGCATCATCATCACGGCTACTTTTTATTATTATTATTATTATTATTATTATATATATATATATATATATAAATCGAAAATCCTAGCGCCCACGCACCTGGATTGGCTTGGCTTCGGATCAATCAGTGGCGGAACCAGCAGAACAATAAAGAAGTGGCCAGTTCCAGCTAGACAAAATACGAGAACCGACAAAGTATATACATACATACATACATTATATATATATATATATATATATATACTGATGTTTTGATGGATGGGGGGCCACGGCCCTGCTCGTCCCCCTAGTTCCGCTACTGAGATCAATTATACAAGTAATACTCCGTATGTATATTACAGATCCCTAATTAAACCGATGGATCCTCCCACAGCTCCATGCTGCACCTGGATGGATCGGAGTGCGGGGAATGTCTACCCACCAAATTAAGTGGACTGGTGAACCCATTATTTCATTCTTACTACGTACAGTAATATTTAGACTAGTATAGTATTATCAATTAATTAATGAATTAAGAGTATATATATTGTATAGTTATATAGCTAGCCGGCCCCTACAAAGGCTTTACATCCATTGATCCATCCATCGCCGGATCTTCCTCTCTGTCACATGCATGCACTCTCATGCAGCATTGTGTCGTCTAGCTAGCTCTCTCGGTAGTACTGTCACGATACTATACTACTCTCGCGAAAAAAAGAAGATCGGACGAGGCTAGCTAGCTGCCACGCGTGCGACTCTGGCCCGGCCGGAACTATATTATATACGGAGTACGAGTATACTACTACTATATACGTATGTAGTACTACGTATACATACCTCTACTTTGGCAGAGCGCCAATGCGAACAGCAGCTTACTAGCTCTCTGTAGTTGGCTGGCATGTCTGGCTTTAGAGAACACTCTCTAGTGCGTGCTCCTTCCTCTCCTCTTTATTAGAGCTAGCTAGCTAGCTACGTACTAGTTAGCAAAAGATCCAAGAGCACATGTGAACTGGTAGGTAGGCTAGGCCAGGTGGTGAAGAGGGGTCAGTCATGTGACTCCATATGATGATTGCCATCATGCATGCTGGTTGATGGCGAATTGTACCAATACAAGAGCTGCCTCATGCATGTTTATATGCATTTCTCCGTTATTATATATTATTTATATATAATATAAGAAGTGTAGCACGTACAAGTGCCCGATGGTAGCGGTCGACAAATAAAAGTCTGAGACGCGATGTAAAGGCAAAGCCGCCATATGCATTGCATCCTCTAAAACAACAGCACATGGTTATGATTAGCGTCGTCTTTAATGCATGATCCATCGATTCGGAAAGGAAAATAGCTAGGGATCGACAACATGATGATGGATTGGATCAGAGTGTTTTTGTCTCACAAATAACATTAGCTGACTTATCATCCAAAAACGATCAAGCGAAGTAGTGTATGCAGTACGTAGTGCTCCACTACTACGTACTATTGTTACTGGTGCTGAACCATGCTTGCACGGAGTTGGATAAGTACAGTATAGTACCTACTACTAGATCTCTTCAGAAATGATTGGCTCCAGCCCCTTGCAGAGGAAATGATACGTACTGTACTGTGTTGTCAGAGGAATTACGGAGTACGTACGGGGGCCACTGTTTATTTATTATTATATAAGCACAGAAAATTAACATGGGAAGATGGGATTGCTGTCGCTTTGCATTGTCGGCATGTACACTGGGGGCTGACACGGTTGCCTCCTGGACCGGCTCTCGATCCATGCTCTCCTCTGTCGATCACCGAAGCAACCATATTCACGCCTTCGATCTCTCGCTCCTGTCGAGTTGGACAGCCACACAGCTAGCACATGTGCGAGGGAGTGGACGGGAGGATCGACCCCACTGTGTATGTGTATCGCGGCCGGTGTGCGCTAGCTGCACATCACGTCTCCACCCGCCTAGCTCTCAAGCCGGTCACCACAGCAATTTTAGACAAAAGCTATCCTTTGCCCATGTGATTTTTTGATTGTGCTCACTCGATTTTTCTGGCCGTCCGATTTGATCTCAGCCCTTCCCCCTTTTTCAGCTCCCGATGCGGAGAGGCCTGTCTTTTTTTTTGTTTTTGGCCCTCATGTCCTCTTTTCCCTTCATTTCTCTTGCGTTAATTGCAATTACTCTTCTCTAATCCTGATTGTTGTTCTTTGCGTTCTAGGTTTTGGTGTATTTTGGCCTCTTCTGTTCGCGAGCTATAAGTTTTCCCCAAGCGGTGAGTCTGTTCGTCTTCCATTTGCTGCTATCTTCATATTTTCTTGTTTTTTAGTTTGTAGATCTTTTGTATTTTTGGTCTCTACTTCATTTGGTCTATATTTTTCGCCTTTCCTGTTGTAGGTGTCGGAGTTTTTTTGTCGCTGGTGGAGGCGAGGTCAAGTTCTATTGGTGTCTCTGTCCTGGATTTGGTGTCGTTTGTGAGTTGTGCTTCTAGATCTACCTATTCTGATTGACTATTGTCATTTCGGTTTACTTTTTCCCTTTTCCCCTTTTGGTGCAGCGCGGCAGACTTTGTTTCTGAGGTGGCAGATCTCCGATTCGGGATCATTGGTGAGTTTCTATCTTCGAGTTTGTTTTCTGTAGATCTACTTGTTGTTGTAGTTGTATTGTGGATGTGGTATATAGATCTGGTTTGTAGTAGGTTCTGTTTCTATGCCTGTATCTATAAGCATTGGTAACTGAAGTCGATCGAATAGTACTTGTGAGGTTCTTATGATTGCGCATTAAAGGCCTAGTTGCTGCTAGTTGCCAGTTTGGTTTGGGTTTGTTAGCCTGTGCTTATGGTCCTAAATTAGGTTCATGAATCGCCTCTTTAGCTACGAAATTATTCATGGATTCAGATTGTTCATGTCTTACCTCTTTCATCTGATGCAGGAGGTTGACCCTCTTGTTTATGTGTTTTTAGTCATTTACTGAATGATACAATTTTTTTGTATGTCTGTTATGTTCATATATTTTGTTCCCCTTTCTTTATGTTTTTATGATGAATTTGTCTAATTTGTGTCCGTTGCCATGTGTGCTAATAATTTTAATACCCTGTGTCATTAGTTTTTATCCTTGATATTGTTTAATAAGTTCAGTTCATGTAAGTGTTCAGTATAGTAGGTTTTTATTCTATATATCTGTGTAGATTTTTTTTATTCTAGTTATGTTATTATATTTGGTTGTTTTATTTGCAGATGTATTCTTTTTTTTCCTGATAGTTTATATGTTTCTTTGTATCTTGTCATTAGTTGCAGATGTATCCTTTTTTCTGATAGTTTTCTGATAGTTCATTTATTGTTTGTTTATATCATATTGTTCTTAGTATTTCTTAGAAACTTTGGTACTCTTTCTTTTTATGAAATCTGTTCTTATATTATTTTGATATTCTTAGATGGCTAGGAAAAGAAAGGTTTCCTTCATGGATGTTGCAAGTAGTGATTGTTCTGATGGCCCTGATGATGAAGAGGATTTGTCTTTTTCTCTTGATTCTTCGGGTCCTGAAAATTTTGTTGATTCCACTTGTGATGATCTTTTTGAATCAGATGTGAGTAAATTTTTTCTGTCTTTTTTATTGCTTTGCATTTGGATTTGTTATTTGATTTTTCTTTTTTTGTAGGATTCATTTTCTCTTGGTCATCATTCTATCAATGAAGCTTTGTACATATATGGAGTATATGAGAGAAGTATGTTTTTTTTCCTTTCCTTTCTTTAAATCTCTTCCTCTGTTCTTGTCTTCTATTGTTTCTGATTTGTTATCTATAATTTTTTTCAGTCCTAGTTACGGTGTTTGAAGAAGAAGTTGTTGATGTCTTTTTAAATGATTTAATTAGCTGGACTATGATTGCCTTGTATTCTTGATTCAGCTATGTAGTATTATTTCTCACTTTTTTTTCTTTGTTCTTTGTCCTCTCTGCACCACCAGTATCAGTTGTGTATGGTGTTCAGGTAGAGGTGGCAAAGCCAGCGAAGCATGCTGTTATTAATGACAGTATCAGTTGACCATGTTTTGCATTTGGGTAGTAATCCAAATACAAACCACGAGTATCAGTTGTGTATGGTGTTTAGGTAGTAATGTAAATCCTTCCTATAAAGCTTTTCTTTTCTTAGCTTTATTATGATTGCAATGTGAACGAGTTATTATATGCTTCAATGTCACTTATAGTAGTTCTTTAGGTGTAATTTACATAGATTTTGTATGTAAGTTGATGTATTTTTGCTTTTAGTAGTCCTGTTATATTTGCTTAGTATATCAATCTCAGCTTATTTTTGTTTTTTTTTTGCATTTCATAGAATTTCTTTGTTTTTTTACATTTCTCCTTTTTTTTGGTATGTTTGGCATATGTGAATCATTCTAAGACTTCATTTGTTATTTGCATTTCATAGAATTTTTTGTTAATTTGGAATTTTTGGTTTATGCTTCACATCAATAACTCATTTTATTTTGGTTTTTGTATGCCATCATTGTTTTCTTTTTATTTGTTTGCCTGCTTTTTTATTGTGTTTTCTGTCATCTTTGCACCACCAGTAGCAGTAACCCAGTGTCACTGCCATTCGTTTCTTTTGTTCTCCATTTTGCTTATGATTTTTGTCTTTTTGTTATGCACTATGCTGTCGTTATGGTCTCCTAGGGCAATTGTCTCATGGTCTCAAGCAAGGCTGTTCAGTTGGTCGTGACACTTGGCTTCAGCATGGTCTAGTACAGGATCTGGCAATATATACATCATGACCATGATGTTTTGGTGCAAAGGAGAGCACGTTCCTCTCCTCAAGCTAGTAAGAATGGATTCTATCTCACGGTTTCCATTTGTTTTTCATTATCTGCTCATTGCTAATGCAAGGCAACCTGCTGTGTTTCAGGTGCCTTTTTTCCAGTCCTCTGTACATCACAAAAAGCATTTGTTTGCTCCTATTTTTCTTGGTTTATTGCTGTCCTAATGATGAGGTATACCCAGAATTTAAGTGATAGTGTCTTTTTATATGCATAGTGTATCTTTCTGATCTGCTTGGCCTTCATTATAGTATAACTGGTAGTCATTGCTAATTGGTTCATCATCCTAAAAATAAGGAGAGGTAGTAATGTAAATCCTGCCTATAAAGCTTTTCTTTTCTTAGCTTTATTATGATTGCAATGCACTAGTACAGAAAACATTTTTAGAGACGGTGGTAGAGGCATTTATACAGGCGGCCAAGCCCATCGCCTGTACTAGAGGTCAGTACTAATCGGCCACAGTACAGGCGGCGGGCTGTGAGCCGCCTGTGAAAAAAGGGTTTTCACAGGCGGCTCACTTTGTCAGCCGCCTGTGAAAATCCATTTTGGCTCACTCTATGTGCCACCTGTGTAATTATTTTTTTTATTTCAAATTTCAATATTTGCCTCCACACTGTACTATATTTGTCACACACCACATATATATATATAAGATATGCAAACATGAACCATAAAATTGCATCATACATACAACACATATAAATATTACAGATGTGTCCACACGAAATCAAACATCAAGCATAAAATTACATATAATACACGTCATTTCAAGTTATGAGTTCAACCATTTGGTGTTTACATGTCATTTCGTTTCAAGTTTAGACCTGCTAGGTCTGTCAGCGCTCTAAATCTTTCACTTGCTAAATCACCGGCTTCATCAAAATATGATCCGGTACTTGAAATTATTTCTCTCATAATAAAACCGCACAAGTCTACTACTATATTTTTCATAGTTTTTGGAGTGAATGACACGTCCTTTCCTTTGCTTCTCGGCTGGAAACAAAGTTTAAAAGCATCATTGACACATGTCCAATATTAATATTTTCAACTTTAATGAGAAAACTTCATACATAGATATTTTTTACCATATTTTTGTCCCTGACGTATCGTCCCCGCTGCCTTATGAACTCACACACATAGTATCCACAGTAGACCGATCCAGGTGGTTGCTTGTGGCACTATGTAATTAATGAGCAAAAGATTAAACTAAAATTGTCATGCCTTGTGTATTATTTATATGATGATATGTGTTCGGACAACTTACCGGATAATGGTGTTGTATCGTCAATGGCACACTAGGATCTGAGCGGGCGACGTCGACCGGTCCTTTTTGCTTCTTATAAAACCGTCATGCCCTATAGAAATCGAATATAAAACACTATATTTATTTAGAAACTCTAATTCATATAAGTACGGATGTGGTTGCATGTTGGCTCACCTTTCTAAATGAATCAGGAATGTTTGATACGACTGAGGAGGACAATGTAAGGAGTCTAGGACAAGCACCTTCCCTTCGAATGGATAAATATAAAAAACAATCCAATGGTCACTGCATGAATAAACGAGTGAGCGACACATGTACTTAGGGTTAACACGATAATTTGAAGTACGTATACGAGGTCACGCTTACCCAAAGCTGTAGGGTGCCAATATAAAATCTCTGTACTTATATCTCAGCATTGCTCTACCGAGATAGAGGGCATATGTGTCCTCGTATTTTCGTTGCAATTCCTTTACAGCTTCTGCAACTTGTTCTGGTGTTTTGTCCTTCTCTATCTTTGCTCTATCTTCATTTGTAAGTACAAATTTGTGCATATTTTCTTGTAACCTGATTGGACTCAGGTAACCGACCATCGTGCCTGTAGTTAACGATCTTTACTCGTGGTCTTGCAAACTGGTTACAACATCCACATATTAGAGTTTATCACATTCCAAATTTAATAATAACAATGTGTGTGCATAAGTGATACTTATAGGCACCAGATTGTAATGAGTTGGACGTCAAGTTTTCTATAGTTCAACAGCAGGTGCATGTCCTCGAAGATAACAAATGCCTCACTTTTATCCTTGCTAGTAGCAAACACGTCTGTTGGTATGTCAACACTAACTGCATGCAGGCCAGCATTCACTGCTCTCATGTACCAGTCATGAAACCTTTTTATCGTCCATGGACCATTTTCAAGCACCGTCCATTGCAGCATAGGCCTTCCGGGCACGTAGTTACTGGGGACATTGACATAATCATCAACCGTTGGCTTTCTTATATCCTTAAGGGTCAATGGTGTATTTGATGGCGGTTCGACATGTACATCGCCACTTGGGGCTTCCTTTGTTGGTGGCACAGCTTCAGTTGCTTGGCCGGCGGCTTTCTTTATTCTGTGACGGTTCGAGCTCAACGACTCGTACCGTCCGCTGCTTTCCAATCCCTTTCAGAAATAGAACTGTGCCTGCTGCTTTCCCCTTTTTTGACTCATAGGGAGAAACCAATTTTGGAATTGGAAATTTCTTTGCCTTCTTGGAGGCCGGTGCTTGTGGGGGAGTTTGCTCTGCTTCCTTATGCTTTGGTGGTGGCGGGGGAGTTTGCTCTACCTCCTTCTCTGGTGTTGTGTCCTTCTTGGCTGGCGGAGTCTGCTGCTCAGGCATGTTCTTGGTCAGCCCCTCGAGCTCATCCAGCGAGAATGACATATCATGTATTGGGGATGACGACGGTGGCTCATAAATATACGGGGATGCTAGGGCATGCATTTGCGATGCTGGCTGTTGACTTGTTTCGACCTCTTGGGATGCTTGATGCACTTGTGGAGAGGGTGTCGTTGGTGGATCAATCAACCTTACGTACCGTCTCGGCCATTGTATGAAGTTCTTGATTGCTTGTTCAAGCTTCTCTATACCCTCAGAGGTCGGGATGTCGATGAAGTTGTCTTCATATGCACTCTCGACCGTCAACACTTCCACCCTGCAGTATGCATCTTGCATCTCGACACCATGGAACATACGTCCAGGGATGGCATTGCCTGTGGCCACTTGCTTTGTATGTTGATTCCTAAGGCCATATCCAATTAACAATGAGCAAGGCCAAGGTTTATCAATATCGTCAACTGGATAATGGTCCTTATTTGATGTTGACGCTATACTGCTTTGAAATGGCATAGATTGTGTGGCCGTCTCCTGGCTACCCAAGGGTTGAGCTGGGACATGCTGCATATATGAAGGAGCTTGTGATGACATCTGTTAAGCAGACACTGCTCCCGCCAACCGCTTCATCACTTCAGGATCAGGGTTTTTAACGAAGTCTTCCATCAAATCCCTAAATTTTTTGGCAGCCTGCTGCTCAAAAAAATCCTTCAATTGCTCCTAATGTCGTTCTCTTTTCTTATACATGCCTTTCCACTCTTCACCAAACCCTTCTTTCCAGGTGGTTCTGGATGAGACGCCCCGTACACGACCTGGATGCTTGGGGTTACCTACAACATGATATTTAATGTCAGTGTCGATTTCTATTTTACTCGAACAAAATGGAAAATATAATTTTGTTACCTAGAGCATAGGAAAGGTTGTCCCTCTCCCTCTGTGACTTGAAGGCACCTGTCTTTTCCAGGTTTGTTGCTTCCAAAACCTTCTCGGCATCTGGTTTGATCTCATCGGGACAGGAGATCTCATCGCTCTCAGTGTTTGCCTTCCAAGCGCGAAGTCAATTCGCACTTCGTTCTGCCACTATATCTGTCAATACCAACTTGCCCTCTCTCCTCTTTGCTTCGTCTTCTGCGCTCCATTTAGGAATCTTGGTCTTGTAACCGCCAGTGCCGAGGTGGTGGTGGTACTTGTTCTTCTTCGCAAGTCTTGAGGCGGCTTGGCTCTTAGCCTTGGAGTCGTCGGAGTTTTTTATGACACTGAAACGTGCCCACTGTTCTGCTGTAATAGGGTACCGCTTCGTTGGGTCCCGCCCCTTCTGCAGCCACTTTTTATTCATATCGTGCCTATAGCCCCGGAATGATATTGCTAACTGCTTCATGACATGACCCTTGACCAAACCTTCTGTTCCCTCCGGTAAAATAAACTTAGTGCACAATCGAGTCCAACAATTCGTCCTCTTTACTTCAGGCACCATACTCCAATCACTCCATGTGATATCAAATTCTTCCTTTACTAACCATCCAATGGCGGCCCTAAATTTGGGTAGCGCCTCTAGAGGTGCTAAGGGCTCTCCACTCGGGCTTATCTCTGTAATCCTATAAACTTCTTCTGGAAATCTATTCCTTCCTCTATCTCCTCGTGCTCGATCACTCTTTTTCTGTGTACTTCTTCGCTCGGAGGAGGTCCCGGTCGTTTGAGGCGTCGTGTCCTTATGAACATCTTGTGACTCTACCTCCATTTCGGCAACAACTTGAGAGAACACCTCCTATCAATTCAATTGTTAGGTACATACATACACATGCATTATTCTCTCGTATAGACAATCTACGAGCATATATACCTCATCATCATTTGACTCATCTTCAGGCTCGTAATTAGGGTCACGTTCCAACTCAAGACGGGCCTTCTTAGCTCTAGGAGATTCATGTGGTGATACGCTCGGGCTCCTATAAGGTTCGGATCTAGAGTCAAATCCAGGTGTACCGACCTGGGCATCGGCCTGCTCAGCATTTGA
Source organism: Microstegium vimineum (assembly GCA_022036555.1). Classification (NCBI taxonomy): domain Eukaryota; kingdom Viridiplantae; phylum Streptophyta; class Magnoliopsida; order Poales; family Poaceae; genus Microstegium; species Microstegium vimineum. The sequence goes on along the minus strand of CM039136.1, from coordinate 46,325,199 downwards.
TGGAGTACTCATCTGCATGAAATATAAGTATAAAAATGGATGTACACTAAGTAAACTAACTCTAATTATGCATGAAATATAAGTATTAACATGAAATATAAGTATTAACATGGAAAAAACACTAACTTAATATAAGTATTAACACTAAATTAACTAACTAAACTAACTAATAAAGGGAATAAAAAACTAACTAAATTAACTAACTAAATTAACTAAGTAAACTAACTAAATTAACTAAGTAAACTAACTAATAAAGGGAATAAAAAACTAACTAAATATAAGTATTAACATGGAAAAAACACTAACTTAATATAAGTATTAACACTAAATTAACTAACTAAATTAACTAAGTAAACTAACTAATAAAGGGAATAAAAAACTAACTAAATTAACTAACTAAATATAAGTATTAACATGGAAAAAACACTAACTTAATATAAGTATTAACACTAAATTACAACTAACTAAATTAACTAAGTAAACTAACTAAATTAACTAAGTAAACTAACTAATAAAGAGAATAAAAAACTAACTAAATTAACTAATTACTAAATTAACTAACTAAATTAACTAAACTAACTAATAAACTAATTACTAGCTAACTAAATTAACTAACTAAACTAACTAATAAAGGGAATAAATAACTAACTAAATTAACTAACCAAATTAACTAATTACTAAATTAAGTAAGTAAATTAACTAAACTAACTAATAAACTAATTACTAACTAACTAAATTAACTAACTAAACTAACTAATAAAGGGAATAAAAAACTAACTGAATTAACTAACTAAATTAACTAATTACTAAATTAAGTAACTAAATTAACTAAACTAACTAATAAACTAATTACTAACTAACTAAATTAACTAACTAAACTAACTAATAAAGGGAATAAAAAACTAACTAAATTAACTAACTAAATTAATTAATTACTAAATTAAATAACTAAATTAACTAAACTAACTAATAAACTAATTACTAGCTAACTAAATTAACTAACTAAACTAACTAATAAAGGGAATAAAAAAACTAACTAAATTAACTAATTACTAAATTAAGTAACTAAATTAACTAAACTAACTAATAAACTAATTACTAACTAACTAAATTAACTAACTAAACTAACTAATAAAGGGAATAAAAAACTAACTAAATTAACTAATTACTAAATTAAGTAACTAAATTAACTAAACTAACTAATAAACTAATTACTAACTAACTAAATTAACTAACTAAACTAACTAATAAAGGGAATAAAAAACTAACTAAATTAATTAATTACTAAATTAACTAACTAAATTAACTAAACTAATTACTAACTAACTAAATTAACTAACTAAACTAACTAAAAAAACTAAATTAACTAATTAAAAAAAAAAGCAATCCGGCCTGCCAGGCCCAGCAGGCCTCGGCCAGCAGGCCTGACGGAGGGGCCGCCGCGCGGTGGCGCACATGGCGGTGCCGGTGGCGGAGCTCGGAGTGGATCTCTGCGGTGGCGGTGGAGCAGCTCGGCGGCGGCAGTGGCGGCGGAGCCTACCTCTCGGCGGTGGAGCAGCTCGGCTGCTGGCGGTGGCAGTGGCGGCGGCGCGTAGGCGGTGGAGCAGCGGCGGCGGTGGAGCAGCGGCGCGTAGGCGGACGGTGGAGCAGCGGCGGCGGTGGAGCAGCGGTGGCGGATTTCGGCAGCCTGACGGCGTCGAATTTCAGAACTCGCGCCTCCGGTGACTTAGAAATTTTCGACAGCCTCGCGCGGGAATTTATATTGGATGACATTAGTACAGGCGGGCCATATTGACCACCAGCTGTGAAAATATTAGTACAGGCGGTGGTCAATATGGCCCGCCTGTACTAATACATTAGTACAGGCGGCGGTCAATGACGCCCGCCTGTACTAATACATTAGTACAGGCGGTCCTCATTGACAGCCGCCTGTACTAATGTTTTTTTCATTTTCAGTTAGTTAATTTAGTTAGTTTATTTAGTAATTAGTTAATTTAGTTAATTAATTTAGTTAGTTTAGTAATTAGTTAATTTAGTTATTGTTAGTTAATTTAGTAATTAGTTAATTTAGTTAGTTTATTTAGTAATTAGTTTAGTTAATTAATTTAGTTAGTTAATTTAGTTAGTTTAGTAATTAGTTAATTTAGTTAGTTAATTTAGTTAGTGTTAGTTAATTTAGTAATTAGTTAATTTAGTTAGTTTATTTAGTAAGTAATTAAAAGTTATTTATTCCCTTTATTTAGTTTAGTTACTAATTAATGGTATGTTAATTAGGGTTTGTGGATTAATTTAGTTAGTGTTTATTAGTTAGTTTAGTTAGTTATTAGGGTTAGTTATTATTTCATGTACTTAATTAAAGGCTTGTTTATTTAGTAATTAGTTAATTTAGTTAGTTAATTTAGTTAGTTTATTTAGTAATTAGTTAATTTAGTTAGTGTTTATTAATAATAGGTTTGTTAGTTAATTTAGTAAGTAATTAAAGGTTATTTATTCCCTTTATTTAATTTAGTTAGTAATTAAAGGCTTGTTTAATAGGGTTAGTTATTATTTCATGTAAAGGGTTCGTGAATTAATTAAGTTTTTAATTAAAGTTTGTTAATTAGGGTTAGTTAATATTTCATGTACCTAAGGTTAGTGAATAATATAGAATCCAAAGGTATACAAGAAGGGGAAAGAGGTTTTAATTAAGATTTATTTAATTAAGTTAGAAAATAATATCATAGTCCAAAGGTATACAACAAGGGAAATGTAAACATCTGCTTAATAAGAAAGAGTAGCATTAGGTACAAATGATAAGTGATTCATTAATTAGTTACATGATAAACAATCTAGCGTGCTATAGTCCTTCCTTGTCCATCATGACGCACCCAGGGCAAAGAGGTTTGCGGGATACTTTTCTCCACATTTTTGATCTTTTCTTCAAAGTTTGTAAAAAGAGACATCTCGCTGAACTGATTAACATCCTCTAAATCCATTACACCATCAACTCCTACAATTTGTTGCTTTACAGGGATTGCTACGTGCTTTGACTTTTGGGTACTTTTCTTTTCATTCGTAGATAGAATTTGTTCCACATAGAACACCTGTGCAGCACGGTTAGCAAGGATCCATGGATCATCTTTGTAACCTACTTTACTTAGATCAAGAACTCTTTAGCCATAGTTATCCACAGTGACATGTTTATCTTGAACCCATCGACATCGGAACACTGGAATCTGCAGGCGTGGACCATATTCAACCTCCCATATGTCATCAATGAATCCAAAGTATGTAGTTTCTTCACCAGTTGTATCATCTACAGCCTCACATCGAACGCCACTATTCTGGGCCATGCGCTTGGTGTCCCTAAAACTGGTGGAAAATGTGAAGCCACTAATGTCATAACTCTGCCATGATATGACCTGGCTTGATGGTTTCTGATTCATCTGTCATGTCCAAATTCTTTAGCCATGCAGTGAACCGACGCTTGTGTTCCTTGTGTACCCAATCATTTGTGCATCCTGGATTCTCCTCACGAAGCTCTTTCATGTGCTGCTTGGTGAATGGGTCCATTATTATGAGTTGTTGTAGTATGTTGTAATGTACCTCTAGGACTATGTTGTAATCTGGCGGGATGAATGATTTCCGTCCCATCCTCCCTCGTCCACCAAGCCTTCCCTCATGTCGCAACGGAGGCAAACCAATTGATACCTGGTCTTTTAGGAGATTATTACATAATGGTCCTCCAGACTCAATGACCTCTTCTGTAGTGTATGCCTCTATCATGGAACCCTCCGGATGAGCACGATTTGACATATAGCCATTCAATATTGACATGAAACGCTCATACGTCCACATTTCATGGAAATACATGGGGCCCAATGCCTAAATTTGCGGCACCAAATGAACAATAAGGTGTACCATGATATCAAAGAACGATGGGGGAAAGCACATCTCCAACTGGCTCAATGTCTCTGCAGCAAATTTCTGTAGCGACTCTAACTCATCATGGATAATTATCTTCTCAGATATCTTATTGAAGAAGTAGCACAACCGTGTGATTGCCATCTTTAAAAACACTGGATTTATAGCCCTGATGGAAATAGGAAGAAAAGTGGTCAGCATTACATGACAATCATGTGAGTTATAGTTGGTGAGTGTAAGGTCTTTCATCGAAACTAGACTCCTTATGTTGGAGCAGAAACCAGATGGAACTTTTAAATTCTTCAACCACACACACATTGCATGTTTCTCATCTCTGTTCAGGTTATAGCTTGCTGCCGGTAGATGGTACTTCTCATTCTCTAGGAGTACAGGGTGAAGTTCTTTTCTGATCTTTAAATGTTGCATGTCCAAACGTGAATTGAGACCTTCCTTTGTCTTGCTCTTTATGTCTAGCAAAGTTCCAACTACGCTGTCAAACACATTCTTCTGAACATGCATACCATCGATCGCATGTCGTACGTCTAAGTCTTTCCAGTACGATAAGTACTTAAAGAAAATAGACTTCTTCTTGAATGTGTCCCCCTCATTTGCCTTCACAACCTTTCTTGGTTTCCCATCTTTGGTCTTTTTTCCAAACACAAACTTGACATTCTCAACTATCTTATACACTCTGTGCCCTTTACTATAACCTGATGGAGCAGTAGATTTTGATTCATCCATATTGTCAAAGTACTTATTCATCTTTTGTAAGTGGTACTTATGGCCTGCCGGTAGCCACCTCCTATGCCTCATGTACACTATCTTGTTAGATGAAGGAAGAGACACGTGCCATGTTCCATCTATGCACTCTACACAACCAACCTTTCCCTTGAACTGGCCTGATAATGAGAAGAGAGTAGGATAATCATTAATTGTGACAATAATAATTGCTCTCAGTGTGAATGTCTCTTTGCGGAACGCATCGATCATTTTGACACCCACTTCCCATAGTATTTGCATCTCTTGCATTAAGGGCTCTAGAAATACATCCATATCAACTCCAGGTTGTGTAGGTTCAGAAATAAGAATGGTTAGCAAAAGATATTTTCTTTTTGACACAACCATGAAGGAAGGTTGTATATTGTCATGATCACTGGCCATGTGATGTGCGTGCTGCTCCTCTCGGCAAATGGATTCATTCCATCAGTACTGAGAGCAAACCTTACATTTCGTGGGTCCTCAGCAAAGTCTGGATATTTCTTATCGAATTCTTGCCGTTGCTTTGCATCGGCTGGATGTCGTAACTTTCCATCATCTTTCCTTTCATCAGAAGCATGCCAGGTCATAAGTTCCGCATCATCAGGGTTTGCAAACAAACACCTCAAACGATCAACCACAGGGAGATACCATATCACCAATGCAGGAATTCTTCTCAACGCATAATAGTCCACTTCGATATTGCTAGTGGGCTTTGAACGTTTGTCTTGTTGAGTCTTTGTTTGCGTCTTCTTTCGCTTCCTCCCTGAAGAAACAGAGGCTGCATTCTCTTCCTCTTGATAATCTTTATTCGTCTTGTACCTACTAGCACCGTAGTTTGGACAACTGTCTAAGTTTTTATACTGATCACCCCGATATAGGATACAATGATTTCTACATGCGTGGATCTTCTCAACACCCATCGTAAGTGGACTGACTAGCTTCTTTGCATAGTACGTGTTAGCAGGCACTTTGTTCTCCGTAGGAAGAAGGTCTCCAAGTACACGCAATAAATCATTGAAACTAGCATCGGACCAACCATATCTAGCCTTAATCGTCAAAAACTAAAGAACAACCCGTAGTGTCGACCACTCTTTGGTACAACCTTTCGACTCGTCGTACAAAGGCTCTTCTGCTGCCTTCTTCAAGGCTTCCATTCGCTTCATGAAGAATATTGATGGATCCGCACAACGGTTCATTATTGCCTCTAAGAAATCTGTATCTTCAATGGCATCAGTGTTAACATGTTGAGTTTCATTAACATCGGACGTAGAATTATGAGTTTGATTGACATCTGGCATAACATGATGGGTTTCATTGATATCTAGCATAGCATCACATTCATTGAGATATGGCATTGGACCCTCCACATTGATGTTACTTGCAGTGTTGTCAATTGTCCGCATATAAGGTATAGAACTACCCTCACCATGTTTTGTCCAAATCAAGTAGTCCTCCACAAATCCTCTGCAAACCAGATGAGAAGTGATTGCTTCCACATTGTCAAATACCACAATATTTTTACAGTCTGCGCATGGACAACATATGTGCTTCGCCTTTGTTCTCTGAGCATGTATCTTCACGGCATCAATAAATTTTTGGACCTCCACTACATAAGATGGGTCTAATCTTGATAAGTTGTACATCCATAATGACCTCTCCATATTTATCTGTAATTAGTTAGGAAAATATTGTATGTCACTCTAAAAACAAAACGAAAATAATCCCTCATAACTAAGATTCTATCCTCCATCAATTAAATAGATATGAAAACCTACCTCTTACAGAATTTACAAAATAAAAAATTTAAATAAATATTTAAACTCATTTTTATAATTATAAGAATTAATTAAACGGAGATGGCATCTTGATTAACAAACCCTAAGTATAAGCAAAAATAACAAACCCTAATTAACAAACCCTAAGTAAATGAAATACTAACTAACCCTAATTAATAAACCATTAATTACTAACTAAATTAATTAACTAACTCTAAGTACATGAAATATCTAACCCTAAATAATAAACCATTAATTACTAACAAAAATTATTGAAAAACCTAAACTACATGAAATAATAACTAACCCTATTTAACAAACCCTAAGTATAGACAATAATAACTAACCCTAATTAACAAAACATTAACTACTAAATTAATTCATAAACCCTAAGTATTCTATTACATAGATCTACTCACAAGAATTCTAAAAAGTATTTATTTTCTATAATCCGAGCAAGATACAATTTACTATGAATTTACAAAAAAAAAATAGCTAAAACTCTCTCTCTTGCCCTAGCTATGAACCCTAACCCTAGATTTAGAGCACCTCCAATACAAGAATTGAACCAAAGAATCACTAAAAAAATGGCGGCAACGACACTAACTAACCTTTTGGAAGTTTCTCACCAAAGAAATGAAGTTCAAAACATCCCCCCCTTGGAATCGCCACTTCTGTGTCGGCCACTGTGCACACAGCACGGGAGTAACTATTCTTGTCTGGAGGTGGAAGAAGGGAATTTATTGCAGAATTAACACAGGCGGTTGATAATGTCAGCCGCCTGTGTAAATACCATTTACACAGGCGGTTGTCATTGTAAACCACCTGTGTAAATACATTTACACAGGCGGTAGAGATAGGAGAGCCGCCTGTGTAAATTGTTTTACACAGGCGGTTCTCTTGCTGGGCCCACCCTATTTTTTGTACTGGCGTCATGAAGTTGTGAACCGCCTGTGAAAAAAATACAACGTGGCAGCAAAAATGATTTTTGTAGTAGTGATGTGAATGAGTTATTATAAGCTTCAATGTAGCTTATAGTAGTTCTTTAGGTGTAATTTACATAGATTTCGTATGTAAGTTGATGTAATTTTTTAAATTTTTTGATTTCCTGGTATGTTTGCTTTGTGTATCAATCTCAACTTGTTTTTGTCATTTGCATTTCGTAGAATCTATTTGTTTTTTTTTTGCATTTGTGCATCCTTTTTTTTGGTTTTGTTTGGCATATGTGAATCATTGTAAGGCTTCATTTGTTATTTGCATTTCATAGAATTTTTTGTTATTTTTGGAATTTTGTTTATGCTTCATAGCAATAACTCATTTTTATCTGGTTTTTGTATGCTGTCATTGTTTTCTTTTCAATTGTTTGCCTGCTTTTTTATTGTGTTTTCTGTCTTCTTTGCACCACCAGTAGCAGAAAACATGAACCCAGTGTCACTGCCATTCGTATCCTTTGTTCTCCATTTTGATTTTTGACTTTTTGTCTTTTTTGTTCTGCATTGTGCTTTCGTTATGGTCACCTAGGACGATTGTCTCATGGTCTCAAGCAAGGCTGTTTAGTTGGACGTGACACTGGGCTTCAGCATGGTCTAGTACAGGATCTGGCTATATATACATCATGACTATGATGTTTTGGGGGAAAGGAGAGCACGTTGCTCTCGTCGAGCTAGTAAGAAGGGATACTATCTCACAGTTTCCATTTGTTTTTCATTAACTGCTCATTGCAATGTGAACGAGTTATTATATGCTTCAATGTCACTTATAGTAGTTCTTTAGGTGTAATTTACATAGATTTTGTATGTAAGTTGATGTATTTTTGCTTATAGTAGCCCTGTTATATTTTTGCTAGTGTATCATTCTCAGCTTTTTTTGTCTTTTGCATTTAATGGAATCTTTTTTTTTTTTGCATTTCTGCATCCTTTTTTTTGGTTTGTTTGGCATATGTGAATCATTGTTAGGCTTCCTTTGTTTTTTGCATTTCATAGAATTTTTTGTTTATGCTTCATAGCAATAGTTCATTTTATTTTTGTTTTTGTAATTTTTTTTCATTTGCTTGCCTTGTTTTTTACTGTGTTTTCTGTCATCTTTGCACCCTCAGTAGCATGTTTCAGTGTAAGGGTACCTATGTCTTTTCTATTCGGACCCATAGATTTCTTGGGCATTCAAAATTTGTTTATGTTGTATAATTCGTAGTAAGGGTACCTGCTGTTTTTTCTGATGATATCTTCAAGTTTGTTTGTTTATGTAGTAGTTCTTTTAAACTGTCTAAACAGTTGAAGGATTTAAGTTTGATTTCATGGGCATTAAAGTTTGTTTCTTATCAGCTCGTATCTGTTTTGCAGGCTTCAAAAGTTAATAGGAATTCTAGTTGACTGAAAATGCAACGTCTAAGGGTGAAGAGGTATACCCAGAATTCATGTGATAGTGTCTTTAGTTTCACTCGTTTTTTTTTTTGTTGTTCTTTTTATGTGTGATTTGTTCTTTTCAATTACCTGTGTGGCCAGATGTCTTGAATTACTCAGTTTATGCTCCTTTGTTTATAAGTGTGATTTGATCCCTCAGATTGCTCGAGTGCTCAAAAGCCTCAAATGAGACAGACTCACTAGAAGTACAGTATATAAAAGGCGTCGGCCGGGGGGCCGTGGCGTGTGCAGTGCGCGATCCCTACCGCTCGGGGTCGTCGGTCCTCTCTCGGCCGGCCCCGGCGCCGAGCGGGAGGCAGCAGCAGGGCCACGCGCGCCTCCATCTGCTGCGTCTGCGTGCTGCCCCGCCGTCCGGCGGCCGGTCGGGACACTGTTGTGCCGGCATGTGCGCGGCCGGGTGTCAGTGCTCCCTTTGCTTGCCGTCCACACGTCGCACGTGGGCTGGGTCGTCGTCGCGTCCGCCTGCGGAAAGCTGCGGGCAGGATCACTCGTGTGGCCGGGGACCGTCTCTGCCACCCGCACGGGTTTGGCACTTGTCGCGCGACCTCGACCCGCACGGCTCGTCGTCGTACGTGAACCTGAGTACGTGCCCGCACATGCGACTTCAATCAACCCTTCCGTGGAATACAAACACGCACACATACTACTGTAGTACACACACACACAGTGGTTTTCATGCGTTTTTTCGTGCATCACTTCCGACACGTACCATCAGTTGCAAATGCTACTGTAGCTCTGAAAGGTGCTAGTATAGCACAAGTACGTGAAGCGATGACCCAGCAGCCGCCGAGGCTGCACGTGTTTGTTTCGTGGCGATTAAAATACCTTTGGTCCGTTCTTTGCTTCTCTCTCTCTCTCTTTGTCATGCGCGCGGAGTGAGTCGCCGGGCGGGCGGTTACTTGTCGCTGTCCGCGCGCGTGATTAGTTCAGTGCAGTGCAGTGCAGATATATATTTGGGCCGGCCCGGGGCATGCATGAACTCGAGCACAGAGCAGCGTGGAAAATGTAAGGAACGACGTGGCGTGTGGAGATTTGAAACTGGGCATGCAGCCCCCCGGCTCCAAACTCTCACGTTTTTAACGTAGAGAGCACGGAGTGGATCGGACTTACAAAAACAATAACATACGGAGGCCGGGTTAGTAGTCTGCTCCTTGTTTTTTTATTTTATTTTATACATGATGAACAAAGAATGTGGTGTACAAACTCTTCACAAAAGCCCTTATGCTAAGGCTAGAAGGTATTATGGGCAAAATTATCAACAAAAGTCAATCTGGCTTCCTGAAAAATAGAAACATTATGGATGGCATTCTATCCCTGCATGAGATTCTTCATGACACTAAGAGTAAAAAAGAAGATGGTCTTATCATCAAATTGGACTTTGAAAAGGCTTATGACAAGCTAAATTGGAGTTTTTTGTTTGATTGCATGAAACAAAGAGGTTTTGGGCCTAAATGGTGTGATTGGATTAAACTGGTGATGAGCTTTGGCACAGTTAGTGTGAAACTCAACGGTATAATGGGAAGTTATTTCAAGTCCAAACGGGGGGTGAGACAGGGAGATCCTCTGTCCCCTTTCTTATTTAATATTGCTGTTGATACCTTAGCCAAGATGATTAATATTGCTCAGGATAACAAACTCATTGAAGGTCTTATTCCTGAGTATATATTGAGGGTGGAGTAGCGGTTTTACAATAAGCGGATGATACAATTCTTTTTATCCAAGACAATAAAGATCAAGCTATTCACTTGAAGCTTTTGTTATATGTGTATGAAAATATGTCAGGGCTTAAAATCAATTTCCACAAAAGTGAGGTAATGATGGTCAGACAGGATGACGTTAAGAATCTGGAATACTCCAACATGTTTAATTGTGAGATTGGGCATTGGCCTGTCAAATACCTGGGGGTTCCTGTGGCTGGTTCTAGGCTACATGTTGCTGATTGGATCTCTATTAGTGAAAAGTTGTTCAAAAGACTAGAGGGATGGAAGGGCAGTGCCTTAAGCCAAGAAGGGAGGTTGATTTTGATCAACTCTTGATTAAGCATCATACCCATATATGCCATGTCTATGTTCTGGCTGCCTGTGTCAGTCTTGGAAAAAATGGACATTGCAAGAAAAAGATTTTTTTGGCAAGGAGGGAACCTAAAAAAGAAATACCATTTGGTCAAGTGGAGCAAGATAACAAAAACTAAAGAACAAGGAGGTCTTGGAATCAAAGATCTGAGAAAAATGAACATTAGTTTGCTCTGTAAATGGTGGTGGAAAGTTGAAAATGGTGAAGGACTATGGAAAGAAATTGTGAAGAAAAAATATCTGAAAAAATGGATTGTTAACTCTATCTCTAGAAATGTTAAAAACTCTCTGGTGTGGAATGATCTTTTGAAAGTCAAACCCATTTATTTGAGAGGGAGATCAATGGTGGTAGGTAATGGCAAATCCACTAGTTTTTGGAAGGATAGGTGGTGTGGAAATGTCTCCTTGGCAGACAAATTTCCTAATCTATATGATATCAATAATGAACAAGAGGCCACTGTTGAGGAGATCAAGAAGAAAAACTGGCATTTATCCTTTAGAAGATGGCTCCATGAGGACTTACAAACTTAGTACAGAAGGCTGCATGATATGGTTTTCAGATGTGATACCAATCTTGATACAGACCGAGCTAAATGGGATTGGGAGAAAATGGGTTCTTTCTCTGTGAGGTCTACTTACAAGTTCTTGTGTAGGCATGAGTATGGTCTTAACAATAAGAAAATCTAGAAAGCTAAAATCCCCCTGAAAATCAAGATTTTCATGTGGCTTATCTCTCATAATGCTATCCTATCCATGGATAACTTAGCTAAACGTAAATGGAAATGCAATAAAACTTGTGCTTTCTGTGATGCAAATGAAAACATTCAACACCTGTTTTTTGAATGCACTACTGCTAAATATATATGGAGCCTTCTTGCTTATGCTTTTGGAGTTGATTACAGACCTAACAATATAAATATGTTTTGGATCTAGATACAAAAGATCCTTCCACAGGCATCCGAGATGCATGCTGTGGGTTTAGCAGCTGTTTTCTGGGCCATTTGGCGCACTAGAAATGCAGTCTTCTTTGATGGAAAATGTATCAAATCTCCTACTGAGATTGTGTGTTTGATGTGTTCGTCGTTTCTAACTTACTGGGCAGGGTTGATGAACGAAGACTTGAAGACCCAAGTGGTGCATGGTGCATGCATCAAGAAAAAAAAAATGATGAACAAAGAAGAAACAGGGCCGGGGGGAATTAAAAGAATTAGATTGATTGCCGGAGTTGTGTGTGCCAAAGTATCCATCGTCACGCATGATCCTAAATACTAATAGTACAGTAATAAACAAAATAAACAGTGGATGATGCCTGCGCCTGCGCCTGCGCCTGGTGCATAAAAAGAAGGATTAATGCGCCGATGCATATGGTACTGGTGTTGTACGACGGCCTAATATATTACTACTTATATTATACATAGTGTAATTGTAGTGTTTTTTTAACAACTTTTAATATAAAACGTTAAAGCACGTTACAGTGGTTTGTGAAATGCATTATCAAATTACAGAGCACATATAAAAAAAACAACTGCTATTCAACTTGAGTAGACATAGGTAATGCTTCCATCGAGGTCAAAGGGCCCACGAGAAGTGGAGCTAAAAAACAAACAAAATCACGAGGAGCACGCGCCTGATGAGCCTGAGGCTGTGTACGTTGTGTTGGCGGCGAGAACTTGGGTGGGTGTGCCGTCGTTGCCTGACGCACGCGCGGCGCGGCTAGTTGTGCCTGTGCCTGCTGTGCATTCAACGTACAGGGATGGCCGGCAGAGAGCGGTGGGTGGGTCGGTCGGTCGGTGACGCCAAGTGCGCACATGTTCTTTCGTTCTTTCGCCGACGTAAGGCTGGCCGACCGGATCGAGCGGCTCTGTCGATGGATGGACCGACGACCAATGGATATATATATATATGTTCCGTCTATGGAGCCCCCGTGGTGGCCAGTCCCAGGTGATCGAAGCGTGGTGATGAAATGCTAGCTGGTGTCATGCATATATGCTGCTTTCTTACATAGATAGACACAGCAAGCTGTAGCTAGCTAGCACGGGGAGAATTAAAGGCACGTAACGTTACGTAACCTATGGCTATGGCAGCAACATCGATCAACATCAACAGGGGAGACGTACACCATGGATCGATCACGATGCTGGCGGTCGTCGCTGTTAGTGCTAGACAAAAGGGGCCGTCCGGGGAAGGGAAAGCAAAGCAAAGGAGGAGTGGCCCTGTGGAATCCGGCGTCGCGGCCTGCTGGCTGGCACACAGCACATCTCCATCCACGGCCACGGCCACGGGATTCCCGCGCGCAATCCTCCATCGGCCGGGCCGCGCCCAGGGACGACGGGGACGCCCGGCCGGCTCGTCCTAACAACCGTCGTCACGTGACCCACCAGGAGCCCTCTTCCGATCCGCTCTCCATCGACGACGACGGCGTACTCTGCTCTAGCTACTACTACTACGTCTTCCCCCTCCCCGCCTCCATCCACTACTCCACCACCTGATCACGTTGGTTGGTTGCCAAGCGTCCACACACAGTCATGATTATGCATCCTCCATCACTGGCTACCGATAGGGCCGACCGTGCCACTACGAATTTCAATTTAGGGCCTCCTTCTGTTTGGATTCCATGATCGAGTTGCTAAAGTTTAACTAACTACTAACTACTAGTTATTACTTTCTCCATCTCCATTACAAATATTATAAGACGTTTGATTTTTTTGGCACACCAAGTTTAACAATTCATATTATTAAAAAATTTGTACAAATTGTGGCTTGCTTTATTAATAAAAGTTTTCCAAAAATAACTTAAATTTGATTATTTTTTTACAAAATTTTTTAAATAAGACGAGTGGTCAAATTTAGAAAAATAAAAAAGTCAAGCATCTTATAATTTGGAATGGAGGAAGTAGTTTTGTCCTAAGTCAGATTTTTTAAACTTTGACCAAATTTCTAAAATAAAGTATGAAAAGTTATGATATTTTATCATTAAATTTATTTAAGAACATATTTTTTACATGGTGCTTATTTTAAGTCATAAATGTTGTTATATTTTTCTATAAAGTTAGTCAAAGTTAAAAAAGTTTGACTGACATGGATTCTAGAAATTGATTCTTTCGTGGACGGACGAAGGGAGTACAGTATCAGAGGCTACTAACAAATAGTCCATCTTATCTTTGTCCTTGTGTGTGCTAGTCTCTACAATCCAAACAAACAAGTATTATATAACTAATAATAAGATTTTTTTTAGTTGGTTATTTTTTAGCTTTGGCTAACGTTCATCTTAAACAGAGTAGGGCAGGGGTAGAATACTCTGTACCGTACAAGTAAATCTTTTGTGTATTAAAAAAAATACTGTACCAGTAACAACCGCCGCGTCCCTGGAACTGGGATTGGCAACTTCCCAGCGGGGTCGTCAAGAAGAAGAAAAAACAAAGGGAAGAGGGAAGTTACTGCTGCAAATTTAAAGCACGTCAACGCGGGGGTCAACCCACGTCGGGCACGTGCTGGTTATGAGGAGGAGGAGGAGGAGCCGGGCGCCACCACGGCACCACAGGCCACAAAAGCCCTCCCCGCTGGCGCTGCTAACGACCGTGCCGTCGCGCTAACGCCGTCGCCCGCCCAGTCGTCACGGTGGATGGAGGGATGCCGGCCGTATAAAGCGTCGTCTCATCCGGCACAAGCAGCAGGAAGGAAAAGGAGAAGAGGGCAGGCAGCCGGAGCACACCGCCAAGGAGATCGAGCTCCAGCCTACCAGTGACCAGATCTCTCTCTCTCTCTCTCTCTCTCTCTCTCGTCGCTCCTCGCTCCGACGTGGGCAGGCAGGCAGACGACGCAGGTCAGCCGCCACCGGTGTACAGTACGTACAGTAATGCGCGGATATGGGGCTGCAAGGTACGTGCGCTCGCCGCTCGGGATTCCCACCATTTTCTCTTCTCTTCTGTTCCGGGGTCCTCGTCTAGCTATGTCTATGCAAGCTGGGCGGGCGCCGCCAAGATCGGCGATCCGATCCCTCACGGCTCCCGCATGTTGGGATCGGAGTTGCTGACCGCGCGCGATGGTGCTTGTTGTTGTGGTTGGGCCTCGCGCTCGGTCGAATGCAGGGGATAATAAGGCCACGCACGACTTCCTCTCGCTCTACACCGCCGCCGCCGCCACCAAGGACGCCGCCCTGCCGCTGCTCCAGGAGTCCAAGCTGCCGACGACGCCTCTGTCGTCTCATCATCAAGGTGCGTGCCGGTGCCTGGCTTTCCTGCGATTATTCACCATCTCTCTCCCTCCCCACCCTCCATGCTCTCTGCTCCCTCATCGATCTGTAGCTCTCTTCTTCGTCACACACAATTCAGACGTACGCTTGCACGGCGGATCGTCCCTCTCGATAGATTTCTGTCCATTTTTTTTGTCGGTTAATTTCGACTGCTCCTCCAGGGTTGGTTGGTTGGTTGGTTAACCAGTCGATGCTTGTGTTTGTGGTACCTAGTACTGTACGAAATTATTAACCTTTGGGAATTACTGTAGTATATATATACACTACCTTTTGGTTTTAATTTTGCTTAGCGCTGCGTGGACGGAGCGTGCGGTGTGAAGAAAAAGTAGAAAACGACGCATCAACAGAACATAGAAATGCTCACGTGTAGGGGGGCGTCTGGTGGAGATGCCGTGTGCGCGACGACCTTTCGTGCGTTTGTTTGGATCCCTAGTAAATAACAAATAAAGTTATTAAATTTTTTGTCAATTCTTAGTATTTAGATCCCTTGATAAATGATAAATGATACGAAAATTATATCTCTAATAATTATATTACATGGAAGAATTTTTTATTTATCTTTATTTGTCACTCTGACAAATAACAAATTTTTTGTTTTTTTACTATTTTTTGTCTTACATGTTTGGATCTATTTGCTAAAAAATAATAATTATTTTGCTCTTTTGCTAAGATGATGCAAACACCCCCTTCGTCCATGTCCACTTTCAAAATTTTGAAAAACCTGTAATAACCTCATTTCGCTGGAGTTCACTGTATTGTATTGTTCCCGCAGTTTCTGTTTTCCTGCCCAATACAAAACCATCGAATCTCTGATCTCTCTCTCTACAAACTTATCTTCTTCAATTCTGGAATCTGAATGAAAACCACGGGCGGTGCATGTGCGTGCAGGTTTGTTGTTCCTCAAGACGCACGACTTCCTGCAGCCGCTGGAGAGGCCCCCGCCGCCGCAAGCCCCCGCCGAGAAGCCGCTCCGCCACCACGCGCTGCCCGGCGGCATCGGGACCTTCAGCATCAGCCCGGGCCCGGCCGGCGCGGCGGCCGTCGTGAAGCAGGAGCAGGAGCAGGAGCAGCAGCCGCCCTTGGCGCTCTGGGGGCAACCTGACGCTCGAGGTACGCCACGCTCGCACGCGGCATCTTCTCCTCTTGGCTGCCTTGCTTTGCTTTGGTTGCATCCACATCCACTGATCGGGTCGGGTGGCGAGTTGACGTCGAGTCGACGACGCAGGCGTGAGTCGCGTCGCGCGGCGCACACCGGCGCGCCGACGGGGGATGGATGGTGTGTTGCGTGCCTGGGTAGGTGGGCCTCGGTCTGCCGCGTTCTCTAGGGTGGGCGACGCTGCCTCGTAGACTCATAGGTCTGGTCGCCGCATGATGCATTCGTGGACCCTTGGGCCTGGGCCCTGCTGCTGCTGGTAGGCCTACTTTTCTGGGCCTGCTAGGGGGACGTGAACAGTAGCATTGCGGGTTTTTTCTTGGACGTCTCTATTTTTTTCCGGCCTGGAACTATACTCCCTCTTCGCTAGAAAGAGAATCGAGAAATAACTTGACTAAATATGTATTAAAAAATATTTATATTTAAAGTTTATTTAGAGATAAATGTTACACGTATTTTTTTTTAGAAACCGAGTCAAATTTGACATGAAAACCAAAAGCGACGGTCTTTCTGGAACGGAACGAAAGGAGTACGCCTTAGAAACGAGGATTTTCTGATTATAATACTATATGAAAAGTCCATTGCTATCTACAGAATCAAAATACTTTTATGAATGAATAATATGTTTTGGTGGTCCATTTGGTTAAAAGGAATACTCTTTGTGTTTCGAAATTGTACCCCATAAGTCTTTTTGGCTTACCTTTTACATGTGCCTCGATATATTGTATATTTAGATATACACATACTAAAATCAATATATCTTAAAGAATTCAATGCGTATAATTGAACTGGAGGAGGAGATGACGATATATGTTTTAAAAGAAATAATTATGAAAGGTCGAGAAATTTGATTTCACGCGAAAGCAAAGTGAGCTCGTACAATTTCAAACGCGGGTTTCATTTTTCTTTGAAAAGCATGTTTCTTCATTATGACACTATATACGTACAAAATATCATTATGTTGGTTTTGTTTATGCTGCACACTTGCAACCTCCGATCATTCGAGGAATAACAACAAACGCCAGAGACAAACAAAGGTGACAAAACCAAAAGGAGAAGCTAAAGGCGTGTGCTCGCTCTGTCTGTTTGTCGACTTGGCAGGTCGTCACCTGTGGTCGCTCCCCTTCGCCTCCGCCACCGCCAGGCCCCAACAGCCCCAGCCACAGCAACAGAGGCCGCTCCCGGAGCGGAAGGCGTGCGGCGGCTTCATGGTCATGGACGCGGGTTCCAGATCCAGCGGCGACGCGGGGTTCGACGACGACGACGACGGCCTCGCCGCCCGCCGCGAGGTCTCCTCCTCGCTCAAAGGTAGCGCACTTCAATTATGCTAATAAATCTGCCTCTTTGGTTCCTGTTGCTGGAGCCGTTTGCGCGGGTCGGTGGTGAAAAGAGGCGATTCTGACGGGGTTCTGGTGATGTTTCTCTGTGTTCTTCTTTCCGGCCGGGTTCCAGACCTCAGGGTGGAGGCTAAGGGTGGCAGCTGCAGCGGCAGCGCCGGGACGGACCAGCTGCCCAACACGCCACGCTCGAAGCACTCCGCCACGGAGCAACGCAGGCGCAGCAAGATCAATGACAGGTGGGATGACAGCTTTCGTAGTCCATTCATTCATAAATAGTCGGCCGTAGCCGTACATGCATGCTACGAAGCACATTTTGGCTGTTTAATTAACGCTGTGATGTCAAGCTTTTCCTCAGAGCTGTTATGATAAATCACTACCTGGGAACAACTCGATTTGCACGTGCAGTAGACTCTAATCTGACACATGAGGATACAAGTATGCTGCAGTGGCTATTTGGTTTGGCAGGGAAAATGTCGGTCCGATAGGCTCTGGGATGCAGACATGCAGTGATGATGATAGTGGCTCTGCTGTTTTTATAGAACTAGGATATATAGTACGGAGTAGTGTAGTAGATGTGGTTAGAGGGGGGGTGGGGGGGGGGGGGGGTCTGTTTCTCAGCTGTGGATTGAGATATTATGGGTGTGTGTTCAGAAACAATGTGCTGCTGACCCTGAAGAATGCTATAGCACAAGTGAATCTTTAGCTCCATATGTATTGTGATTTGAAACGTTATGTTCTTTTTTTCTGTACCTGATTCCAGATAAGATATTATTGTATGACACTAAGAAATAAGCACTGTTTGTTCAGAGCACTAAATATGCATTCGATTCGACCTAACTTTTCTACTCCTATGATCTTGTAACAGGTTTCAGATACTTAGAGAAGTTTTGCCGCAAAATGATCAAAAGCGAGACAAAGCATCATTTCTCCTTGAGGTAAGACATCGCAGCATTTTATTCTTTTTAGGTGAAGACATTGCAGCAGTTACATAATCAGTTGCCATCTGATATTTTACTAATCCATTAACAATTAATCCGTCAACAATTGCTTTAATGCAGGTCATTGAATACATACGGTTTTTGCAAGAGAAAGTAGACAAGCACGAGGCTTCACAACCAGACTGGAACCAAGAAAATGCAAAGATCATGCCGTGGTCTAACATCTACTTCCGGTCTTCCTGGAAGAATTCACAGGTAAGCTAATCAACACTACTTTACCTTCTGCACAGACAGTGAAGTTTCTGAGTGCTGAGGGTGAGATTTTAACGAGCATCTTATCTTATCTTATCTTATCCATGCGCTGCAGAACAAGGAAGAAATAAATGGAGATACGGCCTCCGATCCATCACAAGTCATAAAAAATGGCTCCTCCCCACGGTTTCGTTTCGCTGCAAAGCCTGATGACCTTAACATCGCAGGTGCATTTGAAACCGCCTCGGGTGCACATGAACCGATAGAAGTAGAACCAAAGGGCTGTGTGCCTTACAAACAAGCTGAAACGCACAATAATTTTACAAGTATGCCTTTCTTGATCCATTTAGTGTTTTATTTACAATGTGCAGCAGTTTTATGCACTCCTCTTAATTATTAGAGCCTTTTTTTTTCTGAAGTTCACGATTCATGTGCAGACAATGTTACCTCCCAGCAAGTAACACAGACACAGTTGACAACTGCATCACCCTCAGACGACTTGGCAGGCCACAATGGGACGCTGAAGAACCCTGAGTTGGCAATAGATGAAGGGACAATCAGCTTGTCAAGCCAATATTCCGAAGGGTATGTACCATCAGTTGATACTAACAAAAAAAGCATCTTTCAAAAGTTACATAAAAAAATCATCTGTATTTAGTTTTCAGACTGTGGTTTCTTGCAGTTGCAACGCTTGAACTCTGTACTGAAATGTCTTGATTCTATTTTGCGCCTCCCGGCCCTTTACAACAGCTTGCTTACTACCTTGAATCTTGCGCTACAAAACTCGGGCGTAGATTTGTCACAAGCTAGCATCTCAGTGCAGATCAATCTTGGCAAGCGAGCTACTACCAAGAGGTGCAATCCTGTGCCAAACTCCACTTCCAAGGTACTTAGTACATTTGGTTCCACTGTCAAGACATTGCTGTAGTCTGCCTGTGCTGCTTTTCCTCGCACAGGTGAAATTCTAACAGAAACCCAACCCTGTGTTTTTGCGTTTCAGGATCACATCTACCAAGCGTCTCGCGATCAAGAGGTTGTTGGGCAGCAGATAATATTAAGGCCAGGGGACGGCGCTAGAGAATGCTCGCGGGCAAGTAAGCGGCACAGATCAGAGAGATGACAGCCGCTGGCTGGCCGGCTGCTCGATCATTTGCCAACGCCAAGTCTGATAATTGTTGTTTTGGCGGTCCCCACAACGAAGGAGCCTCAATGGATGCTGCGTTGTATGCTAAGCTGCCCATGATGTGTGGGAGGGCGATGACACGGGAGTAGATACGCCCCCTGTTGCTGCATTATTTGATTGATCGCGTCTTGGACTCTTGGTGCTAGGCTGGCGGCTGCTGCTGCTTCCGTCGTGGACTGTGAATTGAAGCTGCTCTTGTTCATTGTTCATAGCATAGGTTTTCCATTCTTGTGTAGTAGTATGAGAAGTTGCCACTCCTCGCGCCGCGCCTCTGTGAGATTGCGAGTGTGTGACAGAGACACAGCTCCACTGTAGCTGTAGCGTACATACATGTTGTTTCTGATGCTCGGTTCGGTTCTTTCGCCGGCCAATGTCAATGTGCAGTGCAGCTGCTGGCTGCTCCAAATTGAAACGTCAATGTGTTGTTAGCCTGCCATTTAATTGCCTTGTGTGCAGATTCACTTTGTATATACGTCTGGCTCTCTGAATAATGACACTTTCACCGCGTTCTCTCTCTCTCTGTCTGTCACACACACACTGGTTGTTGCTAGGAATCAAATGGTATGGTGTTGCAGCGGCCAAGGCAATACGCGAGTGGCGTCTGCCGTGTGGCGCACTAGCTAGCTAGTGGCCTCTGTTCCTAAATGTCTGTCTTTAGAAAATCGTGTTTTCCTCACAGAGACGCTTTCCGGACGACACATATATAAAGGGATGGAGAAAGGAGGAGGCTGGCAGAGCGTGTTCCGTCGTGTTGACATTGATGGATGCTGGCTCAACCAAGACTTTTGAGGCCTAGCCTAGTAGCAAGTGGAGTCCACGGGCGGGGAGCGGGGACGGCAGAAATCTCGCCTCTAGCTCATGATGGATGATTTGCCTCCTGAGGATACCGGAACCGGAACCCTTGCAAGAAGAAGAAAGCATGTGATTTTTTTTTATTATTCTCCGATTACTATGCTAAGTTGCCGTCTCGATCGATCGATCGATCCATGGATGGCGTCGAACGAGGATCGGATCTCACTTTCATTGTGCGTGTGTGCACAAACAACTAGAGTAGTTATGCAGAGGGGCCCGCCGGCCAGGGGTGCGCGGCGGACAGACATGATCCGATCCATTCATTCATTCGTCCTTCCCGTGATCTGACCCGGACCTTGACGCTCGCCGCGCAAGTGCAGAGTGCGACCCCACTCCTTGAACTCCTAGCTGACCGTGGCCGGCCGGTTGGTTCTCAGCTCCACGACGTGCCATTGTGCCATAGCGCCCGCTCCTGCTTCTGCACTGCATCCTGGACGAACGTGCAAGTGGGAGTGTAGAATGAAGCCGAGTGTGACTGATCGATGCATCTGAGAGGATGGGAGGGAGCAGTGGCTGGCGGCTGGCGCGATCGAATAATGGGAGGCCCATCATTCCATTCCATTCCATCACCGATCACGGAGATTAGGATCGGATATGAATATGATCGCGCGATTATTCCCAGATGGTGAGATGGATGCTCCCTGTGCGGACGAGCGGAGGAGGCAGGGCAGCCTGTGCCTGTGCCTGTGCCTGTGCGTCCCCGGAAGCCATGTGCTTCAAGATGCTGCTGATGGGCCAGCCTAGCCATGTCAATTTTCAAGCGACGCGTCTGGTGTGTTGTCAGTCAAGCCGATCAGCATGAGTACTGCAAGCAAGCAAGCACCAGCAGCCCCCCTGTCGCTGTCGCTGTCCCGACCAAGACCAATGTTTGTCCGTCTAGCCCTCTCTCCCCTACGCTCCACAACCACCCGACCCAGCCGCCGCATAGCACCCGTGTCACCGACCGACACAAAGGGCCACAGCCGGCGTATCGTATGGCGCGCAGACACGTCGTCCCTTCGTCACGCGGCCGGCCGCTAGAGTCCGCGCGCGCGTACGGCACGGCGGCCGCCCGTCACCGTCGCAGCTTCTCCCATTTTTCAAACCGATGGGCCGCCTGCCCTGCCCTGCCCTGCTGCTGTACGGGGCCGGCCGGCCGGGTTGGCCACTAGTACTAGTAGCGCTGACGCGGCGGGCCCACGGGAGGGAGGTCGCGTCGATTCGCAGCGCGCCGCCCCCTCACGTCACGCGGCGTGGGCTTCCGCTCCCTTACTCTCTCTCTCTCACTCACTGACACGTGGGGCCCACTAGCGTCCTGGCAACGGACGGATGCCGTGGGCACGTCGCCATCCTCCCCTCCCTCCGTATAACGGCGACCGCGACCATAAGAGAGAAGGCAAAGCCCAGCCCCGGCGGCAACCGCTCTCCGCCCTCGCTCGTCCTCGTCTCCCTCAGTTCGTCGGTCGCAGCGCTCCCTCCCTCTCTGTGCGCGCACCACCGCCGCCAGGCACGACGGCGCCGTCGCACATGTCGGTGGCGGCCGAGCCCGGCCACCGGGCGGCGCAGCAGCATCAGTTCGCGGGCGTGGACCTCCGCCGGCCCAAGGGGTACTACGCGGCGGCGGCGGCTCCGGTGGCGGAGACGACGAAGGTGCAGGTGCTGGGCGAAGGCGGCGGCAGCGGCGAGGGTGGGCACCCGTGCCCGCGGTGCGCGTCGCGGGACACCAAGTTCTGCTACTACAACAACTACAACACCTCCCAGCCTCGACACTTCTGCAAGGGCTGCCGCCGCTACTGGACCAAGGGCGGCACCCTGCGCAACGTCCCCGTCGGTGGCGGCACCCGGAAGAAGCCCTCTTCCTCGTCGTCGTCCTACGCCGCCGCGGCCGACAACAACAAGTCGTCTAACTTGAAGAAGAAGAAGAAGAAGGCCGCCAGCAAGAAGCGCCGCGTCGTGGCGCCGGCACCGGAGGCCCCCGTCGCTGCTACTGCAGCCGCCGACTCCGCCAGGACGACGACCACCACGACCGACGGCGCGAGCGAGATCACCTCGGAGACTGAGGCGGCGGCGGTCCACGCGGCGATGCTGGCACCGGCGGTGGAGGAGGAGGACTCCGACTCCGTCGCGCACCTGCTGCTGCAGCCCGGGGCGGAGGACGCCGTCACGCTCGGGCTCGGGCTCTCCGACTTCCCTTGTGCCGGGAAGGAGGAGGCGCTGGTGCTGGACGACGACGACTCGTTCGTTTGGCCCCCGGCGTACGACCTGGGAACGTGCTGGGGCAGCGCCGCCGGGTTCGTGGACCCGGACCCCGCCGGCCTATTCCTCAACCTCCCGTGACACCTAAGTGGTGGTTGAGGTTGAGCCTGATCAACGCGGTGAAACTGGAATGCGTCGCTTCTCCTCTTGTTGCAGGCGGTTAATTAATTTAGTGGTGGTTTAAGGTACATGACGGCATGCTTGGTTCTTGCTTTTGTTGGGGTACTACAAGTATATGACGACGATCGATGATGATACTAGTTTTCTACTATATATTATATATGTGTGACGTGAGAGACGATCGTGACGACGACGACGACGACGACCTTGATTTTTTTTTAGCTTCTGAGATTAGGAGGAGGTCGTCAACTGGTTGCCTGCCTGCCTGCCTGACCTCTGTCTGTCTGTATGGTTCTAGTTTTTTTTACTCATGAACTCATCAGATGGCTATTGGCTAACTCATCATCAACAACAGACCTTGATTTTCTTCTACTCTTATATTGTATGGGAAGTTGGTTGTTTCGTTCATCGTCTGTCAGTCTGTCTGTCTATAAACTAGACTAGATTGAGCCTTTGTTTGTGATGATTTCATTTTTAGGGATTTGGTAAAATTATTATTACATCTACGGCAAAACAATCTGAACCTCCTCGGCTCTCATGCTAGCTAGCTTGCACTCGTGTGTTGTTCTTGTTGGTCTCTCATCTTCGTCGTCCATGCCATCGTTGCCGATTCGCGGGGCGACGAAGCCGATGGTGGGTTGCAATTGCATTGCAGCCGTCGGTCGGAACAAGGGCATACAGTAGAGTATTGTTATCAGCAAGAGCATCGATACCCGGGCGGGCGGGCGGCGCGGGGATCGACCTCAACCGTACGCGCGTGAGAAGGGCTGCGAGCATCGCATCCCCATCCGCATCCGCATCCGCATCCGATCCAGGGGGCAGCAGGTGGATTCGTCATGATTCAGACCGAGGCGACGACGAGACGACGCCGCGCGGCAGGGGCGGGCATCCGGTTTCTTCTTCTCCGCAGAGTCAGTCGGGCCCATATCATCCGCCTCCGCCGATGCCCTGGCGCAGCATGCAGTGCGCCGGCCGTCCGTTGGTCCCAGACTGGAATCATCATTGCGTGCGGTGAGGTGCGGTGCGGATCGGATGAGCATCAGGAGCTGGAGCGCTTGGGCTTAATTTGGTTGGCGCCGACGCCGATCGATCGGCGGCTCAACCACTTTTTAATTTGTTGGTGAATCATCTTGGATGGACGGACGGGAGTGGGAGCAACCGATCAAGTAGACGTACGCCCCCCACACCACACCACACGCAGACGCAGTAGTGGCGCGGCCTCGTGCGTGTTTCGGTTGCACGTCGCGGTCCGCCATCCGCCAGCAAGCCAGCCAGCCAAGTAAGGAAACGCCCGCCGGGCCCCAAGGGGCAACGTGCGGACGCCCCGTGACGACGACGACGTGGGT
Organism: Microstegium vimineum; assembly: GCA_022036555.1. Classification (NCBI taxonomy): domain Eukaryota; kingdom Viridiplantae; phylum Streptophyta; class Magnoliopsida; order Poales; family Poaceae; genus Microstegium; species Microstegium vimineum. The sequence continues at coordinate 46,300,599 of CM039136.1, read as the reverse complement.
TGTGCCTTGTGGTGGGCCGCGGCCGCGTAGGACGGGGGCTCACGGCTCAGGTCAGATCAGAGCGGCGCCGGCGCCGGCGCGGATAGAAGCGAAGCGAAGCGAAGCGCACCCAGCCAAGACGGGTCGGCGTCGGCATGGATGGTGCGTGCTGTCGGCAGCATGCATCAGCGGGCCGCCGCTGTCGTGTCAGGCACTCCGTTTGCCTTTGCGGAGCGGAGCGCGGCCACGTTTACGCCGCGGATAGGTCTCAAACGTCGCGGCGTAGAGGCCGTCGTCGTCGTCACGTACGCCGAGTACTCTGCTCTACAAAGCCGCCGTCGCGCCCGCCAACAAGCGACCGACCGAGCCATTGGGTTGGCGTCGAGGCAATGGTCGGACAGTTACGCATTGCATGGCCGCATGGGCCCACATGCTAATCCCTCCCTCCCTATCTGTCACGTCCGTACCGGTACACAGACAGACAGATACTAGTAGTTTACTAGTACGGTGGTTCGGGGCAGGCAGGTCTTTCGTCCTTCTCTTTCCACGTACTGTACGGACTACTCCTAATCCTCCTAATCCTAATCCTAATCCTGCTCTGCGTCTGACTGCCAGAACCCAGAATGGGACGTGGAGTGGTTACGAATTACAGTACTACGTATATTGCTCGTATAGTAATAGTGCAGGTTCAAGGTTGTTGAAGACCAAGGTCAGGAAGTTACTGGACATGAATGAATGATCAGACGATGGAGACGACGACAGCACACGACAGAGTCTTCCACAAACTGGTGGCTGCTGAGGGTGTGGCAGTGGTCGTGGCCGTGGCCGTCTTTCTATTCCTTTTTCTTGCACCGGCGGCCAGAGGCATCATCCAAAGTCCAAACATAGGAAGAATATGGAACAAACTCAACTAAAGCAGTGGTCACAATACAATTGGAATACTAGCACTAGACTCACCAGCAACTAACTAACACAACTAAATTGACATCGAAGAAAGAAAGAAGAAGAAGAAGGAGAAGAAAAGAGACAACATCTATCGTCCTCATCCATGGATTTGAAGGCCATCCAACCACGTACTAGGAGTACCTGCTGCAAATGAGGCAACAAGTGCCATGACAACACCACCACCGAAAAAACTAACTTCAGAGCACCAGATCAGCATCGCGGGACCAGTAAGTAGTAAAACCAGAGGGTGGTGCAGTGTATTGTGTGTACGTCAGGACCTCATGTGTGCCTCCTGCAAATGAGACCAAGCACGGCTATCGGGCTATGAAAGTACTGTACATAACAATATTTTCAGTCAGCAGCATAAATACAGACGAAGCAGAATAATGGGCCTGTTTGCCTCCTGCGTCCGGTTTCCAACCTGTCACTTGTATGGGGTTACTGCAATGTACGTACAACAAAATAATATCCTAGTACCAAATTTCCTGTTTCTTGCTTACAGTTACAGTTGATTACAACACAGGTGAGGTGATCAAAGAGGCAGCATTCCAATTCCTTGTCTTAGAATCAGTTTGAGGCCGCTGCCAGTTTCCCTCCTAATCAGTTTAGTCTTCTTATGATAGTGCATGGACAACATGGTGCATGGCTATGCATTTTTTTTTTGACAAAAAATGCTCCAATCAGCTCAAAAATGGTTCACAAGTTTGTAAAATATACCTTCACAACTCAACCTCAGGACAGAATTATATACTACAGACAGCCTATAGCCACACAAGAGACCTGGCCCTTGACCTAATATTTCAAGCACGATATTGTCCGCTATTGCTCCCAATCAAATCAGGAGCATCTACATTGGCCTGACATGAGGGCACCAACTGATTACTAATCATACAAATGTTGAGTAGAATGTTGCACATTTTAATGCCTACAGCCCTACATACAAGAATAAACAATCGCTTATAAAGAATATGACAGCCGTTCTACTTTTGGTAATGCCACCAGATAGCAGGTGGGAAGGCACAAGCCACAAGGTTTCACCACATTGCCACATTGATACAACAATATCAAAGGATAAACCAACATTGGCAAAATGCTATTTCTAGCAGGAACACAGAGACTCAGATCTACTTATTGCTGATAACAAATCGAATTGACTACTGATATATGCTGGTAGCTCATTTGAGCTGAAACTTTTTCTTATATTAAATAGGTTCTTAATCACATATGTGTAGTCACACTTGTTCGGTGCCTGCAAAAGATAATTAAGACTATATGAGAATCCCATGGCGCCAAGAACCAAATGAAATTATTTAGCTCAAGGGTTATATGGCATTCTATATCACCTCTATGACCTCCCTTTATTGCTCTATTCAGCCTGTTAGACAAGAAGTCAAGAAGAAAATGTGATGAGCAAACAGATTGATAATATATGTACTGTATTTTTTCTTTCCATACCCTAACATAACATGTTGGTAGACACACATTCACAAAAGGAAAAAAAAATGATCCAGCGCAATTGACAAAAAAAAGGAGTAAATACCATAACTCACATTCGAAGCATATGGGGCAAAAATGGCCATCACGTCTTCAAAGACCTCAGCAATTGGTTTTCCCGCATTAATCTAGGTTGAAAATTCCAATAGAAGGGCCACAATTAATTAAAAATGTGAAAAATATAATGATGGTCACTAACTCAAAAGAAAGTAAGGAAGACTACTCCATCAGATTGTCTTGCCATCTAAACATCATCCTTCTAATCTCATATATTTAAGTTGACATGCATCTTGTTCCAATATGTGCTTCTATTTGTACTACATTTTTGCATCATTAGACTGCAATAGGAGTAACCCTGGAATGATAAAAGTGCATTAATACCTTTTTAACCTTGTCCTTTGAGCTATAGTACTCAATGACTGGCAAACTAGATTCAACAAAAACTTTGAACCTTTTCCTGATAGTTTCAATGTTATCATCAGGTCTTCCCTGCAAAGAGAACGATAAATATCAGAAACAAAGACTTTGTAACTAAAAATATGCACAAGTGAAGGATCATTAAGGAAACCTGATTGCGCTGTAGAAGACGTCTTTCCATCTCTTCCTCAGAACAATCGAAGAATAGAACGAATGCAGGAGAAATTTTTGTCTGCAACAATGAGGAACAATTAATAGTCTAGCAAATTCATCTAAACATACATAAAAGAATGAAATATAGTCCCTTGAACCATCATTAGAACTGAGTACAACCAAACAAAAGAAAGGGCCTTACAACATTCTCAAATGCAGCACGATTCTCTTCATTCCTTGGAAATCCATCAATCAGAAATTTGTCATTTTCACTTTTTATCATGGCCTCCTTCAACAGCTTTATGGTTACTTCTGATGGAACAATCTTTCCCTCCTTTATCATGTTGTCAATCATGGTTCTGAAGACCATTAAAATGCATAGAAACATATAGATGTCAAACAAATGAGTCAACAGGACTAATCTAGTTTTACTTGGAAAAACGTGTTGTTAAGAAGGAAAAGGGGATAAAATGCAGTTACTTTCTTATGGAGGGATTAGAAAAGGAAGATACCCATTCTCCGAGCCAGATTTGATCTCTGCACGCAAAAGATCTCCAGCACTAAGATGGGTGAATCCAAAGTGTTCCACAATGTTGGTACACTGTGTGCCCTTTCCACTTCCAGGACCACCTGCGTATCACAAAATCATATCTATTAAGTGCATATACATAACCAGATAAATTCAATGAAGCCATTTTATATTTTCAAAGATGTATAGCTCATTTTCTTCCATGAAGTAGGATATGCAATAGGCAAATGTAATAAGTGAAGATAGAGCAGATACCTAGAACGAATACAACAGTAACTTTCTTGCCACCCAGCATATTCTCAGTGACCTGAACGTGGAGTACATTTCTAAGATGAGATATAACTTATGAATAGCATAACTTCTACAAATGGAAGAGGGTTTTATATCTCAGGTCATGAACCAGAAAAGAAAACAAGGCATATATTCCAGTAAAAGTAACTAATTTGAAATTTAGACATAAAGATGTGAGATTAAAGGGAAACAACTGTCAAGGTAACAGGAAATCAAAAACTCAGAAAAAGAACTGCTGTTGAACTGAAGGATTAATAAATTAAGATTATATGTTGATGCTGCAAAAATTAAGGTGCTTCACATTCTCAATGAACATTAGGCCTTTGCGACAGTAAGTGGATTATCAAATATGTAGGTGATCAATCAGTAGCTTCAAGTAAATCCAAGGTATCTCCTCAGCCACAACTGCTGAAGCATCCACAGCTGTGCCCATAGCTCAAAGCTACTCTGCAGTTCAGTTACAATATGTAAATATTTGCAGCTTTGTACAACGGAAGCCCAAATTTGCATATCTCAAATGTGGAAAAAAAGAAACATATCATTGAAAAGTCAAAGCAATTGTTTTTTTGGTGCTGAAACTAGACAAGTATAGGCGATGTTATAGTTGGGAGTTGGGACACCTAATTCCATTATAAGAACTGATATGTTTCCGTTGCTTTGTTATTCTGGAATTTGGAGACAAGAGGCACAAGGACAGATGTACTAGTCCAATTCATTACAACAAAATAAAGAATCACAAGTATATCAGCAGTTTAGCTCGAACAACCCTGAACTCGCTCCAATTTTATTTTATTGTTAAGATAAGAGTTCCGGCTACTAAATGACTCCGAGCAAATGAGACGTGACAAGGGATCACAATTCTTCACAAGCTCAAAACTAGAACACGTGGCCCGCCCCGACCTTCTAGAAGTATAGGGGGGGAAAATCCCACGATCTGAGTTCAGGAGGCTGCCACTAACCAGCCAACCAAGCACCCTCAGATCCAGCTCCAAACGCGCAATCCCACGATCACCCATCTTCAGATCCGCGCCCTAACCTGACCATAAACCTCCGATCGATCCATTCCAACGGAGAGATCAAATTGACAGCCGCCGGACCCAATCGGAGCGGACCAAATGGACCCGCCGGCGCGGGAAGCGATCAGCATGGATGCCGGGTGCACGGATGCTCACCTCGGGCCGGAGGCGGCGAGCCGGTGTGCGAGGTGATGGAGTGCGCCGTGCCCGTGCGCGGGAGAAGGGGAGGCCGGCGGGCGGGCGGCTTTTCTGGGGAGGCCGGGGAGAGCAGAAGCCGGATCCGGGGTCCCTCAGGCGAGTGCGTGTTTCTACGGCTCAACTTCATGGGAACTTCACGGGTGATAAAAAAAACTTCATTAGTCAAACTAAAGTCTTAAAATAACATTTTAGTAAAATACTCTCTCGATACCACCTATATTAGTTATCGTTTTGGGCGAAGTTTAAGTTAAACATTATTAAAAATATAAATCATGAATAATTTTTAAGTTGTTAAATTTAAAAAATGAAAATCATATAATAGATTTGTTCTGAAAAATACTTTGATAAAAATATACATATATTATATTTTAATAAATATTTTTCAAAAAAATAAATAGTCAAGGTTACGCTTTTGAGACCGTGTCGCTGTCTAAAACGATAACTAATACGAGGATGAAGAGAGTAGTTTCTAAGAGAAAGCTAAAAGATCCGGAAAAACTACTCCATCTATATCTAATAATAAAGAGATAAAATTTCACCTCCATTTTTTTGGTATGGTCTCCTCTAACTAACTCTGTGAATGCATATGTCTCTGTTCGTTTGTATACTACCACCCTTCCGTTTTTATATATATATAAAGATTTGACACGAGTATAGTTAAGAATCATTATCTAATCTAAATAGAATACCCCAAGTAAGATGAATAGGGATTCTAATCCTAATCCAGGGCAAAATTTCAGCTTATTTTTTGGTCCGATCTTCCATATTTAATTTGTGTTGTCGTCCTTCCGTATTTAATTTGTGTTGCCGTCTCACAAATCGGGTAAACAACAGAATCGGAGAAACGTGCTTTGTGTTATCATACGTATGCCTACTCGGACTCCTAAATCAAATAAATAATGAAGCTTATTAATCGGATAAAGCAACTGAGTTCTAGATGGACACGGGAGCAAAAAGAATTTTCACGGGAGCAAGGAATTTTCTAAATATGTAAACCATCACGGGAGCAAGGAATTTTCTAAATATGGAAACCATCCGTGAGACCGTGACACAAACTGAGGCTAGTCCATCCTAAATTCTAAATTGAATTATTAGTTATTCCAAAAATCCAGACATCTCAAATTTATGATATCAACTTAGTATTATTAGATTATTCATCAATTATATTTTCGTAGTATACCTATTTGATGTATATAATAATATTTAGAGTGCTAACTAAGTATTATTAAATTCTTTATTAATTATATTTTCATAATATACCTATTTAATGTTATAATTTTATTTATAAGTTTGATTAAACTTGAGATACTTGAACTCATCAAGATTTTTAAAATGACTTATAATTTTTAGAACGGTGGAAGTAGTATTTTTAACTTTACCTAAAATAGTGCACATATGAGAGAAGTTGTTCATCAAAACCTATTAGTTAGAGAAACTAAAAAAAACAACTTTTGTAAAGCTGGTCAAAAGCTGTAAAAACATGTCGAAGTCACGTATACACAATACTACACCGCAGGAAAATGCTCACACTCTCTTTTTCTAACCTCAATTAAGAAGTATAGAAGTTAATAAAAAAAACGCATTCACACAACAGTCGAGCAGCTAGTACTTAGTGAGAAAACACACAAAGGTCATCATGCATCATCGTTTCCTAGCTTTATTAGTTGGCCACAAGGAAAATAATAGGGACATTTTTTTAAAGGTCTACTAAAACTGTTAGTAGATGTTTCAGTGAAACACATGTCAATTCAGAATCCAAAACAACACAAGATTCTACCGATATTTTGATGTCCAAAACAACATAGAATTCTATCCAAAATCCAGCTCCAGTTTATAAGTGCTAACTTCTAATCTCTACGTACTTCCTAATTCTTAATCTTAATCTTCTTATCTTCTTCTTAGGAATGTTTGGTTACAAAGACTTATTTTAAGTCTCTGTCACATCGGATGTCTAGACACTAATTAGGAGTATTAAATATAGACTATTTATAAAACTAATTTATCAGCCGAAGACTATTTTACGAAACAAATCTATTGATATAAAATAGTCTATGATTTGACAATATAGTGCTACAGTAAACATATGTTAATGATGAATTAATTAGACTTAATAGATCCGTTACTTTGTGCTATAATTAGTTTTATAATATAAATTATATTTAATTTATTTAATTAATATCAAACATCCGATATAACAAGGGACTAAAAAAATTCCCACAACCAAACACCCCCTTAATTAATGTAAACAGAAATCGTTCACACGCCCTGATCAGCTTGCATCACTCACTCGTACGGACCCGTGCCTGCTCCCACTCCCCTGCGTTGCGTCTGAGCCGAGCCGGCAAATTGCTCCCACCGCTCCCTGCTCCTCCCTCGCCCGTACCCGTCACCGCCGCCGCCGCCGCCGCGGAGTGGTCTCGTCGTCGCTCCCGACGCACAGCGGACGACGACGGGCAGGCGCTTGCCCCTCCGCTTCCTTCTCCCTCTCGACGGGCTTAGAGGCCGCAGCTCTCTCCAGATCCGCCCTCGCCCGCTTGGGCCTCGCCGCCGCTGAGTCCGCTCCGCCCCACCTGGCACAACTCCCTCCGACCGGCGGACGACAAGCAAGCACAGCCCCGCCCCGACTGGCAGCAGGAACCTGGTCAGTACCGGCTGCCGCCCCGACCCCGCTTCATCGTTTACTTTTGAATGGTAGGAGTATTGTTCACCCCAACTATTATTTTGAATAGTGTTGTTCATAGTGTTGTGTCCTACTGTCATAATGTTGGTCAAATGTCCTGTTTAACTAGATTGTTCTAGACGACTAAAATGTTCTGGAGGCTTCAAACGCCATTGCCTATTGCCTAGAGGTTTAAATGCTGAGAATGAGATATGTGTTTAACTAGATTGTGCCAGAGGACTGAAATGTCCTGGAGGCTGCAAACTCCATTGCCCAAAGTGTCCTGTTTAACTAGAGGCTTAAGGGATGAGATCTGTATGTTAACTGGATTATGCTATTCTCTACTACTAAAGATGAATGGAGATGTCCATCAGTGACAAGGATGACCAGCTGGGTATTGCTGGAGGGTGCGGGATTCTTTAGTAGTGAGGACTCCTCTGCATGTTTGAAGCAATCTAAGAATTCATCTGCGGTACTATACTAACCAAGAGCTTCTCTTTTAGGATGGGGAATTAGCTGGCTCAAAGTAAATATGAACACTGACTCGATCTTGATGCATTGAAGACTAAATAAAACTGATAGAATGTTATTATACACTTATACCCTTCTGATGAGTTTATGACTCTGGTCAGCTGACCTGCTATAACTGCCACAACAGTATTATGACACTTTTCTCTTTTTAAGTCCTTGAATATGCAAAGGCTTTCACTGAAACCTATGAGGTGTTGTACCATGACTTTTGCTGAGCTACTCTGCATAACATACACATCAGTTGTCTCGTTATTTTGCCACTGAAGTTCACTAAAGCTCAAAGTTTACAAATGCTACCTGATCAAAAGAAATTGCAACTGAAATCCCATTATTTTTCCTGTAATTACATACATTCAGCTACTCTTATTTTGAAAGGATTCTTTGATTAAAAGTACCAAGAAATTGGAGAGGTTGCAAACTTTTCATTGCAAAAACTACATAATTGCTAATTTCTATGAACTGAGGTTACTACTTTTGCGTTTTTCCTTGCCAAAAAGAAAAGAAAATTTTAACTATTTGTTATTGGAGGTTGTTGCAAACTATTTCAATGTCTCACTATAGGTGTTTGGGTCTCAGGTTACAACTACCTGTTTGCTACTTGAGGCTGATTAGTGCAGTTAATGAGTTTGCCTATCCCCTTTCAGTTCCTGTGATAAATAGCCTTCTCCCAGTAGCAGGGGCAGTGCTCCAAGGAGCTTGGTGTTCATGCCTCTGTGGTGATGCCGTATTCCCTGTTGTAAACTCTCGACGATTGACAAGTTTGATAGCAACCTCCCGGCACCAGGTGGGGCTAGGAATGCTCTGCTTTGCTTTGAATTTTGCTGAAATTGTGTTCTCTATGTTCAGTTTTCAATGTAATATATTTTTTAACAGCTATGTTTTTATTCAGTTTTCAGTGGAATATATTTGAACAACAAACTTTTTCCTTTCAGTTTTCAATGCAATGCTCTACCTGAATGTTAATCTTAAGTTCATGTGCTTCAGGTCCTGTTTAGTATACACCATTGATAACTTTGTTTTTGTATTTTGCATGAAGCCTTCTCCCCTGAAAGCAGACGCTCTTCCAATTTACTCTTAGTTCCAAAGTCATATACACTTATGCAAGTTTTTTTTTATTATTTTAGGGTTTATTTCAACATGTATACAATAGATGAACTGTAGTGTGGGTTAATGATATTAACAACTTTTTAGAATCTCAGTTTAGTCCTACAGTTGCTATCCTAGCAAATTGATTCAGACTTTAGTCTTATGAATAACCTTATTAGAGTAGCCAAAATGTAGCTTTAGGTAATGTGTAGGGATCTTGGCTAGCAAACTATGTGATTTTCTCCACATGAAAGAACACAGTTGACCAAACACTCTTTGACATGTGAATTTATAAATTTCCACTTGGTTCAGAGGATAGTGAGGAAATATTCTTTGACCGTCCGTTGCCATAGCATCTCTGGCCCCTAGCTGCGCATGTCTCAACCCCAGTAGTATCTTCCGTCAAGCATATCCTGTTATGTTTCAAAATTTTGCATGTTCCCGTAGCAACGCAAGGGCATGTGCTAGTTTCTATAAAGTAGGATTGCATCAGCAACTTATAAGGCTATTATGAAAGATGGTAATATCTTATGTGGCTATAATGTGAGTTGTATGTTGCTTTAGGACCATATGAAAAACTAACGTGTACTGTAGTTCTTATTATCCATGCAATTTTTAAGTTGTCATTTGCAGATATGGTTGGGAACAGTGTGATGTGGCAACACCTGGAAGTGGAGGATCTCCTTCTTTACCACAAGGAGAAAATCCTTCTTTACTACAAGGAGAAAACCCATGAGTCAGGGAGGGCCTTTGTTCTAAGGGAGGTCCATCATGAAGAGTGTGCTCGAAGACTTAATGAAAAGTATAGTACTAACTTCACGTGGAAACAAACCTACAACAAGTACCACAAGCTTAAAGGAGAATGGAAGCTGATCATGGAGGCAAAGTCTGCTAGGGGTGCGAGTTTTGATGATGTTCAGAAGAAGATAATCTATGACGAGATAGAGGTTGTCAAGATGAAAGCTGTAAGCATACATATTTAATATCTTTTGCCGCATATAAGTTACATTTGCAAACTAGACTGTATCATGATGGAACATAGTTTTCTTTTGTGTAAATGTAGAAAGGTGATAAGAAAGCTAAGTACTACAATGTTCCGATTCCCTTGTATGATGAGATGGAGTTTGTCTTCACGGGGAAACATGCCACTGGAGAGTTCAGTGTTATTGAAGCACCATTTGTTCGCTCAGAAAGACAAGATAATGATCACGTTGGGAATGTCGACCCAACTCAAGAGCCAGCAGATCTGAATGGTGATCCTTCTCAACATGAGTCCGACACCCTCCCAGAGTCTGATAGTCCAAACCCAGTAGGTTCTAAGCGCAAACATGAAGAAAAGGAGAAGAAAGGGAAATGGGCTAAGCAAGGTGTCCCCATTTTCATGCATGCCTTGTCGGATGCGATGAGCTTTAGTAATGGCATTGATCCATATGAGAGTATTTACAAAGCCATTGAAGACATGGGGGAATATCCTTTGCCGGTACGCCTTGATCTGCTGACTTATCTTGCCCAGAATCGCCACATTGCTAGCATGCTGAAGGGGCGGCGGGAGGAAACTTTCAAGCAATGGGTGGAACGATGGGTCGCTGGTCACTATCCTTTGTGATTCATATCTCAAGTAGAGTAGGGTCTTACAATATTTTGGCCTTATGCAACTATGTGTGGCAAACTGTATATCTCGATAGTAATTATAGTATGAAAATTGAGTGTTAAACCATGGCCTGACTTGCTTGAGCGAAGATATCGAACCTTGCTTTGGGTAGACGATCACTGCTACTGCAATACCAAACGCCACAAGAATCTATCACAGGGAATGACAAAACCATTTGTCCACTATCAACAGTGGGACAAGCAAACAATGGTAAACACAACATTGTTCAACGAAACAAGCCGGTATATTTAGCATGGTTGTCCACTATCAACAGAGGAACAAGCAAACAATAGTAGATACAATGTTTTTCAAAGAAACAAGACGGTTTATTTATCCTATTATACGAAGTCTCGCATACTGAATATTCCAACTAGCAACACAACTCGTCACTGCGACCAGTACACCTCTATATATTTGTCTTTGTTTTAGATTTTTGACAATCCATAAAAGTACGAGACAACTGTCATCCAGGGAAGGCGATCTTTGTGTAGTCCAGAACAGATTCCAACCGCCGATATCTGCATATGATAAGGAAGTCATGAGTGACCATAAAAAGAATACCAAAAGAAAAAAAAACGTGCAGGTAAAACTAGAATACCAATGTAGCAGTAAGAAGTTTTTTTCAACTTAAAAAGGGAAAACAAAAACTGCACAACTGCTAGTGTGGCAATAAGCAGTTTAGCAACATCATTTTTAACACACAATCAGCAACAGTTTAAAGGGCGAAAAATCACAGAAAGCATAATGCTATGTCACACTATTAACCAAAACTTCAAGTACCATACTTAAGCAAACAGGTACACATAAAATTTTGGCTTCTCTAAATACATATCTTGCTATGTAGCTACATGTATGCTATGTCTAGATACATATCAAAAGACATACCTAGAAAAGCAAAAAATGGCTTGTAATTTGAAACGGAAGGAGCAGTAAACTAGATTGTTTCTCTGTCTGGTAATGACTGATAAGTTCAAGCGAATAGACATCAACACATCAACAGTAAGACAGTAGTTGATAGAGAAATACTGTGTTCCCAGAAGCAAAGAAATAATAAAATGGCAAAGTAGACAAGGAGTAAATTTAAGACCCTAAATTGATTTAACAGAAATCCAGAAGCAAAGAAAGAAAGAACATGCATCATGAATTTTAGCAGTTTAGAGCTAGCCACTTCCAGTGGCCTAAGTAAATAGTTTATCTCAATGCTGAATGAAACCTATCGTAATAGCAAAAGCAAAGTCAATTAATGTTAACAAATATTTGAGTTACACAAGTTCCTGACTTCCTGAAGCACATCAGAAATAAAATGGAAAAGTAGATTGAGGAAAACTGCAGTGTCCTAGATTATCATGCAAAGCAACTCCATCAGAATCCTATATTAAGATTCAGCCCTATAAATAACAACATAGGACATAGAACAACTAAATATTTCACCATGTACTTCTGCATGCCAATGATCATATTTGAAAAAATTCGTTTGAATGAGTTTGTGGCTAGTCTAACAGATACTTAAATTACATGCATTGTCGTGTGCTCTCAAAGCTGCAAGAATGATATCATGTCTGACCTACTGTGTCTATTATTAGAGGTTCATAGTCCTACAAGGACAAGTCAGATTGTCTTATTGCAGAAGCAAAAAATTATTTCATTGCCTAGTAGGGTTTTGAACCAAATTGCTAGTTCACCATGGCACTAACACCACAGCATGCGGATACATCGGAATGTTGCCATTTCTCAAACACAGAAACCTTCTAGGCTCCAAACAAAAGCACAGCCAATGCTACTTACATCAGATTGCAGTGTGCAACAGAACAGCCTTTACAGATTACTCGTTTACATTTTGGCAGGTAACCTAATTACAAGGTGGACTGACAAAATAACAAAAGTTACATAATTTTGCGTACCTATAAGTTACATGATGAATATCAGTACAGAAACAATGTTACACAGCGACACCAATATGCCAAAATAGTGAGCATGCTACCTAACAGTTACAACCTTATGTTTTAGACAAGGTCGATATGTTACAATTCTTGACTAAAACAATGCTAACTAGCTACAGAAAGTATCAACCGAACCTAACGAACTATACAAATAATGTTACATAAAGGTCAGTACAAAAAAATTTACATGACAATGTTGTGGACGCTTTTGTCCTAATCTACCACAACAGGCAATGTCAATATGCCACATCACTACCTTACAGTACAATTCAAGAGTTACAGTTCAAAACAAACAGGAGATCAGATCAAGCATAACTTACATCTCAAAATATTGCTACAACAGATCGCCGGAGATATATGCAGTGAAAACCATCACAGCTACAAGCAGCAAGCAGTTGCTAGTTGCTACTGAACAATGCCTGGGTGCAAAAAAGACGCTTCCCTGGATCGCCATTGCCTCTACACTAGATGTAGCTCAGCCAGCTACACTATTGAGGTGTCATCCGCCTACGTTTAGAATGGTCGGCCTCCCTCGACCTGCTGCGTATCCCAGATGACCTCCCCCTGGCCCAGTCTTCATTACGCTCTGAATCACGATCCCTGTGCCTGTGATAATCACCATTACGATCTCTGTCATCCCTGTGCCTCTCCCTATCTCTGTCTCGGTCCCTCTCTCTGTTACGGTCTCTCTCTCTTTCACGGTCTCTTTCCCTGTCTCTGTCATAGTCACGATCCCTCTCTCGGCCCATGTCTTGCTCATTCCGGTGCCTCCTCTCTGGCCATTCCTGTTCAGGAGGCATATCTTTCTCTCTGTCCCGTCTCCTCTCTGATGCACCAGACCACTCCCTCTCTGGTGGCCTCTCCTTCCCATGGCTTCCCCCTTCCCCATACTGATGATCAGATACAGCATCATCCCCATAATTTGATTGTTCTTCTGCACCCCAAGCCCCCATGCTGGGATCAGGCCACATTCCCACCCCACCAGCCCCCATCCCACCACGACCAAAGAAAGCCGGATTTACATGTGGTGCAACAACCGGAGGAAATGGTTGCAGCATCCCAGGAAACGGCCCAGCACCTGGGCCAACAGGGAAGTTACCAAACCCACCACCCATCCTTCCCATAGCGCCAAAACCAGGATCAAACCCCTGCCCCAGCATGCCTCCCTGAGGCAGCATCGGGGGTGGTGGCACAACCATGCCGTTCCCAATTCCACGGCCAACTGCCGGACCCATTCTATTGTTCCTCATATTACCAACAGGGCCTCTACCTCCACCACCGCCTCTACCCCAGTTCCCACCACCACCACCTCCGGATACAGCACCTCCTCCACGTCCACCACCGTAATTACCACCAGCATGAGGCATTCCAGCACCACCACCACCACCTCTACCACCCTTTGGTTGCACTGATGATGTTTGTGCAGCGAAGGGCTGCTGGTTTCTCACCTGCGCCTCGCCCATGCGGCGCACAGTATTGGGAGACGCGAACGCCACAACACATGGACGGTCATTAAACGTGTGGCCGTTCATGCCCTCCTTGCAGGCAGAGGCGGCAGCAGGGTCGTAGAAGTCGACCTGGCAGTACCCTTTGGACTTGCCGCTGGCCTTCTCGTCGAAGAACCTAACCTCCTTCACCGGCCCATACTTGCTGAGCTCCACCTCCAGATCAGCGTCGGTTGTCCACCAGTGGAGGTCGCCTACGAACAGCGTCGTGCCGCCGGGGCCATCGCCCCTGCCAACACCGGCTCCGTTGGCGACAACCACGGGACCGCCGCTGTAGTTCCCTCCCGGCCGGTGGAACCCGTCGCCTTGCTGGATCTGGTGGTGCTGAGGCGGAGGAGGCACGGGTGCGGCCGGCGGATGAGGCGGCGGTGGGAGATTCGGCTGGGGCGGTGGCTGACTCGGACTCGGCGCTGCCACAGCAGCCGCGTAGCCCTGCTGCTGGAGCGGGGCGTGCGACGGCTGCGGGAGAGAGTTGTGCGGGGGCTGCGGAAGGGGCGGAGGAGGGAGCTGCTGCTGCTGTTGGTGTTGATGGTGGTGGTTCAGCTGCGCGGGCGGAGGAGGGAGCTGTTGCTGCTGCTGGTGGTGATTCTGCGGCGGGGGCGGGGCATGCTGGGGCGGCGGCGGCGGGTGTGAGTTGCGGAGGAAGCCGTCGCCTACGTTGACGTCGTTGTAGAGCTCATCGAAATCGTCGTCCTCGCCGTAGTACTGGTCGACGTCCTGTACGGCGGAGATGGCCTCGTTCCGGTGGAACGCCGGGTCGCCGTCGGGGTCCATGGCGACTAGGGTTAGGGATTGCGGGACTGGGGTGGGTGGGGATGGGAAGCTACTGAGGAAGCAGACGGAAAATATATAATTAATTAATATCGAAAAATAAGGGCGCGTTTAGATCCAAAAAATTTTGGCTTTTGGCTACCGTAGCACTTTCGTTGTTATTTGGTAAAAATTGTCCAATTATGGACCAATTAAGTTTGAAAGTTTCGTCTCGCAATTTCTCGATCAACTGTGTAATTAGTTTTTTTTTTCGTCTACGTTTAGTACTATGTACTCCATGTTTATACCGCAAGATTTGATGTGACGGAAAATCTTGAAAATTTTTGGTTCTTGGGTTCCATCTAAACGGGGCATAAGAGATCGGAGAGGCGGCGACTTGCGGCCTTTCGAGTGTCGAGTCTCGACTTCTGGAGCGTTCATCCGGGTCCCGCACGAGCGCGCGCCGTGGGCCCACATGGCGGGTAGATGGATGATGGCGGGAGTTAATATTAGGCTGTTGGGCTTTATTTCCTCCATGGGCCGTAGGTCAGCTTTAAAGAGCTTGATTCCAACCCTAGAAGTTTGTGGACAAAAATTTCCTGAGCCAAAATTCTGGAGTTTGTGGACAAGTTTAAATTTTGAAAGGGCTCAGTCAGGAAGGAAAATTGGCGATTCCACCAGAGCTTTTGAGCTGCATGAAGAAATGTCAAGGTGCTCGCCGTCGAAGACACGAGAAACGCTACTAGACCCTCCATGAAAAGAGTTCAAATCTATAACCTTTGGTCCTTTACTTCATCTGCAATTCTGCATACAGTGATGGACTTTGTTATCCTAATTACTATTCCATTCCTGCGTTCAGTTCGTGGAAAGCAAAGCAGCTCCACTGGACAGAAATTGTTGCGATGTTTGTTCCATTTGATGCCCACAGCGCATATAGCAACTAAAAGGGAACACTGCCACATATCAAAAATCACAGTGAGGAAGACTTTATAGCCCAACACTCCCTTAACACGGCACAGGAAGGTGATACACAAACGTCTAGATAAAACCAACACATGGATGTGGAAAAATGGACAAACATACCAAAAATGAATGAGCATAAAAAAACAAGAACAAAAATGAAGAATAATATTATTATATCATGATTCATGAGTATATAGCTTGAACGCTACAGATATACCAACCAACCTTCCACATGAAATCAGTGGAGCATGATGCTTTCCTTGGTCCTGGATTCTTCTCAACCACAAAACTTTTAACCAGGAAGCAGCTATCTGTCTATCAGTTATCTCAGGAAGGATTAACCTCAAGAATGTCAAAACCATTTGTCCATTACCAACAGAGGAAGGATGAACAAAGGACAGTCATAACACAGACCGGTTTATCATCACCCTACAAGGCTACAGCAGAAATAGTACAGTCTTCATCATCATCATCAACAACAACAACAATGCAAAAGCATCGGTCCCGAATTACACACAAAATAGATCCTTATGTCTTTGGCAAACTCGAAATTTAACATAGCATACAATAAGAAGCAGCAACTATCATCCAGGGAAGTCCATCTCTGCACAGCTGAACAGGTTCCAACCAAACATTCCTGCAAATGAGAAGAAAGCATTAGTCCAATTGGCAAAAGCCACATCCAGTAGTAACACTTAAAGAGACAAAGTATACAAGTAAAAGCAAGGATACTGTGACTTCACATGATGACAAAGAACTCAGGATGGACAAATGCAAGAACTGATAATAGTAAGCCCACTCCAGATATTGTCTAAAAACTTATAACAAGGAATATGGCATTGGCCCTATTAAATTTCCAATGTTTCTCAGAAGCTTTAATGCACCATCCTTCAGAAATAAATCAAAGCACCCTAGCCTAACGTATTGATCTTATTGCATGCAAAGGCTCCAAAGGTCAGCAGCTCAAGAAAATATGGAACTACAATCATTCGACTATCTTGTTTAAACTTTGCACACAAGAACAGAAAATATTAGACATGTACACCAAAGTTTTTTTTTTTTAAAAAAAAGGATAGATAGTCCATGAGCACATATCCCAGAGAGCCAAGAAACACGTGGAGTGGTGGTAGCATGGCAAAATACAGGTTAGCTTCAGAGAAAGAAGTCACATATAATTAAGCCTTCAACTACTGGTAGAGGAATTTTTTTAAAAGAAAACAAAGTACCAGTCAAGTATAATTGAACTTAGCCCTTATTAAAGGAAATCAAAATAAAAAATAGCATTATCTGACAGTACTTACAACAGTTCACCAGGAAACGTTAGTGTGGTCAGACTGAATGCAAGAAAAAGCTAACAGCTAAGCCATGAGAACAGAGAGAAGACTAACACACCCTGAATGCAAGAATATGATAAATTTATAGAGTATTCAGCAAAAATGGGAAAAATGGATATGCTCTGCTAGTTCGAAGGGGCTACTAAGTGATATTACCAATACAAACATGATCATGCCTGGTAGGCAACAAATTGCAAGTAACAAAAGATACCATGATAGATTAACTGACGATAATTTCTGAAGCAAGAAAAATAAGATGCCTATGATTATCCACGATCTATCTAGGTAATTTGATCTCCCAGGTATCCACTGAAGTAAACAAAAAAAAAATCCTCAACAGAGTCAACGCCGTGTATACATATGTGAAAATACAAGTCAATGAACCATGCTTATTGGAAAAGATAAACATTATAGAGCAGCCAGTAGACTGGCAAAAATGAACTGTAGCAAATATTTCAAGTAACCCTTATGTTCTTATGGAACCAACCATCCCTCATTATCACAGCCGTAGTCCTACTGTCAGTTCAATATACTGTAGCAGATACTTCGACTAAAGCATCTATCATATCTTTGAGCTCCTATTTTTAAGAAGCATTTTTCAGGTACATGCTACTATGCTTAGTACATCAGGTGCTTGAATGATTCATCTTTTTTCTTCTTTAAACTGTGTAAATGGTTTATACAGATGCTATTATATCCAATGTTAAAGCTGCACAATCGTACAAGAACATACTCGGCCCCATTGAGGAAGAAAGCTTACGTTGAAATGTCCAGCAGATATTTGAAATAAATTGTTAATTTGACATGGCGTCCGTTCTATGAGTAAATGTTAAATGCAATGCTCCCCGAGTCCCAGTTCCAATAAATAATGTATACAAAGCCTAAATAGGTGGAGCCAGTGCTCCTTACAAAGAATTGCAATGTACAACAAAGTCATCTTTACAAATTCATTTTACCTAAATACATATTGAATACCAAGATGATTACAAGGAGACATGAGCTATAGCAACAAAATTTTACATTCCAAAATTTTACATTCCATGGTACTAGACAAGGACTCTATGTTACAATTCTTGCTTTAAACAATGCCATGTAGCTACAAAAATCACAACAGGGAGAAAAGCAAACAATTTTGTGTACATAACAAGTTACAAGAAGTGTAATGGTACAAAAATATTGTTACAAGATGTTACCAGCATGTGACTACCAAACAGTACAGTTAAAAAAGAGGGTTACAGTTCAAAAACAAACAGGGGATCAGATTAAGCTTCACTTACATCTCACATTCTTGCTACAACACATCGCCGGAGACAAAAGATATTAGAACCACCACAGCCAGAAGCAGTAAGAAGATGCTAGCTGTTAACCACGCCAGTGTGCAAGTAAGACTCAGCTCTGGATCACTGTTTGCCTCTACATTAGTAGCTCACCCAACTATGACTACTGAGGTGTCATCCGCCTGCGCTTAGAGTGGTCAGCCTCCCTTGACCTGCTGCGTATCCCAGTCCCAGATGACCTCCCCCTGTCCCAGTCCTCATTACGTTCTGAATCACGATCCCTGTGCCTATGATAATCACCATAGCGATCTCTATCATCCCTATGCCTCTCCCTCTCCCTGTCTCTCTCCCTATCTCTGTCCCTCTCCCTGTCTCGGTCTCGGTCTCTTTCCCTGTCACGTTCTCTTTCCCTGTCACGGTCATAGTCACGATTCCTCTCTCGTGACATGTCACGCTCATCCCGGTGCCTCCTCTCTGGCCATTCCTGTGCAGGGGGCGCATCTTTCTCCCTTTCGCGCCTTCTCTCCGGTGCACCAGACCACTCCCTTTCCGGTGGCCTCTCTTTCCCATGGCTCCCCCCTTCTCCATACTGCTGATCAGAAGCTGCATCATCCCCGTAACTTGATTGTTCCTCCCCACCCCAGGCTCCCATGTTGGGATCAGGCCACATTCCACCAGCCCCCATTCCACCCCGACCAAAGAAAGCCGGGTTAACATGTGGAGCAACAACCGGCGGGAAGGGCTGCATCAGCCCAGGGAATGGCATAGCCCCTGGTCCACCAGGAAAACCACCAAATCCACCACCCATCCTTCCCATAGCGCCATAACCAGCAGGATCGAAACCCTGCCCCAGCATTCCACCCGGCGGCATCATTGGTGGCGGCGGTGCAACCATACCCCCATTCCCCATTATCCCACGGCCGCCACCAGCTGGGCCCATCCTGTTCCTCATATTACCAACAGGGCCTCTATTCCCCATGCCTCCGCCACCTCTTCCCCAATTTCCACCACCACCACCTGCTCCACCACCGGCACCAGGTCCAACAGCTCCTCCACGGCCACCACCATAATTACCACCCACCTGTGGCCCTGCGGCACCACCGCCCCCTCTACCACCCTTTGGCTGCATATTCGATGTCTGTGCAGCCATAGCCTGCTGGTTCTTCACCTGAGCCTCGCCCATGCGACGAACGCTGTTCGGTGTGGCGAATGCCACAACACATGGACGGCCATTGAACGCATGCCCGTTCATGCCCTCCTTGCAGACAGCTGCTGCACCAGGGTCATAGAAATCGACCTGGCAGTAGCCCTTGGACTTGCCACTGGCCTTCTCGTCGAAGAACCTCACCTCCTTGACCGGCCCATATTTGCTGAGCTCAGATTCCAGATCCGCGTCCGTCGTCCACCAGTGAAGTTCCCCCACGAACAGAGTTGTGCCGCCAGGACCGTCACCCCCGCCAGCAGGACCACCGTTCCCGACCACGATGGGGCCGCCGGCGAAGTTCCCTCCAGGGCGGTTGATCCCATCGCCTTGCTGAATCTGGTGGTGCTGAGGCGGAGGCGGCGCGGGCGCGGCCGGCGGCTGAGGCGGCGGAGGGAGGTTGGTCTGTGCTGGAGGTATGCCAGGAGCAGGGACGGCCACCCCCGGGATGCGTACCTGCTGCTGCGGCGGTGGTACCTGCGGCGGCGGTGGCGGGAGGGTGTGGGCCGGCGTATGCTGCTGTGGCGGCGGCTGCTGCTGAGGCGGCGGAGGGAGCTGCTGCTGGAGGTGCTGGTGCTGGTGCTGGTGCTGCTGCGGCGGTGGGGCCTGCTGAGTCGGAGGCGGCGGCGGAGGCGGCGCCTGGTGGGAGGCGTGGAGGAAGCCGTCCCCGACGTTGACGTCGTTGTAGAGGTCGTCGAAGTCGTCGTCGTCGCCGTAGTACTGGTCGACGTCCTGGACCGCGGAGATGGCCTCGTTGCGGTGGAACGCCGGGTCGCCGTCGGGGTCCATGGCGGCGGCCGGGCGATGACTAGGGTTAGGGTTTTCCGGATCCGAGTGGGCGGAGGGAAGCGAGCGGGGTGGTGCAGGTGGAGCTGGGGTTGAAGTTGACACTCTTGGCGCGGGCGCTGTGGAGGTGGGGGCCCCGCTGTCGGTGAGTGGTGAGGAGGAAGGTGTAAGAATGCTCGTTTGATAATGGGCTTCTATGTAATGGGCTGTAACGTGATGTGGGCTTATGACGAGTCTGTCGAGCCCAGTAGAACTACACTTGTGTCAAGCTCGAACGTCGACATCTTCTGCCGTCAGGAAATGCTCAAAGATTGTTCCCACAACAGTCACAGAAGAAAAGGATTGTTCCCACAAAGGGAGCCAACTAAAGTGAAAGAGAGCTAACTAAGAGCAAGTGTAATAACATACCATATATCGGCTAAATGCTGACGTAGAGGAGAGAAGAGATGGATTGTAAATTTACAGTCGACTTATGTATAATAACTAATAAACTTTGTGAGAGAGATAAATGTGATATGTATTAATAATAAAAAATTAACTATTATATAAGTGAGATAAAAGAAAGCTGCAAAAAAACTTTATTAACCGCTTGTATTATTATTAGCCTTGCTCTAAGGTGAGCGTGCTCCCATCGGCGAGAACGTTGGCCCTCTCCGCCTCCGGTGGTTGGTTTGACTTCAGTTGCTTATGGGATAGTGTCGTTTCTTTGCACGATGATGTAGATTATGTCCTAGTTTGTCCAGGCTAGTGTGTTCAGTTGGCGATGGCGAGGCAGAGGCTTCGATGGCGCCATAGATTAAGTCACTCTGATCTGTCCCATCTTAGCAGCACTTACCTTACTAGGGCTGGTAAAGGATAAGGAATGGTTTTATAAATTTTGATTTGATGCCTCTGTAAAGGTACCATTTTCTGGATGCTCTTGTATAGGAGTCTGCATCAGTGGCCTGGTTACAGTGGCGGATCTAGAAAAAAATTTAGGAGGGGCTAGACCAAAGAGAGCAAGACTAACTCCACTTAATTATAGCAGTTTTGACTAAACTCCACTCTACGCCGAATTAGTTGATTTGTGCTCAGTGTCTGGAGTTGATGTACCACTTGAACCAGAAAAATACGTGTGCAATGTTTTTTTTACATTTTGAACAATCTGTAATTTATTTAATCTTAAATGCTCAATTAAAATGTTAAGAATTACAAAATTTAAAAAGGAAATCTAGAGATTAAAGAAAAACAAAAGCTACACACCTATACGGCTATACCTGCAGTGCTGCAATCTGCAAGCTGCCGGTGGCAACCAAATTGTGTGCTGCTGACCGCCGCCTTAGCGCCTGGCCCCAGCGCGGCAGCAGCCCGTCGGCCGATGGCCCGTAACCCGCTGGCCGCTGGCCCGCTGCTACCTGCCTGCGCGGCAGCAGGTCCCCGCGCGCGACCGCGGCGGCTCGTCGAGTTCGAGTCGTCGTCCTCAGCTTTGCCTTGCACGCGCTGGCGCTGCGCTGGAAACCTAGCAGCCGGCCGCAGCCACTGTCCGCTCGACCCGGGGACGACCAGACGACCAACACTCCCAAGTCCCAACAGGCAGATGCGGGCATGCGGCCAACGGGAGAGGAAAGAAAATAAAAAGGCTCCCTCAAACACATTGACACATCACTTGTTTACGTGCCCCACAAAGACAACCCAATTCGCAACCAGTTCGCAACAGACTTGTCTTCTTCAACCTCCGTCAATTTCAGCGGCACCAGGCTCCAGCTCCTCCTTCCCTGCTGTCCATGGCCGAAAAAATCATGGGGGGGCTAAGGGGGGGGGGGGCTCCAATGGTGTGACCAAGGTAGGGGGGCTTGAGCCCCGACACCCCCCCCCCCTCCCTCCCCGGCAGATCCGCCCCTGCCTGGTTATATATGCGCATTTGAAAGAGTAACTGTGAGTTTAAGAACAATGAGATAAGTGGATTTGGTGTCTCTTGTTGCCCTTCTAAGACAAAGCTCGGATCCATGGGCAAGGAGGTACTCCCTCCATACTCACAAAGGTTGTCGTTTTAAAAAACGACACGGTCTCTAAAGTGTAACTTTGACTACTTATTTTTTTAAAAAATATTTATTGAAATACAATATATGTATACTTTATAAAAGTATTTTTAAGACAAATCTATTGATATGATTTTAACATTTTCAAACTCAACAACTTAAAAGTTATTCATGATTTATATTCCTAATGTTTGACTAAAACCTTGTGTTAAACGACAACATTTTTTAATACGGAGAGAGTACACGCGTGTCTCCCACCCACGGATCTCAGCGGTTTTCTTTACTTGCATGTATGGGCGGGACTCTTTGCGGCTCCCTTGAAAGCTTTCTAACGATGGTGTCTTGGTTTGGGAGTTGGTATATCCTCTACTTTTAAACATGGGTTTCATCGATAATGGCAAGTGCTAGCTAGATCTTGACAACCGTGGTCATCCTTATCAGATTCGATACACTATTTTAATTATTTTGAGTGTTTTTATATTAATAAAAAAGAAACTAATTAGTGTCATTGGACTAGAGGTACCAAGTTAATTATTTCTTCCTACATTGCATTTCACCAAGGAGCATGAACAGAAGCGCAATTATTTTTTTCTTGAGTATGCAAAATATTTATGTATCACTACATTAAGCATAATAGTTTAAATAAATATATAACATACTTTTATGGAGCATTGAAGGAGATCGTTTTAATATAGTCGTAGCTAGACCATCCTAGCAAAGCACTATGGTCAAGTCTAGTCAAGCTCGCAAACATGTCTGTATACTTCATACAACCGCAGATCTGGAGGGGGTAGATCCAACGGTGGCAAACAAAAAGGCCAAAAATACCCGCCCTTTTCCTCGCGGCCCTCCGCATGGTGCGCACCACCCACCGCCGGCCACCTCCACCATCGCAGGCGGACGAGAGGAGCCCGTGCATGCATGCAGCACGACACAACGCGCAGAGACCCCCAAACATAGCCACCGACTCCACCGCGTTCCTCTCGCCGGCCAGCACGTGCCTCTTCGTCGTCGTCTATATAGCTCCCACGGCGACACTAGCTAGCCTTCATGCATGTCTTGACGACACTGCACACCAGCCAATAAACGATCGAGCGAGCATAGGCATGCACGCACGCACCATGGCTCGCGCTCTCACCCTCGCCGTCTTCCTCGTCGTCATCGCCTCTGCTGCCGTGGCATTCGCCGCGGAGGCCCCGGCAGCATCGCCGCCGAAGCATTCGGCATCCACGCCACCATCGAAGGCGCCCAGCACATCGCCTGACAAGTCCGAGAAGGCCCCCACGTCATCGCATGAGAGTGCTGCGGCGACCCCCGCTAAGGCCCCGGCGGCGGCCTCCAATAAGTCAGAGGCGTCGCCTTCTGAGGCGCCCGCCTCCGGGTCCGGCGCCGCCTCACCCAGCGAGAGCGGCGCGTCGGAGGAGACCCCCACCGCCGGTGCCCCCACGGACTCGTCGGAGAGCCCTTCCGGGTCCCCGTCGGAAGACGAAGCCGCCGCGTCGCCCGACAGCAGCAGCGGTGGTGCCGCCTCCGAAGAACCTTCTGCCAGCGAGGCCGGTGGCGCCGCCGAGGAGCCGTCGACAGCCGAGGCCGACGGCGCATCCGCTGACAGCCCGCCCGAGCCTGCCCACGCTTCGGACTCGCCAGCGGATTCTCCTGGCCCGGCCGCTGATCACGAGAGCGGCAGCCCGAGCATGGGCACCGGTGGTGTCGTCGTGACCGTGCTGGCCGCGACTGCAGCCTCCGTGATGCTTTCTTTCTAGACGGCCACAATGGCTCTGGTGGCATGCATCATGAGCAATTCTTTGTTATATATGCATGGGAATGGGAGTTGACGACTACGCTGATTAGGAGTTTCTGAATTTCTCCTCAAAATATTTAGGATTTTATTTAATCATTTGGGGGTTGGTTAATTTTTTTCTCCTGTGTTCTCATGGTATTTCTTCGTTGTAATTTGAACGACATGAATGAATTATTGCATAGTTGTGTTTTACTGAATTATTGCATAGTTGTGTTTTACTTATTTTCAGTCATACTTATAATATAACTTTACAGATTTTCTAGCATTTGTTTATTTATTTCTCATGGTCTGATGAGTGAACATGTATATGACAGTGGCACGTCATACTGATTAGTAGAAATGTATGATCTACCTATTGCTAGCGTCGCGCTCGACGACCATGATTTCCTCTGCTCCCTCTGCAGGATGCGAGCCCTCGAGTTTCCCACCTCAGGCCAGGGGGCGCACACGCACGTCACTAGACTCATCATCCATACCAATTTTCTTTTCTTATATAGGCGTGACCTCCACTCACACAACGGTGCAGGGGCGCATGCCTTCCCCTCCCTTGATGATTGTGACTTCCTCATACCCGACGACACAGTCACATAGGCCAATGTCGCCCAACATCAGGCGGCAGCAAAGGGGCAACCTCCGCTAAGGTAGCACGCAACACAAAGGCCCTACCCTAGCTAGCCTCAAGGCGAGGCTTGCTGACACGGGCTGATCATGTTGTGCCCATGTCGAAGGCATAACCGATGGGCAGACATAGCACTGCATGACCTGCTAATAGGGTTGTACCGGCCCAACCGTCATCAGGACAAGCCATGGTTGGGCCTATAGTCCATGCCTCCCGGGCAACCACCGATCTAATTTTGCATCAACCATCAGATGCGAAGGTGTTGCTAAAAAACAATTGTGAAGGTTGATGTAACGCTCCGATCTACGAATATGGCTAAGACTCATTCTATATGTTAAATGAATCACACCTGCTAATTAACTATCTTGTGCTTTTATTCTCACTTCGAGTTAGAGGATCGATCCGGAGTTAAAGAGCCTCCCATGTTACACTAACTTGAATTCATCCTAGCCCATTGAGTTGGGTCTCACATCCACCTCAAGGATTCAACGTCATCGTGGAGCTATCAAACTAGCTTACCATACTGGAAAAATATTCAGGATCGACTCTCTTGGCCACGTCTATATTCCTAGCTCCTCGGCCCAAGTGTTGAAAGTGCATATAGCCCTTTAGAGGGTTTTGATGAATTGATTGACAACATAATTAAAAGTCTAATGAGTTTGCTAAGTGTTGAGCAGGAAATTGAGTCTATTACATATACTTGTAGATTGTGTATTAACAAGTATATCCAAAGTTCTGCAAGTGAGCAAACTTGATGGTATTCCGTGTAGAGTTGAATTGAAGGCCAAATTGTGTATTGTTATATTGGAAGATCATGAAAAAATCTAGTTCAAGCAAACGACAACAATGTAAATGGAATCAATGAAATGACTTATGTGTTGTGGAATGTCATAGCATCATGTGAAAGCAAACATATTTAGCAAATGACAAATGAGACATGAGGTGATGATTTTGGATTGGTCTCTATAATGGGTTGATTTACATGAACAAGAAGTGTTGAGTGTCAAGTCAAAACGGAGAGGATATAAGGAATTGTGAGTTGGTTTGACCATATTGATATTGATTCATATGTTCTATGTGAGTCAAACTGAAGCTTAATTGATCTCAACATTTATATCTAGAAGTTATTCAAGCAAGGATCACAATATTGAAGAAATGACTAGCTATTGATCTTCCTACAATAACTTTTCTCTCACTCTTCCATTGTTAATCTCTTGATTTCCACCAACAAAAATTGAGAGAAAAGGCAGCAAAACTCGATTGGAGAGTGGATCTACTGCTTCCCAAAGTCTAAGAGCATTTGGTTCACGTTTGGCCAGTGATTTTAGGGTTTGTCACTCTTGGAGCTTACTCCTAGATGGCTAGGGGTCTCCCTTGAGCTTGCCCCTTCGTGTGGCAGCCTTAGGAGGTTTGTAACCATATTTTGCAGCTAAGAAATTACCCCTCACTTCAAGAGTTCATTCTCTTGATTTGAGAACGAGGGAAGGTCAAGCCTTGGTGGCGAGCCAATCCTTGTGTGGATACCTCAACAACGTGGACGTAGGCAAACCTTGGTGGCGAGCTGAACCATGGGTTAAATCCTTGTGTCTTGTGTGTTGTTTACCTTCAAGTATATATTGCATAGACGCCGCTAGGGGTTGAGGTTTTGATTTGAGCTTGTGTATCATTTCTATGATATCCGGTCTTCGAGCTGGATTTTATCATTCTACTGCAGCATTGAATAGCTCTATTTATTAGGTTTATCTCTGCGAAATCTGAACTCGATCTAAATTATTTTTGAAGAGTGTCAGTGCCGCTCTATAAGAGCAGTAGTGCCACCCTCTATTCTAATTGAGTTTTGAGTTGAGATTTTGTAGGGTCAATATTGAGCATCTCAAGTACTTATTCTCAAAGATTGGGCTAAATTGGACGTATGGTCACAGAGTGACACTGACGCCCTCAAAGGGAGGCAGTGTCGCCCTCAGTGCTGAGTTTTGTTTAAGGTTATTTTTTTTGTAGACCTATTCAACCCCCTCTAGGCCTCCTAGGAGATATCAAGGTCATTTCAAGTGTCATGCTCTTGTAGAGCCATGCACAACTTGCCTAAGAAAGCTCCCGAACCTAGTTGGCTCTAAATACCATTTGTATGTTGTAACGCCCTAACCCAAGAAGGTGGCTAAGACCCACTCTACACGTTGAATGAACCACACTTACTAATTAACTCTCTTGCGCTTTCGTCCTCGCTTCACGCAAAAAAAATCGATCAAGAGTTAACAACCTCTAGTTCATGCTTTTAAGTTGGTTTGGGTCTCCCTCAACTTCAGATGTTGTACTAAATTTTGGTTGCTATGGTGTTTTCCACGATGTTATAGTGTCTGAGCAATAATAACTCAAATTTGGCATGTTCCAAGTCTGACCCATTGGGCTGGGCCTCATAGTTAAAGTGAATCGTCCAAGCACAACTGTGGGATGTGAACACCAAGTAAATGGAGTCATTGACTAAACCAAAAACTCTCTACCATACGACCAAACCTAGTCGCTCTATTTAGCTTTCAAACCATGATGATGACCTTTACGTCAACAACAACCAACTAAGAATTCACATCTCTTTTTTATGAAAACTAGAGGGGTTTGCACCCCTATAGTACTTTATTAAAAATATAAGCGCAAAGAGTTTACAAACGCAAGCTAAAAACAAAGCAAAAGGGGCAGGGAGGAATTAGGGGAAAAAAGAGGTAAAGAAAAAAAATGAGGTCCAACACCGAATTAGACCAAGCTATGACAGAATTCACGTCTCTTAACCATAAACATTGGGTATCATAGAGTATGTGAGCGCAATAGGATTCAAAAACCATGCACACTGCAATGATATATAATTAAATAATTGAAAATAAAGGTCTATATAACCCCCTAAAATCTATAACTCTTATAAAGAAAAAAAAATCCACTAGAGGATTTTTCTCCAATCCCATAGTGACCCGCATCATCAACTAGTGCAATCCGTCCCATTCTTATTGCAAGCAAATTCCATAAATTCATCCAACTACCGGAGAGGTCCATCCCACGCATGCCACCTAGACATATAGCTCCAAGGTCCATGTGTGTGTCTATCTCTCTCTCTCTCTCTCTATATATATATATATATAGAGAGAGATATATATATATATAGAGAGAGAGAGAGAGAGTCTGGTCGACAAGTGTGTAACTAGCAAAGTATAAATTTGTATATGCCCTACCTAACGTACTTTTGTTCGACATGAGTATTCCTTCCAATCACACGTTAAAGATGTACTTTTACTCACCTCCCTAACACATGGATTGCATTTAATAGAAATATTATGCAACAAATATTCAGACAGATAGATATCACATATTCACATATGCCTTCACATGAAAGTGCTATATAAACAGTCACCTCCCTCCTATTCTAATCTATATTCTGATCTATCTTGCCATATAAACAGTCACCTCCTTGCTATTCTAATCTATCTTACCTTTACATGAAAGTTATCGTCACCTCCTTCCCATTCTAATCTATATTATAATCTATCTTGTCTTTACATGAAAGTGTTATGAAATGATGTATTATGTGTCACTAGTGAATGTCATTGATCGTATTGACCACTATATTACTACAACTAGTTGTCAAAGTCGGTATCCTCGTTTGTTGTTAGTCGATTCAGCCTATAGTAGATGAGAAAACTGTAATAGCAAACCAAGAGTAATACAAACAACCTATTGCGCCTGAGATCAGTAGTTTAACTACTCAACAATATCAATAGATGGTCAAAATGGACTAGTCGTAAGCAAAAACAAGCGTAATTAAATGTATGGCGGCATAGTCTTGTTCTCCTCCTAGATCAGTGTATCCTATTGTTACAGTAGCAGCATCAATCATAACATGACCATCAGCAGAAATCAAAACATCATTGAGAGTGAGCTGACCACCCCATTTAATGATACGTGTAAGGTGACCATCACTTAACACGTGTAGTAAGTCATGCAACATACTGTATGATAAAGAGTTAAAAACATTGCATTAGCAGAACCAGTTGTACCAATCAAGTATAGGGAATGACCACATAACGATGTAGGTTGACCATATCATTAGTTAAGATGGCATAAAAGTTTTATACGTGCACTCGTAAAAAGGAACTATCAAATAACTAGATAGAAGAATATAAGCAAATATAATAAATATATTAGCGAACTAAATCATTTGAGAAACATAGGGTAAGAAAGACAACATATAACTATAGAAACATAGAGTAAAGTCACATGCCTATTAATAGAAGGACATTCTCATCATATAATTTTAGAAAAGTAGAGTAAGAAATACATACATCACTCCTTTAATCTTGGATAAACATGAATAATAGGTTCTTCCAACGATATTATTGTATTCACCATAACAATGTCATATAACATTTTCATATTCATCCTCAAATAGAAGTATTTAGTGGTTATCTTGTTTTTTTCCAATAACACTAGATAAAGAAGATCAATCATGTTTGTATTTTTGGTGGGTGGAATCTGAAACATTGTGTGAAGCTGGAAGGATCACTATGTTGTTTATCTTCTAGATTTATATAGTGTGCATGCATGTAACTAGCTTTGAAAGACCGAAGTTTATCATCTTGCACAACAGATGGAAAAGAAGAATGTGAGGGCAAACCACGAAACTAACTTGCACCGCATCGCACAAACAGCTAGAAAGCATATACTCTTTCATGTCTAGTTTTTTTTAACGATGCGGGATCAAACCGATCCCACCATTAATTCCGGCAACACCGGTTGGTAGAGGCAAAGCCCTCCAAATTAGTGTCCAGAATTACAAATCAAGAGAGGTGGAGCGTTCTTCTTGTTTACTTTAACTAACTCAATGTTTTCTAATTATACTTTGATCATTCATTTATTATATACTATATAATTTATGATTATAAACTTATTGTTATTGATAGTATATTTTTACCATTCATTTATTATTAGATATTATATAGCTTATGATTATACCTATACAAAGGGTTTGATTGAAGTTCTCGATTATGATCATCTTTTGAACAATATTTTTCATGTCGTCACCATTTTTGAACTATAACACAATGTCATTCTTTCAGTAATAATTGGCGTGCTTACTATTATGTGAATGACCGGTACAATGTATAATTAGAGGTACAAGAAGATATGTCCGGTTTGGTAGAGATTCTGGATAGCTTCACAAACCTATTTTCCAGGTTTTCTTTACTAACGAGGGCAAAGGAAACAACTTAAAGCTAGAAGTCTTGCAATTCACGTTCTCAGAGACCGACGAAGGCTGGTGACGCTACAAAACCAGCTCACGCTAGTTGCTCTGACACTCCTCTGATGTTGGTGGGGCCATGGCCATGGCACATTTGCCCCTATCTGCGAAAACAGGGGGGAAGGGAGGGGCGCGATCGCTAGCAAGCGGGGCGGGCCGATCTAGGTGACTCCACCGGTGAGTGTGCACACACGGACGCCGAGGCGAGGCTTGGGGTTGGCCTACGAGCACGCGACCACCGGAGCGAGACCGCTGGCTAGCGATGCGAGGACGAGGACGAGGACGAGGCCGTTGAGGCAAGGCAAATCGATGACGGTGAGGCCTCTGGGCGAGGACGATGCAGCCGGGGACAAAGCAAGGGCGTAGGGCTGGGGTGGGGCTGACTGACGACGGTGAGACCGTCGAGGCCACGCAAGATGAAGCTCGGGTGGCAGTGAGACCGCCAAGGCCGCGCAAGATGAAGCTCGGGCAACGACTACACATGAAGTAGGTTGAGTGGGTTTGTTGCCCTATTGTGCTGTGGGGAGGAGGTTGGTGACCGTATAAGGCCGTGGAGGGAAGAAGAAAAGAAAATAAAAGAAAAGAAAAGAAAAAAAGAGGGGTGCTATGGTCATTTAATGTTTTCCACTAGAAAAAGCAATTTTGCCAAATGACTTGCAAAAATAGATTCAGTTTCACTAGTAAAGCTACATTTTTTACTCAAAACCATAAAACAACTTATTCAATAGTAAAGTTGAGGGCAACGGATCTAGTGCAAACTCAATTCCCGTGCAAACTCTAATCTGGACCGCAGGATGTTGATCCAAGGGGGCGCATGAGAGAGGTGGAAGGAGAGATTTGTAAAAGTGTGATTAAGAGCGGACGGTTAAGTGCAAAATTACCCAATCTCTCCGCACCCCTTGGATCAACATCTTGCGATCAAGATTAGAGTTTGTACAGTTTGCACGGGAGTTGAGTTTGCACTAGATCCGTTGTCAAAGTTGAGATGTATCAAACAGACTTATAGACTAGCAAGAAATCATAGATAGTCGTGATTGAAACTTACGAGATGGCGGTATTAAGAATATCCTAGGAGTGCTGCGGCGACCCCCCGCCAAGGCCCCGGCGGCGGCCTCCAAGTCAGAGGCGTCGCCTTCTGAGGCGCCCGCCTCCGGGTCCGGCGCCGCCTCACCCAGCGAGAGCGGCGCGTCGGAGGAGACCCCCACCGTCGGTGCCCCCACGGACTCCTCGGAGAGCCCTTCTGGGTCCCCATCGGAAGACGAAGCCGCCGCGTCGCCCGACAGCAGCAGCGGCGGTTCCGCCTCTCAAGAACCTTCTGCCAGCGAGGCCGATGGCGTCGCTGAGGAGCCGTCGACGGGTGAGGCCGATGGCGCATCCGCTGACAGCCCGCCCGAGCCTGCCCACGCTTCGGACTCGCCAGCGGAGTCTCCTGGCCCGGCCGCTGATCACGAGAGCGGCAGCCCGAGCATGGGCACCGGTGTCGCCACGACCATGCTGGCCGCAGCTGCCGCCTCCGCGCTGCTTTCTTTCTAGACGGTCGCGGTGGGTCCAGTGGCACGCATCATAAGCAATTCTTTGTTATGCATGGGAATGGGAGTCGACGACTATGCTGATTAGGAGTTTCTGAATTTCTCCTCAAAATATTTAGGCCTTTATTTAATCATTTGGGGTTGGTTAACTTTTTCTCCTGTGTTCTCATGGTATTTCTTCGTTTGTAATTTGAACGACATGAATGAATTATTGCATAGTTGTGTTTTACTTATTTTCAGTTATATACTTGTAATATATTTTTACAGATTTTCTATTATTTGTTTATTTATTCACTTTTCCTATAGTTCAGGTGCCTGAAATTTAGGATGATTTCAGGCAACACTAAATTTCAGGCAACACTAATATGCCACCAATTAATATAAGTTAGTTGTTAATTTTTTTATTCTGTCATTTGTTTTTGTGTTATAACATATTAATTTTTTTGTCTTTGTCCTCATATAGAAATAATTGTAATTGTTAAATTATCTGTGTCAACATATATAAGATTTTGTCTAACAGGTTTTAAATTTCTGAAACTAAAAATTCCAGACTATGTGTACATAAATTACAATGAACTAAAATTGTAATTTTAGTATAAAATATATGCAATAACTGTCGTATGAAAGAAAACTAAAATTCAGACACCTGAAATTTAGCAGATCCCTTATTTATTTCTCACATGGTCTGGATGAGTGAACATCTATATAACATGTATGACACATTCGCACCTCATACTGACTAGTGACTAGTAGAAAAAAATATATGATCTGCCCGTCGTGCTCGACGGTCTAATTTCCTATACTCCTCGCGCATGATTTTTTTTCTTATATATAGGTGCGACCTCCACTCAGCACTCAGTAGCAACGGTGCACATCAAACAAAACATTGGTATACACATCTAAAAGTAGTGCGTATGGATTTTAAAATATTTCACATGAATCTTAATGTAAAATGGATGCTCGGAAATAAAGGTGGATTTTAAAATATTCCACATGAATCTTAATGTAAAATGGATGCTCGGAAATAAAGGTGACGATACCCACACCAGTGTGGTTTGCAATTTCTGTCTTCATGCAGTGACTTCCTAGTTTGTACCCCGACATCGGTCAACGTCGCCCAGCACGAGACGGCAGTTTATTGTGATGAAACAACAGAGAAGAAAACGTCATTGTCCTCCTCCCCACCAAGTCATCAACCTCTCTTGCTACATGCTGCCTCTGTTGCCATGCGCCTAGGGGCGGAGCTATATTCACTGTACTGGGTGCCACCGCACCCACGAAAATAAAAAAACAGTGTATATACTCAATTTTTCACCATATATGTACCCACAAAGCTAGCACACCACCTTTGATTTTGCTCTAGCTCCGTCACTGCATGCGCCTCCAACCTTTGCTCGAGTTCGAGTTCCTGCACCGCTTCACGTACTCTGCTGCCACATTGGCCATCAGGGTAGGAGTGGATGATCTACTTACACCCTGGTCGGCAGGCCCGGTCGATCAAAAACATACATGCAGCCGGGCAAATCATCACGCATGGAGCCGCTGCCAGACTCATTGTTGACTCTGGATAGGTTCCGGTTCTGTCAAATAAAGCTCCCGAACTTCTCCCAGGGAAAACCCGTCGGAAAGAAGCACGCGGATCGGAGGATTTCCTAGGACCGGCAAGGTCTCCTAGGATGTCAACAAATCTCGCTGGGGCTGGTGCCGAACAACAAAAGGGGTTGGAAGAGATGGTAAAAATGTTGAATTAGATTGATTTTGTCGATTGGATAGATGGAAACTCAATTGGTCATGTACCCTGTATTTTATAAGGGATAGGGGTGGTCTTATCACATTGGAAAACCAATGTGGTACTATTCTTACGTCGCTTATAGAGTTTTTCTTAGATTACGCTAAAATTGTCTTGAGCCAATCATGTTGTGTAGAAGAAACTAAAACTATAAGGACAAAAAATAACACAAGATGCAGCAGATCTTACCCTTTGCTAAGCCGAGATATCATGCAACAAGAAGAATTTATTGTGAATTATGAATTCAAAGAGATTATAAAATTTACCTTAAAAAAAAGATGAAAGAAGGAATGAGCCAAACAGCAGGAAGCTTTATCGTTCCATCACAAGAATGAGCAGCAAGCCGGCCGCTTGTTTTGGGACAAAGTTAACCGATGAAGCACAAGAACGAGATAGCAAATCATCGTATAATATCATAAAACAGTTATTCAGATTTACTATCCGGACAAAACAGACATGAACTACTCCAGACATTGGAGGGTAGGGCGAAGGCTGATCTGAACTAGTACGTCCACATTTCAAACAAGCAGAAGAGATAAACAGATAAGCATAGTTAAATTCAAATACAAATCAGACATCAAGCAGCATACCACCGGATTCACAGTTCCACCATCAAACACCAATCACGAAATAATCATAATAGTACACCACAATGGCTTGATTTAACCAAGCAACGACTCTCCACAATACACAACTATCACTCGATTTTTTAATTTAACAAACCACCTCTCTCAGATCAAAGAGTAAAGGCTGGCAAAGATAATTCTACCAGATCTGACCGCAATCCACGACCTTCACCACCTGCTTGGGAACCCCGCTGCGGGAGCCCACGTCGCTCATGTTCAAGACGGTATTCCTGCCAACTGCGACGGTGCCAAAGACGGCGTGTCCATCGTCAAGATGTGTGGCCGTACCGAAGCAGATGAAGAACTGCGATCCGGAGGTGTAGGGGTAGGGACCGCCGGTGTGCTTCATTGGAATCTCGGGGACCCGTTTGCCCGCGACGAGGTCAAACGGCCAATGCCTTCGTCCCGACACCTCTACGCGTCGGGGAACTCGTCGCCGTAGATGGACCCGAACCAGCTGCCGTCGCTTTTCTTCAAGTTGCGGCCGCCTTGGCAAATATAGCCCGGGATGATGTAGTCGAAGGTGGAGTCCTTGAAGGAGACCGGGTTTTCCTTGGTGCAGAGGACGCGGAAGTTTTCCGCCGCCAAGGGGACCTCGTCCCTGTACAGATCTATCTCGATCCGATCCTGCTCGATGCCGCCGATGGTGATGTCGAAGAACACACGAGGATTCTTCGGGTTCACCTCCATCTACGCCGTCGGGGGCAGCAGGCTGCAGCTGCTGGCGGGCGGCGGCTAGGGCAGGGGCAAGAGAGAGAGCCGCGGCTTATAGTCCTCCCTCCCGGCAATAAAATCAGGTCGGGACTTGATTATAGATTTGCATTGGGAGGCTTTTATGTATATGTTATTAGAAAATTGTCAATTATATGTAAGCCATTAAAAAACATGAACTCTTTTGTTATCTATGTTATTTCTGTTAGATTTACCTCTAACAGTGTAAATTGTGCGTATGAAAAAGTAAAAAATACATCTTAGGTCCAAATATACAATTAATTTTTTAAGCATCTTAACAACCTCAAATGAAAAAACTCAAAACTAGAAAGTTGTAGATCTCGTCAAGATCTATAATACTTATATACAAATTATCTTCATTTAATTTTGTAAAAAAATATGATTTTCTCCTACACATGAATAAAATTAAATCATATCTTTTTTCCACGGAATTAAATGAAGATATTTTTTATACAAAAATTATATATCTCGATAAGATCTATATTTTTCTATTTTTTAGTTTTTTTCATTTTAGATCATTAAGAGGATAAAAAATACATATTCTAACATAAGAGATATTTTCGACTTTTCACACCCGCGGTTTAACACCGTTAGAGAAAAATCTAACAGAAGTGGCATAGAGAACAAAGAGTTCATAGCAATGATAACTGTGAAAGTTCATCTTTTTTAATGGCTTGTGTTTTTAATAGCACACACGTAAAAGCCTCATGTTTTTACATATATTATTGTGGTTTTATCCTTTCCGGACTGTATTGAGGTGTTACACTACCAAAATATTAAATTTCTCCTAGTGAGGTGGGCTTCTCCTAGTATTTTGGTAGTTAAAAATTTAGTACAAACTTTTCCTACTAAATGTCTCCTATTGAAATTCCCATGTACCATAATTAGTGGTGGTGTTTTATTACTACTTAAAATACTAGGAGAACTCCACCATTTTGGTAGTGTTAGTAGCCTTTCACCTTTTTTTTTTCTTTTGGATAGAGTAATTACTCAGCATACATATTAGGCATTGCAGTTCTCTGGACTAACAAATCTTTTGGTTCCGAGATGTTCAATAAAGTGCTTATCGACGAGTTGGTCATCGTGAAGGATTGCTTCCATGGAAGTCGATGACCCCTCTAACTATTAGATTATCTTAGTGGGTGATTTGACCCCTTCCAAGAGCTCGATGTGAAATAGGAGAAGCATGGAAGGTTATGGGTGTCATATAATTATGCACCATCTGTTTTTACCGTAGTTATAACTTGGATCAAATGATTTGAATCTTTTGTTGCCATGGAGACCTTGTGTTATTGTAGTGATTATTATCCCCTCTTTATTTTGGCGTCTAACGTCTCTGGATTATTTGTCTCATAATGTGATCGATGTTGTAGTATTTATGTTTATCGAGATTTTTCCGATGTTATGTTTTGTTGTTCAATTCTGTTTCATTGTATTTGTATAAGAATTACTTGTTACCACTTAATTAGCTTGTACTCCTGGTTCCTACTGGATAGGAGGTATCCTCATGGAGTCCTGGAAGAAAATGGAAGTTTACTGTTTGCTGGAATCGCTATCTTGCAGACCTGATATTTAGGCCTACTTCAGTGTGCTTCCGGCCCACTCCAACATAGTTTCCTGAAATTTTTCTTCTTCTTCTCAATCTATTCTCACGTTCGGCCCACTCCAGCTTAGTCTGAAAAAAGAAAACACCAATTTTTTTTTTTCAAAAACTCCACTATGCCACATGTAGGATTCAAACTAGGGTTTCCACCCTCAAAGTACCAACAACTCACCACCACACCATATATACTTAACTGATAGCAAATGATTTTTTTCTTTATTTATCGTTTCTAACATGTTTAAATTTCTCATAACATCCTCAAGGCTAGCAATAAATAAATAAAAAATAATAAATAAAATACAAAAGTATAGGGTTGAATATATTAAATAAAATAAAATAAATAAAATAAAACTATGAAAATGCGAGATTGCATATGTTAGAACGAACAAATAAATAAAACTATAAAATTATTGTATTGCATATATTAGACTTAGACGGTGAGTTTTTTTACTTCCTAAAACTGCGTAGCCTTGGACTATTATTTGTTGGATCTGATCGTGCTTGGTGTTGTGAAAACTATTTATTAGGCAATATATTAAAAAAATGTTCAATTGTTTAAAGAAAGATACTCCCTCTATCTTTTTTATGGGCTGATGACACTTAAAAAGGGACAGAGTACAGTAGTACTGTATTTATTATTTATTTTTGAATGTCAAGGTTATTTATAAAATAAAACATATCTTTTAATGTTTATGAAAATGATAAAAAAATAAAAATATATGTAACACTCCTATACTTTTTTTTCATTAACATTGATATTAATATTTGCTAGTTAGAATAATAAGCCTTCCTGGTATTTAGAAACCTCAGCCTTCATCAACCCAGAAATTTGACGAACACAGCAGGATGCGCCCATCCAGGTTGAAACAGCCACTGGTGCCCAAAACACGAAAATCAGCGAGATCACAGCCAGCCCTGGCGCGAGATCACATCAAAGGTCTCCATGTCCTGGCTGCTTACGTAGTTGTCGCAGGTAGTACAACCATCTAAGCTTGCTAGTTAGGAAACAAGTCAAGGATACACCCGATCAATTACCCAACTGTCTAATTGTTACTTACGAGGGAGGTAGATTTCCTCACAAAAAGGGAGTTTCCTCAAGACTAACTAAGCATCTGTCGGCTTATCTATCATGTAACAATGTTTTTTTCTCACAACAAAACAGCCGGCTTATCAGCCACAATACGATCATCCAAACAGGCCACCACACACTGCAAACCGACCACTGGAGATATTGATAACATGGTTAGTCCAGTTTTGCTGACAAACTTTGCAAGCCCACAACTGGAAGCACGTCCGCCAAGTCTGCCGGCTTTGTGTGCTGGTTCTACTGGAAGCGGAAATCCAGACGGAAGCCCATACAGCAGGGTCTCCCTCATCAGCAACCTCTTTCTCCATTGGGCAAACTGTTCTCTGAAGAAACCACATATCTTAGTTAAAACAAAAACTGGCAAGTACTTCATATGATAACTTATGCGGAACCCATCACATAGATACTCCTTAAAAACAAAATTACAGCACCACTCCATCGCAATCTAAAAAACACACACAAAAAGAAAAATAAAAGGAAAAAAAAGGCGCAATGCTGCTGTGACAAGGACATTGATGACCAAACTGATGCTAAAGAAAAATAAAAGCCAAATTGCACCATTCTCTAACAAGTATGTGCCCTTTTGTGATACAACATTTGCTACAATTAAGGTCTTATCTGTGAAATTTCTGTTTATAATACTATAATCCCTTCCATACAGAATTATTTTCATTGTATTACAAAATAACGAAGAAAAAACCAGCATTTAGGCACCACTAAGCCACCTGCCAGGTGCTTTTTAAGAAGCAAGCCGGAGTTTGGACAACTACAAATTTGATGCAGTTCATCACAACTCCTACTCCCATGGTATTACCACATACAACCCTCTATTTTTTTTCTATGCTTATACTCATTTTGACACACTACAAAATCCCCCCCATCTTTCATCCTACTTAAAGGAAGATACTGAAGAACATGAATATACATGTTAGTGATAGTTGCATTGTTGGTTGATGAATTGGATTGGGGTCTACAGTCTGCTAGTCTTTATGCGTGCTATCTCTGTTGTCCTTATGTTGTCTTCAAGTTAATGGATTTCTCATTTAGTCCCTCCAGTGATTTAGATTGAATTAGATTGGCCATGTGCTTGTGTCTTGTACTAGTCATAGTCACAAGAATTCTGGGTCTATCGGGTCGAGGGACGGGGTTGAGGGACGTGGGTCGACAATTCAAAAAAATGTGGTACAACAGGGGTATACTTCTATGGAACGAGAACCAAACATTTGGTACTTGAACCCAAAGATTTTGGGTCGATGATCCGGTACGAAGTCTAGAGAGAAAGGTCGCAAACTAATTATCTTTTCCTTTTTTTTCCTTTTTTAAGACTTATATAGATGAAAATATCTTGAAACATACGACACTAATTAGAAAACAAATAAAAAAATAGAGTAAGACCCATATCAGCCCAAAGGCAGGCAGGAACCTTATCCTTGCACCTTGCTTGATCTTCCTGCCGCCGGCTGCTCTCTACTCTACCTCTCTCGCATCTCTCTCTCATGGAGTCACGCCCACTGCTGCTTGCACACGCCGCCGCTCCTTCCCCAGCGGTAAACTCCGCCCGCGCCGCCGGCCGCCGCTCCTCCTTCCCCACCAGCGAACTTTGCCCGCGCACGCACGCACGCGCTCACCAGCTGCTGCTCCTTCTCCCCCACTGGCGATCTCCTGCACAAGCACACGTCCGCCTGACGCTACTCCTCCTCCGTCGGCACCCGGCAGCCTCTCCCCAGCGACGCTGCCTTGAACCCGAACTGAATGGGTGCGCGACCCAATCAAGAATGGGACGCCGACCCATCTCGTCCCCGTACCTCGATTTGGGTCGGTGAACCTGGTACGTGGTTCGCGGCTTCGTCCCTGAACCCTGTGACTATGGTACTAGTTTGTCCCTTATCCTGCGAATTTGTGATTGCTTGTAGGATGTCAACTTCCGAGGCTGCTGCTACTGCTGGTACTGCAGCAGCGGCTCCACAAGTCAACAGTAATGGAACATTACAAAAAAGATTGGTCCAAGCAGCCAGTTGAAGTGCGACGGTTTACATTCAGCATCCCCTCACTACTTTTTAATAGTAATTGGGAACAACATTTTCTAGTCATACGGTTGAATGCCCTCCCATTTGCTATAATTTCAACAAACTGTCTAATTAGTTCAGATTGGTCACATTTATTTTGGCAAGAAAGGGAGGTAGTACCTGGTTTAGGTAGCGGGTGAAGTGAGAAGTAAGCATCATCCACGAAGAGGAGGAGGCCTTGATCGCTGACACTACACCCCGAAGATGCATGTCAATGCCGAGCACATATGTTTCTGTGGCTTCCATCTGCTCATACTTGGGATTGTACTTGTAGTTATGGAATGTGAGGTAGATGACATGAGGTTCCACCGTGCTGATAATCGGAAAATGTGGCCGCCGCGGTAAATCATTGTAGTGCGGGTTGTGCAAGAGATCTCCGATGCGAACTGATTCAAACAACTGCCACTTCCATTTAGTACGACTCTGGGGATTCGACATAATCCATGTTATGAGGACAACCTCGCCCATGGAGATGTCTTCTCGGTTGTAGCCCTCCATCGAGACGAATTTCAAGGCCCCACCTTTGATGCAGCACATGGAGCGGTACTCGTGCGGGTTGCTATCGGTTTCCACAACATATGACTCGGGAGGCAGGATGAAGTGGAATGGCTGCTGCTTCTGCTTAAGCAGATATTGGTGGTTGTAGACCAAGATCCCTTCCATAAGGTCAACCCAGCAGAGCAAGGTTGCTCCAGCTGCGATGGTCATGTCTGCACGGAAGGAGGGGTGGTTGTCTCTGTCAGTGGGGAGGGGGAGCTCCACTTCCTTGGGGATCCCCACTGGAGGGCGTGACTGGCCAAGTCTTTAGGGAATTGAGGGACCTTGTCAGGGGTGAGGCAGATATAAGGGCTGCAGATAGGAGGACCAACAAGCTGGCCGCCGGGTGGTGATGCACTGAGCGACCTCCACAAGAAGAGAGTAGCCTTGTTCGTGGGGCGCAGGCAGCTCCGGTCTTTCGTGCGGAAGAGGAGCTCGGCGAGGAGGTAGTCATCGTGCTGCAGCTTGCTGCTGGTGGAGAGCCGTAGGACGGCGACCCCCTAGAACTCAAATCGGACCCGTGCTATGGGGAAGTGGGTCAAGGGGATGCAAACTCGCCGCGGGACGATGGCGATGGAGTTGGCCCTGGTATTGTAAACCATGTAGAAGCCATCCTTGTTGCCGAGGCAGAGAAGGAGCAAGTTCTTGTGGCAGCCGAGGATGAAGGCGGAGTCGGGGTGAGTAAGCCCGTGACGGTTGGGTGGCCAGGAGATGTTGAGGTGCAAGGAAGTGACGCCGTCGCGGGCGTCGGCGACTTGGGGAAGGCAAGGCTCGGTGCCGTCCAACACGGCAAGGGAGTAGGCAACTTCGTCGTCATGGTCCAACAAGAGATGCACCCACTCCGGCCACTCCTTGCGCACACCGCCGCTGGAGCCAGAGGAGGGAAGCATGAGCTGCGGCGGCGGCGGCTCAGACAGCGACGACGTACTACGCACAAAGGGCGTATCCCTTGATTCTTGGGAGTTGATTCTGATGTTGCGATCGACCAACACCATGGCCGGGAGTCGGCCCGCCGCCCTGCGCGGTGCTGGCTGCGAATCCTGCGGTTCCGCTTCCTTGAGTGTTGGTGGTGGAGGATTCGCCGGCGGATTGGAACTAAGCTGATCCGCTTCCATGAGCGGTGGTGGTGGTGGTGGTGGTGGTGGAGGAGGAGGATCCGCCGGCGTGAAGCCAAGCGGCCCGGTGGTGGTGGAGGATCCGCCGGCGTGAGGAATCAGATCGTCTGCGGTCCGGCCTCGTCGACTTCGAATCCGTGCCGTTCGCTGGCATCCAAACGACTATATTAGCCAGGGCACCGCACGTTGGCAGTCTAACGGCCCATCTAAAGCCCACAGCACGGGACGCCTCAGCACGCTGTCGGCGACTCGTTCCTAGGCCCACGATTGTTGTTCTTCCTCGTTGCACGTCTGGCGGGCCCTCCCTCGGGACGAGAACGAACTCTATTTTTATACCGTTCGGAGGCCGGGCCTCGTCAGGTTGAGCGGTGGACAAGCGTGGTCGCCGGCCTGCCGGCTGCCGCTGAGCTATCGTGGGCTAGCGGTTGAGACTTTACACGCCTCGCCATGCAACGTGCGATGATGAATGGTTCCAACCTGACCCATTTGGCGCTCAGTAACAGAACATGATGTTTCTTTAATGCCACCGCGTATCCAACAGTTCAAAAGTTCAGTTGATATTTATTTATTATATTTTGGACGTTGACCACTGTATGCGACATACTGGCTGCTGGTCTGCTCGAGTGGAGATCTCGCTGGAGTGTCGGCTGCTGCCATCTGCCCGCCGCTTCCCCCTCGGCGCCTTCGCCGCCACCGGCTCCGCGGCGCTAGCGCTCCTCCTCCCGCTGGCACCGGAAGTGGTTGCACCGGCGGGCAGCTCTGGAACTTTGGGTTGATCTGGATCAGTGCTGTGGCATGTGGGCAGCTGAGCTGAGCATCGTCGCCGCGTCAGTTAAAACACCATTTGAATTGAATGGATTCAGCAAGTTGCAGTGCAGTGCAGCTGTGGCGGGGACCCAATGTTCGTGCTGGTGGTCCCTTGTTGTCTTTGTCTTTGTCTGCATAAAACTCCATTGTGATGAGCTGAGCAAAATCTGGTTTTACGGTCGCCTCGGTGCACCATATATATAAGATGCAAAATGCCAAAATGAAAGAAAGGACAGAGGAGAAGATGGCAACAGTTTGTCCCCAATTTTCGAGAGTAAGGACAACAACTCCACGTAGCACGATTGATAAACAAAGACAGACCAACCACCGAATCACGTTAACTCACAAAATCTACCTGAGAATCTGGGATAGATATACTGGGATGCCAATCCTTGTTTCTTCTTAAAAAAAAACATGGAAACAAGTGAGTTACAAAGTTTCCGTAAACCGATCGTTTGTTACTTTCTAGAAACCAAACTTTCTATAAACCGATTAAACCAAACTTAAATGTCGGTTAAAACCGATGCCCAGGCTGATGCCTGCCTTTCATCATCCACTACATCATCTAAAAAAAAACATCCCCTTGAATGTCCCTTATCACCTCATCCATTACCAAGGCAAAGAGATATGGGCTAAGGTTGACCCTTGATGGAGTTCTATTTTTAATTAGAAAGTAATCAGTGTTACCATCATTTGTTCAAACACCACTCACAACATTGATGTGCATGTCCTTGATGAGGATAACATACTAAACAACTTGAAAATTCATACATCATTAAAACTCTAATTTGCCTGAAAACAGCCCCACATGGACTCCTATCCATTCCACTTTTCCGACTAGTCGCAAAAAAAAAACACTCTTCTGACTTTAGAGCTTCACCAAGGTTTGAAGAATCTGTCTCCAGAATAATTTTCGGCATTCCCAGGTGTGCTGCTCTCTCTCCACGCTCTTTTAGCGCTGCTAGTGCCTCTGCATGCAAAGAGCCTAACAGTAACAGGTACTGCAGTCTTCCAGTGCCTCAGTAACAGGTACTGCAGTCTTCAAACACCACATCATCTCTCACAACAAAGCCCCATCCACTGTTGCTTGATTCCATTTGGGAGGTTTCTTTAACCTTGTCACCATGGACTGGTTCTGAATCTTTCCTAAAACCAGTTGATGGTAAGCAACTGAGCTGCAGATCTCGGCAACTGAAGCCATTCTTTGACCGACCTGCATTTTATCTTTCTTCCTTGCTGCCCACCATTGCGATAGGAAGATCAGTACTTTGTGTTTCAGCTCCAAGTCCGTATTTAGGATCAGGTTGATAACTTTAGTCCCTGACTTGCATCCTATTACTACTACTAGGAGTTCTCTTTCTTTTTCTAAATTCATTGCTCGCATCGTAGCATTGTTTGACCATTTTTGCATTTGAAAAAAAGTTGTGTCCACAATCTTCATCTAATCGAAAACAGATCGGACACACAGTGTCAAGGCGTACTCCTCTTCTAGCCAAATTTCGGCGTACTGGCAGGCTATCATGAGCTAACCTCCACACAAACATTTTCACTTTGTTTTGTAGATTCAGCTGCCAGACTTTTTTTGCCATTTGAAACCCCCTTGTTGAGAGCTATCTGCACTTGAAGATGAGGCGTTTCTGTTCTGTTAACCATCCCTAATATGGACAACAAGTTTGTATGTTGATTTCAACGAGAACATACCTTTTGAATCATAATGCCAGGCAGGCCAATCCTGCAATTGTGGATCGGTTGGGATTGATGGGATAATTTGAGCTTCCTCTTCGACCGGCAAGATTTTTGAAAGGAAATGAGTCGTGCCAGTCACGTCTCGACGCGAGGGGAGGCGACCAAGGTTGAAGAAGACGACGATTGTCGGGTATGAAGGTAAGGGGTACCCTAAACCCTTCGTTAAATTAACGCTAAACATAGCTACCATTTTTAAGGCAAGGATCAGCCCACTGCTCGGTGAG
Source organism: Microstegium vimineum (assembly GCA_022036555.1). Classification (NCBI taxonomy): domain Eukaryota; kingdom Viridiplantae; phylum Streptophyta; class Magnoliopsida; order Poales; family Poaceae; genus Microstegium; species Microstegium vimineum. The sequence continues at coordinate 46,256,317 of CM039136.1, read as the reverse complement.
ACACGACCCATGCCCACTGCTCGGTGAGACACGACCCATCGATCGAGGGCCCCCTCTACACCAACTACGGCAACAAGCCACGGGCCGACTCCACGGCGACGAGGGGTCGAGCGAACGACCCCCCAGGCCTACCTCGACGACGGACAAGGGGTCGAGCGAACGACCCCCAGGTCTACCTCGACGACGGACGAGGGGTCGAGCGAACGACCCCCAGCTCCACCTCGACGACGGACGAGGGGTCGAACGAACGACCCCCCGACCTCTACCTCGACATCGACCTCTCCGACCCCGTCGGCGCCTCGACCTCCCCCTCGACCAAGGGTCAAGCAGACGATCCTCGGACGAGGGGCTCGATTAACCCAACTGCTCCGGTATGGGTTAAAGTGAACCCACCTAACGACATGGGCGCCCGCGTCCGCTGTCAAATCCGCCAACTCCCCGTCTAGTCCCCGACTCCCGTCAACTGTGCCGCCACTGTTGCCACTATGCGAGTACGGACTTCAACAGTACCCCTCGGAAAGTGAACAGTGCGACCCTCGACGACGACCTCGGGAACACGACGGAACCACACGAGGCTCGACCCCCTCTCTCGACCGGGGGGCTCGACCCCCTCCTCTTCAACAACTCCGGTACGGAAGCCGTCCCATCCGCCCCGTCCCGCTTCGGCCGCGGGACTCGTGCCCGTCTGCGGACACTGCGCTGCGACGACTTCTACTGCTGCCACGACTGGGGACGCCTGAAGGACGGGAAGGCCATGCCGCCACAGTGCTCGACGTCTCTCCGCCAACACTGTATCGCGGATACGCCGCCCATGCTGCTACAATTAGGACCCTGTACCCTCGGGTCTCCCCTTAGTCTATAAAAGGGGATGCCGAGGTAGAGTATAGGGGGGATCGGACGATCGGACTCTCGAACCCTAGTTCAGATTCTGACACTCCACACACCCCGCCGCTCGATCGACCCCTCGGGTGGCCGAATCCGTGTAACACAGCTTGTACCCCCCCTGTACGAGCACGCTTTGGGCGCGAGATAATACAAGTCATCCTCCCTCCGCTGGACGTAGGGCCTTCTTTGCCCGAACCAGGATAAACCTTGTGTCCATCTTGCATCACGTCTGAGAGAGGGAGCACGCGATATACAAATTTACTCGTTGGTGGTCTTGACCCCCGGGTCATAACACCGACAGTTGGCGCGCCAGGTAGGGGGCTTCGCGTGTCGATCAACTCCGAACTACTCTCTCAGATGGATCCCACCATCCCACCGTTCCCGTTCAACACCGTCATCTGGTTCGGCAGTCTAGGGTTCGTTTCCACGGACGAGGGCGACTTCATAGTTTTCCCTCCACCCGTGGCCTAGACACCAACAGCTCCGCTGCGCCGAATCCGGCAAGGATCAGACGACGGTCCCTCCGCTTACGACTCTGGCCTGCGATCAGGAGGAGGCGCGAGCGGCTTCGACGCGCTCGCCGTCGTGCGAGCTCTGGGGCGCCGGATGCCGTTCCCCCGGTCCTAGTTGGCGACACGGCCCCTTCTCCTAGGGGTCCGCTTGACCCATACCTGTGGGCCGAGGGCGGGCGTCTCCCCGCGCGGGACTTCGGCTCTTCCACGTCGTCGTCCCCGGAGGCTCCCGTGGCTTCTCCGACACCCTCAACCCCGTCACCACCGCGTGACCCGTTCCCGTACGGGCTCCGCAACAGTGCCGGAATCTACTCTGCTTTCGCAGGGATGCAAGTACACACATACGACGAGTCTCCATGGACCCCGTCGTGGGCGATGGCCGATCACGTCGCTGCCTCTTCACCAGGCGAGCCAGAGCTGCCCCGTACGTGGGGCACGTTACGGCGGCGCCTGGAGGAGAAAGAAACGGGCAGGCTCTTCCCCCACTTCTACCACGCCGACTTCGACTCGGACTCTCCCGACGAGAGTTACGACTCCACTCGGGAGTGCTTCCACCTCGACGAGCAAACTGTCCTCCAGGACGACGTCGACGACACCGCGGCCACCGAAGAAAGGGAAGGGGCCAACGCCACGCCACCTCGAGATGCCATCCCCCCAAGTCCTGTTAGAGCCGATCCACCCCCCGATGTCCAGATTACGCAGGTCCGAGAGCTTCTCAGCAAGCTCGAGGAGGAGCATCTACGTCTTTAGCAGCTCGAGCACGCCCTCGAGCGGGATCGAGGGCGCCCTCAGGGTGGAGGAGCGCGCGAGCGGGCTCGGGAGGTCCACCGGCAGATCGTCGAGGAGGGGAACGCCGAGCCCCGAGTCTTCAACCACGCCAGCCAGAATGTCATGGTGGCCGCGATGCTGCTCCGCGACATGCCGGCGCCATCGACCCCCCAGGCACGACGTATCAGGGAAGAAATCCAGGGGCTGCTCCAAACTGCGGCCGTGCAGTAGGCGGAGAGCTCAGCCTCGAGGCGTCGAGGGGCTGCCTCTGAGCGGCAGGCAGCGCCCCCTCAACAAAATCGGGAGGCCTCTGTCCACCAGAACAAGGCGCCCCAAGGCCGGGTCGAGCCACGACCGGTCCAGGAACGCCTCGTCGATGACCTCCCCCCTCGAGTGAACAACCGACGTCGGTACGGCGACGCCGAGGCTCGAGGCTACAACGCTCACCGAGGCGGGCGCTATGACAGCGACGAAGACCGATGTCGGTCTCCGGAGCCGCCGGGGCCCCGAGTCTTCGGAAGAACCATCCGGCGGGCCCCCCTACCCGTGCGTTTCCGTCCACCCACCAGCCTGATCAAATACAACGGCGAAACCAAGCCAGAGCTCTGGCTTGCCGACTTCAGGCTGGCATGCCAGCTGGGTGGAGCCAAAGACGACCTCGCCATCATCCGGCAACTCCCGTTGTTCCTCTCCGACACCGCTCGAAGGTGGCTCGAGGAGCTACCCCCGGACTTGATCCAGGACTGGTCCAACCTGGTACGGATCTTCGAGGGCAACTTCAAGGGCACCTACGAGCGGCCGGGCAACTCCTGGGACCTTCGCAGCTGCAAGCAGAAACCAAGGGAGACCCTCCGCGCGTTCACCCGCCGATTCTCGAAGCAGCGTACCGCACTGACCCACATCTCCGACCACGAGGTCATCACGACGTTCATCGCCGGGACAACCTGCAAGGAGTTGGTGCGGGAGCTGGGGCGAAACATCCCCACGACCACCAACGAGCTCATGGACGTCATCGCTAACTACGCAGCTGGCGAAGAGGCCGTTGGCGCATTCTTCCAGATTCCCCCAGGGAAGGGGGAGGGCAACACGGATGAACCCGGGGGCTCGGACGATGGGCCCAAGAGAAACAAGGGGCCTAGTAGGAACAACAACGGCAACGGCGGCCGGAAGAAGAAGAAGAAGAAGAACCAACAGGGCCGACGCAACGTCGAGCCCAACGTCGAGCATAACGTCGAGCATGACGACGAGCCCGACGACCTTGTCGCTGCAGCGGACAAGCGGAAGCCTCGAGGGCCCCCTCCCGACGGGGGTGTCTTCGATAAGATGCTGAAGGAGCCTTGCCCATATCATATGGGGCCGGCAAATCACCGCCTCGAGGATTGCCGCATGCTCCGAAGGCACTTCGTCCCTCCTGGCCCCAGGAGAGACGACGACAAGGAAGACCCGCCCTGTGACGCCCACGTCAGGGGCGATGTCCAAAAAGGAGGCTTCCCCGAGATCCACGACTGCTACATGATCTACGGGGGACCCTCAACTCGCCTCACCACGCGCCAGCGCAAGAGGGAGCGTCGAGAAGTTTTTTCCGTTCGGGCCCAGGCCCCGTGGTACCTCGACTGGTCCCACACGCCGATCACCTTCGATCAGGACGACCACCGCGAGCACGTCCCCAACGCGGGGGCTTACCCGCTCGTCGTCGGCCCGATCATCCTCAACACCCGCCTCAGCAAAGTGCTCATGGACGGGGGGAGCAGCCTCAACATCATCTACGCCGAGACCCTCGACCTCCTAGGGATCCCGAGGACCATGCTCCTGCCCAGCGCGGGGGGGGGGGGGGGGGGTTCCACGGGATCGTCCCGGGGAAGAAGGCACTCCCGATCGGTCGCATCAAGCTGCCGGTCTGTTTCGGCGTCCCCTCGAACTTCCGAAAGGAAGACCTGACCTTCGAGGTGGTCGCATGGCGAGGCACCTACCACGCCATCATCGGTAGACCGGGGTACGCCAAGTTCATGGCGGTCCCAAACTACACCTACCTCAAGCTCAAGAGGCCGGGACCCTCGGGGGTCATCACCGTCGACACCTCCTACGAGCACGCATACGACTGCGACGTCGAGTGCGTGGAAAAAGCCGAGGCCCGTGAGGAGTCGGCTATCCTCGCGGCCCTCAACGACTTGTCCGGAGAGATCCCCGACCCCAAGCGCCACGCTGGCAACTTCAAGCCGGCGGAAGACACGAAGACCGTACCGCTCGACCCCGGCCTCGCGGATGGGAAGGCGCTGACGATCAGTGCCACCCTTGAGCCCAAATAGGAAGCCGTGCTCGTCGACTTTCTCCGTGCGAACGCCGACGTGTTTGCATGGAGTCCTTCGGACATGCCGGGCATCCCGAGGGAAGTCGCCGAGCACTCCTTGGACATCCGAGCCGGGTCCAAACCGGTGAAGCAACGCCTGCGCTGCTTCGACGAGGAGAAGCGCAGGATCATCGGGGAGGAGGTCGACAAGCTTTTGAAGGCCGGATTCATCAAGGAGGTACATCATCCCGAGTGGTTAGCTAACCCCGTGCTTGTAAAGAAAAAGAATGGGAAAGATAGGATGTGTGTAGACTACACCAGTTTAAATAAAGCATGCCCTAAAGTTCCTTTTCCTTTACCACGCATCGATCAAATAGTAGATTCCACTTCGGGATGTGAAACCCTTTGCTTCCTTGACGCGTATTCCGGCTACCACCAAATAAAGATGAAGGAGTCCGATGAGCTCACGACCTCCTTCATCACCCCCTTCGGCATGTTTTGCTACCTCACCATGCCCTTCGGCTTGCGGAACGCCGGGGCCACCTACCAACGATGCATGCTCCACGTCTTCGAGAAACACATAGGGCCGACCGTCGAGGCCTACGTCGATGACATCGTGGTCAAGTCCAGAACCATCGGAAACCTAGTCGGAGACCTCGAGATCGCGTTTGGGTGCCTCAGGGCTAACCGCATAAAACTGAACCCTGAGAAGTGTGTCTTCGGGGTCCCTCAAGGGATGCTCTTAGGGTATATAGTTTCCCAGCGCGGCATCGAGGCCAATCTCGAGAAGGTAACCGCCATCACGAGGATGGGCCCGATCAACGACCTCAAGAGCGTGCAAAGGGTTACTGGGTGCCTCGCCGCCCTTAGTCGCTTCATCTCGAGGCTCGGAGAGAAGGCCCTACCCCTTTATCGACTCCTGAAGAAGACGGAACACTTCACGTGGACCGCCAAAGCCGAGGAATCCCTCTCAAGGCTCAAGGCCTTGCTCACCTCGCCCCCGGTCTTGGTCCCCCCGAGCCCGGCCGAGCCCCTCTTGCTCTATGTCGCAGCGACCACCCAGGTAGTAAGCGCGGTCATAGTGGTCGAGAGGAAGGAAGAGGGACACGCCCTGCCGGTTCAGAGGCCTATCTACTTCGTGAGCGAGGTCCTTTCCGAGACCAAGACGAGGTATCCTCACATCCAGAAGCTGCTGTACGCGGTCATCCTCACTCGGCGGAAGCTAAAACACTATTTCCTGGGCCATCCGGTAACTGTGGTTTCATCTTTCCCCCTCAGAGAGATAATCCAGAACTGGGAGGCATCGGGAAGGATCGCCAAGTGGTCCTCCGAGCTCATGGGGGAGACCCTCTCCTACGCCCCTCGGAAGGCTATCAAGTCTCAGGTACTGGCAGATTTCGTTGCAGAATGGACCGACACCCAACTACCCCCAGCGCAGGTTCAGAGCGAGCTCTGGACCATGTACTTCGACGGATCACTGATGAAGACGGGGGCAGGTGTAGGATTGCTATTCGTATCACCCTCAGGGGTCCATATGCGATATGTCATCCGCCTCCACTTCCCCGCCTCCAACAACGTCGCCGAGTATGAGGCCCTCGTCAATGGCCTGCGCATCGCCATCGAGCTCGGGGTCCGACGCCTCGACGTGCGAGGGGACTCTCAGTTGGTGATCGACCAAGTGATGAAAGACTCGAGCTGCCACGACCCTAAGATGGAAGCCTACTACAAGGAGGTCCGAAAGCTCGAGGACAAGTTCTATGGCCTTGAACTCAACCACGTAGCCCGTCGGTACAACGAAGCTGCCGACGAGCTGGCCAAAATCGCGTCTACTCGAGGGACGGTCCCCCCCGACATCTTCTCGAGGGATCTACACACACCGTCCGTTGACTTAGGCTCGGGGGCTCCCGCCCTCAAGCAAGGGATCGACCCACCCCCCTCGACCGATCCCCCCCCCGAGCGGGGAAGAGGTCATGGAGATCGACGGGGCCACCGCGGCACCAACCCCTCCGACGGATTGGCGCGCGCCTTACCTCGAGTACCTGACGCGAGGCGAACTCCCGGAAGACCGCACGGAAGCCCGTCGAGTAGCTCGACGTGCCAAAACCTACGTCTTGTACGGGGACGGTCGCGAGCTATATCGACGTAGCCCATCGGGTGTACTTCAACGCTGCCTCACCCTCGAGGAGGGGAGGGCACTGCTGAAGGACCTACACTCTGGGGCTTGTGGCCACCACGCGGCGCCGAGAACGCTGGTAGGAAGTGCCTTTCGACAAGGCTTCTACTGGCCGACGGCTGTCAACGACGCCACCAAACTCGTTCGATCCTGCCAGAGATGCCAATTCTACGCTAGGCAGACCCACCTACCCGCCCAAGCTCTTCAGATGATACCCATAACTTGGCCGTTCGCAGTATGGGGGCTCGACATGGTCGGTCCCCTGAAAAGAACCAAGGGTGGGCACACTCACCTTCTCGTGGCTATCGACAAGTTCTCGAAGTGGATCGAGGCTCGACCCATCGCTAACATCCAGTCTCGGCAAGCCGTGCTATTCTTCACCGACATCATCCACCGCTTCGGGGTCCCCAACGTCATCATCACCGACAATGGCACGCAGTTCACCGGCCAAAAGTTCCTGGACTTCTGTGACGATCACCACATCAAGGTGAATTGGTCCGCAGTCGCCCACCCTCGAACTAACGGTCAGGTCGAGCGCGCCAACGGTATGGTTTTGCAGGGCCTCAAGCCAAGGATCTTCGACCGGCTGAACAGACATGGAAAGAGATGGGTCGACGAGCTGCCCGCTATGCTATGGAGTCTCCGAACGACACCGAGTCGAGCCACGGGGTTCTCCCCGTTCTTCTTGGTCTATGGATCCGAGGCGGTCCTCCCCACTGACCTCGAGTACGGGTCCCCTCGACTGAAAGCATACAGCGAGCAAGCCAACACGGTAGCCCGAGAGGACTCCCTCGACCAGCTCGAGGAAGCTCGTGACATGGCCCTCTTCAAGTCGGCTCAGTACCAGCAGACGCTGCGACGCTACCACGACAAAAACGTGCGCAAAAGGGACCTCAACGTCGGCGACCTCGTTCTGCGCCGTCGACAAAGCAACAAGGGGCGTCACAAGCTGACACCACCTTGGGAGGGACCCTTCATCGTGGCAGAGGTGCTGAAGCCTGGCACTTACAAACTGAAGAACGAGAAGGGCGAGATCTTCACCAACGCGTGGAACATCGAACAGCTACGTCGCTTCTATCCCTGAGGCCCCAGGGCCTTGTACATTTTCGCATTTATGTACAAATTCTCGAATGAATAAAATGTTCTCGAAGACACATTTCACGTTCGTTCGTAGCTCGAAGGTAGCCTCGACTTTGCCCAAGCTCCCCTCGGGGGCTGACGGAAGGGCACCCCCCTCCTAAGTCCCCGAAAAACCCGTATGCTTTTTCGAAACTCGGCCCTCCGTCTCGATCTTCGCCTCGAGTACGCTTCATAAATAAGTAAAGGCGCCTCGAACCCCCTAAGGGTCGAGGGTGTCGTCGAGCCAGGGACTCACCTACGCCCCAAGGCTACGGTATCCCCACTCACTGCCCCCTTCCAGGGATACGAGCGTGCGTCGAATACTTAAGTTCACGAGCGTCGACTCAGGCAAAGAAAATCAGAGAGAGATCGAGAAGTAGAAACAACGAGACGAACCCGTCCACAGTACTAAGGTAGCCTCGACTTTGCCTCAGCAAAGTCGAGCCTCCCTCGGGGGCTAACAGGCCCCCCCCTAAGTCTCCGAAAAACTCGAACATTTTTTCAAAACCCGACTCTCCCTCTCATTCTTTCCCTCGAGTACGCTTCTTAACTAAGTAAAGGCGCCTCAAGCTCCCTAAGGGTCGAGGGTGCCGTCGAGCCAGGGACTCACCTACGCCCCAGGGCTACGGTATCCCTACTCGCCACCCCCCTTTTCAGGGATAAGAGCGTGCGTCGAACACTTAGTTTACAGGCGTCGACTCAGGCAAAGAAAAGCAGGGAAAGCTCGAAAAAACAATGTCAATTGCGTGCATATCGATCAAAACGCATTATATACAAAAAAAGCCCTCGGGGGCTTGGCATTGTATTAGTACAAAAGCCTAACTATTACATGGACCTTTTTGTCCGGATACGGCTCGCAGGCCCGGGACTACCCGTCGACATCTCCCGAGAGCTACTCATCCGCCGAGGGGATCATGTCGGGCTCGAAGAGGCTCGCCAGCAGGCCTCCAGGCACCTCTGCGTGATCCATCAACTCCTGGCACTTCGCGTCGTTCTGTTCCTCGGTCAAATCCGGGTCGGTGGCGAACCCGTCGACAACAAGGTTGAGGTCCACGTCGTAGAAGGAGTTGACGACCTCGAGGGCCCGCTTCATGCCCACATGCAGGGCGGCTCGGACGTTCTCCGTCACCCTCCGTGTCATGGAGTAGAAGCAGCGCAGCAAGGAGTCCCCTCGAGCGTCCCCCTCGACCTCCGGCTCCGGCTTGACCGAGAGGTCATTGCAGAAGGTGTTGATGGCGGCCGCGAGCGTCGCGTTGTGGTTTGCCTCGGTGCCAAGTAGGCCCTGAAGATTGTCCAGGTCCTGGTGGGTGCGGGCATTCTCCTTCGCAAGCTCTGTCGAAACAAGCACACAACAGTCAAAACCCAACAAAAAAGCAGAAAAAGGGTCGAGGCAGGACAGACTCTGCAACACCCGAAACACTCACCTTGGGCCTGCACATCCAAGGTGGAGTAGGCCTGCTCGGTCTCCTTGAGCTGGCGGCGGAAGTCTTCAAGATCAGAGGACTGGTCATTAACTTTGGCCTCAAGGCCCTCGATGGTCTTGTGTGCATCCTCGAGGGCCGTCCTCTGCTTCATCGCTACCACGCCCAAGGAGGTCGCGCGGGTCCGAGCCTTCTCCTCCGAGGTGGCCAAAGCGTCGCGCTCGCGGGAGACGGCGTCGAGGTCTCCCCGGAGCCCTCGGATGTCTTCCCTCAGCCGGGCGGCCTCCTCCTCGGCCTTGCGCTGGGCCTCGAGGGCAGCATCACGCTCCTGCCCGACGGTGATGGTCGACCGAAGGGCGTCGGCGACCTTCGCCTGCGCCGACGACATGGCCTCCCAGGTTTCCTTCTGGAGAGCCTCATAGCTGGCCTTCGCATGAGCGACCTTCGACTCGGCATCCTTTTGGACAGTCGCCGCCTCCGCCTTCGCGCGGGCGGCCTCATCCCTCGCCTTCTCCAGAGAGGCGTGGAGGGTCGAGAGTTGTCCCTGTACCCGGAGAATGTACTGGGACTTCTCGTAGGACCTCACCCGCAGCGACTGACGAGGATAAAGACGGAGATCGTCAACAAACGGCAACCAGACAGTTCAGATGCAATCTAAGCTATAACAGAACCTACCTCCATCCCCTCGCGTATGTCCGCGGCAGCGACCTCCGCAGCGCGACGTACCGAGTGTTCAAACTAGGCCCGATACTCCTCGACGTGCTCCCACCGTCGAAGCTCGGACTGGTCGTCGAGCGTGAGGAAAAGCCGCTCGGGGTCTCGAGGGTCCGCCACCTTGAGAACCTCCTAGCCCCACGCCGTGCTGCGGGCGGCGATCCTCTGCTCGACCGTCCCTGTGATGCCATCGTGCAGGTCCCCCCCTCCTCGATAATCGGAGAGGGGCAAGGCTTCTTCCTCCGGGCCACCTCGCGAGGATGTCGACGGCCCCGCCAAGCCGTCTCCACCGGGAGAAGAGGACCCCGGCCAGTGAGGCAGCTCTGCGCGATGAAGGACTCCAAAAAGTTAACACACAGCAAGATAAACCCACTGCATCCCGAGTGGGTCGAAGTGTGACTTACCTCGAGACAGCGGCCCCCAACCTCGAGGGGAGGCCGAGCCACCTCTGGCTCTGCCCGAGGAGCCGCGATGATGGCCAGTTCCGCCGGGTCCACCAACTCGGCCACCATCTCGTCCACCTGGGCGGGGTTGGACTCCATCAGCATCACGCCCTGCGACGACGCGGGCGTTCCCTCGGCGCGATCGACCGAACCCCCCACTTCGAGCCCCGGCGTCGTCGAGGGGCCCTCGGGCGTGGCGGTAGTCGTACCCCCACGGCGCTCGAGCTGGAGTCGAGTCTCCAGCGCAGCCAGGCCCTTGGGCCAACACCCCGGCGTTGGATATGCCGGAGCCTCCCCCTCGGTCGCAGGGGCCTGGGGCCTGGCCACTTCCACCACCGCGGCCGCGACCGCTGTCGGCGGAAGCTCCGCGCCCCCCGGGGCGCCGAACGCGACTTCTTCTGACGGCCGCGCGGACGCCGCGACCGTCGCTTCGGCGACCACCGCCGGCGCGCTCGCCTCCTCCGCCGCCTGGGCAGACGCCGAGGCCCCCTGTGCCTCCCCCCGCGTCGCCACCTCCTGGGCCGTGGCTGCCCGAGCCGCCTCGGGGGCAACCGTCGAAGGGGGCGGGGCGGCGGGGCCGACCTCGGCGGCTGCTTGCACCGCGGCCCTCGTCTTCAGCTTCTTAGCAGGGGCGGGAGGCGCGGCTCCCAGCCGGCGCTTCGACCTGAAAAAGGAACACGTGCACAATAATAAGCACGGGTCCTTACCGACAAAAAGACAAAACAGACAACGACTATAAATTCGACTTACCCCCTCGGAGCCCGGCGCTTCGGCCCGGCGACCGTCGGGCTGGTCGAGCTCTCGAGCGCCACCGCCTGTGGAGCGGGGGTCGAGGCGGCACTCGGCGCCTTCTCCCGGGCAGAGGCCGGCGACGCCACCGTCGACTTTTTGCCGGTCCCCACCTGCGCCGACGGGCCCGGCGCCCGTGCGCTCGACGCGGTAGGCTTCGGGGGCTCGCTCGATCGACCCTTCGACGGCGGCACCACCTTCGTCCCCTTGCCGGTCTCCACCTGCACCGGCGGGCCTGGCAACCGTACGCTCGACGCGGCGGGCGTCGGGGGCTCGCTCGATTGACCCCCGACGAGGGCCGCGTTGTCTGCGACCGCGTCTGCTGCGGCGCGACTTCTTGCAAAGCCATGGGGCGCTCCGCCCGTGGCTCAGCTTCAACGGAAGGGGCCGACATCGAGGTCGACCCCTCCTCTCCACCAGTAGCAACGGCCGCCTTCTCAGGCACCGTCTCCTCCTCCTCCTCCTCCTCCTCCTCCTCCTCGTCGTCCTCCTCCTCTTCCGAGGGCGACAGCTCTTCATCGAGGCCCAACCGCCTCTGTTGGGCCCGGCGCTGATTTCTCAGCTCTCTCTCTCTCGAGTCTTCCTGGCCGTCTTCGCCTTGGTTTTGTCTTTGTCAGACTTCTGCTTCTCCGCGCGGAGCCGGTTCGCCTCCCTCGTGGCTCGATCCTCCTTCACCGGCGGGCGTGAGCGTTTGTAGGACACATTCCCCTGCGGGACGCGAGACGGTTGGAGAACGAGCAGAAAAGACAGAAGGGGCGGGCACGAAGACTCTAACTGGAGGAAAGGACCTTACCAGCTCAAAGAAGCCCTCGTCCGACTTCATGGGGATCTTCGCGACGTTCTTGGGGTCGAACCCCCCCGCGAAGAAACGGCGGACGCGGCCAACCACCCGGTCCGGGGTCAGCTCTTCCTCGACGAAGCAGCAGCCCGATAGATCGACCCCCGGACCCATCTCGTCGATGCGGAGGGGTCGAGCCATCAGCGGCAGAACCCGCCGTCGGGGGAACGCCGACGCGACAATCTCCGCGGTAAGCCCCCTCTCCTTCAGACGCTTGAGCGCGTCCAGCAAGCCCTTGAGGTGCTTCTGCTTGTCCGTCGGGACGCCGTATCTCCAGCGGTCGGGCTCGGCGTCGAGTGTCCTCCCGGTGTACGCATGGAGCAGATCGTCGTCGTTCCTCAGGTAGAACCACCCGGAATTCCACCCGGAGTGGCTCTAGGATGGGTTCGCCGGGAGCCAACAATCATGTCGCTTGACGAAGATGCTGCAGCACCCGGCTCTGACCTTCCGACGGGTGCCCTTGCCGACCGAGGCGTGGAAGATGTTGGCCTTGAAGATGTGGAGCCACAGCTCCCAATGGGGCTCGATCCCCAGGTAGCCTTCACACACCGCGGCGAAGACCGCCGCTTGGCTGACGCCATTGGGGGTGAGGTGCTGGAGCTCCACTTCGTAGTGGTAGAGGAGCGCGCGCAGGAATCGGCTGGGTGGGGCCCCCAGCCCCGCCCGGTGGAAGACCTCGAACGACACCACGTACCCCTCCGGCGGGTTGGGCTCGGCGTGGTCCCGCGGTGGAGCTATCCACTCCGGCCTCTCCGCCGTGGTAACGGGCCGGAGAAGTCCACTCTCCACCACCCCACCAGATACGACTCACGGATCGAGGAAGCGGGCCAGTTATCGGCGCCGATGAGCTAGAAAGTGGCGATAGGGGCAGCGGTTTGCTCGGACTTGGAGGCGGAGGGTACGTTCCCTATCTTTCTCTTTCTGTCTCGCTCGCGCAGAGTTCCTGCTCGTGGGACGCCTAAGGCAGAGGCGGAGAGAAGAAGGCAAGGAAGACGAAGGCAAGGAAGCGGGGAAGGCAAGTGCGTGGAAAAAGCACTAGACCCCTCACCTTCGCTATTTATACACGGGAGGCCAACGGACAGATCCGGCAACAGGCAAGAGAATCTCCGCATTTAATTCGCCTGTACTTCCTTCCTCGTATTCCCTCCAGGATAAGGCGCCCCGTCCCATCGCCGCACTCCGCCCCGTAACCGCACTGTTGTGCCGAACGGACACCGCCTAAAAAGGCGCGCGGCCGGAAACGTCGTCTTCGAGGGTAAGGAATCTTGAGGCAGCGAGAGCTGGCCCTCGAAAGAGGGTTCGACAGCTACCCTCGAGTACCCGAGGCCAGAAATGACCTCGGGTTAGGACCTCGGTCCACCCCCAAAATCTCGAGGGGATAAAGGCTGGCCTACGAAAGGGTCCGATAGCCCCCCTCGAGTGCTCGAGGCCTGACAGGGCCTCGGGTCGTCAACTGCAGTTCATTCCATGGCCTCGAAGGGGTAAAGGCTGGCCCGTCCAGGGGTTCGACAGCCTCCCTCGAGAGCTCCGACACAGGTATGTCCCCAAGTTCAATACAACAACCACCTGCTTTTCCCCTCGGCGGTCCACAAGGTAGGACTCCTTCTCCTGAGGATAGCGTCGGATGACGAACCATCCGTCAAATCTTGAGGGAGCGAAGGCTGGCCCTTACATAGGGTTCGACAGCCACCCTCGAGTACCTGAGGTCAGGAAGGACCCATGGTTAATGGACTCTGGTCCACCCCCAAATCTTGAGGGAGCGAAGGCTGGCTCCACGAACGGAGTTCGACAACTGCCCTCGAGTACACGAGTCAGGGATGTCCCGGTAGCTCGAGAACGAACTCTCGAGGCTCCCTGGGACATATCCGAGGCATACCTAGGAACACCTAAGGATCCCTGCGCTGGGAGGCATCGAGCCACCAACTCCTATCGAATGGGGTTGGCACCTTGGTGGTCCACATGGTCGTGCTTAGCAAGCCGTAAGGCCTGCTTAACAATGAGAACGCCTCCGGGCCACTAGTCGATCCCTATCGAACGGGGTCGAGTTCTCACTCGGATTTTTACCCATACAGGGCACCATTTCTAATGGACTCATGCCCGAGAACAGCTCACCGAGGACTTCGGGCTCGTCCTAACGAGGATAGCGCGATTCTCTTCACCCCACGATCCGAACGAAAGGATCCGTGGGAAGGACGCTATGAGGTAGTGAAGGCCTAGCCATTCGAGGGCTCGAGGGCCCGACTACGCACGACACCCCTCGACGAAAGAGGGTCGAAAACTCGTAACCTGGCAGAGAGAGTCGACCTCTCGGGTGGGGCGCTCTGACTCCAGCGGTGCTAGAGGGAGCGAAGGCTTTCCCTCGGTAGGGTTCGACAGCCGCCCTCGAACACTTCTTTTTTCAGGAAAAGGAATGGAATCGACCCCTCGACAGGGTGCCACGCCTCCAGGTATCCTTGAAAGACCCCACTATACAACGTATTTTAGCCCCCAGAGGAGTTCTTAATCACTCCTCTGGGGCTACCCCCGCGGGGTGCGCTCGCGCGCACCCCGCGGAGAATCGGGCTTCTCACTAACCCTGCAGGACAAGGATAAAACCTCCGGGCAATCCTTACTCCCTCCGAGAAACGCGCATCATAGCCCACAGAGGAGTTCTAAATCACTCCTCTGGGGCCTCGGGGGCTACTGTCGGGTACGAAGGTAAGGGGTACCCTAAACCCTTCGTTAAATTAACACTAAACATAGCAACCATTTTTAAGCCAAGGATCAACCCACTGCTCGGTGAGACACGGCCCATCGATCGAGGGCCCCCTCTACACCAACTACGGCGACAAGCCACGGGCCGACTCCACGGCGACGAGGGGTCGAGCGAACGACCCCCTAGGCCTACCTCGACGACGGACGAGGGGTCGAGCGAACGACCCCCAGCTCCACCTCGACGACGGACGAGGGGTCGAACGAACGACCCCCCGACCTCTACCTCGACTTCGACCTCTCCGACCCCGTCGGCGCCTCGACCTCCCCTCGACCAAGGGTCAAGCAGACGATCCTCGGACGAGGGGCTCGATTAACCCAACTGCTCCGGTATGGGTTAAAGTGAACCCACCTAACGACATGGGCGCCCGCGTCCGCTGTCAAATCCGCCAACTCCCCGTCTAGTCCCCGACTCCCGTCAACTGTGCCGCCACTGTTGCCACTATGCGAGTACGGACTTCAACAGTACCCCTCGGAAAGTGAACAGTGCGACCCTCGACGACGACCTCGGGAACACGACGGAACCACACGAGGCTCGACCCCCTCTCTCGACCGGGGGGCTCGACCCCCTCCTCTTCAACAACTCCGGTACGGAAGCCGTCCCATCCGCCCCGTCCCGCTTCGGCCGCGGGACTCGTGCCCGTCTGCGGACACTGCGCTGCGACGACTTCTACTGCTGCCACGACTGGGGACGCCTGAAGGACGGGAAGGCCATGCCGCCACAGTGCTCGACGTCTCTCCGCCAACACTGTATCGCGGATACGCCGCCCATGCTGCTACAATTAGGACCCTGTACCCTCGGGTCTCCCCTTAGTCTATAAAAGGGGATGCCGAGGTAGAGTATAGGGGGGATCGGACGATCGGACTCTCGAACCCTAGTTCAGATTCTGACACTCCACACACCCCGCCGCTCGATCGACCCCTCGGTGGCCGAATCCGTGTAACACAGCTTGTACCCCCCCTGTACGAGCACGCTTTGGGCGCGAGATAATACAAGTCATCCTCCCCCCGCTGGACGTAGGGCCTTCTTTGCCCGAACCAGGATAAACCTTGTGTCCATCTTGCATCACGTCTGAGAGAGGGAGCACGCGATATACAAATTTACTCGTTGGTGGTCTTGACCCCCGGGTCATAACACCGACAGTTGGCGCGCCAGGTAGGGGGCTTCGCGTGTCGATCAACTCCGAACTACTCTCTCAGATGGATCCCACCATCCCACCGTTCCCGTTCAACACCGTCATCTGGTTCGGCAGTCTAGGGTTCGTTTCCACGGACGAGGGCGACTTCATAGTTTTCCCTCCACCCGTGGCCTAGACACCAACAGCTCCGCTGCGCCGAATCCGGCAAGGATCAGACGACGGTCCCTCCGCTTACGACTCTGGCCTGCGATCAGGAGGAGGCGCGAGCGGCTTCGACGCGCTCGCCGTCGTGCGAGCTCTGGGGCGCCGGATGCCGTTCCCCCGGTCCTAGTTGGCGACACGGCCCCTTCTCCTAGGGGTCCGCTTGACCCATACCTGTGGGCCGAGGGCGGGCGTCTCCCCGCGCGGGACTTCGGCTCTTCCACGTCGTCGTCCCCGGAGGCTCCCGTGGCTTCTCCGACACCCTCAACCCCGTCACCACCGCGTGACCCGTTCCCGTACGGGCTCCGCAACAGTGCCGGAATCTACTCTGCTTTCGCAGGGATGCAAGTACACACATACGACGAGTCTCCATGGACCCCGTCGTGGGCGATGGCCGATCACGTCGCTGCCTCTTCACCAGGCGAGCCAGAGCTGCCCCGTACGTGGGGCACGTTACGGCGGCGCCTGGAGGAGAAAGAAACGGGCAGGCTCTTCCCCCACTTCTACCACGCCGACTTCGACTCGGACTCTCCCGACGAGAGTTACGACTCCACTCGGGAGTGCTTCCACCTCGACGAGCAAACTGTCCTCCAGGACGACGTCGACGACACCGCGGCCACCGAAGAAAGGGAAGGGGCCAACGCCACGCCACCTCGAGATGCCATCCCCCCAAGTCCTGTTAGAGCCGATCCACCCCCCGATGTCCAGATTACGCAGGTCCGAGAGCTTCTCAGCAAGCTCGAGGAGGAGCATCTACGTCTTCAGCAGCTCGAGCACGCCCTCGAGCGGGATCGAGGGCGCCCTCAGGGTGGAGGAGCGCGCGAGCGGGCTCGGGAGGTCCACCGGCAGATCGTCGAGGAGGGGAACGCCGAGCCCCGAGTCTTCAACCACGCCAGCCAGAATGTCATGGTGGCCGCGATGCTGCTCCGCGACATGCCGGCGCCATCGACCCCCCAGGCACGACGTATCAGGGAAGAAATCCAGGGGCTGCTCCAAACTGCGGCCGTGCAGTAGGCGGAGAGCTCAGCCTCGAGGCGTCGAGGGGCTGCCTCTGAGCGGCAGGCAGCGCCCCCTCAACAAAATCGGGAGGCCTCTGTCCACCAGAACAAGGCGCCCCAAGGCCGGGTCGAGCCACGACCGGTCCAGGAACGCCTCGTCGATGACCTCCCCCCTCGAGTGAACAACCGACGTCGGTACGGCGACGCCGAGGCTCGAGGCTACAACGCTCACCGAGGCGGGCGCTATGACAGCGACGAAGACCGATGTCGGTCTCCGGAGCCGCCGGGGCCCCGAGTCTTCGGAAGAACCATCCGGCGGGCCCCCCTACCCGTGCGTTTCCGTCCACCCACCAGCCTGATCAAATACAACGGCGAAACCAAGCCAGAGCTCTGGCTTGCCGACTTCAGGCTGGCATGCCAGTTGGGTGGAGCCAAAGACGACCTCGCCATCATCCGGCAACTCCCGTTGTTCCTCTCCGACACCGCTCGAAGGTGGCTCGAGGAGCTACCCCCGGACCAAGGTTGAAGAAGACGACGATTGTCGGGTATGAAGGTAAGGGGTACCCTAAACCCTTCGTTAAATTAACGCTAAACATAGCTACCATTTTTAAGGCAAGGATCAGCCCACTGCTCGGTGAGACACGACCCATGCCCACTGCTCGGTGAGACACGACCCATCGATCGAGGGCCCCCTCTACACCAACTACGGCAACAAGCCACGGGCCGACTCCACGGCGACGAGGGGTCGAGCGAACGACCCCCCAGGCCTACCTCGACGACGGACAAGGGGTCGAGCGAACGACCCCCAGGTCTACCTCGACGACGGACGAGGGGTCGAGCGAACGACCCCCAGCTCCACCTCGACGACGGACGAGGGGTCGAACGAACGACCCCCCGACCTCTACCTCGACTTCGACCTCTCCGACCCCGTCGGCGCCTCGACCTCCCCCTCGACCAAGGGTCAAGCAGACGATCCTCGGACGAGGGGCTCGATTAACCCAACTGCTCCGGTATGGGTTAAAGTGAACCCACCTAACGACATGGGCGCCCGCGTCCGCTGTCAAATCCGCCAACTCCCCGTCTAGTCCCCGACTCCCGTCAACTGTGCCGCCACTGTTGCCACTATGCGCGTACGGACTTCAACAGTACCCCTCGGAAAATGAACAGTGCGACCCTCGACGACGACCTCGGGAACACGACGGAACCACACGAGGCTCGACCCCCTCTCTCGACCGGGGGGCTCGACCCCCTCCTCTTCAACAACTCCGGTACGGAAGCCGTCCCATCCGCCCCGTCCCGCTTCGGCCGCGGGACTCGTGCCCGTCTGCGGACACTGCGCTGCGACGACTTCTACTGCTGCCACGACCGGGGACGCCTGAAGGACGGGAAGGCCATGCCGCCACAGTGCTCGACGTCTCTCCGCCAACACTGTATCGCGGATACGCCGCCCATGCTGCTACAATTAGGACCCTGTACCCTCGGGTCTCCCCTTAGTCTATAAAAGGGGATGCCGAGGTAGAGTATAGGGGGGATCGGACGATCGGACTCTCGAACCCTAGTTCAGATTCTGACACTCCACACTCCACACACCCCACCGCTCGATCGACCCCTCGGGTGGCCGAATCCGTGTAACACAGCTTGTACCCCCCCTGTACGAGCACGCTTTGGGTGCGAGATAATACAAGTCATCCTCCCCCGCTGGACGTAGGGCCTTCTTTGCCCGAACCAGGATAAACCTTATGTCCATCTTGCATCACGTCTGAGAGAGGGAGCACGCGATATACAAATTTACTCGTTGGTGGTCTTGACCCTCGGGTCATAACACCGACAGCGATCTTTCGACACCATCGACCAGGCGTGCGCCGGACTCCCCTGTGCGCGAGTTCGGGTCGCTGTCGGACATAGAGAAGACCGGGCTGCCTTCGTGTCAACAGAAGAAATGTGACAAGTGGGATACGAAGGGGAGTCGGCTCCAATGGTGGTCACGGAGTTCAACTAGACCCAAACCCGAACCCGAGCCCAAAATCCGCAACCCATCTACAGAAGACGAGATTCAGGAGTTCTGGGGGCAACTGTGGTTCGTCCCCAAGTCCAACTCGGGAGCTAGGGTTCGAGAGAAGGGGGGAAGGAGGATCTGGTGTGGATCCGAAGGGAGCCGTGGGTCGCCAAATCGTTCAAACAAGAAGACGGCTTCCCCGTCGGTGAGGGAGATAGGTGGGAGGCGCCACCAGCAAAGTTGAGGTTCGCTCATCTATGCTGGGGGAGAAGGGAAGCGGAGCTTCACCGAGGTTATCAAGGGTTCCATGGCAGGGAGAGGAAGAGGACGAGGCCCCAGACCACACAACGAGGGCTGGGAGAGCTGGGGAGGGGGGGGGGGGCTGGAGCCCCTTGCAGTACTCGCAGCCGCATCTGCCACACTACTTTGATCAGCCGCCGCCACCTCCTTATGGTTACTTCCCAATCAAGGTCAGAACAATCCCCACCCCTCTCCTCAGCAAGGTTTCAATAGGCAGTTTGAGGGGTCCAGACCTAGAGGTGGGGGTACCCAAGGTAGAGGAAGGGGGAGACAACAACCTGCAAGGAGAGCTCAGGATCTGGATCAAAATCTGGAAAGGGACCAGAATAGAGATGGGTTTCCTGGAGGTCAACAGATTGGACAGTGTTGACACCGTTTTTTGGCATGTGTCAAATGGGTTGAAGCTCGGCTGGTTAATGACCGTTCTCCATCGGCATCGGTAAAATATGAGCCAATATTGCCGATGGAAGAATGCTACAAAAGGCCAAGTGTGTTGCCGATGGAGATGATCTTGCCGATTGCCGATGAGCTGCTATTGCCGATTGCCGATGAAGGGGCCTTGCCAATTGCCGATCAGGAAAGTGTTGCCGATGCCGATAGGCGTGACTTAGCACTTGGTGGCAACCGAAGGTTACCGATGGCCAAAAGAAGGAAAGCGCGGATTAAAGGGATCTGCCGATGGAAAGTTTCCATCGAGAAGAAGTTTTAGGAAACTGGTGTTTTGTGCCAGTATTATTATTATAGTAGTTTGAGTCCGGCTCTTGCATGGGTCGTTTATTTTCCTTTAAAATAGATATGTTTGTTTAGGAAATAAATATTGTTATCCGGCTCCTGCGCGAGTCAGTTTCCTTTAAAGTAGGAGTTTGTTTTAGGAAAGATATGTGTCGTGTCATTGTACAACTCTCCATGCGGGAGTATAAATATGAGCCCTAGGGCTATGGAATAAAGGAATCAATCCAATTCAAAACAAATCAATTCTACTTTTTATCCTACTTTTATCGCAATTTACCTTCTTATGCATTAGTTATAGTTTTAACGAGTTCTTCAAGCTTTCGACGGGCTGCATCACCTTGATCTCCGTCAAATCCTTGTTAGTTCCGTGTGGGAGTACCTCTAGGCTTTGGCAATCCGGGCGCATCGCTGTTTGCCTCGTCTAGCTCTGCTCTAAGTTATCCGTGATCAATCTGAGCCTTGACGTCCGGGCGCATCGCTGTCGTCTCGTTCAGTTTGTCATAGTTATCATCCTTGTCGATTGATTGGTCAAATCGACTGGCACGCCCTCGACATCGAGCTTTGGGTAATAGCCCGAGGTGTTCACAGATCTGACGCTTTTTGTGTCAACACCTCTTTTGGCACGCTTGGTGGGACCTGATTATACAAATCT
Organism: Microstegium vimineum; assembly: GCA_022036555.1. Classification (NCBI taxonomy): domain Eukaryota; kingdom Viridiplantae; phylum Streptophyta; class Magnoliopsida; order Poales; family Poaceae; genus Microstegium; species Microstegium vimineum. The sequence continues at coordinate 46,235,599 of CM039136.1, read as the reverse complement.
ACACATCCGGCATGGCTGATCACGCCGATGTCGATCAGAGGAATGTCATCGCAGTGTCTGAGGCCGATTTGAAAGATGATCAGAAGCAGGCCATGGAGCGGGCTATGGAGGAATACAGGCAGCTGTATCTCAAATCCTTCAGCCTCAGCAGGAGCGGCGAAGCAATCCAGAAGCAAGATTCGCCGTTGCCACGGCAGGTCACGTACGACGCCAACCCTGGCAAGCTACAAGAGATGGTTAACGCCGCTGTAAGTCAAGCTTTAATTAACCACTCCAACGTGCTGTCCAATACTGTCTACAATGCTGTCGCGCAAACATTCAAAGAAGGACATGCACCGCGATATGCCGGTCCAGCGTACCATCAACCTGGATTGGCATCTGCAAGCCCATCGGCGGCTCAGATGGCGTCTTCCACCCCTGTGGAACCATATGCCGGTGTGGCTACATCACCAAGGCCGAACGCTGGCGACTCCACCAAGTTCAACGCAGATCCGGCCGCGTCGGCAACCTCAGGGCCAGCCCCCGCTAATTGGTGGGGATACGGTATGCCCCGAATCTATATGCTAGTTCTAATCTGGTGCAGGGAGATGGTTCAGCCTGGGGGAACTCTACAGCATCGGCAGCGCAGCCACAACCGATGGCTCATATGATGCATAGCCCTGCGCCTGCTCCGACTATACAAGTGCCATCAGATGATCTCTAAGTAATCCCCAAGATACCTCTGATGCCACCATCGGCAAGCTCTGTGCCGATGCAGCAGATTATGACCACCGGAAGTCAATCTCTGGCGGCAAATTCTCAAGCTGGAGTACCAATTCCCCAAGGTAATCTGGTGATCAATTGCTCCAGGATTCAAGAGCCGCATGCTCCGGTCAGCTATCAACCATCGGCAAGTCATATGCCGATGCCTTATAACCTCGGATGGGTCAACCAGCCACCAGCTCAGTAGCCTGGCGCGCCGATGTATTATTATGGCGACCCAGCTTATGTTCAAGGCGGGTCATCGGCACAACAACCGATGAATGTGACAGTTCAGTCGACTCCGCCAAGTATGCCAAACCATCCATCGGTAAGTCAACCGATGCATAGCGTGCAAATGACTGGTGCTGTGCCCGCGACAACTGCATATCTTCAAGGAGCGCGTCAGCCAACTCGCCAGGCATGCCAAACTACCCATCGGTAAGTCAGCCGATGCATAGCGTCCAGATGACTGGTGCTGCGCCTACGACTACTGCACATCTCCAAGAGGCACATCAGCCGACTCCACCAGTCGATAATCAGCCAATGAGTCGGCAAGAGCAGGATGCGTACTGGGTCGGCAAGATTGCTGAAGTCATGAAGGAGCAATTCGGCATCAAACCCAAGGTCAACACATACTCCTATCGGACCCCGTACCCGCCTGCATATGACTTGATTCCTCTTCCAAATCGGTACAAGGTGCCCGATTTCACCAAGTTCTCCGGCCAAGACGACACGTCGACGATGGAGCATATCAACCGCTTCATTATCCAGTGCGGGGAAGCTGCCAGCAGGGAGGAGTTAAGGGTGAGACTGTTCTCTTCGTCATTATCTGGATCGGCATTCACATGGTTCATATCATTGCCTCCAAATTCTATAATTACATGGGCCGATCTGGAGAGGCAATTTCACAAGTACTTCTTTGCTGGCATACATGAAAAGAAGCTTACCGATTTGGTCAAGATGAGGCAATGCAACGACGAATCGGTAGAGAGTTTTGTGCAGAGGCTGCGGGACGTGAAGAACAAGTGCTAGAGTCTGGTGCTTGATGATCGGCAACTGGCAGATTTGGCCTTCCAAGGGTTACTGCCGCACATCAAGGACAAGTACGCGTCCCAGGAGTTTGAGAGCCTAAGTCACCTGGTGCAGAGGATTGCCGATCAGGATGTCAAAGCCTTTGAGCCCAGGAAGACTTGGAACAAGAAGGTGACCTTCATGGGGCGGGAAGAAGACTCTGGATCGGATGAAGAGCTGAATGTTGATGCGGCCAAATGGGTGAAGGATAAGAAGTCTGTATCTTGTCCGTTCGGCCAAAAAGAAACAGAAAGGTTCACCTTTGATATCACCAAGGCCGATAGGATGTTTGACCTATTGCTGCAAGAGGGGCGAATCAAGTTGGCGCCCAATCAAGTGATTCCATCGGCCGAAGAGCTCAAGAAGATTAGGTACTGCAAGTGGCATAATGCAACCTCACACAGTACCAATGATTGCAAGGTGTTCAGGCAGCAGTTGCAGTCGGAGATCGAGTCTGGGCGTATCAAGTTTGAAAACTCTAAAGTCCAGAAACCGATGAAGATAGACCAGCACCCGTTCCCAAACAACATGGTGGAGATCAGTGAAAAAACCAAGGTGCTGACATCAGAAGCTGCCAGAAGGAACTCATCGGTAGACCCTGATCACCAAGTGCCTAAGCTCGACGCAAGAAGGTATGCCGATGACAAAAAAGGTAAGAAGGTTGCCGATGAAGGTAACAGCGCCGACAGGGCTCCTGGAGTAGTGATCACCCATAAACAGCCAAGGCGCTATCATCGGCAATCACGCGAAGAGCAGTATCGATAAGAGGAGGAAGAGCATTGGGAATGGCTTCGACATAAGGACCATTGGAGGTGCCCCTTCTTCGTTCATTGCTGGGAGGAAGGCATCAAGCTGCCCACTGCCGATAACTGTCCAGAATGCAATGGGTACTACACAGCCGATCGGTCAAGTAAGCGACCTTATTTTGATGATCAGGCACCCAGGTACGCCAGGCCGCTCAGAGAGAACAGATCGGCACATGACCGACTGGGGGGGCAAGCTCAGTGCCCATGATCGGCTTGGCAGGCGTGTTGACCAGAGGGAGCTGGAGGAGATGGCTAATGCTAGAGTGCCCGACGAAGAAACATTCTCTAGAGATCCCAACATCGGAAGAAGTGCCGATGTAAGTAGTGAGAAGCAGCATCAACCTGTCTGGAAGACCAAGCTTCCTCCTTGGTGCCCTAAGGGTTTGACTAAAACCCAGAAGAGGAGGATTCAGCGTCAGCGCCGCGATGACCTGTATGACAGTGCAGAACCCTCGGAAGAGAAACAATGGAGGCCGAAGCGTAAGGACAGGGGCTCATCGGCAGACATAAACATGGTTGTCATGTTGCCGATGGAGTTCATGGCACCCGTCAGTGATGATGAAGACGCTGCTGACATGGCACAATTGGTGCTAGATCCGATGACGGCTATCTTCAAAAAGACTACCGAAGATGAGAGGCAACACTTAAGGGCTCTGTTTGTCAAAGGCAAAGTGGATGGTCAGCCGATGACCAAGATGCTGGTGGACGGTGGCGCATCGATCAACATAATGCCCTATGTTGTGTTCAGGAAGCTTGGCAAAGGCGATCGGGATTTGGTCGAGACTGACATGAAGCTCAAGGACTTCGAAGGCAACGTGTCAACCGCCATGGGAGCCGTGTGTGTTGAATTAACCATCGGCAGTAAGACTTTGCCGACAACGTTCTTCGTAATCAGCGGCAAAGGCACCTACAACTTGCTCCTTGGAAGGGACTGGATCCATGCTAATTGTTGTATCCCTTCTACTATGCATCAGAGCTTGGTACAGTGGATCGGGGATAGAATTGAAGTCGTCCGCGGTGAGGCCCCATCTACTGTTGCATCGGCAGAGTTAGACACTTATGAGCAGACCAAGTGCATATCTGGCAAAGCCTGGGATAAAGAGTTCCTCAAAGTTGCCAATTACCGCATCAAACCGATCCAAGCAGTCGGTCCTGAGGAGGAGTCTTAATGGATCAGTTCGCCGATGACGGAAAGCTGGGGCAGGGCTTCACGTCTGCCGATGACTTGCTCGAGGTTGACATCGGCGATGGTAGTAAACCTAGGCCTACTTTTATTAGTGCTAAGTTAGATTCCCAATGTAAGTAGCAGTTAATTGATTTATTAAAAGAGAATAAAGATTGTTTTGCTTGGGATTATACAGAGATGCCTGGTTTAGACCGATCGATAGTCGAACATCGGTTACCCATCAAGTCTGGTTTTCAGCCACATCGGCAGCCGGCGCGCCGATGCAATCCTACTATCTTACTCGATATCAAGGCTGAGATTACTAAGTTGATCGAGGCTGGATTTATTTGGCAATGTCGATATGCTGATTGGATTTCTAATGTGGTTCCTGTGTATAAAAAGAATGGAAAACTTCGTGTTTGTATTGATTTCAGGAACTTGAACAAGGCTACGCTGATGGATGGCTACCCGATGCCCGTTGCCGATCTGCTGATCGATGCTGCTGCTGGACATCAAATTATTAGCTTCATGGATGGTAATGCTGGGTACAATCAAATATTCATGGATGAAGAAGACATATCCAAAACTGCTTTCTGGTGTCCAGGTCACGTCGGCTTGTTTGAGTGGGTAGTCATGACTTTTGGCTTGAAGAATGCCGGTGCTACTTATCAGAGGGCAATGAATTCTATCTTTTATAAGTACATTGACACAATTGTTGAGATCTACATTGATGATGTGGTGGTTAAGTCTGGAGACTTCAAGAAGCATCTTGCTGATTTGCGGAAAATATTGGAATGCACGAGGGAGCATGGGTTGAAGATGAATCCTAACAAGTGTGCGTTTGGCGTATCGGCAGGGCAGTTTCTAGGCTTCATGGTGCATCAGAGAGGCATCGAAATCGGCAGAAAATCTATCGATGCAATTAACAAGGTAGTTGCTCCCACGAACAAGACTGAGTTGCAGTCTCTGATCGGCAAGATTAATTTCATTAGAAGATTTATATCCAATCTATCTGGTAAGATTAAATCTTTCAGTCCTCTGTTAAAGTTGAAAGTCGATCAGGAGTTTATATGGAGAGAGGAGCAGCAGATAGCCTTAGAAGAAATTAAAAGATATTTGGTAAATCCTCCAGTCTTGGTTCCACCTCAGCACGGGAAGCCTTTCAGATTATATTTGTCTGCCGATGATGGTGTTATCGAATCAGCCTTAATTCAAGAGTTTGAGGGGAAGGAGCGTGTAATATATTACCTGAGCAGAAGATTGGTGGATGCTGAAACCAGGTATTCGGCCATAGAAAGATTGTGTTTATGTTTATACTTCTCTTGCATTAAATTGAGACACTATTTACTGTCGGCCGAATGCACTGTTATCTGCAAAGATGATGTAGTCAAGTACATGCTGTCAATGCCGATTTTGAGTGGACGAATCGGTAAGTGGATTCTGGCACTATCAGAGTTTGACCTAAGGTATGAATCGGCAAAGGCTGTTAAGGGTCAGGTGATGGCCGATTTCGTCACCCAGCACTGCAACATGGTGAGCTTTGTTGAGATTGCTCCTTGGGCTCTATTCTTTGATGGGTCTACATGTAAGGATGGAGCAGGTATCGGCATCCTGTTGATTTCACCCCGAGGACAGAGGTATGAGATTTCATTGCCGATTGTTGCTACTTCGACAAACAATCAGGCTGAGTACCAGGCTTTGCTTAAGGGGTTGGAACTACTCAGGGAGGTGCATGCCGATGCTGTTGAAATCTTCAGTGATTCCATGCTGGTGATTAATCAGTTGATCGGAATATATGAATGCCGAAGCGAAGTGCTAATTGCAGCCCATGAGCGGTGTTTGCGGCTGTTAAAGGAGTTCAAAGAATACCGCCTTGAGCACATTCCAAGGTTGCATAATGAAGAAGCTAATCGGCTGGCACAGAATGCCTCAGGATATCAGCCGATTCAGGAAGTCACGACATCGGTAACGAATGCCGATGACTGGAGAAAGGGAATTGCCGATTACTTGAGGGATCCATCCAGGAAGGTTGAAAGGCGTCTAAGGTTCCAAGCTACCAAGTATGTGCTCCTTGATAATGAGTTGTATTATCGGACAATTGATGGGGTTTTGCTTAGGTGTCTTGGCAAAGAGGAATCAAAAGAGTTGATGGGTGAGATCCATGAAGGTGTATGTGGAGCGCATCAATCGGCATTCAAGATGAAGTGGATGATTAGGCGGAATGGATATTATTGGCCAACAATCCTGGAAGATTGCTTCAATTATTTCAAAGGGTGCCAAGACTGTCAGAAGTTTGGCAATGTGCAAAGGGCATCTGCATCGGCAATGAATCCTATAATCAAGCCTTGACCGTTCAGAGGATGGGCTATTGATCTCATTGGCCAGATTTATCCACCATCGAGCAAGGGGCACAAATTCATACTTGTTGCTACCGATTACTTCACCAAATGGGTTGAGGCAATTCCGTTGAAGAAGGTGACGTCGGCAAACATGGTGGATTTCGTTAAGGAGCACATTGTTTACCGATTTGGTATTCCTCAGACCATTACTACCGATCAAGGGACCATGTTCACATCGGGAGAGTTTGATGACTTTGCTGCTAGCATGGGTTTCAAGGTGTTAAATTCTTCTCCTTATTATGCTCAAGCTAATGGTCAGGCTGAAGCAACTAATAAGGGAGTTATTAAGCTTATAAAACGCAAGATCGAGGAAAACCCCAGAAGGTGGCACATGGTATTAAACGAAGCCTTATGGTCGTATCGGATGGCTTGTCATGGTGCAACCAAGGTCTCGCCGTATCAGATGGTTTATGGACACGATGCTATCCTACCTTGGGAAATTAAAACTGGTTCTAGGCGATTATCTTTTCAGGATCAGTTGACGACCGATGATTATGTTACTCTGATGAAGGATGAGTTAGAAGATTTGGCAGGTCATCGGTTGAGAGTGTTAATTAGTATTGAAGAGAACAAGAAGAGGGTTGCCCGATGGTATGATAAGAAAGTAAAGGTAAAAGAATTTGCCGATGGTGATTTGGTTTGGAAGTTGATTTTACCGATTGGGACTAAGAGCTCTAAATTTGGAAAGTGGTCCCTAATTGGGAAGGTCCTTATCGGGTGAAACAGTCTGCTCCTGGTAATGCATACATTTTGGAAACCCTCGAGGGAGTGACATTTTCCAGGGCGATCAACGACAAATACTTGAAGAGATATTACCCTAGCATATGGGTAGATGCATGATGCTTAGTCAAATGCCAATGAAAAGTAAACTTATAAAAACATCGGTAAAAACAAACTAGCATTATATTACAAGACAAAATCAAGTATCAGGCTACATTCTTGCCGATACTACAAGCATTAGAACAAGGAGTGGATAACATTTATCGCATGCAGGCGAATTTGGTCTATTTCGTCTAACTCCTTAGCGTCAGCATCGGCAGAGCCCTCAACCAGCTTGATTTTCTTCTTCCACGAGATAGCTTGCCGAGCGTACTGATCCCTTTCTTGCTGTAAAGTCCCGATGGAGTCGGACAGTTGTGTCTTTTGTTGATTGGCTGCCGTTAGATCCTCTTCAACCTTTTGCAGCTCTGCCAGCAGCTCCTCTTTCCTCGCCGATAGTCGATAGATTTCCTGGTTGCCGATGGAAGTTTTGGCTTGACCGATGCTTCTGTGTTTCTCATCGGCAAGGCTTTTAAATCTGAGCTTCTCCTCCTCGCACTTGGCTTGGGCCGCTCTATCGGCAATGCGACGAGTAAGCCGCTGGTACTGGATTTGTTTGACGTCAATGGAAGCTGCTTGGAGGATGGTTTCTGCTGCATCGGCGGAGAGATGGCTTTGGATATCTTTGAATATAATCCTTGCCGCCGATGAGTCCTGGACAAGTTGGGAGGTGTCTTGCAGCAGCAGGGAGAGCAACTCTTCAAGTTTGGACTTGACTTCTGCCGATAGAGCCGGGTGGGAGCTTTCCTCTTCATCGTCGTCAGGGACGTCGACGGCAAAAGAGAACAAACTGTCTGCTCGGAGGTGGCTTGGGCACTCATCTTCGTTCTGAAGATTTAAGCTATAGGAGAAGAGGCTGTCCGAGGAATCTTGGGCCTGAAAACAAAGGTTAAAATATGCTGATTGCAAAACTATACTATGAGCTTTAAGGTAATTTACTTACCGTCTTGAAGCGGATCTCTTGCCTGGGACTGGGCATGCTGGACGGTCCGACTTCATCTTGAACATCGGCAGCAGATGCCGATGACTGGGCCCTTGTTGGAAGGGTAGTTGATACTGTTGGTGCTGGTATAGCTGCGGCCGGTGTTGCCTCCGATGTGGTAGCGGTATCTTGTGGCGGTTCCGTTCCGACATCGGGGACTTGGGTTGACAGCGCCGATGCCGATGTCGCTGCTACTGTGGGAGGTGGAGTTGTTCCTTCGCCGGAGACGTGAGTCAGTGGTGCCGATGCCGACGTTGCTGCTGCTATGGAAGGAGCTATTTCTTCATTCAGCGCCGCCGGTACCGATGCCAATGTCGTTTCGGTCGATGCAACAGTTGTCTCCTGGCCGGGGGCGTTATCCATCGGTTGATCGGGCACAGAAACCGATGGAGGTTCTGCCGATGGCCCGCCGGCAGATGGTGCGACCGGGATCGGAAGCAGTCTTGTTGGCGACGCATCGGCAGCTAGTGGTGCAGTTGGAGTTGATGGCGGAGGAGAAGCCAGCCTCAGGTGCCTCTTCTTTGTCGACGCGGCAGTAGGAGAGCCAATCCGCTTGGATGAAGACTGGGGGGCATCGGCAACAGGACTAGAAGTCAGTTGTATCCTGGAAACAGATGCCGATGACCATAATGCCTGAAAATACAAAGCAAGTTATGCAAGATAAATGTTGCCGATGAAACAGTATGTGATCGGTACAAGTAAAGAGTTTACTGCATAAGTTTGCGTGAAGGCAACAACGGCAGCCGATGTAGCTTGAACTGTTGTAGGCATCGGCAAGGGTACCTGTTGAGGCGTGAAGGCGGCCAACGATGGGGCTTTGTTGCCGATGATCGATATAGGGCCCATCATCCGAAGTTTGAAGGGTCTACTGCTATTGCTCATTGTAGGGACTGGATCATCGGCCTGTCGGGTGCGAAGGGGCAAAAGAGTTAAGTATTGGTACCGATGACAAATGAAATAAAATAATAAAAGTACATCGGATGGAAGACTTACTGCGTCGTCGGGAATGAGGTAATCGGCGTCGATCAAGTGCCGATAGTAATGTGAAGACTTGGCGAGAAGTTGGCATTTCCATTCTTGCCACCAAGATTTGAACTCATTGGTGATGAAGGAGGTTGGCGACCAGGAGGACAAGTCGAGGTCTGACAAATCGGCATCGGCGGGGAGGCTGATGACTTTGTTCCAATCCAGATTGCTGGAGATTGTCTGTCTGGGTTTTATTACCCTGGAGAAGCACAACTTGATCGGCAGTTGGCCAAATGCCAGTTGTCTCGCCGCTGCCGATGGATAATAAAACTCATACGATGGTGGAGCATTCTTCCCAGATCCAAAGACGTTTACCGGGAGTGCTCGGGGAGTGATGCTGGCCCTCATAATTGCTTGGTTCTTGGGTAAGCTCATATCGGTCAAGTTGAACAACAATGGGAAATGGTTCTGTTCATCAAGGTACGGCCACCAAATCCGTTTTGAGGAGGGAAGTCCGTTGTAGAACCTCTGGAAAAAGTAGCCGAAGTGCTCTACATCGGCATTGGTACCCGGCAGCATTATGATGGCTTCTCCAAAGTTGAGCGGAGCTCGAGTTGCCGATTCGTCATCACCATATCGGTAATCTTCTGATATGTCCCTCGGGAATTGTTGGGCAAATAGGTCAAACCCGAGGGCCTTGTGCATATGTGCATTCAACCAGAGGTTAATGAACCACCAGGGGCCTCCGAGATTGCCGATGGGCTCTCCTAACAGCAGCTTATTGGATACTTGGTGCAGCAATCGGTAAACTGACCCGAGGAGGTACCTGCCTAAAGGGAGCCTTGTGCCGTTGGCAAGCAGTTCGGCTGCAGAGAGGTGCATGGTAGTTGGGCCGATGGTTTTGCCATAGAAGACAAATTTCTCTAACCACATGTTTAAGAAGATGGCATGCTCCCGTTGGCTTACCGATCCGATTTTCTGGTGTTCTTGAATGTAACCTGTCCAGCCGCCGATACTGCGAGTATTCACTTTGTGCTCAGCTTTTCTGTTAAACAGGCTAAGCGTATCGGCAGAAGTAATATCCAGGCCTGTCAGCATGTAGACATCGGCAAGGGTGGGAGTAGTTGGTCCATGCCTGAAGAGGAAAGCGTTCATGCTGTCGGACCAGAAATATGACGCTGTTATCATCAGGTTCTCATTCTTCTCTGCATCGGCAATTGAGAGCCTAATGCATTGATCTAAGTTACGCTCTTGCCAATACACCTGCTGTGACCTGGCCAACCTCAAGTACCAGTTTTTCCATCCTTTGGTGTGCTTAGGCCATGAGCGGAATGTATCTTTCCACAATCCCAGACCAAAGCTTTCGGATCTAAACGGTATCCGGTTGGTTTCTGCGTTGATGATGGAGGTGGGGTCTGGATTGCCCATTGGGCCTAGGCAGCTAAGGTTGGAACCAGCAAGAGGGATGATGACTTTGTTGTACAGCTCCTAGGGTTTGAGAAGGGGACGAATCAGAAGGAAGAACAGGAATGAAACCAGGTTTTTGCGGAGAAAAGAGAGGTTGGATTGGATGAGGAATGAATCTTACCTTCGGGATGTCAACTTGGATCGCCATTTGGAGCCGGGGAGATGATTGATTCGTCCTTGGAGTGCGAAGAAGTACTGTTGCTCGGGCCTATGTTCTTCAGGGCAGCCGGAGGTTGAAGACGAAGGCAGGAAGGTGAAAGTGAAAATGGGCTCGGGTAAAAAGGCAGTGTGGATCCCGGTAACTTTTATAATCCTATTCAGGGGCATTTTGGGGTTCTGTTCCACACTGTGCAGGAATGTAGAGAGGCCCGCGGTAGATACGCACGGTGATCGAGGTGGTCTGTAACTGTTCATGCTACAATCGAGGGATTTTATTATTAAATTACAGTTCCACATGCGGGGATCGAGGAAACCGTACGCCTATCTCGGGGGTAACGGCTACAACAACGGCTACAGCAACGGCTACAGTGGAGAGAATTTCGGCACGTAATTATACGTTCCGAAACTGGGGGGCATGTGTTGACACCGTTTTTCGGCATGTGTCAAATGGGTTGAAGCTCGGCTGGTTAATGACCGTTCTCCATCAGCATCGGTAAAATATGAGCCAATATTGCCGATGGAAGAATGCTACAAAAGGCCAAGTGTGTTGCCGATGGAGATGATCTTGCCGATTGCCGATGAGCTGCTATTGCCGATTGCCGATGAAGGGGCCTTGCCAATTGCCGATCAGGAAAGTGTTGCCGATGCCGATAGGCGTGACTTAGCACTTGGTGGCAACCGAAGGTTACCGATGGACAAAAGAAGGAAAGCGCGGATTAAAGGGATCTGCCGATGGAAAGTTTCCATCGAGAAGAAGTATAAGGAAACTGGTGTTTTGTGCTAGTATTATTATTATAGTAGTTTGAGTCCGGCTCTTGCATGGGTCGTTTATTTTCCTTTAAAATAGATATGTTTGTTTAGGAAATAAATATTGTTATCCGGCTCCTGCGCGAGTCAGTTTCCTTTAAAGTAGGAGTTTGTTTTAGGAAAGATATGTGTCGTGTCATTGTACAACTCTCCATGCGGGAGTATAAATATGAGCCCTAGGGCTATGGAATAAAGGAATCAATCCAATTCAAAACAAATCAATTCTACTTTTTATCCTACTTTTATCGCAATTTACCTTCTTATGCATTAGTTATAGTTTTAACGAGTTCTTCAAGCTTTCGACGGGCTGCATCACCTTGATCTCCGTCAAATCCTTGTTAGTTCCGTGTGGGAGTACCTCTAGGCTTTGGCAATCCGGGCGCATCGCTGTTTGCCTCGTCTAGCTCTGCTCTAAGTTATCCGTGATCAATCTGAGCCTTGACGTCCGGGCGCATCGCTGTCGTCTCGTTCAGTTTGTCATAGTTATCATCCTTGTCGATTGATTGGTCAAATCGACTGGCACGCCCTCGACATCGAGCTTTGGGTAATAGCCCAAGGTGTTCACAGATCTGACGCTTTTTGTGTCAACAGACAAAATGAGGGAGGTGGGAACAATTTGGGAGCACCTCTGGATAGAAATCTGTATGCAGTTTGTTTTAACTGTGGAAGAGTTGGTCATCTGAGTGCTACCTGTAATAGGCCCAAGATTTGTTTCATCTGTCATCAGACTGATCATGTGGTCGATCAGTGCCCTGAGTGGAACAAACCCCCTATAGCTGCTCAGTACTATGGTAGTGCTAATAGAGGGCTAGGGTTCTATAACATTGATGTTGGGGAAAGAAGAAATAGATTCAATCATTGGCAAGGGCTTGATAACTTTGGTGTGATCAGTATTGTGGAAGGACAGATGGAGGAAGAGGGGATTCTGCAAACCTGAGAGAGCTCATTCACAAAGACTGGAATTGGCAATTGAAGAAGACTGATGAAGCTAGCTACATTGTTAGGTTCCCTCCTAACAGAAAAGTGGACAATCTGGTGATAGGGAAGGCCTCATTATTTCAGCTGAATAGATAGAATGTTGTAGCTTCTTTGAGTGTTTGGAATGGAGATGTGGAGCCTGTGGGAAATCTGACAGAAGTCTGGGTTCAAATCAAGGGAATCCCACCAAAATGGGTGGACTGGACTACTGTGAGGGAGGTCACTTCAAGTATAGGAATGATGACAGAGCTGGATTGGCACTCAATGTTTGACAATTTCTTCAGCATGGTCAGAGTCAAAATCCTGTGTAAAGACCCTAGCAAGATTCCAAAGGATAGGTTGTATGTGTTTTAAGACTGGAGTCTATTTAATCACTTTCAAGCCTAAAGGCTTTGCTCAAGTTGAAAACCCCACAGATGGTGACTCAGGAGGAGTGGAAGAAATTGAAGAAGCTGACCTAGAAGATAATGACCCAAAAGATAGGGAGAAAGAGCAAGAAGATGGAAAGGAGGCAAGACAAAATAGTGAACAAGAAACTGGGAATGAGAATTCTGCTGAACAAAGAGGTAAAGCTAATGAGAAGGGAACTTCAAGTGGAAATAGATCTGCTAAGAGAGCTTTGCTCTTTGAAGATAGTTACAACAATCCTTCATTGGGTCTGAATATCGACTGTGCCAGTCTGCTGGAAGCCATGGAGTTAGAGGGAGAGGATGATGAGAACTTAGGGGAAATCAATGAGGATATGTTCACACAAGAAGATGACAGATCTCAGCTGCCTGAGGAATGGGTGTATGATCTTCAACAGAAGAATCAAAGCTTTCTGGGAATTGAGTTGGCCAAATCTGTTTACACTTCACACACATCTAAAAATGAATGCCAAGCCAATCTAGAGAACAATCAGTTGACAGATCTAACTGGTGGGGAGGAGGAAGAGTTATCCTGGACACAACCTACTCAAGAGATCAAGGAGAAGGCTGAAAGTGGAGATGATCAAGAGGCTAAGAAGAATGGGAAGAAGCAACAATGGGGGTCTGTGATGCCTCTAAGGAGGAGCAGCAGGCACACCATTAATGATAAGACTATCTTGGCCAATGCTCAGGATTTCAAGAGGAAATGGAATCTTGAAGATAATGCAGGTATATCTAAAAAACCTTCCAAAAATCTTTCTGTTTCTAAAACCCTCTTACTTAATGTTGCCGAAGGCATTGGCATAGAAGTAGAGGATGGAGATCCTATTTTAGATAAGATGGTTGAGCTAGACTCTGCAAGGGTCGAAGATATGGTAAATAAATGTAGTCATAGTGTTTGTAGTGGCAAGTCAGTAGAATCAGGTTATGGATAACAGTAATAAGAGTCAGACAATATGTGAGCAGAATGGAAATTCTGATGAGATATTGGATGAACAAGAGTTAGGGTGGTCCAAGGTAGGTCCCAAAAAGAAAAATAGAAGGAAATTTCAATGATAGGTTTCTTTTGGAATATCAGAGGTCTTGGGAAAATTGGTAGGCTGCCAGCCTTAGTAAGTCGAATTAGAGACTCTCATGTTGACTTTGTAGGGATCATGGAAACTAAAAAAGAACATCTCTCTGATGGGTATCTTAGATCCCTAACAGGTAGCACTCCTTTTTCTTGGCATCACCTAGAGGCAAAAGGATCTGCTGGAGGAATCCTAGTAGGAGCAAATGCAGATAAGTTTAATATGGTAGTTAGAGATGTGTTAGAGTTCTCTGTTAGTGTTATGTTGACAGACAAGTCTAATGGCTTTATCTGGAGACTGATGGTAGTGTATGGTCCTGCCTATGATGACGTTAAACAAGCTTTCTTAGATGAATTAGAAATAGGGTTGGGTGCCTGGAATGGTCCAACTTTGATATGTGGGGACTTTAATTTGGTAAGGTTTGGTTCTGACAAGAGTAATGGGATCTATTGTCATAGATGGGCAGATAGCTTTAATGCTTGGATCAGCAAATGGGCTCTGATTGAATTAAGCTCCAAAAACAAGAAGTTCACTTGGACAAACAATCAGGAGTTCCCTATTCTAGCAAAGATAGACATAATTTTTGTTAATAATTTGTGGGACTCTACTTTTCCTTTATCTAGTGTTAAGGCTTTAGATAGGTTACCCAGCGACCATAATCCTTTGGTTCTAGATGCTGGAGTTAATTCTTGTTTTGGTAAATAGAAGTTTAGATTTGAGAAGTGGTGGTTGGAGAAAGAGTCTTTCAAAGAAGTAGTTCAGAACGCTTGGACTACACCCTGTGGTATCATAGATAATATAAGTAGGTGGCAGTTTAGGGTTAGAACTTTGAGAAGGATGATTAGAGGGTGGGCAGCTAATGAGGTTGCTGCCCAAAATAAGGCCAAAGTAGAGCTATCTAAGAGGTTCACTAAACTGGAAAGTTTAGCTAAAATAAGAAGCTTATTTGATGATGAAAGAAAAGACTTAGAAAGCATAGAAAGTAGTCTGGAACAAATCTGGGCTTTGGAAGAGATCAAAATCAGACAAAGGTCTAGAGATAGAGACATTATGGAGGGAGATAGGAACACTGCCTATTTCCAGGCAGTGGCAAACCAGAGAAGTAGGAAAAAGAAGATTGAGTATTTAGAGGGCCCTACTGGTCATGTACATGACCAAAAAGGGATGATGGATATTGCAGTTAAATATTATAAAGATTTGTTTGCTAAGGAGGTAGGGCCTAGAGCCAAGCTAAATGTAAATTTCTAGGAGGAAGAGGATAAGGTTTCTAGAGAGGAGAATGATCTTTTAATAGTCTCTTTCTCAGAGGATGAAATTAAAGAAGCCATTTTTGGTAGTTATGCTGAAGGTGCACCTGGACCAGACGGTCTTTCTTTTCTCTTTTATCAAAAGTTCTGGAGTCTAATTAAAAAGGATGTAGTTGCCTTGTTTGAAGATTTTCATAAAGGAATTTTAGACTTGAAAAGGTTGAATTTTGCTTTAGTTACTCTGATCCCCAAGGTAGGAGAGGCTTCAAATATGATGTAGTTGCCTTGTTTGAAGTTTGCTTAATTGCAGTTTTAAAATCTTCTCCAAACTGCTAACTAATAGATTGACTCTAGTGATACAGAGAATAGTGGCCCCAACTCAATCAACCTTCATAAAAGGTATATCCTTGAAAGTGTAGTAGTAGCCCATGAACTAGTTCACAGTATACACAAGAGTGGAGAGCCAGGGGTGGTCTTTAAGTTGGATTATGAAAAGGCCTATGATAAGGTGTCCTGGGTCTTTCTTTTTGATATGTTAGCAGATAGGGGTTTTGATCCTCTTTGGATTAGTTGGATTAAGAATATTGTCATTGGAGGTTCTATAGGTATTATGATAAATGGGGAAGAGAGTGCATACTTTAAACCAGGAAAAGGTTTAAGGCAAGGTGACCCTTTATCCCCCTTTTTGTTCAATCTAGTAGGAGATGGTTTATCCAGAATGATCAAAAAGGTTGTAGATAGAGGTTTAGTAACAGGGCTTCTTGGCAGCTTTAGGACAGGGGGTGTTGTTGCCCTGCAATATGCTGATGATACCATCTTGTTTTCCAAGGCAGAGGAATCTAAATTGGAAAACTTGAAAGGTTTGTTAATGTGGTATGAACAACTTTCAGGTATGAGGATAAACTTCCATAAGAGTGAGATGGTTCCTATTAATCTAGAAGATAATGAAGTACATAGATTATCTCATATTCTATCTTGTCCTGTGGGTAGTTTTCCACTTAAGTACCTAGGTATACCTTTACATTTTGAGAACATAAATAGAGAAGATGCCCAACCTTTAGTAGACAAAATTATGAAGAGAATTGCTGGGTGGAGAGGAAAGTTGTTATCTTTAGCAGCTAGAGTTACCTTAATTAAGTCGTGTCTTTCCAGTATTCCTATATACTTGTTGTCCTTTATAAAGTTTCCTAAATGGGCTATCAAAATGCTGAATACCCATATGAGTAATTTTCTTTGGAATGACACTGAGGATAGTCATAAATACCACCTAGCAAATTGGGGTCTAGTTTCCATGTGTAAAGAGTACGGTGGTCTAGGTATTCCCTATTTGAGAGATCTTAACTTCTTTCTTCTAGCTTCTTGGCTTAAGAGGTATAACTCTGATAGAGACAAACTCTGGAAAGAGTTGATTAACTTCAAGTATAATACCTCCAATCAAAATGTGCTTGCTTCTAGAACTGTAAACTCATCTAGTTTTTTCAAAGGCTTTATGTGGGCTTCACAAGCTGCTAGAATGGGGTATTGAAAGGTCCTTGTGTGATTTTGGTATTTGAGTGACAACCTAGGTGGAATAATATGTGTTTAAGTGATATATACACAGGAGATTAGTTCACAGGTGATTGTGTGATGAAGGAGCTTAATGCACATGAAACATGACATGGAGTCATGTGACCAAGGTGGAGAAGATCGAGATGAGGCTTGGCTTGATGGACCGGTTGCAAGTGTGAAGGGCAAGCGGGTGATGCTTGGCGCCGATGGACCAAGGCAACGGTGAAGAGCAAGTGAGGTCAAGATCGATGAACCAATACGGTCATGTGATGATATGGAGTGGATCATATCATTTGACAAGTGTTTGGTGCATGTGTTGCATCAACATTGGAGAAGGAGATGGAATGGAATGCACAAGGCAAAGGTATAACCATAGGGCATTTCCATTTCACCGGTCATAGGTGTGTAGAGAAGTTGATGACCGGGTTTAGGATAGATAGCCGTACTATCAAGAGGGGCAAACTTGTTTGCATGTCGGTTATCTAGTGCCACTTGAGCGATCTAACTTTGCGATGCATTAGGATCGAGTGGTGCGGTGAGATCAAGTGAAAATGCTTTGAAAATGATTGTGAAAATGCTAACACACATGCACAAGGTGGAGAACACATTTGTGTTAGCACATGAGAAGCAAGGAGAAAGAGGCAACTCAGTTTGGCAAAGAAACGAGCTCCGGACGCTAGTCCGGACGCTGGGGCAGCGCTGGTCCGGACCATCGGTGATGCGTCCGGAAGCCAACCCTAGGTGTGCCTGATCTGGAACAAGAGCACCAGACGTTGTTGTTAGTCCGGACAGGGACTCCGGACGCAGCGTCCGGAGGTTGGACCTCTCTGTTGTCGTTTGGAGGAGTGGACCGGACACTGTTTGTTGTTCGGACGGAGGCTCCGGACTTGCGTCCGGAGGTGCTGCTCGCTCTCGGGCGCTCTCGGGTGTTCTGGAAAATATTTCTGGACGCTCGGTGCAGTGCATCCGGACCCAAGCTACAGTTGCGTCCGGAGACGCGTGGCGCGCAGAGGCGAAGGCGCGAAATAGAGCTGTTCAAAAAGAGGCTTGACTGGACGCATGCGGCATGGTCCGGATGGCGCTTGGCGCGCGTCCGGAGGTCGCGTTCGGAAGCTCAAGCAGAGCCGTTGGCTCTCGGTGGTGAAGAGGTCCGGACGCTGTTGATGGTCCGGACCCCCTATGAAAAGTGCGTCCGGAGGCTCTGCACAGAGCGTGAGAAGAGGAGAAAACGGCTAGTTTCGTGGGCTAGCCTATATATAGTTGTTAGCCGGCCCTTGGGGCTGGTAGAGCACCTTTGGCATGTGTTTCCCTTAGTGTGCTTGGTTTCGGAGCCCTCTAACTCACTTGTGCAAGCTATAGTGTGATTCTAATTGCAAGTGAGTGATCTCTAGTGCGTTGCTTTGAGAGATAGCTTCGTGTGGCACTAGGTGATCGTGTTACAAGCCGGTGGTGCTTGTTACTCTTGGAGGTTGCAACCTCCTAGACGGCTTGGTGGCTTGAGTCTCCGTCGAAGCACGCAAGAAGATTGTGCAGCGCTCCAGAGAAGTGCTTATGAGGGGTGTTGTGCTCGCCCCGCGGGAGATCGCGAAGAGCAACTCTAGTTGAGCGTGTCATTAAGATACCCTCACTTGTGGGTAGATTCTTACGGTGCCCGAGTGAGTGGGCTAGGCTTGTGAACGCCTATTAGCCGCCGAATCACCAAGTGAGTGGTCGACACAAGGGGGACTAGCTTGGTGGCAACCAAGTGAACCTCGGGAGAAAAATCGCCGTGTCAACCTTGTACATCTTCTCGGTGGTTTGCATTCTCCAAATCACTAGCTTGTATTTACTTTCTTATACTTGTGCTAGTGGCAGTTTGTTGCTCTTGTAACTAGATTTTCTTGTGTAGCTGTTGACACAAAAACCATCAAGGTTGCGAACACGTCGGGCTTATACCCAAATTCGATATCTGAGGTGTGCCAGTCGATTTGACCAGTTAATCGACAAGGACGATAACTAGAACAAAGTTGAACTAGACGACGGCGATACGCCTAGACGTCAAGGCTCTGATTTGCTCAAAACGCGGAACTTGCGAAGCTGACGGAGATCTTGTAGATGCAGCCCATCGAAATTTCGCAAGAACTCGTGGACAAACTAGAACTAATGCAATAAAAGTAGGTTTGCTGGAAAAGTAGATGAAAACAATAGACTTGTTTGATTGATTATGTATCCTTTTTACACCACCCCTCGGTACATATTTATACCCCAGTAAGAGGAGTTGTAAAAAAACATGACTCATATCTTTCCTAAACAAAACTCCTATTTTTAAGGAAATAAACGACTCGTGCAAGAGTCGGACTCAAACTATAATAATAATACTGGCATAAAATCACCAATTTTCATATCCGTCTCCTTTACGATGAAACCTTCCATCAGCAGACTTCTAATCTGCAACCTTCCTCCATCGCCATCGGTAGCTTTCTGCTGACGTTAGCTACGTCATCCCGCTCCCATCGGCAGCACCTTACCGCTCATTGGCAGCTCCCCATTTCCATCGGCAATGTCACCCTTCTTCTATCGGCAATACTTTTTATCGGCAACACTGCTCTGTCTTCATCGGCAACTCCTTCCTATCGGCAAGTAGCCTTCTTCCTTCCTTGATGTCTCAATCAAATTCACCATTGACAACCTCCTTTACTTCCATCGGTAAACTAACCGGTAGTATCTTGATGTCGATAGGGAACAGTGACCATCTTTTTGCCGATCAGTGTACTTGGTTTATATTGACATGTACCAAAAAACGGTGTCAACACATGCCCCCCAATTTCGGAGTATAAAATATTTTATATGCGCCGAAATTTCCTCTTCTGTAATCTTCTCCCCCAAGGTGCATGTGCCACTACCTTGATTATCGCGCGCAGTCATTGCAAATTACCAACAACCCCCCGCAACTATAGTGCCAACGGTTACAATCGTTCGATCGCCGTGTGAATTCATCACCATATCCTTCCATATTGCCACTCAATCAAAAAGGAAAAATCGAAAACGCCCTTGACGCCTCAGGTTTATAAGGACCACTTCTAGATCTCCTTTTCAGGCCCAAGACTCGCCCAACATCCTTTTCTCCTTTACAATCAATATCTCCGATGATGATGAAGAAGAAGGGCCTTCTACTCCAACATCGCACACTATATCGGCAGAAGTCAGAGCCAAACTCGAAGCATTGCTACCCCTATTGCAACGAGATACATCTCAATTAGTCCAGGACTCTGATGCATTGAGGGTAGCGTTCAAGGCAATCCAAGGCCTACTTCCTGCCGATGTAGAGGAAGCGCTTTTCCAGGCGTCTTTTCTCGAGAGTCGGCGACTGCAGTATCAACGGGCATTACAACGCATTGCCGACAGATCTGTCCAAGCTAAGCTCGAAGAGGAAATGCTTCAATCCAAACAAGCTGCCGAGGAGAAGCACAAAGACATCGGACTCCTGAAAGCTTCTGACGCCGAGATTGACAAAGAGATCCAACAGTTATCGGCAAAGAAAGAAGCACTACTGGCAGAGTTGAAAAAGATCAACGAAGCTTTGGACATGGCCAACCAAAAGAAGGCCTAGCTCCCTGACGCCACGAGAACCCTGCAACAAGAGAGGGACACACATGCCCGCCAAGCACTTCAACTGATGCGAAAGATCAAGCCAGTAGAAGGTTCTGCCAATGCCAACAATCAAGAGCTTGAAGCTGTAGACAAAGTTTGTGTGGACGCATTATCGGCCATACACTCGTTGTTGTAATCTTTTGCAAACTAGTTTGGTTGTAACCTTAAACTCGGTGACTAACTCATCTGCATCGTAATGCAATGTTAACACGTTCTCTGCCGATGTTTCACACAATATTTCTTCCATCGGCATTTGTACTTGTATTGCTTTACGCATCCGTCCAGATACTAGGATAATATTTATTTAAATATTTACCATGATCGCTCTGGAAAACGCAACCCCTTCAAGGGTTTCCAAAATATAAGCATTACCAGGAACAAACCGATTTATCCGAAAAGGACCCTCCCAATTAGGAGACCACTTTCCAAACTTTGAACTCTTAGTCCCAATCAGTAAAATCAGTTTCCACACCAGATCACCATCGGCAAATTCTTTCGCTTTCACTTTCTTGTCATACCACCTGGCAACCATTTTCTTGTTCTCTTCGATGCTGATTAAAGCCCTCAGCCGATGACTTGCTAGATCTTCTAATTCATCCTTCATAAGAATATCATATTCATCGGCTGTTAATTGGTCCTGGGAAAACAATCGTCTAGAACTAGTTTTCATCTCCCAAGGTAGGACAACATCATGCCCATAAACCAATTGGTACGGCGAAACTTTAGTTGCACCATGACATGCCATCCGATACGACCATAAAGCTTTATTCAACACTACATGCCACCTTCTAAGGTTTTCTTCAATCTTGCGCTTGATGAGCTTATAACCCCTTTATTAGTTGTTTCGGCTTGACCATTAGCTTGAGAATAATAAGGAGAAGAGTTTAAAACCTTAAATCCCATACCGATAGCAAATTCATCAAACTCCCCCGATGTGAACATGGTCCCTTGATCAGTTGTAATAGTTTGAGGAATACCAAATCGGTAAACAATATGCTCCTTTACAAAATCTATCATGTTTGCCGAAGTCACCTTCTTCAAAGGAATGGCTTCAACCCACTTCGTGAAATAATCAGTGGCAACAAGTATAAATTTATGCCCTTTACTCGACGACGGATAAATTTGGCCGATAAGATCGATAGCCCATCCTCTAAACGGCCAAGGCTTGATTATAGGATTCATCGCCGATGCAGGTACTCTCTGAACATTACCAAACCTCTGACAATCTTGACACCCTTTGAAGTATCTAAAACAATCCTCAAGAATTGTCGGTCAATAATACTCATTCCGTCTAATCATCCATTTCATTTTAAAACACGATTGATGCGCCCCACATACTCCCTCGTAAATTTCACCCATCAATGCTTTCGATTCTTCTTTACTAAGGCATTTGAGCAAAACTCCATCAATCGTCCGATAATATAATTCATCATCAAGGAGTACATACTTGGTAGCCTGAAACCTTAGACGCCTTTTGTTGGCACAAGTTATGATTAACTTTTCTATACTTAAAATTGTGCCACCAACCTCTGGATCAGGGACAAAACAAACACATCATGAACATAGTTTATCAAATAACTAGTTCCACATGTACATGAGTGTTTGAGTGCAGGGATGAAGAAATGAAGCAAGTGAGAGCCAGTGGGACCCACATAGGGGGTCGGTCGACCACCCTATGGGCCCACCTGGCTCTCCCCCTCGGTCATGATCCAAGAGAGGCACTCTAGAGTGCAATCCATCCATTGGATCACTCTGTGCTTTCTCTCAACGGCTCATAAGCAAAGCACAAGGATTCATGGGCCCACACAAAGGAGATTAACGTGACAACCACCACAAAACCAACATTCAACATCCATGACAAGTGGGACCAGCACCTAGGAGACCGAGGTGGGCCAGACACCCCAAGGGGGGGTCGGCCGAACCACCTTTGGGCCCACCAGGCCCCCACTTGGTCCCTGATCAGTGGGGCCACCTTCAGGAGGAAAGAGGAGGGCCCACTGGCCATAGTGGGGTTCGGCCGAACCACCCCTAGGTCGGTTGGCCTCCCTCCAACCGCCATATGCAAGGACACATGGTGGAAATCCACACCACACACCCAAGGACGGTTCCAAGGTCGGTTAATCCAAGGGTGGAGGATTGAAGCCCCCTGGATCGATGACGTGGCGATGGAGTAGCCCCTACTCCACCTCCGACTATAAATAGAGGGTCACTCCCCCCTCTCTAGACATGGTGAAGAAGCCTACAAGCTCCATTCCTTAGAATTGTTCTAGTAGTTAGTCTAGAGTGGGAGTTAGAGTTGAGTCGAGCTTGCTCGGGATTTCCAGAGTTGTCTTCTGGGAAGTCTGGTATAGCTCTTGTATCTTTTCTTCCTTGTAAGACTTTATCTTTATCAATATATTATCCTTTCCCTTTACTTTACTTAGTATTTACTTTAAGCATTACTATACTAGATATAGTATTGTTATATGCTTTTGCTCTTTAATAGCCTTTACATTTATAGTCTGTGATCCTTGTGACCTTTCCTGTATGCGATCATTGTCTGTCATAGGGTGCTTTGATTATTGATCGTAGTCAAAGTAATAAGTTGTGTGTAAGCATGGTGCTTATATATTAGCTTATCCTTGATTACCGCTTATTGCATGGATTGTTCGTGGATGCTAGTAGAAGGTGACAACTCTATCTAGCCTTAGTATTCCACCACGCGTGTCAGATAAGTTATTAAAAGGTAGGGCTTCAAGACAATAGGAGGGCGCGGTCCGATAGGAGTTTTGTCCTCCTACTGATCTATCCCCTCGCCTAGCATACTTGTATTGAGGAGGCAAACTATAGTGTTTAGTCTAGTTAATTAGCTAAGTATATTAAAGTAGAGTGAATTCCTTAGGAGTCCCTTGTACTCTCTCGTTGTCCTCCCACCTAGCTAATCTATCTAGTCCGTTCTAAGTATCATTTACCTAGGCTCTTTCATTCATCAATCCCCTTCCTATCACATTTATCATTTACCCCCCTATACTAGTCGATACTAGTTGAGGTACTCTCTAGGACCCCTCTCTAATTATCATTTCTAGCTCAGCTTTCCCTTGGGATAAAATAAATTACGATACCTTGGAATACTCCTAGGTGAAGTGCTACAGCGGTATAATCTGTGCGCTTGTGGATTTATCCAATAGTCATAAGAAATACCCATAAGCATTTCTGGCGCCGTACCGGGGATAGGGATTTATCTCTATTTGTGGTGCAACGCTAAGAAGTGTCAACACCTTTCAACCTTTCTAGATGGATCCCTTAAGTAATCGGCAATCTCATTCCTCCAATCATCGGCAATCAGTACCGATGTCATCATTTCTTGAATCGGCTGATACCCTAAAGCGTACTGTGCCAACCGATTAGCCTCTTCATTATGCAATCTGGGAACATGCTCAAGGCGGTATTCTTTAAATTCTTTTAATAACTGCAAACACTTTTCATGGTGTGCAATTAAAATTTCATTTCGGCATTCATATGTCCCAATCAATTGATTGATTACTAACATAGAGTCGCCAAAGATTTCAACGGCATCGGCACACACCTCCCTGAGTAATTCCAATCCTTTTAGCAAAGCCTGGTATTCGGCCTGATTGTTTGTTGAAGTAGTAACAATCGGCAATGAGACTTCATACTTATGTCCTCGGGGTGAAATTAAGACAATACCAATACCTGCTCCTTCCTTACACGTGGATCCATCAAAGAACAGAGTCCAAGGAGAAATCTCTATGGAACTCACGGTACACAATGCTGAGTAACAAAGTCAGCCATCACTTGGCCCTTAACCGCCTTAGCCGATTCATACCTCAAATCAAACTCTGACAACACTAAAATCCATTTGCCGATCCTTCCACTCAATATTGGCATCGATAGCATGTACTTAACTACATCATCTTTGCATATGACAATACACTCGGCCGATAACAAATAATGCCTCAATTTACTGCAAGAGAAGTACAGACATAAACATAATTTCTCGACGGCCGAATATCTGGTTTCAGCATTCACCAACCTTCTACTCAAATAATAAATTATGTGTTCCTTCCCTTCAAATTCTTGGATTAAGGTTGACCCGATAACGCTGTCATCGGCAGACAAATACAACCTGAAAGGCTTCCCGTGTTGAGGCGGAACCAAGACTGGAGGATTTACCAAATATTTTTTAATTTCTTCTAAGGCTGATTGCTGTTCTTCCTTCCATGCAAATTCTTGACCGGCCTTCAGCTTTAACAACGGGCTAAAAGGCTTAATCTTCCCACACAAATTAGATATAAATCTTCTAATAAAATTAATCTTGCCGATCAAAGACTGCAACTCAATCTTGTTTGTGGGAGCAACCACCTTATTAATTGCATCAATAGATTTTCTGTCGATCTCGATACCTCTTTGATGCACCATAAAACCTAGGAACTGACCTGTCGATACACCAAACGCACACTTATTAGGATTCATCTTCAATCTATGTTCCCTTGTGCACTCTAGAATTTTTCGTAAATCGGCAAGATGTTTCTCAAAATTTCTGGATTTGACCACCACATCATCAATATAGATTTCAACTATCGCACCGATGTACTTATGAAAAATGAAATTCATCGCTCTCTGATAAGTAGCACCGGCGTTCTTTAAACCAAAAGTCATCACGACCCACTCAAATAAATCGACATGACCTGGACATCTAAAAGCAGTCTTGGATATGTCTTGTTCAGCCATGAATATTTGATTATATCCAGCATTACCATCCATAAAACTAATGATTTGATGCGCAGCAACAGCAGCATCAATCAGTAGATCAGTAACGGGCATCGGGTAACCATCCATCGATGTAGCCTTATTGAGATTCCTAAAATCAATACAAACATGAGGTTTTTTATTTTTCTTATACACAGGAACCACATTAGAAATCCATTCGGCATACCGACATTGCCGAACAAATCCAGCTTCAATTAATTTTGTAATTTCATCTTTAATGTCAGGCAATACAAGAGGATTGCATCGGCGCGCTGGCTGCCGATGTGGCTGGAAACCAGATTTAATAGGTAACCGATGTTCAACTATTGATCGGTCTAAACCAGACATCTCTGTATAATCCCAATCAAAACAATCTTTATATTCCCTCAATAAATCATTCATCTGTTGTTTACATTGGTAATCTAACTTAGCACTAATAAAGGTTGGCCTATGCCTACTACCATCGCCGATATCTATCTCTAGTAAATCATCTGCCGACGTGAACCCCTGCCCAAGTTTTCCTTCATCGGCAAACTGATCCATTAAAATTCTTCTTTAGAACCGACTGCTTGGATTGGTATAATTCGTAATCGGCAACCTTGAGGTGTTGGGAATATGCCCTAGAGCTAATCATGTAGATGATTATATTCCGATTGTATCCATGATTAATAAAGTGTTCTTTGAATATCCATTATAGACAACTGGTATTGATTGACGATTATGTGAATTGTTTGTGGAACTCAATTACCTGAATGGTTATTCTTAAAAGTTGTCCCTGGTCGGCATTCTTGTAAGAGCACACTTGAATATTAGACCAGCACATATATTAGTTGATGGCTATGTTTCACAAGTCATAGACATGGAGATGTCAAACTAATAATGTGGGCACATGTGAGACATGTAGGCTGGACTGACCCAACAAGAGAAAGTCTATATTCATGTCATGTACGTTATGTCCTTAGACCTGAGATTGTGGTATGTACTCAAGATATGAAACGATCCACTTAGAGACTATCAAACGCTACTCCGTTATTGGGTAGTTATAAAGGTGGTCCTTGGGTGGTCGGGAAACATGCTATGAGACATAGACAATCAAGATGGAATTTGCCCCTCTCTTCGTGAGAGAGATATCACTGGATCACTCATGTGATTGGATCAACAAATGCATGGCCATGCTTGGGTTAAGTGTTAACCCACGAGTTGAACCATATATCGAGTGGCAAAGGGAATAACTTGTACATGGTCATAGTGGTTCGTCTAATATGATCATAGCGCATGCATAGGAGTTGACACACCTTGCTAGAGGCCGCTATCAACTATTGGTCGAGTAAGAGTACTTGGGTCATGTCTATGTATGCGTGAGCCCATAGGGTCGCACGCTTAAGGAGTTGGAAGCCTAATTCGGGTTGGACCCGAATTAGACTAGGTTTAGGGTTACTAATGGGCCTCCATCGTGGGAGCTCGTCAGGACGCCTATATAAGCAAGGGGTGGGCGCGGGGCGAATTGATCCACGCCTTTTGGCAGCCGCCGTCGCCTCCCCACGCTCGCGCCTTTTGCTCCTCGCGGACCTAGCAGTCCGGAGGCGCAACGCTTCCTCCCTGCACGTGTCGGATTCCTCGGAGGTGCTGCATCTGGAGCACAAGGACGAACCGCGCGAAGGGGATGTTGAGACGGACGACCACGCAACTGCACTGCCTGCTGCGACGCGCACGACTACATCAAGTCGTCTTCCGCTGCACCTACGCGTCTAGTGGTAATCCCGTAACCTGTAACTAGCAGTAGATCTGGGTTTATGAGGTCGAAAAGTTTTGTTTTCCGGCTAGCGTAGCAACCTCGTATTCCTTCATGAGGAACTCTATATCCCAAGCTTCGCCTGATATGCACTTAGTCTGCTCATAAGTTTCTGACTCTGCCGATGCAACAATTGACGAGGCTTCACTCTGGACGACTTCAATTTTGTCCACAACCCATTGCACGAGGCTTTGGTGCATTGTGGAAGGGATACAACAATTATCATGGATCCAATCCCTTCCCAGAAGCAAGTTGTAGGCACCTTTGCCATTGATTACAAAAAACGTCATTGGTAAAGTCTTACTACCGATGGTCAACTCAATGCATACTGCTCCCTTAGCTGGTGACACATTGCCTTCAAAATCTTTAAGCATCATGTCTGTCTTGGCTAAGTCCTGGTCACCTTTCCCAAGCTTCCTGAACATGACGTATGGCATTATATTGACTGCCGCTCCACCATCTACCAGCATCTTTGATATTGGCTGCCCATCAACTTTGCCTTTGACAAACAAGACCCTTAAATGCTGCCTCTCATCATCGGTAGGCTTTTCAAAGACAGCTACCATCGGGTCCAGCATTAACTGCGCCATCTCAGCAGCTTCTTCCTCAGCATCGACAGACGCCATGAATTCCATCGGCAATGTGACAACCATATTGACCTCTGCTGATGGACTCTCATCCTTGCGTTTCAGCCTCCACTGCCTAACTGGAGATTTTTCCCTTGAAGGATTTTCACTGTGATACATATCTCCTTGACGTTCACGTTGAATCCTCCTTTTCTGAGTCTTTGTCAGACCCTTGGGGCACCATTGAGGAAGCTTAGTTTTCCAAATAGGCTGGTACTGTTTTTCACCGCTTGTGTCTGCACCACTCCTTACGTTCGGATCCCTAGAGAATATCTCTTCATCGGACACCCTTGCATTAGCCATTTCTTCAAGCTCTTCTTGACGACCATGCTTACCAAGCCTGTCACATATGCTGAGCTTGCCCCCCAGCCGATCATGTACTGATCCTTTTTCTCTGATCGGCCTATCGTAGCTTGATGCCCGATCGTCAAAACAGGGCTTCTTTTCTGACCGATCGGCAGGATAGTACCCATTGCATTCGGGGCAATTATCGGCAGTGGGTAATTTGATGCCTTCTTCCTAGGAATGAACAAATAAAGGGCACCTCCAATGATCTTTGTGCCGATACCACTCTTGGTGCCTTTCCTCCTCCTGCTGCTGATATTGCTCCTCTTACAATCGTCGATATTCTTGTCGTGGCCGCCTGTGCGTGATTACGACGCCATACGGTGCATGCTTATAAGGCCTCCTGGCGCTACTGCTCCCATCGGTAATTCCCTTGCCCTTTCTATCATTGGCAAACCCCTTCCTTTTCACATCATGCGCAACTATCTGATGTTCAGGATCCACCGATACACTTTTCTTGGCAGCTTCTGAGGTTAGTACTTTAATCTTTCCACTAGTTTCCACCATGTTATTTGGAAACGGGTGTTGGTCGATCTTCATCGGCTTCTGGGCTTTAGAATTTTCAAACTTAATTCGCCCAGACTCAATCTCTGACTGCAGATGCTGCCTAAAGACTCTGCAATCATTGGTATTGTGCGAAGTTGCATCATGCCATTTGAAATATTTGATCCTTTTAAGTTCTCCGGCCGATGGAATCACTTGATTAGACGACAGCTTAATTTGCCCTTCTTGAAGCAACAGATCAAATATCCTATCGGCCTTGGTAACATCAAAGGTGAACTTTTCAGCTTCTTTCTGGCCAAACAAACAAGACACCGGTTTCTTGTTCTTTATCCATTCAGTAGCACCGATACTTGGCTCCTCATCTGATTTGGCATCTTCTTCTTGCCCAATGAAGGATACCTTTTTATTCCAAGTTTTTCTAGGTTCGAAAGCTTTAATGTCTTGATCGGCAATTCTCTGCACGAGATGGCTCAGACTTTCAAACTCTTGAGATGCATATTTGTCCTTGATGTGTGACAGCAATCCCTGGAAGGCCAAATCTGCCAATTGTCGATCATCAAGCACCAAGCTGTAGCACTTGTTCTTTACGTCTCGTAGCCTCTGGACGAAGCTTTCTACCGATTCATCATTACGCTGCCTCAATTTGACCAAATCGGTAATCTTTTTCTTATGTACGCCAGTGAAGAAGTACTTGTGAAACTGCTTCTCTAGATCGGTCCAAGTAATCACATAATTTGGAGGCAGTGAAATGAACCATGTAAATGCCGATCCAGATAATGATGACGAGAACAATCTTACCCTCAGTTCATCTCTATCGGCTGCTTCTCCACATTGGATAATGAAGCGGTTAATGTGCTCCATTGTTGACGTGTCATCTTGACCAGAAAACTTTGTGAAATCCGGCACCTTGTACCGATTTGGGAGAGGAATCAAATCATATGCCGGTGGGTACGGTGTCCGATAAGAATATGTATTAACCTTAGGCTTGATGCCAAATTGTTCTTTCATCACTTCGGTGATTTTATCGGTCCAGTATGCATCTTGATCTTGCCGATGCATTGGCTAGATGTTGATCGGCTGAGTTGGTTGATACGCCTCCTCATATCTTTGTGGCAAATAAACCGGAACGTTTGGCGCAGGCGTAGTACCAGCTCGCTGAATATTAAACATCGGCTGATTTGCCGATGGATGACCCTAAACGCCCATTGGGATGTACTGTGGCATTATATTCATCGGTCGATGCGCCGATGCCCCATTCTGAACATTCTCCAAGTACTGACACCCAGGTTGTACCATCTGTTGTTGAATCGGTGTTTGACCAGTCCATCTAGGATTACAATTCATCGGCATGTAATTTGCCGATAGCTGATAGCTAACAGGCGCCTGTCGCTCCTGTACTTTGGAGTAGTCAACAAATTGGCCACCTTGGTGTGCTGGTACTCCAGTTTGAGGATTCGTCACCGCCATAGGCTGACTTGCAATTGTCGTGTCTTGTTGCATCGGCAAAGAACTTGCCGATGGTTGCGCATAAGGCACTTTGGGTATCGCCATCTGAAGATCTCCTGACGGCAACTGCACAGTTGGAGAGGTTGTAGCATAATGCATCATCGGGATCATCGGCTATGCAGGCATTGTCGATGCCATGGGGCCCTTCCATACTGCATTGTTATCCTGGACCAGTCTAGAGTCAGCAGATGGACTTGGAGGCATACCGTATCCCCACCAGTTGGCGAGAGCTGGCTGACTCTTTATTGCAGGTCCTGACATTGCCGATGTCACCGGATCTGTGTTCAATCAAGTGACGCTTACAGGGCTCGATCTTGGTGGCGTAACCTCATCGGCAGTGGGATCCACAGGTTGGGAAGCTGCCATTGGAGCCGCCGATGGATTTGTAGCAGATGCCGATCCAGGTTGATGATACGCTGGACCAATATACCGGGGTGCTTGTCCTTCTTTGAAAGATTGCATAACATCATTGTATACAGTGTTGGACAGCACATTGGAGTGGCTAATTAACACATGATTCAATGTAGAATTAACCATCTCTTGTAATTTACCAGGATTGGTGTCGAAAGTAACTTGTCATGGCAATGGTGGATCTTGCTTCTGGATAGCTTCGCCGCTCCTGTTTAGGCTGAAGGACTTCAGATACAACTGCTTGTACTCCTCCATAGACTGCTTTTGATCATCTTTCAGATCTGCTTCGGAGACTTCAATGACGTTGCTCGGATTTACCTCAAAATTGTCCACAAGCTTGTACTGAGTTAAACCGTGGCCAAAAGATGTATTATTTGTCCCACTGGGTGTGCCAAAAGACGTGTTGACACAAAAACCGTCAAGGCTGCGAACACGTCGGTCTTATACCCAAATTCGATATCCGAGGTGTGCCAGTCAATTTGACCTGTTAATCGACAAGGACGATAACTAGAACAAAGTTGAACGAGACGACAGCGATGCGCCCGGCGTCAAGGCTCTGATTTGCTCAAAACGCGGAACTTGCGAAGCTGACGGAGATCTTGTAGATGCAGCCCATCGAAATTTTGCAAGAACTCGTGGACAAACTAGAACTAATGCAATAAAAGTAGGTTTGCTTGAAAAGTAGATAAAAACAATAGACTTGTTTGATTGATTGTGTATCCTTTTTACACCACCCCTCGGTACATATTTATACCCCAGTAAGAGGAGTTGTAAACAAACACAACTCATATATTTCCTAAACAAAACTCCTATTTTAAGGAAATAAACAACTCATGCAAGAGTCAGACTCAAACTATAATAATAATACTGGCATAAAATCACCAGTTTCCATATTCGTCTCCTTTACGATGAAACCTTCCATCGGCAAACTTCTAATCTGCAACCTTCCTCCATCGCCATCGGCAGCTTTTTGCTGACATCAGCTAGGTCATCCCGCTCCCATCGGCGGCACCTTACCGCTCATTGGCAACTCCCCATTTCCATCGGCAATGTCACCCTTCTTCTATCGGCAATACTTTTTATCGGCAACACTGCTCTGCCTTCATCGGCAACTCCTTCCTACTGGCAAGTAGCCTTCTTCCTTCCTTGATGTCTCAATCAAATTCACCATTGACAACCTCCTTTACTTCCATTGGTAACCTAACTGGTAGTATCTTGATGCCGATAGGGAACAATGACCATCTTTTTGCCGATCAGTGTACTTGGTTTATATTGACACATACCAAAAAACGGTGTCAACAGTAGCTTGTCTAGTTACCTTCTAGCTTGTGTAGCATAGAAGTAGCTCTTAAGTGGCTAATTGGCTTGTGTAGCCTTGTTAGTCACATTGCTTAGTTTGTGTAGCTAAGTAAGTTGAGCTTTCTAGTTGACTTGTGTAGTCTTGCTAGAGAGCATTGCTAGTGAGCTTAGGTGCTTTGTGCTTTGCTTACTAGTATGTGTAGGAGCTCCCGGTTTGCTTAGAGTTCTAGTTGCTTAGGTTTGTGTGACCTTGCAACCTAGACTTATTTAGGTGAGCTTTCTAGCTTGGCACCTTAGTAAGCCCAATTAGTATTCTTTGCTAGGTGCTAAAGTTATAGATAGATGGGTGTAGTCTTGGCTAGACCGATAGTTTTAATTCCGCATTTGTTTTGGTTTGCCGCTGCACGTAAGTTTTTAGAAAAGACTATTCACCCCCCCTCTAGTCCGCCATCTCGACCCTACACGTGGTATCAGAGCTTGGTCTCTCATTTGTGGTCTTTACCGACCCGAGAGGATGGCGACTTATGGGCTAGATGTTGAGTGTCCACACATTTTTGATGGCACACACTTTGCACGGTGGAGAAATTGGTTGACATGCAATTTTAAGTTTATTTCTCTCCAAATGTGGTGGATCGTAGATGTGGGACTCTCTTGTGCAATTGAGAGAAAGGATGCAACTCAAGCACAAAAGAAGTGCCTACATCTCGATTGCCAAGCTACTAACATTCTCTACCATTCTATGAAAGATAATATCTTTGGTGAGATCATGGACATGAAGAGCGCTCATGAGATTTGGACCTACCTCATTGAAAAAATATGAGAAGTCTCCAAACAATGATGATGATGTGTCCAAGTTGGTGGCACATGAGGATGTTGAGCATGACTATGACTTAGTGGTTGTGGAAGATTGCTCCACCTCATGGTCAAGTGATGATGAAGATGATCCACCTACCCCAAGATCACTTGACAAGAATAATGAAGGCCCAACCTCAAGTGTTGAAATTGATGATGCTATTCCATGCACACTTGATGATGATGATGATGCATGCTCGGGCTATGAGAGTGATGCCTCCACAAGCTCTTCTACCTCATCACATTGCTTCATGTCACACGGTGACACTAAGGTATCAATTGGCAATGTGATTGTAGATTGTGATGATCCTAACTTTGAGCTTGTGTGAAACTCTCAAAGGCTTTAGAAAATGAGTTAAACAAAACAAGGAAACTAAAAGATGAAAACTCTTTTCTAAAGACCTCATGTGAAGAACATAAGCACTTACTTGATGTTCTTAAATCTTCACATGATGAACTAAAATTGGATCATGAGCAACTTTGTGTGTCTCATGAAGATTTGGTTCACAAACATGGCTCTCTAATTATTGAATTGATAAATATTAAAAATGAAGATAGCTCATCACTTGGGTCAAATGATCAATCACATGTTGTTGCTAACCCTTGTGATGTAGGGAAGAAGCATGTATCCACCTCTAGTGATGATTTACTTGATATGCCATGTTCTTCAAATATAGATGCTTGTTCTACTTCTATGTCTTGTGAGACTAACCTTTTGAAGGAGAACAATGAGCTCAAAAGTGAATTGAAGAACATGAGCAATAAGATAGAGAGGTGCTACAATGCCAAAGTCACCTTTGATCACATGTTGACAAACAAGAGAAGCTATGGTGATAAGAGTGAAATCAGTTTCCACAAGAGCAAGGGCAAGGAAGTGAAGAAGCAAGACCAAAAGAAGCTATCTCATTTCATGTGCTTCAAGTGCCATGGGATGGGACATCTTGCAAGTGTTTGCCCAACCAAGATTGCTCAAGCTAAGCCACAAGTCAAGCCCCAAGTGCAATACAAGATCAACCATGAAGATGGTGGTTCGGGGATGACAAAGAAGAAGAAGACAAGTAGAGGTGGCAAAGCTAGAGCAAGGCATCCAACTCCTATCCATGATGCCAACAAGATGATGATGAGCAAAGATCAAGAGAAGAATCATTTGGCTCACATCAAGTGCTTCAAATGTGAAGATATGGGACACTTTGCCTCGAAGTGTCCTACCAAGCTTGAGATGAAGATTCAAGCAAAAGAGAAGAGGCAAGACAATGTGAAGCACAACATGAGCAAGCAAGAAAAGGCTCAAGCAAAGAGAGTGTGCTACTCATGTCGGGAAAGGGGACACATGGCTCATTCATGTCCCCTAGGTATGACTTCTAAGCTGATTTCAATTGTTGATGATCATATGCTTAGAAAGGATGGTAATGGTACCTCTATGGTTGCTATTGCAAAACATCCCGCTATTCATACTAAGGCATTGCCTAAGTATGTTGCTCCTAACTTGGGAGGACCCAAACTAGTTTGGGTACCATCAACAAGTGGATGAATGTGTGTAGGTACCATTGGCATTTGAGACTTGATTCAATTGATTGCATATTGTTCATCATATGATTGAGTCAAGAAATGAAGCTTAGTGCTATTCTTATCCCAATGCCAAGCCAAAAGAATGAAGTCCAAGTGCTACAACATACAAGTGCATGATCAAGTTGTGGTGGTTGATTGAATTATTTGATGGCTTGCCAATATTCAAGTTGAAGCTTGCTAATGGATTGATCATGATCTACCAAGGTATATCTCTTGTTGATCAAGTCCATTTGGGTGTGTATAAGTTATTTGAATTGGATATACACATAGTGCATATGAGTTGATTGAATTGAATATATATGTGCACTAGTTGCTTGCTATTTGGATGGTTTAATGCTTAGTGATCAAGTTTGTGTTGATTTGAATGGATATGATCATGAGACTACTTTTAGTAAGTGGATTGAATGGATGTATGTCTTATGAGAGTGTTCAAACAAGTTAGTATCAAATTTGGTTCAATTTGATTTCAAGTGACAAACATTGGATTGATCTAGAGTCACTAAGATTGAAAGGTCCTCAAGTTGGAATCATACTTATAAGTGATTGAGGCACCTATGTTTGATTTTTGTTTGAGCTAGAAGCATGACAAGAAATGAGTACAAGGACATTTGATTGTGAAGTGTATTTGTCACATGTTTGGTACTCAAGTTGAAGATCAAGATCAAACTCAAGATGAAGATGAAGTTTAAGTTCTAGTGATAATTGGAGATCAATGGATAGAAAGAAAAGGACTTAAATAAGATAAGGTTGAGCTCATAGTGGATTCATAATCATTCATCCAAAGGAGTTCAACAATTGAGTCAATCAAACAAAGCTAATTCAAGTGAGTATCAAGAATGGTTCTTGGAGAAAGGTCACTTCTCCCTTTTGTAGAGGCTTGCCGCCTTGTGTAGGTAAACCAAGAACGTTACTTGGAAGGCTAACATGGAACTGGTGATCTAGGGATCATTTGGAATTGCTTAGTTGAAGCTATCAATAGGATTGATCAAGAAGAAAGCAAGCAACACCCAAAATAAAGATGCATGAGCTTACATTCAAGTGGTATCATGATTACAAGTGGTACATCATTTGGTATTCTCTCATGCAAGCATTGATCAAGAAAAGAAGCAAGTCAACCACAACAAGAAAGTGCACTTGATCATTAGTGGGACTCAAATTATATGGGTGAAGATTGGTATTCAATTGGCTTTCATTGGTCTTCACCATGCTCTTAATTGGACTTCACATTGCTAATTGGAGATGAACCTATTTGACTATCCTCTACTCCAACATAGCAAAGGTGAAATTGTTTGCCATATGCATACATAACTATTTAGGACATGTTTAGTGCATATAGTCATACATAGTGATCATTCATAAAAAATCAAATGAATTTTATGCTTATAGCCTACCTGTAACAACCCGAGTTTTTAAACCACACAAAAATCCGAACTTTTAAAAATTTTCCTTGCATAGCCTTTGTTTGGTGTTGGCATAATAAGAAACCCTATGTAGTTGCACAAGTAGATCCCATTAGGCTAACCTTAGTTTGCATAGCATGTTAATTAACTTAACCCTGTTTTGCTTCTTGTGGATCTCCTTTTGGGTGCTTAATTAAAACCTAAGAAAACCCTGATAAGTTTTGGAAATAAAAGAGGAAAAAGGGAAAGGAGAGGGATAGTCCTAGAGCCAACCGGCGCAGCCGCAGACAGCCAGCCAGCCGGCGCAGCCTAGCTGCAGCCCAGTCCGCAAGCCAGCCAGCCTACCAGGCCTCCCACCCAGCAGACCAGCGTGGCCCAGCAGCTGAGCGCCAAGCTGCGCAGCGCACAGGCCCAGCGCCCACCGGCGCCCTTTTCCCCCTCTCCACCTCGCGGACAAGTGGGCCATGGGGACCCAGGTGTCATCCCCTTCCCTCCCCACCTTTCCTTCCCCGCTCTCTGCTTTTCCCCGGCCGAAGCAGAGCAGGGCAGAGCCCCGCGCCGGAGCCGCTCCTGCCCGCGCCTCCGCACCAGCACGACCCCACTTGGAAGCCACCGAAGCACCGCACACCGCGCCTCCCCTTGCAGCCACCCCCGCTCGACGCCAAACGTGACGCAGCACGGTGACGCCGGCCGCCAGACCTGCGATAACGCTGCCGCCACGCTTTTGACCGGCGCCGTTCGAATTGGAGCACGCCGCGGCAGCCGGAACTGCCCCTCTTCCCCAAAACCCTAGCCGAGACCCCCTATCCACCCTCCACGTACCCCCGCGTAGCATCTCTCGCCATCCACCTCCGCCATGGCCGATGCCGGCTCTATAAAAGGGCAGAGCTCCCTCGCGCCGCGCCTTCCCCAACCCCAGCCACCACTGGTGGCCACACCCTCACCAAACCACATCAAGAAGAGAGGAGGAGGGAAGGAAGGAAGGAGGAGGAAGCCAGCCACACGGTGTCGTCCGAGCTCGCCGGAGGGAGAACCGCGACGTCGACTACGTCAGCGTAGCGGCTCGGCACGGCACGACATAGCGTCGCCTCGCCACTGCATTGCCTCGCCCTGCACCACTAGCCTATCTACGTCGCCACCCACGGTGAGTCGCCGCGTCCACCTCGCTCTGCTGCCCGCACTCGCCATGGCCAGACCCCGCCGTGGCGAGGTCACGATCCCGCCCCTTCGAGCCTCCTAAGCTTTTATCGTTTGCGCGTACACCCTCGCCAGCACTCGAGCACTTCCCAATGCCTGCGAACACCTAACCACCGCCACCGGCGCGCTGCGTTCGCCCACGCGACGCGACCACACGCCGTGAACCCGTCGCCATTGCCTTGTCACCGCTGCTCCAGCGACGTCCCAACCCCGCGCTTGCCGCGGTGCGGCCATTAAACCCCACCACCACCGCGCACTCGCAGCCACGTAGTCATAGGAGCTCATAGGAACCCCACCGCCTTGACCGCCGGAAGCCGCCTTCCGCGCCGCACGAAAGCGGCGGACCTTGGCGCACACCGCCGCGCCGCGCCGCGCGCGTTCTGCTGCCGCAGCTACGCCTAGCTGTCCGCAGCCCACGGTCATCGCCGCGACGCCGTCGTATTGCCGCGTGCGCGCTACTGCCACACCACGGCACACCGCCGCTGCCATGCGAGCCCAGCCACGTGAGCCTACCGGGCCAGAAGAGGAGGAGAGCAGAGCGGAACGTTCCGTCGTCCGCGGCGGCGTGATCCGTGCAGGCCAGCAAGCAGAGACATGGGGGAGTCAGGAGAGTGAGCCGGGAGCACCTGCTAGTGCACGTGCACGAAGCGACCGCACTGGAGTAGGAGCAGAGGAGGGCACGCGCTCCAGCGCGTGCGCGCGGTCCGCAACGAGCAGAGGCAGGCGAGATGGGGAGAAGTCCACCGTGGACCAAGGAAGCGAGAGGGAGAGGAGGAGGCGGACCGGTGGACTCAATCCGCCGTGAGCCGACCCCCCGCCCCCAGCGCCGCGGGCCAGCAGAAGGAGAAGCAGTGGGCTTCGGGCGCCAGCCGGCCCAAAGGGAGAGAAAGGGGAGGAAGAGGAAGGAGTGGATCTGCACCCCACGGGCCTCTCGACGCCAGCTTGACCCAGCCAAAGCAGGCCGAAACCACCAGCAAGCCCACGACCATACCACCGGTCCAAGAAACCATCCAGCCGGCCCAAGTCCCTTCTCCACCCTTTTTCTTTTGTTCTAATATTGAATTTAAGACTTGGAAAATCTTAGAAAATGCATATGCTTTCAGAAAATTGCAAACTTGGTGTCCAAATTCTTCTAAAATCAAACCCTAGGTCATAGGCTTGTGGTTGAGTGTATTCGGGTCTTTTCGTTCTCTATTTGCTTCTTCGTGATTATCTGTACAATTGTTTAAGTCACGGTTTGTGTTACGATTTAGACCCGGAGGAGCCGACAGCTGAGGAGGGGGACCCAGACTACACAGAGGACGCCGACGACGACTGGACAGGTGCCACGTCCCACCCACCATCGTAGAACCTAATAGACATATCATGTTACTGAGTAGAATGCTAGCACTTTACTTTATGCAAATGCTCTGAATAGGTTGCATGGTAGTTGTTTGCAAAGCCTTTACCTTGTCGCAACCTTTCCCCTGCACACCCGCTTATAGGATAGACATCGCTTATATTTTTTCCATGTCACTTGCTCTATTCATGCTTTTACCATAATGATGATTAGAGGACTTGCTTGTGCGTGGTTTAGGCACGGTGTGCCACTAAAATGTGATAATGATAATTGGGGAGATCTTGGCGTGTGTCTTGGGTGTGTGGTGAGGGTCGAGTCGATCGGACAGGTTCTACGATGAGTCCAGGGGACGAGTCTTGTCGGGGGTGCGACCTGGGCATCCCCATGAGAGGTACCTGTGGCGGGTACATGTGTTTTGGAGGAGATCCCGGGGCGAGCCCCGGGATAGAGGTGCTGTGATGGCACGGGGGAGTACTCCGATTGTGGAGATGACCTGTCCGATCCCACCTAGGACCTAATATTCAAGTGGACCGGAATCTTGGGAACCTTCGTGCACACCACTCGTCCCTGAATGGGCGCGGTGCGGATGTTGATCGGTTTGGGCGATGCCATTACTGCCAGGTTGTTAGGTGATAAGGGTGGGTGGTGCCGTCGTGGGGACCGCACCATCCTAGATGCGCAGTACCACGTTGGCCAGGTGCTGCGTCTCCCAGTCTCAGTTTGCCGGTGTGCCGGGGAGCCCCAGGGCTGAGTGGCAGGATGGTGTCGTTCCGGATCAGGAGACAGCCCGTTATGGGCCTAGGCGTTGCGCAACGTCGATGATGGCAATCTTGTGGGTACAGGTGTACACACTCTACAGAGTTGATCGATCTATACGTATAGCCGTGTCCCGGATATGGACATTCCCTTGACATACGCTTCTCTTGAGTAGTGAGATGAGTCCTTTCTTCTCTCCCCCTGGGTTTTGTAGGTCCGGCTGTGAGTCGTTGAGGCAATGACGAGAGGGAGTCGTCTTGTTGCCTAGAGAGTGTGAGAGTGTGTGGTGAGATGTGTGTGGATGGGATGGATGTGTGAGAAATGTGTTAAAACTTGATTTACAACTCACTACTGCTTAATTACTTAATAAACCTACATAGGAAAACCTACAGCCAAATATAGGATCTTTTCTCTACCCATTGCATACCACTTTCCACAAAGCAATACGCAAAGCATAAGGTGGGAGCCAGTGGCCAGTACAAATCGTACTGAAAGATTTTGGATTCAGGTGACGAGCCGGAGAACGAGTTCGAGGACGTCAACCGGAGGGGTAGGGTTTCGTGCTGCGCTCAAGTCGGAGATGCTGAAGATCTACGCTTCCCTTCGCTGTTCTTTCTGTTGCGTGCTCATGTGATTCCGCCCAGGGGGCGATGTAATAAATAAATTAGACTTCTTAATGTACTTTTTAATTTCAGAATTCATGTATGACTATGATTATCGACTGTAATTTGATAATGCGATGGGATGATCTTCGGGACTATCGTGTTATAATTCGCGTCTGTGGGGGAAAATCGAGATCGTTACACTACCACTATTGCTTGATTGACTATTTGTATCTAGTGGTAGTATATGAGTTTGTTCATGAGCTAGTAAACCCAAGTACTTGATCTATTTTGTATTGCTATTAAGTGACAAGTACAACCTCTATGAGATAACCGCTTAATGCGTGTGAAGAAGCTTAGAGAGGGTTTAAACCGGACTTGGAAGCTTATGCTATACATCTTAGTTCAAGTCAACATAGAAGCTCATGAAGAATCTAGTTCAAGCACAAGACAACAATGCAAATGGATATCAAGATGCAACCTACAAGTGGTATCTAGACTTATGCTAATCTTTCAAATAGTATCAACTTTCATATTGGTACTTGCAAAAGATGTCTAGTTATAGCATACATGAGATGTTCCACAACTAGTTGATTCAAGCAATATACTTCACGTGGTATCTCACAAGTGATATCCTACAAGTTAAAAGTGATCCTCAACGTTAAGTGATCAAATCATAGTTCTCTTGCTTGAAAAGCTTATTTGGATGACATTTTCTTTGACCAAAGGGGAATTGCCCTACTTAATGGTATAATGGTCAATGATCTTACATGAAGAGTCATTCAATACATATGTGTTGGTGTCCATCAAAAAGTATCAACCATCTACCCTAGTGCAACCTTTGCATCAATAGAGAAGCATACCTTTTATGGAAATTGATGACAAAGGGGGAGAGATTAGTGAACAAAGATGTATTAGTGATTGGAAATGCACTAAAAGGGAAAGAGACATGGACATGGACAAGGGAACAATATTGAAAGGATCAAAGTCTTGGACTAAGAGATGACTAAGAGATGCACACAAGTAGGGGGAGCAAGCTCATGAACTTGTTTGATTGCATTTGATATGTGCATATTCATGTGCTTGCCTTGCATATTGCATAAGTATTATCTTTATATACATGCTTGTGTGGTGTATGCTAGTTATAGGATTTTAATGATGATTTGTCAACTAGCATGCATAGGTTGGTAAGCTAGATATTTTTGTTCCTACTCATGGTACCTAGAAACCTTGCTTCTAATGTTGATCTCATGGGGTTTCTAGTGTTGTTTTTGTGGTATCTAGCTAACCATGGTGCTAAGGATGAACTTCAAAAGTGCAACTACATGGGTATCTTCAAAGGTTTATCCTATATCCCTTAGCATCACTTAGTAGTGCTAGCATTCCCACAATGTCTATTCATGAATGTGTGCAAAGCTTAATTCAAACCTTTGTGAGCACACATGTAGGGGGAGCTAACACTACCAAGTCGGACTTTGTGGCATTTATCCAATCCTTGGCATATAACTTAAATGATGGATAAATGACATAATGTCCAAAAAAATATCTTAAATTCCATATCTTTATAGAGTTGTCATCAATTACCAAAAAGGGGGAGATTGAAAGGTCCTTGTGTGATTTTGGTAATTGAGTGACAACCTAGGTGGACTAATATGTGTTTAAGTGATATATACACAGGAGATTAGTTCACAGGTGATTGTGTGATGAAGGAGCTTAATGTACATGAAACATGACATGGAGTCATGTGACCAAGGTGGAGAAGATCAAGATGAGGCTTGGCTTGATGGACCGGTTGCAAGTGTGAAGGGCAAGCGGGTGATGCTTGGCGCCGATGGACCAAGGCAACTGTGAAGAGCAAGTGAGGTCAAGATCGATGAACCAATACGGTCATGTGATGATATGGAGTGGATCATATCATTTGACAAGTGTTTAGTGCATGTGTTGCATCAACATTGGAGAAGGAGATGGAATGGAATGCGCAAGGCAAAGGTATAACCATAGGGCATTTCCATTTCACCGGTCATAGGTGTGTAGAGAAGTTGATGACCGGGTTTAGGATAGATAGCCGTACTATCAAGAGGGGCAAACTTGTTTGCATATCGGTTATCTAGTGTCACTTGAGCGATCTAACTTTGCGATGCATTAGGATCGAGTGGCGCGGTGAGATCAAGTGAAAATGCTTTGAAAATGATTGTGAAAATGCTAACACACATGCACAAAGTGGAGAACACATTTGTGTTAGCACATGAGAAGCAAGGAGAAAGAGGCAGCTCGGTTTGGCAAAGAAACGAGCTCCGGACGCTAGTCCGGACGCTGGGGCAGCGCTGGTCCGGACCATCGGTGATGCGTCCGGAAGCCAACCCTAAGCGTGCCTGATCTGGAACAGGAGCACCGGGCGCTGTTGTTAGTCCGGACAGGGACTCCGGATGCAGCATCCGGAGGTTAAAGCTCTATGTTGTCGTTTGGAGGAGTGGACCGGACGCTGTTTGTCGTCCGGACGGAGGCTCCAGACTTGCGTCCGAAGGTGCTGCTCGCTCTCGGGCGCTCTAGGGTGTTCTGCAAAATATTTCTGGACGCTCGGTGCAGTGCGTCCGGACCCAAGCTACAGTTGCGTCCGGAGACGCGTGGCGCGCAGAGGCGAAGGCGCGAAACAGAGCTGTTCAAACAGAGGCTTGACCGGACGCACGCAACATGGTTCGGACGGCGCTTGGCGCGCGTCCGGAGGTCGCGTCCGGAAGCTCAAGCAGAGCCGTTGGCTCTCGGTGGTGAAGAGGTCCGGACGCTATTGATGGTCCGGACCCCCTATGAAAAGTGCATCCGGAGACTCTGCAGAGAGCGTGAGAAGAGGAGAGAAAACGGCTAGTTTCGTGGGCTAGCCTATATATAGTTGTTGGCCGGCCCTTGGGGCTGGTAGAGCACCTTTGGCATGTGTTGCCCTTAGTGTGCTTAGTTTGGGAGCCATCCAACTCACTTGTGCAAGCTATAGCGTGATTCTAATTGCGAGTGAGTGATCTCTAGTGCGTTGCTTTGAGAGACAGCTTCATGTGGCACTAGGTGATCGTGTTGCAAGCCGGTGGTGCTTGTTACTTTTGGAGATTGCCACCTCCTAGACGGCTTGGTGGCTTGAGTCTCCGTCGAAGCGTGCAAGAAGATTGTGCGGCGCTCCGGAGAAGTGCTTGTGAGGGGTGTTGTGCTCGCCCTGCGAGAGATCGCGAAGAGCAACTCTAGGTGAGCGTGTCATTGAGCTACCCTCACTTGTGGGTAGATTCTTGCGGCGCCCGAGTGAGTGGGCTAGGCTTGTGAACGCCTATTAGCCGCCGAATCACCAAGTGAGTGGTCGACACAACGGGGACTAGCTTGGTGGCAACCAAGTGAACCTCGGAAGAAAAATCGCCGTGTCAACCTTGTACATCTTCTCGGTGGTTTGCATTCTCCAAATCACTAGCTTGTATTTACTTTCTTATACTTGTGCTAGTGGCAGTTTGTTGCTCTTGTAACTAGATTTGCTTGTGTAGCTTATCTAGTTACCTTCTAGCTTGTGTAGCATAGAAGTAGCTCTTAAGTGGCTAATTGGCTTGTGTAGCCTTGTTAGTCACATTGCTTAGTTTGTGTAGCTAAGTAAGTTGAGCTCTCTAGTTGACTTGTGTAGTCTTGCTAGAGAGCATTGTAGTGAGCTTAGGTGCTTTGTGCTTTGCTTACTAGTATGTGTAGGAGCTCCCGGTTTGCTTAGAGTTCTAGTTGCTTAGGTTTGTGTGACCTTGCCACCTAGACTTGTTTAGGTGAGCTTCCTAGCTTGGAACCTTAGTAAGCCCAATTAATATTCTTTGCTTGGTGCTAAAGTTATAGATAAAGGGGTGTAGTCTTGACTAGACCGATAGTTTTAATTCTGCATTTGTTTCGGTTTGCCGCTGCACGTAAGTTTTTAGAAAAGACTATTCACCCGCTCTAGTCCGCCATCTCGACCCTACAGGTATGTTTGGAATTGAAGGTTGGAAATGGGAGAAAGGTGAGATTCTGGGAAGATAATTGGTTAGGTTCCTCTAGTCTGGCCATACAGTTTTGTCCTATTTATAGGATTAGTAATGAACATGGTAAAACAATATCTGATTTGTGGGATGGATCGAATCTGAAATGTACTTTCAGAAGAAATTTTACTGATAGCCTGTATCAAGTCTGGTTAGAGATAGTAGAGTTAGTCTCTACAGTTCATCTTTCGGAGGAGGAAGATGAAATGATCTGGTCTTTTTCTACAAATGGCATTTACTCTTCTCAGTCGTTATATAAGGTGATAAATTTTAGAGGGATCGAACAAGTTCATGTACCAGCTGTATGGAGCCTAAAGATCCCCCCTAGAGTACATATGTTCCTTTGGCTCTTAACATATAATAGGGTATTGACTAGAGATAATTTAGCTAAAAGAAGAAAAGTTGATGATGCAAGTTGTTTGTTCTGTTGTGAAAAAGAAAGTTGCCAGCACCTTTTCTTTGATTGTGCTGTTGCTAGCAGATTCTGGGTTATAGTGTCTGATATCATTGGTTCTCAGGTAGGAGGAAATATAATTAGTATTGGTAAATTTTGGTTGAGCAATAAGAAAAATAGTGTAGTTAACATGACAACTTCTGCTGTGATTTGGTCGATTTGGAAACTCAGGAATGAGTTATGTTTTCAGAATTCTGGATGGAAAAGTATGGAGACTCTTATATACAAGGTGCATGGCTTGCTCCAGAATTGGGTGGTACTATGCCCTATGGACAAAAGGAAGGTGCTCAGTGGCTTCAACGATCAACTGAAAGCGGCAGCAACAATGGTGTCATGGCTCCCAGATGCTCACCAAGCCACTGCTCAAAATCTCCCAGGAGTGAGATGATTGGAGACTACTACAACAGTGATGTCCAAGTGTTTGGTGGCCCAGAGCTGCTACCGAATCTGAACTATCTGCTGGGTTGAAGCTTAGTTGATGTTTTCAGTCATGTAATAGATATATCCTGTCTTTAGTAGTGCGGGTTGATCTGCCCCTGAGCAAACAATGTTGTTTCAGTTTCCTTTTGCTTTTCTTTAGAACTTCCTTGCTGGCTGCCGGAAGGAGTCGAGCTTCCGTTGGATGAACTATGCTGTAACAGACTTATGGTCTTTTGATTTTAATTGAAAGGCCGGGGTGTCAGGCCCTTGAACTCGAAAAAAATTTGAGCTTCTTCTAGTCTATTCAAAAAGTGTGAAATACAAGTTGTTCATCCTACCTTCGAGAATCCAGACCCAGGATCAGTTAAGTTAGATAGTTTGGTCAACAAAGAGTGCCCCTTTGGTGTCATTGGTCTTCTTGTTGTGCCTCTTGGAATCCACGGATCAGACCATATGTTTTGCTTACTGTTGTTCCCGCACCAATCCGCCAAATAATCCCCTCCCTTAGAAGTTCTAGGGCATGAAGTATGCTGCCCCATGAATAGGAAATACCATCACGGATCTTGCACTGCTGAATATTCATATTCTCATTTGGGAAGGATTTACGCCCTGTTTGTTTGGCTTATCAGCCATCAAAATAGTGTTTTTCTCTCACAAGAAAACAGTCAACTTATCGGCCATCAAAACGGCTAAACGA
This sequence comes from Microstegium vimineum, assembly GCA_022036555.1. NCBI lineage: Eukaryota > Viridiplantae > Streptophyta > Magnoliopsida > Poales > Poaceae > Microstegium > Microstegium vimineum. Next base: position 46,190,794 of record CM039136.1, on the reverse strand, counting down.
ATAGGTTAGCTTCCAATACTCTTCCACATAATTGTGTATCCGGCACTAGCAGTAACCTCCAGGTTTGCCTTGTCAACATGGCTTTGGTTGAACAAGTGCCAAGTCCCTGAATCCTTTGGTATACCCAAGGGCAGGGCACCTCCATTCCATCACAAAGCCAGCTCATCACCTCTCCTCACTCACTAGTCACCCCGTAGCGTAGCTGTAGCTGGTGGTCATCATTACGCACTGCTGGTCTGCTGGAGTGTCGGCTGCTGCCATCTGCTGCCTGCCGCGAGCTCACTCCCACGCGCCGCCATGCGCCGCTTCCCCTTCGGCGCCTTCGCCGCCACCGGCTCCGCGGCGCTAGCGCTCCTCCTCCTCCTCCCGCTGGCCTCGGCCGCCGCTGGCACCCCAGCGAAGGCGAAGGCGCCAGCAGCGGCGCCACCCAACATCACGGCGCTCATGTCCAAGGGCGGGTGCAAGGCATTCGCGTCGCTGGTGGACAAGTCCCCGGACGCGCTCTCCGCGTTCCAATCAGCGGTGAGCGGCGGCGTGACGGCGTTCTGCCCGACGGACGACGCCGTGCGCGGGTTCATGCCAAGCTACCGGAACCTGAGCGCGGACGGAAAGGCGTCGCTGCTGCTGTTCCACGGCGTGCCCGTGTACTACACGCTGCGAGGGCTCAAGTCCAGCAACGGGCCCATGAACACGCTGGCCACCGACGGCGGCGGCGCCAGCAACTACAACCTCACGGTGCAGAACGCGGGGGACCAGGTCACGCTGACGACGCCGGCCTCCGATGACCCCGTGAAGGTGCGCTCCACCGTCTACGACAGGGACCCCGTCGCCATCTACGCCGTCGACGCCGTGCTCGAGCCCGTCGAGCTGTTCGACCCCGTGCCGGACGCTCCCGCTCCCGCCCCCGCCCCCGCGCCCGCGCCCAGCGCCTCGTCTTCGTCGTCGTCCGCCAAGCGGACCCGGCACCAGCGGCGGCGTGGCGCGGACGCGCCCGGCCCGGCTGCCGATGACGCCTCGCCGGCTGACCAGAGGAAGGACTCCGGGAAGAACGCGGCGGATCCCGGCGCTCCGTGTCGCCCAATGTGGCTCGCCGCCGTCGCCGTTGCCGTGGCTGCCGCCTTGGCTGCTTAATTAGGGCGGGGTGGTCCCTTTAAAGATTGGTCTTTTTTTCCCCTCTTCTCCTCTGTCGAGATGCATCTGCACGAGCACGAGAAGTGTGTGTGTCGGTGGCTGCTGCGTATCAGCGTATGGATGGAAACTCCATGTCTTTTTCTTGTTCTTCAATTCGTCCTGCTTAATTGCTTATTACTCCATCGATTGCTGCTGTTGTTGTTGAATCAAATCTTGTTGATTAAAATCAGGGAACTGGTAAAATTACAGATCGCGGGTGAGAATTGAGATAGTAGATTATAGTAGCTCAACCTTTGTCCAGAGCTAGCAGAGGTTGAGTCAAATCAGGGACGGAAGCTGAACGACGACGACGACGACGAGCAGCAGCTATTATAGCTCGATCAGTGCAACATCAGCAGGTGGGCAACCGGGGTTGAATGAATCCTGGCGTGAAAACTGGGTGTTGCCAGTTGCGTGGGGAATTAATTTGCATAAAACATCGGCAGGACCAATTGCATGGTGTTTGAGCTCCAGCCTGCCAGCGGTCGGTGTCGGTGTCGGTGGCTTCACTGTAGTGTTGCTGGCCAACCCTACTACTGTTACATTAACGACGACGCGGATCTACGGGCGGAGAGGATTTCAACGGCCGTAGCCCGTAGTATGTGAAGTGTAAAAACAGATTCACGCATTGCATTGCACTGCACGTGAAGCCCTGAACTGACCCAGCGCTCAAACAGCCCGTGCCAAGTGAGACCGTGGGAGCACCGGTAAAAAAAAACATTTTTAGAGGCGGTGGTAGAAGTATTTATACAGGCGGCTAAGTCCACCATCTGTACTGGGGGTCAGTACTAATCGGCCCACAGTATAGGCGGCGGGCTGTGAGCTGTCTGTGAAAACAAGGTTTTCACAGGCGGCTCCCGCATGTATTAATCCGCAGAATAAAATCACGTCTTTAAAATCAAAAAAAAAGAATTAAATCTTGGGACAAGCGCAGTATTAAGTCGTGCATTTTTTCGCGTAAAATTCGTGAACGCGCTCCGTCGGGGATTTGAACCTGAGACCCCACCCTCGCGCGATACCTCCTCTACCACTCCACCCATGACTCACTTATGTCTTGATTCGTTAGTACTCCTTGTCGATTAACCGGTCAAATCGACTGGCACACCTTTGGACATCAAATTCGAGTATAAGCCCGAGGTGTTCGCAGATCCTGACGTTTTTTGTGTCAACACCTCTTTTGGCACACCCGGTGGGACTAATTATACATCTGCAATGGGTGATAATACCGACGTCAATCCAAGCAACGTCATAGAAGTCTCTGAAGCAAATCTGAGAGATGATCAGAGGCAGGCTATGGAGGATTATAAGCAGTTATATCTGAAGTCCTTCAGCCTAAGAAGGAGTGACGAAGCTATCCAGAAGCAAAATCCGCCGTTGCCGCGGCAGGTCATGTTCGACACCAATCCTGGTAAATTACAAGAGATGGTTAATTCTGCATTAAATCATGCATTAGTTAGTCACTCCAATGTGCTGTCCAATACTGTATACAATGCTGTCAAGCAAACTTTTAAGGAAAGACAAGCACAACATTATATTGGTCTGGCGTATCATCAACTCGGATCGGCATCTGTTACAATCCCATCGGCGGTTCCAAGGGTGTCTTCACCGCTTATGAACCGATCTGTCGGTGAGATCACGTCGCCAAGATTGAGCCCAGCAAACATTACTCAATTGAATACAAATCTGGTGGCGTCAACAATGTCTGGACCTGTGACCCAGAGTCAGCCAACTTCCGCCAGCTGGTGGGGATACGGTATGCCTCCAAGTCCATCTGCTGACTCCAAATTGGTCCAAGATAACAATGCAGGGTGGAAGGCTCCCGTGGCATCGGCAACACCTGCACAGCCAATGATTCTAGTGATGCATTATACTACATCCTCTCCAACGGTGCAGTTGCTGACAGAGAATCTTCAGAGGGCGATACCCAGAGCGCCTTATGCACAGCCATCGGCAGGTTATTTGCCGATGCAACAAGACATGACAACTGTTAGTCAACCCGTATTGGCAATGGCTCCTCAAGCTGTGGTACCCGCAAATCAAGGCGATCATCCAAGGGTACAAAAGCAGCAAGCGCCAGCTGGTTATCAGCCATCGGCAAGTCATATGCCGATGACATCTAATGTAAGTTGGATCGGTCAATTGCTGATTCAGCAACAAGTAATGCAACCCGGATACCAAGTGGCAAGAGCTCCGCAGTATCATCCGCCAGCGAGTCTGCAAAGTGAGATATCGGCACCCCAGTCGATAAGTGGTGTTTCGCCGCAATACCCTCAAGTGAACGCTCAAAATGAGACATCGGCATATCAGCCGATGAATATAATGTCACAGTACATCCCAGTTAGCGTTCAAAGTTGTCCATCGGCAAATCAGCCAATGCATAATATTCAACAGACTGGTTCCACGAATGTGCCGATTGCTCCGGCCTATTTATCACAAAGACATGAAAAAGTATGTCAACCGACTCAGCCAGTTAACAACTGTCACACCCGTTTTTAAGAACAAAAACAAGTGCATAAAAGGCTCATGTGCACCCCAGGAATAGTCGCACACACGAGTCGACAAATGATAAAAGTACCATCACAGTGTTTATTACATATCGACTAAATATCCATTACATAATCTGAAACAAATAAACTTTAACTAAACGAAGATAACTGCGGAAGCTCCAAAGGGACTGGTTGACTGGTTGACTCCAAGACTAGTACTCATTGCGGTAATCATCAACCCAATCTTCATCTGTGTTGTTTGAATGCAAGGGTGAGCACATACGTACTCAACAAATATAACACGGGGTTTATGAAGCTCAAAAAGGGTATGCATGGTTCATAGCGATAGGCATTTTAAGTGGATCAAATTCATATTTAACATCAACAATTTCCAAGGTAAATTGCAAAAGCTCAAATATCCATGATCATAAAGTAAATGACAATAACATACAATAAATAACACTTGCATAAGCCACATAGAAATAAGAACCCAATAAATCTGTGAGTTTTCCGAGCCGCTCGTGTCCGTGAGCACGGCTATCATGATAGTTTATTAACTCTGATCAGAGGTGTACAACTTTACCCACGAGTCGTATTTGCCCATTTGCCCGGGGTCATGACTCCCAAAACACTACCGAGGTGAACGGGCAGGGTACACTATGAAACCTTTCAAGGGTTCGTCTAACAAGTTAGGGCCGCCAGGTTTCCATGACAAGGAGATATAGAGCCAACCTGTCCACGGTCACACTCCTTCGCGGCTGGCCCAAAGATTAGGAACCACACTATACCCGTCTCGGCACACCCCTTTCGCGCCATAAAGGTAACCACTGAACGAGCTAGAAAAGGTCCCCATATTGAGCTAAAGCCAGAGCCATATAGCCCTCGTGGTTGTACTGTATATCCCAGATTTTGCTGACAGATAAGCTCCTATATTCCAATGTTGCTAAAAAGCGAGTTTTACCATTATTGTATATAGTCATTAACAAATTAAGATCATGAACATTCGGTATGAGCGCTAGCAATACTGATCATATGTAGTGGATCAAAACATAGGTGACAAGGTATTCAGGGTAACAAACACTAGGATCAAACTAAGGTAAACAAGGAATTTCATGTATATGAGTTATATTAATTGTGAATAGGACAACAAGGATAATCCCATGTTATACTTGCCTTCTTCGAAGAACTCTTGCTGGTCTTGCTGATCTTGATCAAGAAAGAACTCCGGCTCTTCAACGGGAAGCTCAACGTCTATACCGATCAACAAGCAACACCATTCAACCAACGACAATCATACATGAAGCAAACAAAGCTATGATTAGAATAGTACACCAACAGTAATAAAATAAGATGAAAAGTTTATAAAACTATTCTACGCATCGCTACGATCACATCGATGTTTCGTTCACGAAAAACGGAGCTAGAACGACGAAGATACGAATTAAATAGGGTTTTCTATTGAAAGATATTAATTTACAATTAATCACGAAATTAAACTTTTTCAAAAGAAACTAACAGTGGTATTAACATAAAGAGAATTTTATTACGAACCTAACGCAATTTGAATGGACGAAAACGGGTTTAAAATGAGGAAGTTATGAAGTTTTGAAATCAAATGGCAATTCTGTAATTAGGATTTTTCATTTTAAAACAAATTGAATTATGCCAAAATAGAAATACGCTTTCTGGAAAAGAAAACACTTTCTGAGAATATGCCAAAGGAGCGCGGGTTGAGCCCTGAGATTTTCCAGGGTCTCTTTAGCAAAGTTGTCGGATCGAAGGGGTATCGGCTCGTCTCGGCTCTTGGATTTAAAACCGAGGGCCAGGATTAGAGGGGAGCGGCCGAAGGGGTACCTGTCACTGGGGTTCGTCCGATCGACGACGGACGGTCATGATTAGAAGGGGGAGGGAGAGAGGAGTTCGACCGGCGTCCGCAAGGGAACAGGGAGGCGGCGCGGCCGTTCGCCATGGATTCCGGCGAGGCGGACGGCGGCGCAAGGCGCTAGGGCCACACGGGGCACCATTCGGCGAGCCAGAGGCACCGGGAGAGAGATAAAGAGACGGCGAGTTCACCTGAGGGCTTGGCGCAGCCGATCGCGAGGCAGGGACGGCTGGCGACGCGGCGGGGCGGCGTGGGCTTCCCTGCGAACTCCCGCGAGGCAGGGACGGCTGACGACGCGGCGGGGCGGCGTGGGCTTCCCTGCGAACGATGGGAAGGCAAAGTGAACACGCAGAGGCCAAATTGGGCGCGGGGTAAGACACGGGGATGTTCCGCGAACCCACCGGAAGCTTTCGCGCGGACAGGGAGGCTCTGGAGGCGGCTGTCGACGCGTCGCGGCGGAACTTCGTCGACTGTGAACGGCGGCAAGGCGTCACGATCAAGCAACCCCGGAAACATCCAAAGGAGCGTTAGAGGAGGTACGGTACCGTGCTCCGAGAAGTGTTGGGGCTCGCGAACGACCACGGAGCTCGCAGAGACGTCAATGGTGTCGGCGGCGGAAATTGTCTCGCGGCGGCGCGGTGGAGCTCTGCTGCGAGGCGGCGGGTGCTATAAGATGGAAATAGAAGGCGGTGGGGTGTTCGGGTTGCTATAAGGGGCTTCCTCCGCGCGGATTAAGAAGGGAAATCCCGTGTTCTCGGGATTGGATTCGGTACAGGGAGTTCGAGTCCCGTTCGGACTCGGCGAAGACGGGGGAGGTGAGGGCGATGACGAGTGGGCCAGGATGGACAGCGGCACAGAGAGAGGGGAGAGGTTAACTGACTAGCGGGCCACGGCCGTCAGCGGTTCAAAGAGAAAAGGAAGGGAGAAAGGAGGGGATGACGTGCGGGCCGGCCTTGTCAGTGGTAGGGAGGGGGATTCCCGTTTTGGGCCTTCGGTCGTGTCGGCCCAACAGAGAAAGGAGGGAAGGGAGGGAATCAGGCCTGCGGCCAAAGGAGGACCGGGCCAGAAGAGAGAAAAAAGGAGAAAGAGAAAAGGAAATAGTTTTCCAATTTTCCAGAAATTGAATTTTGCAAATAAATTTCAAATGAAATTCGAAAAGCAGATTTGAATACTTTTTTCAAACCACTCAATTCAAAAACATAAATGCACCATCATGAATTGCACCACAAGTTTCTACATGGCATTTTTTTTATTTTCCAAAACATTATTTATTTTGCCACTCGTTAAATGCATAGACATAAATAAATCAATTTTAGTGTTTTTCAAAACAATGCAAATTTGGAGTGTTACAACAACGAGCTTGTGCATCGGCAAGATCAAGATGTATATTGGACCGATATGATTTAATCCCCTTCCCAAATCGGTACAAAGTGCCAGATTTCACCAAGTTTTCTGGTCAAGATGATATATCAACAATGGAGCACATTAACCGATTCATTATCCAATGTGGAGAAGTCGCGCATTTTTTCGCGTAAAATTCACGAACGCGCTCCGCCGGGGATTCGAACCTGAGATCTCACCCTCGCGCGGTACCTCCTCTACCACTCCACCCATGACTCACTTGTGTCTAGATTCGTTAGTACTTCTTCATATTCTATACTAAACCGAGTGTAAATTGATTGTTTGAACCACTAAATGAATTCAAATGAAAAGGTTGTGAACTACAAAGTTTCATAACTTTTCGAAACCTACAATTTTATGTAGCAAGTTTTTTCATCCGAGGTCGTTTACAAAAATTTAAATTTCAAATTTGACACATTCAAACGTAATTTTCGATGACAAGATGATTTCAAATGAAAAAGTTGTAAACTACAAAGTTTTATAACTTTTCGAGATCTACAACTTTCATGTAAAAAGTTTTTCCATCAGAGGTCGTTTACAAAAATCAAAAAAATTAACTCTACAGGTATTTACACAGGCGGTTCATAACACATGCGGCTGACATTATGAACCGCCTGTGTAAATACCCTATTTACACAGGCGGTTTATAATGTCAGCCGCCTGTGTAAATGGTTGTACACAGGCGGTTCTCTTGCTGGGCCCACCCTATTTTTTGTACTGACGTCATGAAATTGTGAACCGTCTGTGAAAAAAAACAACGTGCCAGCAAAAACCATTTTTCTACTAATGGAGGGAGCCAATTATTATTTTTATTCGCTTCCAAGGGGAGAAAGAATTTTACCAAATCTTGATAAAATGCATTTCTAAGTTACATATGAAAGAAAGAATCTGAAATAAAGAAAATATTTCATCCAAATTCTCCCATCACGAAATGAAATCAAAGTTACAATATTTTAGCCAACAAGTGAAGCCTCCTTGTTCGCTCTGAAGTTATAAAATTACAACAGCGTTAAGCAAATGGATAAATGCCACAAGTGAAGCCTTCTTCGAATCTGTAACAACGTCCAAATGCTATGGCTGGTAGTGCAAGAGTCCATAACTGCACCTAGCTAAATGCATTCAGATCAACTTTGTAGAAGCCGGCCATTGCGCGCTATGACTCAACCTTGTTAGATTACCTACATGAGTGACGAATTCATATCTTCACTTGGCATAAAAGCACAAGTCATTGTTTGAGTCCACTTTGTAGCTAGGCTTGTAGCCAATCTAGTCATGATTTTTTTTTTGTGAGAATCTCTCATTATAGTCCTCTGTCATGAAAGATTCTCACCAAATTTTAGTATGCATTGAGAGTTTAATAACCTCGAGGCTAGCTTGTCTACACGAACACCAATTATTTTAGAGACAAATTTTTAGGTTAGAAACTGATTTTCTGAGAGACAGAGAAAGTACTGATCCGATTACCCATTGGCCATATATTATCACTCGCTAGCTTTGGCGTGCGGCTCCTCTGTTTCTTCGCACTACTACAAGCTAGTCCGTTTGGGCAGGCGTGTGGCGGATGGTTGAGACTTGTGTGCATGCGTGACGCGTCCGAGTCGTGCGAGGGTCATGCGTGGCCACGCGACACGACGAGCTTGGCGCGCCTCAAGGGAAACAGACTCTCCTAAAAATAGCCACACAGTCTGGTATATAAACAAATCGCGCCTGGCCCCATGCACTACCATCCTAGCAATCGCAAGACACAGGCACACAGCAAACAAGTAGAAGCATCAGCCACTGCACTGCACCGCCACCAAGCCGCCAAGGCAGCAGCAGCAGCGTCGCAATGGCCCGCGCCGCCTGTGTGTTCCTCGTCGCGCTCCTCCTGGTCGCCGTCGCGGTGGCGTCGTCGGCGGACGCGGCCCGCGTCGAGGGAAGGTCCATGGAGTCATCCGACGCGCCCGCTCCTGCTCCCGGGCCCGACTCCTCGTCCTCGGAGTCGTCGGAGGCACCCTCCAGCAGCAGCTCTTCCGACTAGCCGCCCGGCGCTACGACTCGGCGGAGATCGATCTCCAGTAGTACTGTACATCTACGGCGATATGATCCGGCAAAGCTAGCTATATGATTCTTTCTTTGGACGAATAAATATGCTGCACTGCACCCTGATGATAGCTAGGTGCATGCGCACGGCAAACGCATGGAATGTGCGTTGCCTGTTTTTTTTTCTTTCGTTCCTCCATGTCTTTTTTTTTTCAATGTACGATGTAACATACCACCCAATAATACTGCTCACGTGCTACGCTCTCTTTTAAGGCCATGTTCGTTTCCATCGGATTGACCATATAATCCGGGTGGATTGTTGCGACCCATTTTCAATCTGGATGGGAACTAAAATGTGCGTTCGTTTTCACCAGACTCGGAATGAAGATCGATCCGAACAAAAACTTGTTTTTCTTTTTCTTGTCTACATGACCCGGAATGAAACCGGACCTTCTACTCTAGAATTAATCATGGGCTGGAATAAGTGACAAAGACAGATTCACTTGTTCCTGGTACGGAATGAATTAGCTCTGGATTGAATCATGCGCAAACGAACAAGACCGACCTAATACTATTTCAACATGACATCGTCCTTCTGTGTAATGCCACACATATTATGTATAACTATATATTGGAAGAGACACTTAGATTGACGCTTAACATTTATGCAATTGTATTTCATCGTACTTTAATGGCGAACGAGCTAATCACAATGGCGTCACGTATCCTCGTCTCTACCTGGAGATGCATGGACACGGGCCACCACGTACGCACGCATCAAGTCACCGGCGCCTTGCATTGGTACTACTTGGCGAGCTTGTTGCGGGAGGTCATATGTTGCCGTACGTAGGCCACCACACACTCAGGAGTCAGGAGACCACATGCATATGCATGTTGCTGGAGGTCTCGTCGTCGGGCCGCGGGCGTGAAGCGCTGCTGTGCGTTGAAAAGGCGCGACGCGGCTAGGGTTTCTGGCCGCCGCTGTGTCGGTTCCTCCGTCTTCCCCGACGAGCGAGCTCGGCCCCCGTGAGGGGCGACCTCCCCGGCAGCAGGTGAGCTAGCCCCATACTCGCTTCCCTCCATGTCCTCCTCTGCTACTGTTGACACCGTTTTTTGGCACGTGTTAATATGATCTAAGGATTGTGCCGTGTGTTGACACCGTTTTTTGGCACGTGTCAATATGATCTAAGGATTGTGCCAATCAGCAAAAGGCTAGTTGTCGTTTCTTATCAGCATCGGGATATTACCGGTCAGATTGCCGATGAGAGTAGAGAGGATGTTGCCGATAAAGGCAAGGAAGCATTGCCGATGAGAGCCAAAGCCTGTTGCTGATAGAGGGAATATTGCCAATGAAGACGGAAAGCTGCCGATGAATGATAGATGCTGCCGATGGAAGCAGGATGACGTGGCTGGCGTCAGCAGAGAGCTGCCGATGGCAATAGAAGAAGGTTGCAGATTGGAAGAAGTCTGTCGATGGAAGGTTTCATCGTAAGGGAGATGGATATGGAAACTGATGCTTTACGCCAGTATTATTATAGGTTATTTTGAGTCCGACTCTTGCACGAGTCATTTATTTCCTTTAAAATAGGAGTTTTGTTTAGGAAAGATATAGTCGTGCACGAGTTGTTTGTTTCCTTGAAAATAGGGATTTTGTTTAGGAAAGTTAGAGTCGTGTCTGCTTACAACTCCCCTGGTCGGGGTATAAATATGTACCGAGGGGTGGTGTAAAGGAGATAGACAATCATATATCAAACAAATCTATTACTCTTATTTACTTTTCCAACAATTCTACTTTTATTGTATTAGATCTAGCTTATCTACGAGTTCTTCAAGCTTCGACGGGCTACATCTTCTCGATCTCCGTCAACCCTTGCAAGTTCCGTGTTTGAGCAACCTGAGCCTTGACATCTGGGCGCATCGCTGACGTCTCGTTAAGCTCTACTCTAGTTATCTTGATCAAGTTTGAGCCTTGACATCCGGGCGCATCGCCGTTGTTCTCGTTCAGATCTTGTTCTATCTATCGTCCTTGTCGATTAACTGGTCAAATCGACTGACACACCTTTGGACATCAAATTCGGGTATAAGCCCGAGGTGTTCGCAGATCCTGACGTTTTTTGTGTCAACACCTCTTTTGGCACACCCGGTGGGACTAATTATACATCTGCAATGGGTGATAATACCGACGTCAATCCAAGCAACGTCATAGAAGTCTCTGAAGCAAATCTGAGAGATGATCAGAGGCAGGCTATGGAGGATTATAAGCAGTTATATCTGAAGTCCTTCAGCCTAAGCAGGAGTGACGAAGCTATCCAGAAGCAAGATCCGCCGTTGCCGCGGCAGGTCATGTTCAACGCCAATCCTGGTAAATTACAAGAGATGGTTAATTCTGCATTAAATCATGCATTAGTTAGTCACTCCAATGTGCTGTCCAATACTGTATACAATGCTGTCAAGCAAACTTTTAAGGAAAGACAAGCACAACATTATATTGGTATGGCGTATCATCAACTCGGATTGGCATCTGTTACAATCCCATCGGCGGTTCCAAGGGTGTCTTCACCGCTTATGAACCGATCTGTCGGTGAGATCACGTCGCCAAGATCGAGCCCAGCAAACATTACTCAATTGAATACAAATCTGGTGGCGTCAACAATGTCTGGACCTGTGACCCAGAGTCAGCCAACTTCCGCCAGCTGGTGGGGATACGGTATGCCTCCAAGTCCATCTGCTGACTCCAAATTGGTCCAAGATAACAATGCAGGGTGGAAGGCTCCCGTGGCATCGGCAACACCTGCACAGCCAATGATTCCAGTGATGCATTATACTACATCCTCTCCAACGGTGCAGTTGCTGACAGAGAATCTTCAGAGGGCGATACCCAGAGCGCCTTATGCACAGCCATCGGCAGGTTATTTGCCGATGCAACAAGACATGACAACTGTTAGTCAACCCGTATTGGCAATGGCTCCTCAAGCTGTGGTACCCGCAAATCAAGGCGATCATCCAAGGGTACAAAAGGAGCAAGCGCTAGCTGGTTAGCAGCCATCGGCAAGTCATATGCCGATGACATCTAATGTAAGTTGGATCGGTCAATTGCTGATTCAGCAACAAGTAATGCAACCCGGATACCAAGTGGCAAGAGCTCCGCAGTATCATCCGCCAGCGAGTCTGCAAAGTGAGATATCGGCACCCCAGCCGATAAGTGGTGTTTCGCCGCAATACCCGCAAGTGAACGCTCAAAATGAGACATCGGCATATCAGCCGATGAATATAATGTCACAGTAGATCCCAGTTGGCGTTCAAAGTTGTCCATCGGCAAATCAACCAATGCATAATATTCAACAGACTGGTTCCACGAATGTGCCGATTGCTCCGGCCTATTCATCACAAAGACATGAAAAAGTATGTCAACCGACTCAGCGAGTTAACAACGAGCTTGTGCATCGGCAAGATCAAGATGCATATTGGACCGATAAGATTGCTGGAATAATGAAAGAGCAGTTCGGAATCAAGCCTAAGATTAATACATATTCTTATCGGACTCCGTACCCTCTAGCTTATGATTTAATCCCCTTCCCAAATTGGTACAAAGTGCCAGATTTCACCAAGTTTTCTGGTCAAGATGATATATCAACAATGGAGCACATTAACCGATTCATTATCCAATGTGGAGAAGCAGCCAGTAGAGATGAGCTGAAGGTTAGATTATTCTCGTCGTCATTATCTGGGTCGGCATTTACGTGGTTTATCTCAATGCCTCCGAATTCTGTTATCACTTGGGCCGATCTAGAAAAACAATTCCACAAACACTTTTTTGCTGGTATGCATGAAAAGAAGATTACCGATTTGGTTAAGATAAAGCAACGAAATGATGAATCAGTAGAAAGCTTCGTGCAAAGACTGTGAGACGTGAAGAACAAGTGCTATAGCTTGGTACTTGATGATCGGCAATTGGCGGATTTGGCTTTCCAGGGTTGCTACCGCATATCAGGGACAAGTACGTGTCTCAAGAGTTCGAAAGCTTGAGCCATCTTGTGCAAAGGGTTGCCGATCAAGACACCAAGGTTTTCGAGCCTAGAGAAAGTTGGGATGAAGAGGTGTCTTTGAATAATAAAAAGGAAGATTTCGGGTCGGATGAAGAGCCAGGTATCGGCGTTGCTGAGTGGGTTAAGAACAAGAAGTCGGTATCTTGTCCGTTCGGCCAGAAAGAAACTGAAAGAGTCACCTTTGATATCACCAAGGGCGATAGGACGTTTGACCTATTGCTTCAAGAAGGATGGATCAAGCTGGCGCCTAACCAGGTAATTCCATTGGCCGAAGAGCTCAGAAGGATCAGGTATTGCAAGTGGCACAATGCGACTTCGCACAATACCAATGATTGCAAAGCATTTAGGCAGTAGTTGCAGTCAGAAATCGAATCTGGGTGAATCAAGTTTGAAAATTCTAAAGCCCAGAAACCGATGAAGATCGATCAGCACCTGTTTCCAAATAACGTGGTGGAAACCAGTGGAAAGACTAAGGTGTTAACATCGGAAGCTGCCAAGAAAAGCGCATCGGTAGACCCTGAACATCAAATAGCTGCGCATGAAGTAACAGGGAGGAAGTTTGCCGATGATAGAAAAGGCAAGAGAGTTGCCAAAGATAGCAGTAGCGCCGGGAGGTCTTATGGCGCCGTGATCACGCATAGGCGGCCACGACAAGATTATCGGCAATCGCAGAAAGAGCAATATCGGCGGCAGGAAGAAGAAAGGCACCAAGAGTGGCTTCGGCATAAAGATCATTGGAGGTGTCCCTTCTTTGTTCATTGCTGGGAAGAAGGCATCAAGCTGCCCACTGCCGATAATTGTCCTGAATGCGATGGGTACTACCCTGCCGATCAGTCAGAAAAGAAACCTTGTTTTGACGATCGGACATCAAGCTATGGCAGGTCGATCAGAGAAAAAGAATCAGCACATGATCGGCTGGGGGGCAAGCTCAGCGTACACGACAGGCTTGGAAAGCGTATTTGTCAAGAAGAGCTTGAGGAGATGGCTGATGCAAGAGTGCCTGATGAAAAAATATTCTCCAGAGATCCAAACATAAGGGGTGGTGCAGATACAAGCAATGAGAAATAGTACCAGCCTGTTTGGAAAACTAAGCTCCCTCAATGGTGCCCCAAGGGTCTTACGAAGACTCAAAAAAAAGGAGGATGCAGCGCGAGCGCCAAGAAGATTTGTGTCACGATGAAAATCCTTCCAGAGGGAAATCTTCAGACAAGCAATGGAGGCCAAAGCGTAAAGATGGGGATCCATCGGCAGATGTCAATATGTTGCCGATGGCGTAACTAGAGTCGATGGCCTTGGGCATTTTGGCCTGGGAGCAGTGCTTAATGAGCCCTAGCGTTTTGACTATTGCACTTGGGGGGCATCGGCAAGCTGGGATTGAAAAACTTGTGCCAGAATAGCAGTGGTGGCCGATGGAGTGGTTCTAATTTCAGTTGGCTTTGGCTTAGTAGTGATTCTCTTTGGGAATGCCCTTTGATGTATGAGGGAAGCCAGCGGAGGGGCCCTATTACCAATTGCTGACGATGGGTTGCAGTTAGGGAAATTTCAGTGCATAAAATATTTTATACTCCGAAATTGGGGGGCATGTGTTGACACCGTTTTTTGGCACGTGTTAATATGATCTAAGGATTGTGCCGTGTGTTGACACCGTTTTTTGGCACGTGTCAATATGATCTAAGGATTGTGCCAATCAGCAAAAGGCTAGTTGTCGTTTCTTATCAGCATCGGGATATTACCGGTCAGATTGCCGATGAGAGTAGAGAGGATGTTGCCGATAAAGGCAAGGAAGCATTGCCGATGAGAGCCAAAGCCTGTTGCTGATAGAGGGAATATTGCCAATGAAGACGGAAAGCTGCCGATGAATGATAGATGCTGCCGATGGAAGCAGGATGACGTGGCTGGCGTCAGCAGAGAGCTGCCGATGGCAATAGAAGAAGGTTGCAGATTGGAAGAAGTCTGTCGATGGAAGGTTTCATCGTAAGGGAGATGGATATGGAAACTGATGCTTTACGCCAGTATTATTATAGGTTATTTTGAGTCCGACTCTTGCACGAGTCATTTATTTCCTTTAAAATAGGAGTTTTGTTTAGGAAAGATATAGTCGTGCACGAGTTGTTTGTTTCCTTGAAAATAGGGATTTTGTTTAGGAAAGTTAGAGTCGTGTCTGCTTACAACTCCCCTGGTCGGGGTATAAATATGTACCGAGGGTGGTGTAAAGGAGATAGACAATAATATATCAAACAAATCTATTACTCTTATTTACTTTTCCAGCAATTCTACTTTTATTGTATTAGATCTAACTTATCTACGAGTTTTTCAAGCTTTGACGGGCTGCATCTCCTCGATCTCCGTCAACCCTTGCAAGTTCCGCGTTTGAGCAACCTGAGTCTTGACATCCGGGCGCATCGTTGTCGTCTCGTTCAGCTCTACTCTAGTTATCTTGATCAAGTTT
Source organism: Microstegium vimineum (assembly GCA_022036555.1). NCBI lineage: Eukaryota > Viridiplantae > Streptophyta > Magnoliopsida > Poales > Poaceae > Microstegium > Microstegium vimineum. Next base: position 46,175,338 of record CM039136.1, on the reverse strand, counting down.
GAGCCTTGACATCCGGGCGCATTGTCGTTGTCTCGTTCAGATCTTGTTCTATCTATCGTCCTTGTCGATTAACTGGTCAAATCGACTGGCACACCTTTGGACATCAAATTCGGGTATAAACCCGAGGTGTTCGCAGATCCTTATGCTTTTTGTGTCAACAGCTACCTCCCGCTCCTCTCTACAGATCCGTGGTTTGGGGAAGAACAAGGGATGTCCTATGGTTCTCCATCTTCTTCTCTCAACAGATCCGTGTTGGATTGCATTCCCCCTCTCTGGATACAAACTTAGCAGCCATTGTGAGAGGTGGAAAAGAAAGTATTTTTTTTTTTTTTCTATGATTCGGAGGCGTACCTCGCGGGGCCGGCGGTGCAGGAGGCACGGGAGCTGGTGGCGGAGCTATGCCAACACTTCTACGCGTCAGGCTATAATAATAATGTGTTATTTGTATATGTCCATTACATTTTTCTATTTTGTTACTTCCCTGCTTGCAACATGCTTGAGAGAGGAGAATTGTATATTTATTGGTGTCAGTCAAGGCTTGTACAATTCTCTGGATTCCAAAACTTGCATCTTTTTTTTTATAAAGGAAAACCCAGTTTTTATATAATCTTTCAGCCCTCAAATAAATCAGGAAAACCCTGAATGTATGCCCATTCAGTATTAGACATGTCTTGCTTCCAAGGACTGTTCTTCCTGTGTGGCAGCACATATCTCTTATACACAGAATGTAGAAATATCTGTTATTCTTATCATTGGTGATTGAGTTCTCCAAATGTGATGGCAGTTGTAATTTTCACGAAAAAATGCATGGAGTTTTATATATTTAATTTGCACTTAAATTAGTTCCCTAATTTCAGAACATTTTACATTTCAAAATTGTGTGCAGGCTAATCCTGACTATAGTGGTGCCTGCCACGTTGCATTTTCTCATCAAAATAAATATAACCCAGAACCAAGTTCTTCACCTGCTCCTGGTAGGTGCTTCTCTCATGTTCTTAAGAATTCTTCATTTAAATTGTCTATATATTGCTCTTGATAGAGATTGGGCTGTAACCCTTTTTTTTAGATAGATTGGACTATAAGCTATGAAGTACCTGATTACGAGACGGTAGAATCACTTCTTGCCTCCATTTATTAGTCCAATAATTGATATTTTTCCTAGAAGAAATGGTATTGTTCATCGATCATATTTAGTCAGTTCTGAACTTCTGATCCAGTTTCATCTTATCATGTGTCAATGCAGGGACCTGCCTATACAAGATGAAGATGAGACTCGTTAGCTGTTGCGTGCAGCATATACCGCTGTGAGTCTGTGCCACTTATCCATCTTTGCAAACTTAGGAGGCTAGAGAAGGGAGCTATATTGCTTGTCACTTTTGGTTTATCTACAAACTATATTTGTGTATATATTGTCTCCAAGACCTGTCTTTTTAAATATCTTGTCTATGGAAGGGATCTAGATTGGCCTTGAAGGGACTCTGCGGGCGCCGGGTAGGAGGATGAGGATCTCCACTGTGGCACGTAGGTGGAGGCACTTGACTTCCAATGAAGAGTTCTGAAGATATCATAAAATCAAGAGCCCAAAGTGGTTTGCATGTAAAGACATCCCAATTAAAGAGGCTAATAAAGGATTTTGTTGAGGTACCATTTTGTTAGAATTATTTTTTATTTGTCCAGCTATCTTTCTACATTTGAAGATCTGCTTATTGAGGTTTTACCTAGCCTTGCCCACCATTTTTTTTGTAATCTAGCCTACACTATAAGGAGTTGAGCGCTTAAGTTTCCTGAACGTTGGGAAGAAATTGGTTTCCATTCATCTCAGGCAACCAACACCACCGTTAATTTTTATGTTCTTACCATTTAGCCTTGCTTAAGGTTATCTTTTCATTAAAGGAGCAACTTATTGGAATGTTCTTTCTGCTGAGGATCACAGTACCCTTCCGGGAGAAATGAGTTGCCTTTTGTAATCCTTAAATATTATTCATGCCACATATAAAAAGTTAGATGATTGGACAAACATTTTTGCTCCAAAACTGAGAACAGTACATTTTACCGTTCCTAAACCATGCATGAATCAAACTTTTGACACCTTTTTTGACGTTTATCATGTCACCTTCCATGAAACCAAAAGGCCTAATACCTGTACCGGATATGCCACGTATCAATTTCTTTCCTTCTTGAATTCTTTCCATTTTTTGGAGGATAAACAATTAATCGATCTTTTTAAAAACAATAAATAATTGGTGCAGGTCTTATATTCAAATAATGGAGCAAGATGACGGTTCTTCCTGCTGGTACCTCCTAATCTTATAGTAAAGTGGGATTAAAATGGGATACATTGCATTTCCTCACTGACAATTTTAATTTTTGCAGAAGGAGCAAGAGGTTGTGCTGGGAGATTGTCTGTAACCAACGCAAATGTGTTGTGTTATCGTGACGAAAGGAATTTTTGTTGTGCAACGCCTTGTATACATACTTGCATTCAAGCAAAATACAAGATGAAAAAAAATGTATACGTTTAATGCCTTGTACTACAAATGCAAAATACGCCTTGTACTACATCTTTTTGTGTGTACAACAGACATTGACCTCGATCTTCCGATAACTGTGAATGTTTAGTGCCTTTTCCATATCGAGTAGCTCATTCATTGTTCTGAATAATTTTTTTTCCTGCTTTCAAAAGATGTAACTACAAATGTTATGGATTGTGGAGAAAGCATTAGTAATGACACGGAGGGTATATATTTCATTTATTCTTGACTACAGAAATATAATGGTTATGTTTGTTTGAACTTATCAGTCATATTTTTCAGCCATGAAATAGTATTTTCTCTCAAAACAAATTAGCCCTACAAATTAATCATAGCTATGATATATATTTTGGTTGTTTTGATGTGCAGGGACGAAGTGTCACCGTAGCGTTAGCACGGGCAATATACTAGTTTATATAGGTGTAATACCAGATTAATGTGTATCGATCGACATCAATCGGACTTCTGAACTTAAGCAAACTTGTATAATAGTAATGTCACAGGCACTCTGAAAATAAACATCCTGTAAAACCAGTTTCTGAAATTAATCAATTTGTATAATCATTTACCATACATTCTCTTGTTGGCATTTGTTGCAAGTTCATTTTTTTATTGAAGGGCACTTCAAACTTTTTTAGTTATAAACAAAACAAGTTATATTTACAAGGAGAAATTATCTAATTGCATCTTTGAAGCGAACCTAATGGAGAAGCCACCGGTTCTTAAAATTTGTAAACCAAACGCTAAAACACTAGGTCTTCTCCTGTCCAAGATTCTGTCATTACGAACTTTCCAGACTTCCATCTTGCTAGTAAGGCTACCTCCATGAAGAACAACAGGTTCTCCTGAGTTTTTGCAAAAGAAAAAAACTATCTGACAGACTCAAGGATTCATCCCAACTGAAGTTAGAGTGTCCGCAATGGTGCTAGCTAGCTACATAACTAGCTGATATGGAGGGAGAGAAAAAACAAAGACTATTTTATACAGGCTAATTTTTATGTGTACTATTGGTTCCACATGTTCATCTCATAAATTTTTGGACTATGTGAAATAAATCAGTTATTTGTTCGTCGCTAGTGACTACTCTCTCTTACTTTTTACCTGTCTATGTCATAATAGCTAACTGTTGAAGACGCTTTTAGGACCAACAACACCTGACAAAGGGGCATGAGAAGAAAAGGTGGTCAATGTCTTCCTCAATAATGCCAGTGTTGCATGTGACGTACATGACTTGCTCCTGTGTGTTCGACCTTGGTGTTGATTCTATCAACCAGAAATAGTATTAGCCAAGAAAAGAATTTCACTCTCGGTGTATACCCAAGAAAATAGTGGGTGTTCCTCTAGAGTAATCTTATCATACATTTCCTTTGATGAATAGCTTACACCCCCACAACATAAGTGGCCAACAATCTTTGCTATTTTCATCATATATATGCTGGTTTTGCAGCTCTTCGAGTTCTTCCCGACTAAGCTGTGTCATGCTTGGAACAAGGCAAAAAAACGGACCTCATGTTGAGCCATCGGGCTCGAGCTGCATGCACATTTATAGCTGTGGTAGGGGCAGCCTAGAGAGCATGTCCAGGTCGTCTACTGCTTGCATCACCCCATGAATAGAGATGTTGATATTCTTCACTACTAGAATGGTAGACTTCTATTATTTGTAATAAATAGTAAAACACTACTACTAGCTAGTCATGGTATATGTGAATTCTTACTAGAAGACATTTACTAGAAAAAGTTTATACTAAGTTTTAAATACTAAAACATTTGGAGAACTTCACTTCACTAAAAACACTAGGAGAACTCCACTTTACTAGGAGAACTTTCAGATTTTAGTAGTGCTTGGCCGGCCACAAAGGAGCTGAGGCTAATCTAGACTGACTACTTTGTGGAATGTGCCACATCAACCCCCGTAGCGTAGCTATGGAGTGTCGCTGCCGCATGCATGCGGCTTCTCTGTTTCCTCTCACCAGTCCATTTGGACGTGCGGCAGATGGCGAAGACTCGTGCACCGCTCTCGGCTCCCGAGTCGTGCGCGACCACACGACACGCGGAGTTACAGGCCACCAAACGCTTGTCGCGCTTGGAGTTGAAGAGAACAGCCTCTCGTTCTCTTCACCTGAAAATAGCCACACACCACACACGCACACCACATGGTCGGTCTCGTATATAAACACCGTGCCTCGTCCCGGAATGGTCATCGCAATCACAACACACAACAACAGCAAGCAAGAAAGCAGCCACTGCACCACCCACATACTCTCGGTCCGACGCACCGCCACCAACAATGGCCCGTGCCGCCTGCGTGTTCCTCGTCGTGCTCCTCCTAGTCGTTGTCGCGGTGGCGCCATCCGCGGACGCGGCCCGCGTCAACGTCGTCGAGGGCAGGTCCATGGAGTCATCTGATGCGCCCGCTCCAGCTCCCGGGCCTGACTACTCCTCATCCTCAGAGTCGTCATCGTCGTCGGAGGCACCCTCCAGCAGCAGCTCTTCCGACTAGTCGCCCGACTCTACGACAGAGATCTCTCTCTCTCTCTCTACGGCTCGCTCTGTCTCTACGGCGATCTAATTCTCTTTTGATTCTTTGCAATCTAATTCTCTTTTGATTCTTTGCAATAAGCAATGTGTTGCACCATAATGCTATGTGTGCATGGGTGCGTGCAGGAAATTAATGCACAGAATGTGTTTACCTAATTGTTATTTTGTTTTTATTTCCTCTCTCCAATTTTAATTTTGTTCATGTATGAAACAATATGTGTCACCCAATATATTGCGTGCTACCCCTTTTAATTTTGTGGTGATGATGTTATTTTTCTATTCTCAATGACCAATGCCACGCGTTATGTGTAATCAATTTGTAGATGTATATCGACATCGGATTCTTAAAACGAAACAACTTTGTACAATAATATAACAGGCATTCTGCAATTAAACAGCTTGTATAACCAGCCTTCTATATTAATCAATAAGTATAAAAAATTAACAAGCATTCTCTTTGTTGGGATTTGTTTGGAAGTTCTTATGGGGTAGTACATGAGTTCTTCAGGTCGGAGTATTGATGTTTCCTTAAGCACCACCACCACCACCACAATGCTTCTGTATTGATATAAAAGAAATGCAAGCAAGTAATCTTTATAGGCTATCTATATATGAAAAAAATTTACAATAGAAACTTTAACTCAACATCCGGTTTCGTAAACAACGACATCCACCACGTACCACAAGGAACCACAACTTTAAATCACTGCTGCCCACTACTACAACAAACTACCCAAACATAAGTTGACCGCCAAACCCACGAACCAGCGATGCTTAAAACTTATACCCAGCATACACGTACAAGGTAGCCAATGCTATGTGGTGCCAATTGTAACCATGATAGTGCCAATTGTAACCATGATATTAAGGGTGTGTTTGATTGGGTTGTGACTTTTGAGAAAAGCTGTTGTGGGCTGTGAGTTGTAGAAAGTTGAAAGTTGTTCAGTTAATTAAGTATCAAATATACCTTGTATCTTTATCTCTCTTGAAACAATTGTGAAATAGTTTTTTACTCCACCAATTTTTAGAAGTCAAAAGCCAAAAGCAGGGTCAAACCAACTTTCAAAAATGTACTACGGAAAAGCATCAGCTTCTGGAAAAGCTGCTTCCAAAAGCAGACCCTTTGATTGGGTTTTTGACTTTTGGGGCCAAAAGCAGAAGTCAAAAGCCCAACCAAACACACCCTAAATAGTATATAGGGTCAGGATTTGGAGACGCAAATAAAAATAAAGTGTTGCCGATTGAAATCAAGCTTCCGAGCATCACATAATTCTAAAATAAAATTGAAAACTCAGCGATGCTAATTGTCATCTTAGAGCTTTGGGGATGAAGGTATTGTTATTTGTTTTGTTTTTGTCTCCAATCGTCTCATCATTCGATCTGATTTTGTAAATTTTTATTATAAGAAATATAGAAGGAATCAATATATAGCTATTTGTTCAATTTGTGGTTCCAACATCTCATGATTCAAGCAAATTGTGTTAGTTTTTATTAGATTATTTCACTAGCTTGCCAGTTTTGATAAGAATGAGTTTAAAAATATGCAGGTTTAAATCATACATACAACAATTTTATTTCTAAGAAAGTTCTCCAACAACGTTTTGTGTATCCTTCTAGTTTTCATATTGCGAAGCCATAATAATATGTACATTGTTATTGAAATTTATAACACTTTGTTATTTGCTAATCTAGCTACACATTCTACCATCAGCTACATCCAAACATCCTATATCTATCAGATGGATTATTCCTTATTAACACATGCAATGCTCACTTGCAGACCATGGTGCATGTTATAGAGACAATGAAAGAAATTTGTATTATAAAAGAAGATCCCAAGAATTGGACTTGCCATTTAAATTTTGTATTAAGCGCCAAAATGCAAAACCAAATGTTGGACACAGGCATGCCTCAACTCCAATGAAAATACTAGCTAGTCCTTGGACAAAAATTGGCATCACCCACAAACCTTGAACACATCCCTATCTTAGGCTATTTTGTAATACATGAAAACATTAATTTTGATGCCACTCAAATATTTTCAGCTATTTTTATATATGCTAAATGACACAACATGAACATTCTAGCATACATGCATGAGCGTAGAAGAACCAACCAAATTTCTCATAGACTACATCCCCAAAAGACTACATAAGAATGAAGTGTGGATTCACCAAAAATAACCTTAGCCCTGACACACGGTGCGCATGACCACAAATGAAATTATGTCAGCTGTGGCATGCCACCATTCTCACAGTCTTACTTGCCTTCATAACTTTTGTAGACACACCCATGTTAATCTTTAGCAAGACATCACCTTCTCCTCTAAATCCAAATAAAATTAGACCACATTTGTCTCTCATAGCATTGTGTGAATTGTTATTACAAAACACTTCAATAGACAATGGCGCACAACCTCGTTGTCACATTGTTCATTCTAGCAGTCTATGTCGCCGCGATGACGATGCCATTCGTCTATGCGACCAAATCTTCGGCGAGCACAACAACCAAGGAGCAAGAAGCAACCAAAGAAGGGGACGCAACCGCCAAGGCGCCTGAAGCCGTCAACAAGGGGTATGTGAAGGATCACAAAGCATACGCTAATGGGGATGAGCCTGCCAATGCACCAGATGCAGTCACCAAAGGGTATGCCAAGGACCACAAATCACACACTAAGGGGAAGCACATGCCGAGGCGCCTAAAGCAGCCATTAAGGGATCTGCCAAGGTCCCCAAAGCAGACACTAAAGGGGCTAATGCAGAAGGGCCTGGAGCACCCATGTCATGGCCCGAAGGGGGGCCAGAGTTCGTCGAAATGGTCATGAAGAACCCCTTCTTGAAAACCACACCACCATCAAGTGATGGTCTCCCCATTGACCCGACTCCAGAAGGTAGCATGACCTAAAAGCAATTATGATCATCCATATATCAAGGTAAAAATATAAAATATTATGAATTTAAATATTACATTTACTTTTGCTTCTAGTATGTTGAGAGTATTTGAATAGCATTACTGCATTAGAAATATTTGCATCATGATTGCATTTCACACAGTTAATTAATTTCATGTTTTTATTTTACTAGTACATAAACAAAAAACTCAATTATGTCAAGAATTATTTGCATCAGGTTCGTGCGTTACTTGCAGTGGTGGCTTCTTCTTCTTGGTCCATATCTCAAATGGATGTCAAGAATGCATTTCTTCATGGTGATTTGACTGGAGAAGTTTATATGCAACTATCCCCAGGCGTTGTTGCTCCTCCGGGATATGTTTGTCGTCTTCGGCGTGCTTTATATGGTCTTAAATAGTCCCCTCGTGCTTGGCATGAGCGTTTTATATTTGTGATCTGGGCTACTAGTTTTTCACCTAGTGATTAGATCTAGCCTTATTTGTTCATTTATCACCGCATGGTTGTACTCAGCTTCTTTTGTATGTTGATGATATGTTGATTACGGGTGATAATGACGATCATATTTCTTATATGAAGCAACAACTTAGTGCTGCATTTTAGATGTCTGATTTGGATCCTCTCAGCTATTTCTTAGGCATTGAGGTCAAGCGATCCACTAAGGGATATGATCTTTCCCGGTCTAAGTACATACAAGATCTTATTGGTCGTTCAAGCATCACTAATAACCGAATTGATGCTACACCTATGGATCTTTACTTGCATCTTCGTCTCACTGATGGGGTACCCCTTGAGGATCCTTCTTGATATCGAATTATCGACACATTGTGGGCACCCTTGTTTATCTCACTGTCACTAGGCCTCATATTGCTCATGTTGTCCATATTTTGAGCCAGTTTGTTTGTACCCCAACTTTTTTCCATTTTGGTCATCTACTTCGTGTGCTGCGATACCTACGAGGGATCGTATCTCAGAGTTTATTCTATGCACATGCTAGTCAGCTTCAACTTCATGCTTACTCGGACTCCACTTGGGCAAGTGACCCAAATGATTAACATTCCATCACATGATATTGTATTCTTCTTGGTTCTTCTCCTATTGCATGGAAGTCCAAGAAACAAACAGTTGTATCTCGGTCAGTACAGAGGTTGAACTTTGTGCCCTTGCTACTAATACTGTAGAGATTGTCTGGCTTCGATGGTTGTTGGCTGATTTTGGTGTTTCTTGTGATGTTGCCACACCTCTTCTCTGTGATAATATAGGGGCCATACAAATTGCCAATGATCATGTGAAGAATGAACTTACAAAGCATATTGGTGTGGATGCCTTATTTACTCGGTCTCATTGTCAACAGAAAACTATTGCTCTTCAGTATGTGCCTTCAGAGTTGCAATTTGCTAACTTTTTCACTAAAGCACAAACTCGAGAGCAGCATCGGCTTCACTTGATCAAACTCAATGCTTCCAATCCTCCACTTCCACCTTGAGTTTGAAGGGGGGTGTTAAATGGCTCTTATATTATAGGCCTATATGGCCCAGCCCATATGGCTCTTAAGCCTCTATATATACTCATCTCCACCTCTGGAGATTATTATCCTCTAAGATCCTTTAAGATCCCTAAGGTACGTAACACTGTGAACCTACCCCCTTGTCGTCATCTTGTCCCCCATGCCATCCTCCTCCTTTGCCCCACGACCTTTGGGTTTGGGTCTGTTTAACTCCACATTTTTGTAATACACCTCACTTATGTTGAGAATCAGACGTAGCAACTGCAAGACATTGGATTCATTAAATATGCTTCCTTCTTTAAATATCTTCGCACACATTGTATCTTTTCTATTTTGATTTGTTGTAATCCATTTTTTTAAAAGCGTCTTGCCCTCTACTTCAACACTTCTTGGCATAAATTTCCCCAAATGTGTGCCTTCTGAAGACATGTAACCTTCTGGTATCTACCATCAGTTATACCAATAAAATCAGTCACTATGTACATTCTCAACCCCTTACACAATTTAAAAATTATTCCTGCTAAATACTTCTGGGCTTACTCTCTTCATCTTTATCTGCTTCAATATGATTATACTTGGACAAACAAGATATACCATCCACAAAGAAGTCTAGGCTTTCAAAGATCTTTTCAAATTCTTGATTCATTTTTTCATTTGTTTTGAGCTCAAACAATCCCTTGTAAGAGAGATACCATTACAGCCCCACAAAATTGTTCCTGAACATTCGAGGAAACATCTCTCCATCCTCTACTAGTTGACATGGTAGTATTGCCAACTCGTAGGAATTGTGCACATTAGTGAATCCCTTAACATAAACATTGTCCTCCCTCAGATGTAAATCTACCCAATATGTGTTTTATTTATCTTTGACCTCAAGTCTGATAGTGAACACTCCCGATAAACAGGTACATGACTCAGACTCTAGCACTTCTACAAGGCATTAGATGCTATGCTGATGCATCCACACTTCCTGATGACCCATCAATGATGCCAATAAAGGTTGATATTGGAGTTTTTATCATTAATTCCTAGGGGCAATCAACGCAAACCATCTATATTAAAAGCGTTACTGATAAAATCCAACTCGGTGATCATGGCAGAAGCGGTTGCGCTGGCCTTAGCAGCGACTGTCATTGACCGCCTGAACTTCAACAACATCAACTTTTTATCTTATTGTCAATAGTTGGATCAAATCCTGTTGACATTGCTTTTCGACACGTGTCAAATGGGCTGAGGTTTGACTAGTCAGCGGCCGTTCTCCATCGGCATCGGGAGTTGATATTGCCGATGAAAGAGTGCTGCGGGAAGACCAAGTGCGTTGCCGATGGAAGCTGATGAGCTTTGCCGACAAGATTGGTGAAGTCTTGCTGAAACTGATTGTCGATGAAGAGTCATTGCCGATTGCCGATAAAGGCTCGTTGCTGATTGCCGATGGAAGATGGTTGCCGATTGCCGATAAGGGCTCATTGCCGATTGCCGACGAGGAAGATGCTGCCGATTGCCGATCGGGAAAGTATTACCGATGTCGATGGGCGTGATTTAGCACTTGGCGGCAGCAGAGGATTACAAGTGGTCAAAGAAGGAAGGTGCGGATTGAAGGTGTCTGCTGATGGAAAGTTTCCATCGAATGGAAGTATAAAGAAACTGGTGTCTTGTACTAGTATTATTATAGTAGTTTGAGTCTGACTCTTGCATGGGTCGTTTATTTTCCTTTAAATAGGTGTGTTTGTTTAGGAAATAAATATTGTTATCCGGCTCCTGCGCGAGTCAGTTTCCTTTAAAGTAGGAGTTTGTTTTAGGAAGGATATGTGTCGTGTCTTTGTGCAACTCTCCATGCGGGAGTATAAATATGTGCCCGAGGGCTATGGAATAAAAAGTCAATCCAATTCAAAACAAACCAATTCTACTTTTATCTTACTTTTATCGCAATTTACCCTTTTTATGCATTAGTTATAGCTTTCAACGAGTTCTTCAAGCTTTCGACGGGCTGCATCACCTTGATCTCCGTCAAATCCTTGCTAGTTCCGCGTGGGAGTACCTCTAGGCTTTGGCAATCCGGGCGCATCGTTGTTTGCCTCGTCTAGCTCTGCTCTAGTTACCCCTGATCAATCTAAGCCTTGACGTCCGGGCGCATCGTTGTCGTCTCGTTCAGTTTGTTCTAGTTATCATCCTTGTCGATTGATTGGTCAAATCGACTGGCACGCCCTCGACATCGAGCTTTGGGTAATAGCCCGAGGTGTTCACAGATCTGACGCTTTTTGTGTCAACACCTCTTTTGGCACGCTCGGTGGGACACGATTATATAAATATATTTATCATGACTAATCCCAGGAGTGTCATTGAAGTCTCCACAGCAGATCTGACAGGTCATCAGAAATAGGCTCTGGAGCAGGCAATGGAGGAATACAAGCGCTCGTATCTTAGATCCTTCAGCCTAAACGGGATCGGTGAAGCAATACAGAAGCAAGATCCGCCGTCTCCGCGGCAGACCACTTTCAACGCCGATCCTGGTAAAATACAAGAGATGGTTAATTCTGCATTCAATAATGTATTAATTAGCCAATCCAATGTGATGTCCGATGCTGTATGCAATGTCGTCAAGCAAACTTTCAAGGGGCAGGCACCATATTATGTTGGTCCAGAGCATCGTCAACTCGGATCGGCATCTGTTGTGATTCCATCGGCGGTTCCAAGGGTGTCTTCACCGATTACGAACCAATCTGCCGATGAGATCATGCCACCAAGATCGAGCCCAGCAAGCTTTACTTAGGTGAATACAAATCTGGTGGCTTCAGCAATGTCCGGACCTGTCATACCGAGTCAGTCAACTTCTGCCAGCTGGTGGAGATATGGTATGTCTCTGAATCCATCTACTGATTCCAGATCGGTCCAAGGTAACCATGCAGGGTGGAAGGCTCCCATGGCATCGGCAACATCTGTACAACCGATGGTTCCAATGATGCATTATGCTACATCCTCTCCAACGGTGCAGTCGCCAACAGGGGATCTGCGTACGGCAGTGCCCAGAGGGCCGCACACCCAATCATCGGCGAGTCACTTGCCGATACGATAGGGCACGACAGTTGCAAGTCAACCCATGGAGGCTATGGTTCTTCAAACTGCTAATCGAGGTAGCTATGCTGTTAATTATCCGGCGCCGCAAGGACAACCGGCATCAGTTGGCTGTCAGCCATCGACAACTTCTTGGCTAACGCAACAAGGTACGCCGATGGCCAATCAATCTGCATCTCATCCAAGGGTACAAGGAGAACAAGCATCAGCCGGTTATCTGCTATCGGCAGGTGCTTGGCCGATGCAACAAGACGCGTCAATGGTTAATCAGCCTACATCGGTAAATTCTTGGCCGATGCGATCGACCATGTCGAGCGTCAGTCAGCCTGCATCGACCGTAGCTGTTCAACCCACGGTGGCTACAAATCAAATCTACCATCCTAGGACACAGGAGTTACAAGCCTCAGCTAGCTATCAGTCATCAGCAACTGCTTGGCCGATGCAACAAGGTGTGCCGATTGGCAATCAGTCTGTAGCGGCAATGACCGCTCAAGTTGTGGTACCCGCGGGTCAAAGCGATCATTCAAGGGTACAAGAGCGACGAATCTTAGCGGGCGATCAACCGATGGTGAATCCCTGGCCGATGCAAAGTGTGTTAAATGCCAATCAACCTGCATCGGCAATAGTTGCTCAGCCTATGGTACTTGCAGATCAACACTATCATCCGAAGGTACAAGGGTTGCAAGAGTCAGCTGGTTATCAGCCATCGGTAAATCACGTACCGATGACACCTAATGCAAGTTGGATCAGTCAATCATCGATTCAGCGGCAATATGTGCAGCCTGAGCGCCAAGTGGCAAGAACTCTACAGTATCATCCGGCGAGTTTTCATAATGAAGTATCGGTACATCAACCGACAAGTACTACACTGCAATACTCGCAGGAAAGAGTATACAATGAGACATCGGTACAACAACCGATGAATGCAATAAATATAACGCCACGGCACAAGCTAGCGACGGTGCAAAACTTCATCGGCAGCAAAGCCGATGCACGGTGTTATCATGACTGGTGCTGTGCACGCGCCAATCACCCCAAGTGCTTTGACGTCAAGATCTGGAGAGATAGATCAGCATACTCAGCCGACTGGCATCTAGAATTGCTCATCGGTTAATCAGCCGATGTACAATATTCAGCAGATTGGTGTTACTGATATATCGGTCGCCCCGGTTTGCTCGCCACAGGGATATGAAGTACATCAACTAGTGAACATCCAGAGTGGCCCATCGGTCAATCAACCGATGCACAGTATTCAACAGGTCGGTACTGTCGATGAGCCGATCATTCCGGCCTGCTTAATGCAAACACCTGGAGAGATGCACCAATCTACTCAGACAGTAGGCGTCCAGGATTGCTCATCGGTTAGGTAGCCGATGCATGATGTTCAACAGATTGATGCTGCTGATGCATCAATGGCTCCGACTTGCTCACCACGGAAACATGAAGGAGCACATCCGTCTGCCCCGCTAGAGAACGAATCTGCGCATCGGCAAGGTCCGGACACAAAGGCATTTTCGACCGAAAAGATAGAACACTCAGAGCTGGACGAAGAGCCAAGCCTTGATGCTGCCGAATTGGAGAAATTCGCCTTTGATATCATCGAAGCCGATCAGGATGTTAAGTTATTTGAACCCAAGAAGATTTGGGGCGCGAAGGTGCTCTTCGCTGGACAAGGGGGCTCTGAATCAGATGACGAGATGAACGTCGGTACTGTTGAATGGGTAAACGATGGGGAGCCGATGCCACGTGCGCTCAGCCAGAACAGGGCTGGAAAGTTCACCTTCGATGTCACGTAGGCCGATGGGATATTTGACTTATTGTTTCAGGAAGGGTGAATTAAGCTAGCCCCTAATCAGGTAATTCCATCAGCCGAGGAGCTCAAGGATACCAGGTACTGCAAGTGGCACAATACGACTTCTCACAGTACCGATGACTGTAAAGTGTTCAAGCAGCAGCTGCAGTCAGAAATTAACTCTGGACGGATCCAATTTGAAAATCCTAAAGTCCAAGAACCGATGGAAATTGATCAGCGCCCGTTTCCAAATAATATGGTGGAAGCCACTGGAAAAACTAAGGTGCTGACTTCGGACGCTGCTAGAAAGAGCGCATCGGTGGATGCTGATCATCAAGTGGCCGAGCGTGACATCGGAAAGTTTGCCGATGACAGGAAAAGGATTGCCGATAAAGGTGCCTGTGTCCGTAGGACTCCTGGCATAGTAATCACGCACAAGATACCAAGGCGGAACTATCGGCAATCACGAGATGAACAATATCGGCAGGAAGAGAAAGAACATCGGGAGTGGCTTCGTCGGAAAAATCATTGGAAGTGTCCCTTCTTCATTCACTGTTGGGAAGAAGGCATTAAGCTACCCACTACCGATGACTGTCCTGAATGCAAGGGGTATCACACTGCCGATCAGTCAAGTAAGCCTTGTTTGGATGATCGGGCGTCTACATGCGCCAAGCCGCTCAGAAAGAGGAGATCGGTACGCGACCAACTGGGGGGCAAGCTTAATGCCCATAGCAGGCTTGGCAGGCAGGTTGATCAAGGAGAGAGCAAGGAGCGGACCAGGACAAAAATACCCGATGAAGAAGTGCTCTCCAGAAATTCAAGCATCGGAAGCAATGCCGATGTAAGTAATGAAAGGCAGCACCAGCCTGTCTGGAAAACCAAACTCTCTCAGTGGTGCCCTAAGGGTTTAACAAAAACCCAGAAAAGAAGAATTCAGCGTCAACGCCACAATGACCTGTACGGTGATGCAGGACTCTCAAGGGAGAAGCAGTGGAGGCCAAAGCGCAAGGATGGAGATCCATCGGCAGACAACAATATTGTGCCGGTGGTCTAATCGAGGTCAATCTTGGACCTGTTGGCTTGAAGGCTGCAATCGGCAAACTGGCAATTTCAATTATTGCACTTGGGGACATCTACCGATGGTTTGTGTATGGGACGCCGTATTGCCGATAGGTTCGTTAACTGCCAGAAGATGGTTGTGAGAATGATTCTGCCGCGCTTGTGTGCGGTGCACGCGCTCTGGAAGTTACTCCTCATACTCTTTGGTGGGTCTGTCGGTATTGTTCTAGTTCTGTTCCGATGGAAGGATGGAGCCTCATTGCCGATTATTGTTACAGTCGGGCTAAGTGCCAGGGTCTGCTGATAAGTTGGGACTACTCAGGGTTTTAGCCGACTTGATGACTTATGGTATCGGTGATGATTGCCGATGACTGGGTGAGCGAGTTCGCCAATGGTGCTCATTTTACCGATCAGGGTTGAATTCTAGGCCTGGGAGTGGTTTCCTAATCAAGTTCCTATCGGATAAGACAGTCTACCTCCAGCAAAGCATACATTCCAGAAACTCTCGAAGGAGTTGACACATGATGTGCTCGTTTGGGTGCCGAGGAAAGGAAAAATATAAAACATCGGTAAAAAACAAACTGGCGTTATATTACAAGTCAAAATCAAGTATCAGGTTACAATTTTTGCCGATACAACAGACATTACAGCAAGGAGTGGATAACTGATATCGCACGCAGGCGGATTTGCTCTATGTCGTCCATCTCCTTGGTGTCGGCATCGGCAGAACCCTCGACCGGCTTAATTTTCTTCTTCCACAGTATAGCCTGTCGTGCATTCTGGTCCCTTTCTTGCCGCAGGACCTTGATGGAGTCGGATAATTAGGTTCTCCGCTGGTTGGCTGCAGTCAGGTCCCCCTCAACCTTCTGTAACTCCGCAAGCAGTTCCTCCTTCTTTGCCGACAGTCGGGAAATTTCTTGATCAAGGTTGCCGATGGAGACTTCTGCTTGGCCGATGCCTTTATGCTTCTCATCGGCAATGCGTTTGAATTTGAGCTTCTCTTCTTCGCTCTTGGCTTGAGCGGCCCTATCGACGATACGACGGGCAAGCCTCTGGTACTGGATCTGTTTGATGTCGATAGAGGCTGCCTGGAGAAGGACTTCTACTACGTCAGCAGGGAAATGACTTTGGATGTCTTTGAAAGCAATCCTTGCTGCCGATGAGTCTTGAATGAGCTGGGATGTGTCTTGTAGCAGCAAGGAAAGCAGTGCCTCAAGCTTGGTCTTGATCTCTGCCGATAGAGCTGGGACAGAGCTCTCTTCCTCCTCGTCATCGGGTATGTCGACTGAGAAGGAAAACAGGCTGTCTGCTTGGAGGGGGCCTTGGCGTCTATCTTCATTCTGCGGGTTGAGGCTGAAAGAGAAAAGACTGTCTGGGGAATCTTGGGCCTAAAAACAGAAGGGTTATAATATACCGATCGAAGGATTATACTAAAGTTTTCAAGTGATTAACTTACCATCTTGAAGCGGATTTCTTGCCCAGGACTTGGCATTCTAGACGGCCCAGCCTCATCTTGGACATCGGCAGCAGTTGCCGATGAATGAGCTTCTGCCAGAAGAGCAGTCGACGTCGTTGGTGATGGTGGTGCTATCACCGGCGTTGCTTCTGGCGTGATACTTGGTTGTGGCGGTGATGCTGCTCTTTCATCGGGATCTTCGGTTGGTACCGATGCTAATGTTACCTTTGCCGCTACGACGGGCGGAGCTGTCTTATCAGCAACTTCGGCTGACGACGCCGATAATGTTGCTTCGGCTGCTGTAGGTACAGCCGCCTCATCAGGGACATCGGCTGATGGTACCGATGCCGATGCCACCGCCGCCAGTATGGGGGTTTCTTCGTTGGGAGCTTCGGCTGACGGTGCCGATGCCGATTCCGCCTCTGCCGCTGCAGCGGATGGAACTGCCTCCTGACCGAAGACGTCGTCCATCGGCTGATCTGGGATAGGAGCTGTTGGAGTTTCTGCCGATGACGCGCCGACAGTTGGTGGTGCGACTTGTGCCGATGACGAAGATTGGCTAGCCAACCTCAAACGCCTCCTCTTCCTTGGCGCGGCAGCGGAAGAAGATCCAGCCCGTTTCGACGAGGACTGAGGGGCATCGGTAGCCAAACTTGGAGGTGCTTGTTTGCTTGGGGCAGTTGCCGATGACCTCATATCCTAAAAATATTTAATGCAAGTTATATGAAGTAAATGTTGCCGATTAAACAGTATATAATCGGTATGAGTGAAGATGAGTTTACTGCAAACACCCGCGTCAGGGCAGCAGCAGCGGCCGATGTAGCCTTGGCTTTTGCAGGTGTCGGTGTGGGTACCTGTCGTGGGATGAAGGCAGCTAACGAGGGAGCCTTATGGCCGATGAGTGATACGGGACTCATTATTCGAAGCTTGAAGGGCTTGCCACTCTTGCTCATCGGAGGAATCGGGTCATCAACCTGTCAAACGCAAGAAGGTCAAATACCGATGGCGAAGGTAAAAATGAGGAATGCATCGGGATGAGGACTTACTGCGTCGTCGGGATGATATGATCAGCATCGATCATGTGCCGATAGTAGTGCGACGATTTGGCGAACAGTTGACACCTCCATTCTTGCCACCAAGACTTGTACTCGTTTGTAATAAAGGAAGTTGGTGACCAGGAGGACAAGTCAAGATCTGATACATCGACATCGGCAGGAAGTTTGACAACCTTATTCCAGTCTAGAGCACTGGAGAATGTCTGCCTGGGCTGCACTACCTTGGAGTAACAAAGCGTGATCGGTAGTTGGCCGAACGCCAGTTGTCTTGCCGCTACCGATGGGTAGTAAAACTCAAATGATGGAGGGACGTTCTTTCCCGATCCAAAGATGTTCACTGGGATAGCTCGAGGAGTGATGCTGGCCTTCATCATTATCTGGTTTTCAGGTACATTCCCATCGGTAAGATTAAATAGCAATGGGAACTGGTTATCTACATCGGCATATGGCCACCAAAGCCGTTCTGTGGCAGGAATTCCATTGTAAAACTTCTGAAAAAATAGACCGAATTGCTCTGCATCGGCATCGGTCCCTGGCAGCACAATAGTGGCCTCTCCAAAGTTGAGTGGAGGGCGAGTTGCCGATTCATCCTCCCCACACTGGTGGTCTTCTGGTATGTCTCTCGGGAAACGTTGGGCGAACAAGTCAAGTTGAAGTGCTTTCTGCATATGTGCGTTCAGCCACATGTTGATGAACCACCAGGGGCCTCCAAGATTGTCGATGTGCTCACCTAGCAGTAACTTCTGGGATACTTGATGGAGGAGACGATATACCGATCCTAGAAGGTATCTGCCCAAGGGAAGCCTTGTCCCATCGGCAAGCAGCTCAGCTGCTGGGAGGTACATGGTAGTGGGTCCAACTGCCCTACCGCAGAAGATGAATTTGTCCAGCCACATGTTCAGGAAGGTGGCATGCTCTCTCTGGTTTATCGATCCCGTTTTCTGGTATTCCTGAATGTAACCCGTTCAACCGCCGATGTTCCGGGTATTTACTCTGTGCTCAGCTTTCCTATTGAATAAGGAGAAGGTGTCGGCAGAGGAGATGTCTAGGCCAGTTAGCATGTGGACATCGGCAAGAGTGGGGGTGGCTGGTCCATGTCGGAATAAGAAGGCATTCAAGGTGTCTGACCAAAAGTAAGAAGCAGCTATCAACATGTTCTCGTTCTTCTCTATATCGGCAATGGAAAGCCTGATACATTGGTCCAAGCTGCGCTCTTGTCAGTAAACTTGTTGCGCCCTGGCAACCCTGAGATACCAATTTTTCCACCCCTTAGTGGGCTTGGGCCATGATCGAAAAACATCCTTCCACAGTCCTAAACCGAAACATTCAGATCTGAAGGGGATTCGGTTGGTTTATGCGTTGATTATGTAACTGGGATCCGGATTGCCCATGGGGCCTAAACAGCTAAAGGTGGAACCAGTAAGTGGAATCACTACTTTGTTGTACAGCTCCTAGAGTTTGAAAGAAAGAAGAGGAAAAATCAGAGAAGGAACGGGGATAAATCTAGATTTGTGCGAGAAAAGTACCAGCAAAAGGTTGGATTGGGAAGGAGATAGGTCTCACCTTGGGGATGTCAACTTGGATTGCCATCGGAGTCGAGGGAGTGCTTGCAGTTCGTCCTTGGATTGCGGGAGAGTACTGTTGCTCGAGTTCGTGTTCTTCGGAGCGGCTGGAGGTTGAAGACGATGGCAGAAAGGTGAAAGTGAAAGTGGACTCAGGGTGAAAAGTAGCGTGGACCCCGATAACTTTTATAAGCCTGCTCAAGGGCACTTTGGGGTTCTGTTTCTTATTGCGCGGGAATGTGGAGAAACCCGCGGTAGATATGCACGGTGATCGAGGTGGTCTGCAACTGTTTGTGCTACAATCGAGGGATTTTATTATTAAATTGTAGTTCCACACGCGGGGATTGAGGAAACCGTACATTTATCTCAGAGGTAACGACTACAGCAACAGCTACAGTGGAGAGAATTTCGGCACGTAAAATTATACGCTCCGAAACTGGGGGGGCATGTGTTGACACCGCTTTTTGACACGTGTCAAATGGGCTGAGGTTTGACTAGTCAGCGGCCGTTCTCCATCGGCATCGGGAGTTGATATTGCCGATGAAAGAGTGCTGCGGGAAGACCAAGTGTGTTGCCGATAGAAGCTGATGAGCTTTGCCGACAAGATTGGTGAAGTCTTGCTGAAACTGATTGCCGATGAAGAGTCATTGCCGATTGCCGATAAAGGCTCGTTGCCGATTGCCGATGGAAGATGGTTGCCGATTGCCGATAAGGGCTCATTGCCGATTGCCGATGAGGAAGATGCTGCCGATTGCCGATCGAGAAAGTATTACCGATGCCGATGGGCGTGATTTAGCACTTGGCGGCAGCAGAGGATTACAAGTGGCCAAAGAAGGAAGGTGCGGATTGAAGGAGTCTGCTGATGGAAAGTTTCCATCGAATGGAAGTATAAAGAAACTGGTGTCTTGTACCAGTATTATTATAGTAGTTTGAGTCCGACTCTTGCATGGGTCGTTTATTTTCCTTTAAAATATGTGTGTTTGTTTAGGAAATAAATATTGTTATCCGGCTCCTGCGCGAGTCAGTTTCCTTTAAAGTAGGAGTTTGTTTTAGGAAGGATATGTGTCGTGTCTTTGTGCAACTCTCCATGCGGGAGTATAAATATGTGCCCGAGGGCTATGAAATAAAAAATCAATCCAATTCAAAACAAACCAATTCTACTTTTATCTTACTTTTATCGCAATTTACCCTTTTTATGCATTAGTTATAGCTTTCAACGAGTTCTTCAAGCTTTCGACGGGCTGCATCACCTTGATCTTCGTCAAATCCTTGCTAGTTGCGCGTGGGAGTACCTCTAGGCTTTGGCAATCCGGGCGCATCGTTGTTTGCCTCGTCTAGCTCTGCTCTAGTTACCCCTGATCAATCTGAGCCTTGACGTTCGGGCGCATCGCTGTCGTCTCGTTCAGTTTGTTCTAGTTATCATCCTTGTCGATTGATTGGTCAAATCGACTGGAACGCCCTTGACATCAAGCTTTGGGTAATAGGCCGAGGTGTTCACAGATCTGACGCTTTTTGTGTCAACAAATTCTTAATGTTGCAGATCATAACAACCCCCCAAGAATGGAGAATCAAGTATTTCACTTAGTTATTCTCCAACCACTCGAACGGTAGGCAAGCAAGGATCTTCAAGATTAGCAGGAACCTCAACACATCAGCCAATGCCCTAACTAAACATGCCTTGATAGACTCAAACTCTTGTATTACAAATTTTGAGTCTTCTTGCTCCCACGCTACACATGTAAATCAGTGCCCAATTTTGGATGCAATGCAGTCTGTAAGCTTAAACTATGTACGATTACTAACAGCTAGATGCTGTTAAAATCAAATGTTTTGTTGTAAAAAAAATTAGACCCAGAATCATTGGCGCCAAAAAGAAGAAAAGAAAATACAAAGTCAAACTCCCGCTAGGCAAACGAACGAACAATCTCAAACCTCCTAGCACGTCTGGGCCCTCACCCTCCACGTAACCGATCTACGCTCCTCCCTGCCCTCACCCTCATCTATCTCTCATACTGTTGTGTGGTTTGTTATTACAAATCACTTCAATAGACAATGGCACACAACTTCGTTGTCACATTGTTCATCCTAGCCATCTATGTTGTCGTGACAATGACACCTTTGTCTATGCAACCAAATCTTCGGTGAGCACAACAACCAAGGAGCAAGAAGCAACCAAAGAAGAGGACGCAACTACCAAGGCACCCTAATCTGCCAACATGAAGTCTGCCAAGGACCACAAAGCATACGCTAAGGGGGACACGCCTGCCAAGGCACCCGATGCAGTCACCAAAGGGTCTACCAAGGACCACAAAGCACACACTAAGGGGGATGCACATGCTGAGGCGCCTAAAGCAGACACTAAGGGATCTGCCAAGGTTCTCAAAGCACACACTAAAGGGGCTAGTGCAGAAGGGCCTGGAGCACCCATGTCATGGCCCAATGAGGGGCCAGAGTTTGTCGAAATGGTCATCAAGAACCCATTCTTGAAAACCACACCACCATCAAGTGATGGTCTCCCCATTGATCCGACTCCAAAAGGTAGCATGACCTAAAAAGCAATTATGGTCATCCATATATTAAGGTAAAAATATAAAATATCATGAATGAATCTATATTACATTTACTCTAGCTTCTCTAGTATGTTGAGAGTATTTGAATATCATTAGGAATATTTGCATTGTGATTACATTTCACATAGTTAATTAATTTCATGTTTTTATTTACTAGTACATAAACAAAAAACTCAATTATGTCTTGTTCTATTGATTTTATACAATGTGATTTACTGGTTGCTAAGCTTTGATGTATGTGATGCTTCAACTCCTATTGACACCATTTGAAGCTTATTTGAGCAATTACATTTATGCAAAATGCTGCTTATGTGTTTGGTTAGATATCTAGGGACTTATTTGTGATAATATATATAGCTCTGGGGACATTTTACAAAGTGTCCCAACCAGCCCAAAAAAAGGGCATCTCTATCTCCCCCCTCACGTGTGTTGGACGAACAACGAGAATTGAACCCGTGCTTGGTGGGTTCGCAATCCACTGCCTTGATCTACTTGGATATATCCACCCCTTATCTAGCTAAAGGGTTTTCTCTTTTTTCATTTATTATTA
Organism: Microstegium vimineum; assembly: GCA_022036555.1. NCBI lineage: Eukaryota > Viridiplantae > Streptophyta > Magnoliopsida > Poales > Poaceae > Microstegium > Microstegium vimineum. The sequence goes on along the minus strand of CM039136.1, from coordinate 46,152,738 downwards.
TTCTATTTATTTTGACCTTCATACCTCGATCGAGATAATGGACATAGGATGGTACTCTTTAAAATGAAAAAATGAGGAATTAGTTGTGTCAATTCTTCCACTTTTAGGGTTGTTGACACAAAAAGCGTCAGATCTGTGAACACCTCGGGCTATTACCCAAAGCTCGGTATTCCGGAGGCGTGCCAGTCGATTTGACCAACCAATCGACAAGGATGACAACTAGAACAAACCGAACGAGACGACATCGATGCGCCCGGACGTCAAGGCTCAGATTGATAAAGGATAACTAGAGCAGAGCTGAACGAGGCAAACAGCGATGCGTCCGGATTGCCAAAGCTCAGAGGTACTCCCACGCGCAGCTAGCAAGGATTTGATGGAGATCAGGATGATGCAGCCCGTCGAAAGCTTGAAGAACTCGTTGAAAAACTACAGCTAATGCAGTAAAAGGGTAAATTGCGATAAAAAGTAGAATAAGATAGAATTGGTTTGTTTTGAATTGGATTTGATTTTTCTTCCGTAGCCCTTGGGCACGTATTTATACTCCCGCATGGAGAGTTGTACAAGGACACGACTCATATCCTTCCTAAAACAAACTCCTATCTTTAAGGAAACTGACTCACGCAGGAGTCGGATCTAAAACAATAATATTTATTTCCCTAAACAAACACACCTATTTTAAAGGAAAATAAACGACTCATGCAAGAGTCGGACCCAAACTACTATAATAACAACACTGGTACAAAACACCAGTTTCCTTATACTCCTCGATGGAAACCTTCCATCGGCAGATCCCTGCGACTTCCTTCTTTGGCCACTTGTAGTCTTCTGCTGCCACCAAGCGCTGAGTCACGCCCATCGGCATCGGCAATACTTTCCCGATCGGCAATCGACAACCACCCTTCATCGGCAATCGGCAATAACCCTTCATCGGCAGTTGGCAATGATCCCTCATCGGCAATGACAAGGACTCATCATCGGCAATCAGCAATGACTCTGTCAGTAATCGGCAATGTCTCTGTCGGCAATCGGCATCAGCAGCTTCATAGCTCAAGCTATCCGACTTCACTAATCAACCTTTGCCGACAAGGACCATCCAGCTTCCATCGGCAGCACACTTAGCCTTCTCGCGGTATATCCCTATCAGCAATATTGGCTCAAGATTTCCCGATGCCGATGGAGAACAGCTGCGGACCAGTCAAACCTCAGCTCATTTGACACGTGCTAAAAAACGGTGTCAACACATGCCCCCTAGTTTCGGAGCGTATAATATTTTATGGGCCGAAATTCTCTCCACTGTAGCCGTTACCTCCGAGATGGATGCACAGTTCCTCGATCTGTGTGTGGAACTGCAATTTAATAATAAAATCCCTTGATCGTAGCACGAACGGTTGCAGACCACCTGATCACCGCGCGTATCTACCGCGGGCCTCTCCACATTCCTGCACAGTGTGTACCGCAACCCCAAAATACCCCTGAGTAGGTTTATAAAAGTTGCCGGGACCCACACTACCTTTTTACCCCGAGCTCATTTTCACTTTCACCTCCCGGCCTTCGCCTTCAACCTCCAGCCGCTCTGAAGAACACGAGCTCGAGCAATAGTACCCCTCTGCAATCCAAGGACGAACTACAAGCATCCTTCAAATCCAATGGCGATCCAAGTTGATATCCCCAAGGTAAGACCTATTCTCCCCTTAATCCAACCTTCCGCTGGTCCTTTTTCTCGCATAAACTTGGATTTATTCCCGTTCCTTTTCTGATTTTTTTCTTCTTTCCTTCGAACCCTAGGAACTATATAACAAGGTAGTGATCCCGCTTACTGGTTCCACCTTCAGCTGCCTAGGCCCCATGGGCAATCCCGACCCCAGCTTCTTGATCAATGTGGAAACCAATCGGATCCCATTCAGATCTGAATGCTTCAGTCTAGGGTTGTGGAAGGATGCCTTCCGCTCATGGCCCAAATCCACCAAAGGGTGGAAGAACTGGTATCTTAGGGTCGCTAGGGCGCAGCAAGTTTACTGGCAAGAGCGCAGCTTGGACCAATGTATCAGGCTTTCCATTGCCGATATGGAGAAGAACGAGAACATGTTAATAGTTGCCTCTTATTTCTGGTCGGACACGATGAATGCTTTCTTATTCCGACATGGGCCAGCCACCCCCACTCTTACCGATGTCCATATGCTGACCGGCTTAGACGTCTCTTCTGCTGATACCTTCTCCTTATTCAATAGGAAAGGTGAGCACAGAGTAAACACTCGAAACATCGGCGGTTGGACGGGTTACATTCAGGAATATCAGAAAACAGGATCGGTAAACCAGAGGGAGCATGCCACCTTCCTGAATATGTGGCTGGACAAATTCATTTTCTGTGGTAGGGCAGTCGGACCAACTACCATGTATCTTCCAGCAGCTGAGCTGCTTGCCGATGGGACAAGACTTCCCCTGGGCAGATATCTTCTAGGATCGGTATATCGTCTTCTTCATCAAGTATCCCAGAAGTTACTGCTAGGTGAACACATCGGCAACCTTGGAGGCCCTTGGTGGTTTATCAATATGTGGCTGAACACACAGATGCAAAAAGCGCTTCAATTTGACTTGTTCGCCCAACGGTTCCCGAGAGACATACCGGAAGATCATCAGTGCAAGGATGACGAATCGGCAACTCGCCCTCCACTCAACTTTGGAGAGGCCATTATAGTGTTGCCCGGGATCGATGCCAATGCTGAACAATTTGGCATGTTTTTTCAGAAGTTCTATAACAGAATCCCTGCCACAGAACGGCTCTGGTGGCCATATGTCGATGAAGATAACCAGTTCCCACTGCTATTTAACCTTACCAATGGGAATGTGCCTGAGAACCAGATAATTATGAAGGCCAGCATCACTCCCCGAGCTATTCCAGTGAACATCTTCGGATCGGGAAAGAACGCGCCTCCATCATTTGAGTTCTACTACCCATCGGCAGCGGCAAGACAGCAGGCATTTGGTCAACTGCCGATCAAGCTCTGTTATTCCAAGGTAGTGAAGCCCAGGCAAACATTCTCCAGCGCTCTAGACTGGAACAAGGTTGTCAACCTTCCTCCCGATGCCGATGTATCAGATCTTGACCTGTCCTCCTGGTCACCAACCTCCTTTATTACAAATGAATACAAGTCTTGGTGGCAAGAATGGAGGTGTCAACTGTTTGCCAAGTCGTCACACTACTATCGGCACATAATCGATGCCGATCACATCGTCCCCGATGACGCAGTAAGTCTTATTCCGATGCATTCCTTATTACTTTACCTCTGTCATCGGCATCTAACTTTCTTGCGCTTGACAGGTTGATGATCTGATTCCTCCGATGAGTAGGAGCGGCAAGCCCTTCAAGCTTCGAATGATGAGTCCCGTATCACTCATCGGCAACAAGGCCCCCACATTAGCCGCCTTCATTCCTCGACAGGTACCTACACCGACACCGACAAAAGCCAAGGCTACATCGACCGTTGCCGCTGCCCTGACGCGGGTGTTTGCAGTAAACTCATCTTCACTCACACCGATTATATATTGTTTAATTGGCAACATCCACCTTGTCTAACTTTCATTGAATATTTTTAGACTATGAGGTCATCGACAGCTGCTCCCAGCAGACAAGTACCTTCAAGCCCGGCTGCTGATGCCCCCCAGTCCTCGTCGAAACGGGCCGGATCTCCTACTGCTGCACCAAGAAGGAAAAGGCGCTTGAGGCTGGCCAGTCCATCCTCACCATCGGCTTCGACTGCGCCGCCAACTACCACCGCACCATCGGCAGGACCGTCAGCAGCCCCAACTCCCGATCACCCGATGGATGATATCTCCGATCAGGAGATCACTATACCCGCTACAATAGAGGCGGCATCGCCATCGGCATCACCAACCGATGTCCCTGATGAGGCGACTCCCACTGTAGCAACTGAGGCAACATCGGCATCGGCACCGTCGGCCGAAGTTGCTGATGAAACGGTTCCGCTCGTCGTAGCGGCGAAGACAACATCGGCATCGGCACCATCAACCGAAACTCCTCACGAAAGAGCGGCATCACCGCCACAACTAGATATCACACCGGAAGCACCGCCAGCAACGATACTACCAACACCAACGGTGTCGACTGCTCCCCTGGCAGAAGCTCAGTCATCGGCAATTGCTGCCAATGTCCAAGACGAGGCTGGGCCATCTAGTATGCCAAGTCCTGGGCGAGAAATCTGCTTCAAGATGGTAAGTCGGTCATCTAAAAACGCATAGTAGTGCTATGATCGACACACTTTAACTCCTTCACTTTCAGGCCCAAGATTCCCCAGAGAGCCTCTTCTCCTTCGGCGTCAACCCCCAGGATGAGGAGCACCAAGAAGGCCCTATTCGAGCCGACAGCCTATTCTCCTTCGCTGTCGACATTGCTGATGACGACGAGGAGGAAGAAAGCTTTGTTCCAATTCTATCGGCAGAAGTGAAATCCAAGCTCGAGGCATTACTCTCTCAGCTACAGACAGATACATCTCCGCTCGTCCAGGATTCAACTGCAGCAATGTCCATCTTCAAAGATATCCAAGGCCAACTACCTGCCGATGCAGAAGAGGTCCTTCTCCAAGCAGCCTTTCTTGAGAGCCGTCGATTGCAATACCAACGGGTTTCAAGCCGTATTGCCAGCAGGAATGCTCAATCGAAGCTTTCAGAGGAAATGCTTAGGTTTAAGCAAACTGCCGATGAGAAGCACAAGAACATCAGCCAAGTAGAAGCTTCCGACACTGAACTTGAACAGGCTTTCATCCAGCTATCAGCAAGAAAGGAAGAGCTGCAAGCCGAGCTGAGAAAGGTTGAAGAGTCCTTGGATGCAGTCGCCCAGAAGAGAGCCCAACTTCCCGATACCATCAAATCTCTACGACAAGAGAGAGATAACAACGCCCGACAAGCCATCATTCTAAAGAAGAAAATCAAGTCGGTTGAAGGCTCTGCCGATGAAGATGCCAGGGAGATAGAGGAGATAGAACAGATTCGCCTGCGTGCGATATCAATTATCCACTCCCTGTTATAACTTATTAAATCTCGTCACATCGGCAAATGTAATATTGATACTTGATTCTGCCTTAAGACAATGTCAATGTGCCTTTACCGATGTATTATGATTTCTTCCTTTCATCGGCATTCAAACGAGCACGCCATATGCCAACTCCGAGAGTTTCTGGAATGTACGCATCACTGGGAGCAGACCGTCTTATCCGATGAGGATCTCCCCAATTAAGAAACCATCTTCCAAGCCTATGACTCAGTCTCGATCGGTAACATCGACTTTCATACCAGAATACCACCGGCAAACCCTTTCACCTAGTTATCGGCAACCGTTACCGACACCATGACTTATCGAGTCGGCTAAAATCCTCTGAATAATTCCAACTTTTAACAGACCCCGGTATTTAGCCCAACTGTAAAAATAATCGGCAACGAAGCTTCATACTTCCATCGGACCAAAATTAGGACAATGTCGATAGATCCACCAAGGAGCACAAGGAGTAATTCCCCAAAACTCTTGCACCACACACGCACGCAAGCACGGCAAAATCATTCTTACTACCGTCCTCCTCTGGCGGGTAACGAATCCATTGGCAGCACGACGTCTCATACACAAATCATCGGCAGGTGCCCCCAAGTATAATAATTGAACTCACCAATTTGCCGAGTACAGTCCCCAAGCCAACTGGTCCAAGATTGACCCCAGTCAGACCATCGGCAATATATTGCCATCTGCCGATGTATCTCTATCCTTGCGCTTTAGCCTCCACTGCTTTTCCCTTAAAGGAATTTCAGTATTATACAAGTCATTACGGCGCTCGCGCTGAATTCTTCTCTTCTGGGTTTTGGTCAGACCTTTAGGACACCACTGAGGGAGTTTGGTCTTCCAGATAGGCTGGTGCTGCCTTTCATTATTTGCATCGGCCTTTTTCCCGATGCTTGAACCTCTGGAGAGCACGTCTTCATCGGGCACTTTCGCGTTGACCATCTCCTCAAGCTTCCCTGGTTCAGCACGCCTGCCAAGCCTGTCGTGGGCACTAGGCTTGCCCCCCAGTCGGCTGTGTGCCGATTTCTTCTTTCTGAGCGACTTGGTGTACCTGGAAGCTCGATCATCAAAGCAAGGTTCCTCACCCAACCGATCATCAGTGTAGTGTCTGCTGCACTCAGGACAGTTATCGGCAGTAGGTAGCCTAATGCCTTCTTCCCAACAGTGAATGAAGAAGGGACACCTCCAGTGGTCCTTCTGCCGAAGCCATTCTTGTTGCTTCTTTTCCTGCCGATATCGCTCATCTCGTGATTGCCGATGGTTCCGCCTTGGTAGCTTATGCGTGATTACCATACCAGGAGCCCTTCCGGTACAACCACCTCCATCAGCAATTCTCTTGCCTTTCCTGTCATCGGCAAACTTTTCGACGTCGCGCTCAGCCACTTGATGATCAGCATCTACCGATGCCCTTCTTCTAGCAGCATCCGATGTCAACACCTTAGTTTTTCCACTAGTTCCCACCATATTATTTGGAAACGGGCGCTGATCAATTTCCATCGGTTTCTGGACTTTAGGATTTTCAAATTGGATTCGTCCAGAGTCAATTTCTGACTGCAATTGCCGCCTGAACACTTTGCAGTCGTCGGTACTGTGAGAAGTCGTATTGTGCCACTTGCAGTACCTGGTCTTCTTGAGTTCCTCGGCCGATGGAATTACTTGATTAAAGGCTAGCTTAATTCGCCCTTCCTGTAGCAATAAGTCAAATATCTCATCGGCCTTTGTGACGTCGAAGGTGAACTTTCCGGTCCTCTTCTGGTCGAGCGCACAAGGTACCGGCCCCTCATCTTTCACCCATTCAGCAGTGCCGATATTCACCTCCTCATCTGACTCGGAGTCCTCTTGGGTTCGAACGATTTAACGTCCTAATCGGCCTCTGTGATATCAAAGGTGAAACTTCCAACTCGGCTCGCTGATACTTGGTTCTCTGTCCGAGTCTGAAGCTTCCACTTTCTCGATCGAAAACATCTCGACGTCTGGATCTTGCCGATGCGCAGACTCGCTCACGGGTTGGGCAGATGGATGCACTTCTTCATACTTCCATGATGAGCAAGTCGGGGCAATTGATACATCAGCAGCACCAATCTGTTGGACGTTATGCATCGGCTGCCTAACCGATGAGCTTCTCTGGACGCCTACTGACTGAGTAGATTGATGTATTTCTTCACATCTTCGTGGTGAACAAGCGGAAGCAACTGACACGTCCACGGTACCAATCTGCTGAATATTATGCATCGGCTGATTGACCGATGGGCAACTCTGAACGTCTACTAGTTGATTAGGTTGACGTACTTCCTCAGGTATCGACGTCAAAGTACTCGAAGTGTTTGGAGCATAACAGTACAGCCATTAGAACACCATGCATCGGTTGCGCTGCCGATGGGCCGTCTTGCACAGTCACTGGTTTGTGTTGTGGCATTACATTCATCGGTTGTTGTACCGATGTCTTATTGCACACTTGTGAGTATTGCGGTGTAGTATTTGTCGGTTGATGTACCGATACTTCATTATGAAAACTCGTCGGATGATACTGTAGAGTTCTTGCCACTTGGCGCTCAGGCTGCACATATTGCTGCTGAATCGGCAATTGACCGATCCAACCTACATTAGGTGTCATCGGCGCATGACTTACCGATGGCTGATAACTAGCTGATCCTTGCAACCCTTACACTCTTGGATGATAGTTTTGATTTGTAGGCAACATGGGTTGAGCAGCCATGGCCGATGCAGGCTGATTGACACTCAACATGCCTTGTTGCATCGGCCAAGAATTTACCGATATAGGCTGATTAACTATTGACACGTCTTGTTGCGTTGGTCAAACATTTACCGATAGTTGACAACCGGGTAATGCTTGTTTTTGTTGCACCCTTGGATGATCGCTTGGACTCACGGTACCACAACTTGAGCAGTTACTGCCGATATAGCTTGATTGACCTTCGGCGTACCTTGTTGCATCGGCCAAGAAGTTGCCGATGGCTGATAGCCAGCTGATGCCTGTTGTCCTTGTAGCACCGGATGAATAACACAGGGCCACCTTGATTAGCAAATGTTCCAGTTTGCAGAACCATCGCCACCATGGGTTGATTTGCAACTGCAGGGTTTTGCTGTATCGGCAAGTGACTTGTCGATGGTTGGGTATACGACCCTCTGGGTATTGCCGTTTGCCGATTCCCTGTCGGCAGCTGCACCGTTGGAGACGATGTAGCGTAATGCATCATTGGAACCATCGGCTGTACAGATATTGCCGATGCTATGAGAACTTTCCACCCTGCACGGTTATCTTGGACCAATCTGGAATCAGCAGATAGACTTGGAGATATACCGTATCCCCACGAGTTGGCAGAAGTTGGCTGACTCTGGATTACAGGTCCAGACATTGTTGAAGCCACCAGATTTGCGTTCATCTGAGTAATGCTCGTTGGGTTCAATCTTGGTGGCGCGATCTCATTGGCAGATCGGCTCGTAACTGGTGTGGACACCCTTGGAACCGCCGATGGAGTCGCAACAGATGCCGATCCGAGTTAACGATACTTGGACCAACATAATATGGTGTCTGTCCCTTGAAAGCTTGCTTGACAGCATTGCACACGGTATCGGACAACACATTGGATTGACTAATTAATACATTATTTAATGCATAATTAACCGTATCTTGTACTTTACCAGGATCGGCGTAGAAAATAGTCTGCCGTGGCGACGACGGATCTTGCCTCTGTACTGCTTCGCCGATCCCGTTTAGGCTGAAGGATCTAAGATATGAGCGCTTGTATTCCTCCATTGCCTGCTCCAGAGCCTGTTTCTAATGATCTGTCAGATCTGCTGTGGAGACTTCAATGACACTCTTGGATTAGTCATGATAAATATATTTATATAATCGTGTCCCACCGAGCATGCCAAAAGAGGTGTTGACACAAAAAGCGTCAGATCTGTGAACACCTCGGGCTATTACCCAAAGCTCGGTATTCTGGAGGCGTGCCAGTCGATTTGACCAACCAATCGACAAGGATGATAACTAGAACAAACTGAACGAGACGACAGCGATGCGCCTGGACGTCAAGGCTCAGATTGATCAAGGATAACTAGAGCAGAGCTGAACGAGGCAAACAGCGATGCGCCCGGATTGCCAAAGCTCAGAGGTACTCCCACGCGGAACTAACAAGGATTTGACGGAGATCAGGATGATGCAGCCTGTCGAAAGCTTGAAGAACTCGTTGAAAAACTACAGCTAATGCAGTAAAAGGGTAAATTGCGATAAAAAGTAGAATAAGATAAAATTGGTTTGTTTTGAATTGGATTTGATTTTTCTTCCGTAGCCCTTGGGCACGTATTTATACTCCCGCATGGAGAGTTGTACATGGACACGACTCATATCCTTCCTAAAACAAACTCCTATCTTTAAGGAAACTGACTCACGCAGGAGTCGGATCTAAAACAATAATATTTATTTCCCTAAACAAACATACCTATTTTAAAGGAAAATAAACGACTCATGCAAGAGTCGGACCCAAACTACTATAATAACAACACTGGTACAAAACACCAGTTTCCTTATACTCCTCGATGGAAACCTTCCATCGGCAGATCCCTGCGACTTCCTTCTTTGGCCACCTGTAGTCTTCTGCTGCCACCAAGCGCTGAGTCACGCCCATCGGCATCGGCAATACTTTCCCGATCGGCAATCGGCAACTACCCTTCATCGGCAATCGGCAATAACCCTTCATCGGCAGTTGGCAATGATCCCTCATCGGCAATGACAAGGACTCATCATCGGCAATCAGCAATGACTCTGTCAGTAATCGGCAATGTCTCTGTCGGCAATCGGCATCAGCAGCTTCATAGCTCAAGCTATCCGACTTCACTAATCAACCTTTGCCGACAAGGACCATCCAGCTTTCATCGGCAACACACTTAGCCTTCTCGCGGTATATCCCTATCAGCAATATTGGCTCAAGATTTCCCGATGCCGATGGAGAACAGCTGCGGACCAGTCAAACCTTAGCTCATTTGACACGTGCTAAAAAACGATGTCAACAAGGGTTAAGAGAGGGATATCAAAGATATGAGGAGTGAGACTTTGATCTACCAAATCTATCCATTAGGAGTTAATTTGGTGGGAGTGTAGAACCTCCACAACTTTGTTGGCTCTCACCTCTTATATATTCATATCTATAGAGGATTGTTTGCTTGTCATTGGCTTTGTTTTTTCCATAAACAGTTTCCAAGCAAACCCTTGCATCTACGTGTGATTTGGTATTCCTCTTACGATACGAGTTGGTTGGTTCCAATTTTTCTTTCTACCGGTGCTGTACATTGAAGATTGGATAAATTTGTTCATGGTAGCTAGCATATTATTGTATTGAAATACAAGGCATATGTTTTCTTTGATGTATTGATGATATGTGGTGGGAATCGAAAGATTGGCTAACTACTCGTTGGAAGTGTGCAAGTCACGTGCAAAATTTCAACTCAAAAGGTTACAACTATGGAATCTATGTGGGTTAAAGTGCTTTATATTTGACCATGCTTATAAGAATAATATTCACAATTATGACTCTAAATAAATTTACTATAAAAAATATATTTCATAATTAATCTAATAATATTTATTTAATATAATAAATATTTATTTTAAATCAAATTATTAATATAGTAAATCATGACAGTATTGTAAAATTATATTTTTTAAAGGACAGAGGGAGTATTGTCTTGTGGCCAATTTTGAGTGGGGGTGCGTGGGCGTCACAATGCAACAACAAAAAGGGTTGCATATCAACATTATAATTTCTTATTTTCAAATATACTCCATATAACGTATCTGACAAACTAATGAGGTTTTTTAGTGCATGTGTACGATGTTTTATTTTATGATTGAATTAATTACCTCCACATATTTAAGAAAACGAAGGGAGAACTGAAAGTAAGCTTGTCAGTCCTCCGAATTTCGAATCCACACGCCCATTGGCTGGTGAAGAGACCTCCCAAACCGGATGGCGCCAAAAAGAAAAAAAAAAATGCCAAACCTCCTAGCAACGTCTGGGCCCACACCCTCCACGTCACCGATCCGCGCTGCTCCCTGCCTCGTTTCCAGCTTGCCCCACAGCGATCCGAATCCCATCCGTCCACCGGGACTGCCGAACCCCATCGAGCCCCTCCACATCAGCAATCCGCGGCTCGCACCCCCCCACCAATCGCGTCCCACCTCGGACCCCTATAAAGCCGCGCCCCCAGCAGGCATCTGCCTCACCAACCACTCAGTCCACAAGCACCCCTCGCCTCCTCGATCCCCCGTCGAGAAGAAGCTCAGTCCCGATCCCTTCACCCGATCCCGATGGCGCCGAAGGCTGAGAAGAAGCCGGCGGCGAAGAAGCCAGCGGAAGAGGAGCCAGCGACGGAGAAGGCGGAGAAGGCTCCAGCGGGGAAGAAGCCGAAGGCCGAGAAGCGTCTCCCGGCGGGGAAGTCGTCCGCCGGCAAGGACGGCGAGGCGAAGAGGGGCAGGAAGAAGGGGAAGAAGAGCGTGGAGACGTACAAGATCTACATCTTCAAGGTGCTGAAGCAGGTGCACCCGGACATCGGCATCTCGTCCAAGGCCATGTCCATCATGAACTCCTTCATCAACGACATCTTCGAGAAGCTGGCGGGCGAGGCGGCCAAGCTGGCGCGGTACAACAAGAAACCCACCATCACGTCACGCGAGATCCAGACCTCTGTTCGCCTCGTCCTCCCTGGCGAGCTCGCCAAGCACGCTGTCTCTGAGGGCACTAAGGCCGTCACCAAGTTCACCAGCTCCTAGGCGTGCAATGTGATCTTTCTAGGCGGCTCGTCTCATGCTTGCAGTAGTTTGGTTGGGTGTTAGCGGCGGTAGTTGCCCCTGCGTCTAAGTTCTGTGTTCCTTCCTCCACTGGGAGCGGTAGTTTGTGTAAGAATTAACTTTTGGTGCCGTGGCTTCAACTCATCTTTGCAATTTCTGATTGCAAATATATGTGAAATCTATCCTTGTATTTGCCTGAATTTGGTTTCCATTATGTGGCTGATTTGCTTCTTGACCTGTTCATGACGCTATTGAAAATTGGCACCACTGAGGTTCATTGTTGGGAGATGCTTCTTGATTTGCTTCTGAACTGAGGGTGCCTTGTTGGGAGATGCGTTTTGGTACACATCAAAATGTGATCCGTTTCGGGATTGCACACTGCTCAAACATTGCGTCCGTTTTGGATCATGAATTTCAATAACCCCTTGGGAACAAGATGCGCCCTGTGTTTGTGTGTTGAAATTTGGTAGAGGAAATTCGATCTGTTCGAATTGCTTGCTTGGGCGCGACCTCACAAGTCAGAACTCACGAAATCCGAAATTTTGGGCGGGTGTTTCGAGTCCCACGCGCGCCAATTTGCTTTGGCGCCGAGTGGAGAACTGATTGGATCTGTTGATAAATTTGCGTAGCCCAACCACCCTTAGGCGCTAATTGCAATCTGGCCCATTTTAAATGTTACAGGCCCACTAGTACGAGTATACTGTATGCTACACTTCTGCATTCAAAACACTTGTAGACAGATTCTTCAAGTATGAGTGGAGGCGTGGAGCTTGGACACTATTCAAATCTCTAGATGTTAGACTACCAAACAAATACTATAGATAATGACCAAAACTCTCGTTTCTCCTTTTTGTAGACATACATCTTTATATTTTTTATTTTTAGACCTTTATTTATATCTACCTTTATTTATAATAGCTCAAATTTGAGCTGTACATTGACAATTCCATCAAATATTAATTAAAGATAAACTTTGTCCTTCAGCTTGTATGTATTACTCCTACACAGACTTCTACAACCACAAGATTTGTTTGCCACACACCAAATTGGGATTTGTCTCCCCCTCCGTCGCTTCTCTCTCGCTTCAAAATTCGAATTCCGTTCGACCGTCCCGAACTGCGCACCCCACCCCACCCCACCCCACCCCACCGCCCCGCCGCGCCACCGCATGATCAAACCCTGACCAAACCCGCGATCAACCTCCGCCCGCCGCCATGGATACGCTGTTCATGCGTGCCTTCGAGCGCCAGGACGAAGCGGAGGCGCGGATGCGGCAGCAAGCGGCGTCCTACTCGCGGACCCTCGCGTGCAGCCTCCTTGCCGCGGGGCACCAGCCCCCGCCGTGGCTCCACGCGCACCACGCGCCGTTCGAGACCGTCTTTCACCGGGGTGCGGCAGAGGAGATGCGGCTGCAGGTGGAGGCCTACTCCCAGTCCACAGCCTGCGCCGTCGTCGACGCTGGCCACCTGCCTCCACCGTGGCTCCTTCCGCACCGCGCTACTGCTGGAGGAGACACCTCCGAGCGTTCGGTGCCGGCGGACGCGCTGATGCGGAAGCAGGTGGTGTCCTACTCGCTCTCTATTGCCTACGCCCTCCTCGCCGCCGGCCACTGCCCCCCGCCGTGGCTCCTCCAGTCCCCTGCAGACCTGGCCACCGAAGGTAGCTGCCTCGACCCCCCCCCCCCCCCCCCCCCCCCCCCCCCCCTCCCCCTCGTTGCGTTCTGGTATAGTTGCTGGGGATCTGCGCTTTGATTCCGTCGCTGGAGCATTTGTTTTGATAAGATTTAGGTTCGTCAGGTCAAATATTTGATGATCGTGCCCCGTGATTTGGTACTAGATAGTATTTTGTGGTGCCAAGCTAACGGTTCATCTTTCTATTTGGTGGAAGTTGTGTAAGTGAGCATTCGAATTGTGGGTTATGAAATGACAATGCAGTATTATTTTCTTCTACGTTTTTCATTTAGAGACAGCTGGGAAATCTTACATAAGGGAGCCTGATCAGAATGTGCATATCAGAGCTAATCAGAACATAAAGAACCTGAAGGAGGTCCATTCTCTTTCGATTACAAATGCTGGAAAAATTACCCATTCGCTCCATGGCAGATTAAGTAAGACAGAAACATCATGTAGCAAATGTGAAAGGAACAGAAGGGGAACAAATCTTAAGAAAGGTTGCAGGCCTTGGAATACAGTATCAAAATTGACATCGATTATACCACTTGCAAAACAAAACCAGCAGGCATCAAAATCATGTGGTAAGTATAATCTGTTTACAACTATTTTTTGTTCGAAATTTATTTTAATGCAAGTGTTCTAATGTAGTCTTGCTTGATGCTGTGATCATAATTCATATGCTTGATGCTGTACAGAATGCTTACATTCTTTTCATGAATGGGCACATTAGACAATCCAATAAATGAAACTTTTCAGTTGCAGCAAAAAGAGATGTTAGAGTGAGGGCACTTAAGGTGGCTGCAGCTGCAAAGCGTCGTGAAGAGAAGAAGCAAACAGAGCGTGAAATGCATAAAGCAGCTGTGAAACTAGCGCTTGAAAGATTAAAGCAAGAGAAAGAGCACAGACAAAAACAAGTGGATCACAAGAAGAAAACGAAGGCAGACTTTATTACTAGGAAGGGGCAGAGAGAAGGTTATGGGAAGAGGGAGAATGACATAAAAAAGAAATGTGCTGAAGAGACACCGAAACATCAAAAGCAGCTGCCGGAAATAATGCATTCCATAAACACCGTGAAAGATACCTGTCCAAACGATACTGTTAGTTGACACTGAAACTAGCGATGCTTTTCAAATCACTATATGAACTCTCTTTTAAGTCATTTTAATCATTTCAGGATGGCAAGGATCTTGTGGAGAATTTAGTCGAAAGGGTGGGAAATCAATTATTATCTGATGAAAGGATGAAATCTATTCAGAAACTTTTTGCATCAGAAAGCAACAGTGTCAAGGCCATGCACGCAGATTTGAAATCAACAGGATCTGGGCTTCAGGTTCAGGAAAACTTGTCAGACAATGTGGATAAGGTATACTCGTTCAGTTGATTTATCTATATGAAATTTAACAATCATTAGGATCGAAGCCACCTTTTTCTTAAGGATCGTTATGATATATTAACGAGCGAGTAAGAAAAGTGTTAACAATTTTTTTTTTTGGCGGGGCAAGATTTTTATGGCATATTTAACTAGGAATCTAGATGCTGAGAGCTATTGCAGTTGTCAGGTGTGGATCTACACTATAAGCTGTGAGGACAGTGCATGCTACAATCATTGTGTTCCATTTTGAATTTTTGCAAACTTCTTGGAAGGTTCCCCTATGACATATTCTGTCTAGACCTGCCAACAACAATTTTCTAATAATTCCAATTAAATTCTCTATAGTGCATATTAGAATTATACAAAAAATACAAAGTAAAACACATCATGGCAAAGAATCTTTGCTCTGTGACTGTACACATCAAAATATCACAAACAGTCCAGATGTACATCTGGTACCAAAACTTAAATCAGTTGAAATGTTGCGTAATTTTAGAACAAAAAATACAGAGTGAAAAGCAGTGGGATCCTTTGATTCGCACAATGCATTATATTGATTAACAGAATCTAGTGGTTTTCCTTGTGGTTCCATAACTTTGTGTTCCCGCCGGCTCATCACAGATGGCACTGAACTGCAACAGCTGCACTGTGGGCTACTTTGAAAGTTTGATTTTCTTTCATTTACCAGAACTTTGTAAACATTATGGTTTGAGAAGTAAGTATTCTGCTTTCGTTCATTTTATAAACATATCGCAGTCCTATGGAATGACACCTTATGAAGATTCTGATGCAAAGGATTTCGAAATCTTGGAGCATCAAAGGGAAGTAACGCGTAGATGTAAATTGATTCCATCATGGGCTCAGTAAGTACTCTATACCTATAAGTTATATGACCAATTCTATTTCCAAAATAAGTGAAGTACATTAGATAATACACTGGGCACACTATCAAACTTGTTATAGGACAGCGGTGCTCTAGTCGAAGTTGCTTCTGTTTCTATTTTTATTTTGTCATCCTAACTTAATGTGAATCTTCTTATCGATATAGAAACTAGGGATCCTTGCGCTACCCTTTGTTCCAGCGCTGAATTCATATTGATCCTGCTAGCTGCATTTGGTTTGTACTAATTTTCAGGGAAGAAAACTTAGATAAAATCTTGGTATCCAATCTGGCTTTAGACTCCAGAGAAGTTTTTGCTCATAAGTGTTCTGGTATCTTATCTGATGGTAAGCTCCAATGTACCACACTATTATGAATTATTTTTATTTTTAGTTATTGCTGTGACTGAATTTGCAGCCCTACTTTTGGTGCAGTTCTTACGCCTGGCATTCCTCGTCGACCATTCTATTAGCTGGCCATTAACAACTATTGTAACTCTGTAAAACTAATAATGCTGGTTCTCCTGCATCACTGAATTCTTTCTTCTGCAACAAAATGTACAGGCAAATCTCCTCCCTGTCTCTCGCTCTGCTAATTATCTTCAGTAGTTCAGTATGCTCTACTGTATGAGTAATGCATTGAGAACAATTACTGTATTTCACAGCTGCAGATCCTAACTGTACGGCATCACTGTAGTACATTGTATGACTTTGGTTAAGGCCCTGTTTAGTTACTCTATTTTGCAAATTTTTTTTGGGTTTTGGGCTATTTTTTTGCAAAATAGAACTAAACAGGGGTACTAAATTTTGCAAAAAGTAGCCCCTAAAATATTTTGCATTTGACACCCAACACACCAAAAACCAAAATATTTTGCATCGTTGCGCGTGCCAGACCTCTCTTTCCCCCACGTTTTGCAAAATATTTCACTGTATCTAAACAGGTATACAAAAAGTTTTTATGTTTTGCATTTTAGGCGCAAATTTTTTTTGCAAAAACTTTCCACCTCTTTTCAGAATCTAAACAGGGCCGTGACAACCTTCTGTGATGCAATATCCCTAGGTTCAAGTAAAGCATGTCTAAAATTTTAGTACCAGAGTATATGCTGTTAAGACTCAGTATCAGTGCAGCAGAACTGGCCTTTCTTTTGCTCATTTTTATAGCAGGAGACCAAAGATGTGTTATTGCTCAGAGAAAAAAAAGCTGAGTGCCTAATGTATTTGGGCACCCAGGGGAAACTTTTCAGGTTTTTTTTTTTAAAAAAAAATTCGAGCCTGACCAACACTGCATTTTTACAAAATAGCAGTAGCCAAATGAGCCGAGGTTCTGACTTGTGCCTGTACAAAGAAACCTGGGACTAGTAGTGACATCAACCTTTAAGATCTCCTGTGGTAGGATTCACCTAAACCAAACTATTCTTTTTGTAACGAGCACTGTTTAGATCAGAATTTGTAAGGGGCATCCAAAATTTTTTGGCTTTTGGCTACTGTAACACTTTCGTTGTTATTTGGTAAAAATTGTTCAATTATGGACTAATTAGGTTCGAAAGTTTCGTCTCGCAATTTCTCGATCAACTGTGTAATTAGTTTTTTTTTTCGTCTACGTTTAGTACTCCATGCATGGACCGCAAGATTCGATGTGACGGAGAATCTTGAAAATTTTTGGTTTTTGGTTCCATCTAAATGGGGCCTAAGATTGCAACCCTTGACCTCCTCTGTGCTGATGAGTGTGGTCATACACATACTGTACTGCTGTCTCCAGAGTCAGTAGTTTCTTGCAGAGTTGTAATGTCACTTTCACTGCATCTTCTATGTCATCTGATGTTGAATCTGAATGTACTGTTGGTGTCATCGCGTGTGCTTTTCCCATAGGCTCTTTGCATCCTCTTTCCCTTTCCCTTTTGCAGGTGACTGATTTTTTTTTTTTGAAACGCCTTTTGCAGGTGACTGGTCATCATAAAACAAAAGGCTGGCGGTTCTGTCTCTCGGCAGCATTTTCTTTTGCACAGGGACAAACAAACAGGGGGTGTGGCGAGACCTCTATCAGCTACTGCGACCCCAATCCGTGGTTCACGGCCGTATCTATACTCTGATGATGGAGTTGCGCTCTGCGTCTGCTCATTTCACCGGCCACTGTTACGGTACATGATGCATTCTGCACAAACACCTGGCATGGCATGCATGATGATACGGATCTCAAGCACTAGCGCACTACCATGGTGGTTGGTCAATGCATGGGATTTGGATCCGGCCTGCTGGTCAAAGATCAGTTGGACGTACTGCATTAGTCTAGTGGACACTCTACATTGGTACTACCTAGGATCCTGTTTGTACCATGACCACTGATTAATCGGGTGGTGTTTGCTGTAGGGAAAATCCAGGTCCAGCGTGGACGCTGGCGGGGCATGTGGCTTGTGGATTATAACAAGTAGTAGTTGTAGGCAGGGCATCTCATGTCCCTCAGATTGGGCCCCATTGAGGGGCTCCATGTGCCGGCGGGCGGCGGGGGCTCATGGCTCCAAACTGAACCTAGCTAGCTACTTTTGTTCTTGTGGCGTTAGCCGCGCCGAAGCTTATTAGAGTCACCTTATTAATTTGTTTTGTTTACGCAGGCACTTATCACCTCTCACTAATCAGCCCTTGGTCTTGTACATGTTAAGGGTCTCTGGGTTTGAATGCTCCATCAGAGCATGCATGCATGCATGATAAGCTAAGATTTTGCAGCAGTTAGCTCCTGGGCCTGCATGGACCACGTGTCTGGGCGGGAAGTCGTTTATGGTGATTGGTGCAGAGGGAGATCGAGGGGCCCGCCCCGCCCAGCCCAGCGCGTGCTCTCGCTCTACAGTTGTAGTACCAGCAGTGTAGTACGTTACGGAATTGAAGAATGTCACTGTTGCGAGCGTGGTCGCCGTTGCCTACATGCGTGCCGACCTCGTGTCCATGCATGTGCGGCGCGGCGGGCCCTCTCTTGCAAAAACTTGGCTGGAAATGAAAATCCCTGCGCCACCGGGGCTGGTGTCGTGTGATGCTGATGCGCACCGGTGGTCATGCAATGCAATGCAATGATGCGAGTCGCCGGGCGGCTACCGTAATAAGTACGTCTTGCATGTCTTGGACTCATGCATGGCACGCTCCGATCCACACAAAATGGAGGCTGGAGGAAGCTGAGCTCTGCTATGCAATGCAATGCAATTAGTGAGACCGCTGACCTGAAATGAATACGAGTCCTTCTCCTTGGTTTCGTTGGAGTGCGACGGGCGGGCGGCAGGAGACGGCCACGACCCGTGCTGCTCGCCGGAGAGGCAAACATGTCTGTCAGCCTGTCATTCCTGGGGGCCCCGCGTGGATCTGGTTGTCGCCCCAAACGCCCTGTCTGTACTCGTGTGTTTGTACTCCAAGACACTCATGAGACACGGACGGACCTCTGACATGTGGGATGCTGCTGCTACTGGTAGTACAGTACAGGAGTACGTAGCAGGTGTATTAGTAACGGAATGCCGTCCATAATTCAACTCAATTCAAATACTATCTATCTATAATTGATGATGAAATTGAGAGGCTGGCGAAAACGCCCGTAATAGCGTACAGTACTTAAATTTGTATGGATGGGGCTGAGTCATATCTGGAGATGTGATCCAGATCCACGTCAGAGAGCCTGCAGAATTGATTGATCGATCGATTGGTTAATGCCCGCGTCACTCTCAACCAGCAGTCGTACGTGTAGGCGCCTCGCCACAAGTACGCCTCTGTTCGGCGAAGGCGACCTCCATTCTCGCGAAAAATATATATTTTTTTTTTAAAAAAAAAACTCTCGGCCTTTGCGAGTAGCAGTGGAGTGCTACCCCTGTACAAAAAGCTCTCGGCCATTGCCCAATGGTTATGTTTGTTTATATAATAGTTCTTTTTAGAAAAAAATAAAATAAAAGGTGGTAAGGGCCAGGCAGGCACGAATTCCCGAGGCATGGGCGGTGCTTTGTGCCTCGAGGTTACCGTGCAAATTACCATTGTTTATCAGCTTAGCAGCGGCTCTAGTACAGTGTAGGAGTACAGTACTATTCTATCCTATCCATCCAGATAGCAGAGAGCAGGCAGAGAAGGCAGGCCGAAAATAAAGGTGTGGTGCGGGGGCAGGCCACGGCCCACGGCCCAGGAGACAGCGAGTGATTCAAGGCTGTGGACGCTGTTCCCTGCCGCCATTTCCTATGGAGGTGCTGCCCGCTTGGCCGCTTCGGAGCCACCAAAACCTGCGTTCCCAATCTGCCCTCCACACGAGAACCACACGAGACAAATAGGAGTATTATTTATAATGTTATTACTAAAGCCATATTTATATTCCAAATGTAGAGGTTTTATAGATATCTCATTTACATGGGATGTCGCGCATATGATAGTTATATACTATTAGAAAAAATAAAGAGTCTGAAAACCGTAACAAATTTATTAAGTCTAATTATCCATAGTTAACACATGTATTATTGTAGTAATTAGTGTCTAATTATAGACTAATTAAGCTTAAAAGATTCATCTCATACAATACATACAAACTGTATAACTAATTATTTTTTATCTATATTTAATACTTCATACATGTATCTTAATATTCGATGTATATGACGTAAAGTTTTTTTTAAATGAGATCTAAACATAGCCTAACTTGTACAAATGTGCTCCCTTGCACCCAAAATATGCACACATCTCGTATATCAAGGTCTTCAATTTCTTTGACCATTGAATTGACTAATAAATAACATGGAACATAATACCAATATTTACTACTTCTTTAAATTAGGTACTACTATAAAATGCATTCTATGACCAATCTAAATATACTTACTACCCACCATAAGTATTAATATTAATATTTTTTAAAAAAATATTTGGTTATATTGATGCTACCATACATAAACCTATTCAGCTTTGAGATTGTTAGACTTTTGAGAAACCAGATTTGCATTCTTTATAGATTGAGAAACCAGTATTTTGGCTTTGTCTTACATGGTTTTTGTTAGGGCTTTTTTTGTATGTTCGATGAAAAACCTTGTCAAATATGTGTACAAACGAGAACGATTTCTAGAGGGAACAAACGAGAACGATTTCTAGAGGGGAAAAACAGAGACATCAAAGCCATTTTTGTCTAGACAGAAACTGAAACCAGCCACCCTAAACATGCTTACTCCCTCTATCTCATTAAAAGTGTCACTCACAGACACGCTTTTCAAACGATAAAACTCTAAGCAACCACAATGTGCTCCAAAAGCAGTCCATAGTGAATATTTTATTCCCTATAGACTGCCTGAAACATTGTGGATGTATCAATAAGGTAGTCCATAACTAAAGTTGCCCATTGCCCTATAGATTGCCCATAAAAAAAACTATTATTTTCTCAGATTCTCACCCATCTCTCCCATGTTCCGACATCTCTCTCCGTCTTTTCATGCACTTGAGTGTGGGATTTTTTTTTTGTTGTGGGACCCAGCCTTATGGACAACCAGTCCATATACATTGTGTGTTGGAACTTAACTATTGATACCTGCTGTGGGACCCGTCTATATGGACTAGTTGATCCATATACATTGTGGTTGCTCTGAGACAGAGAGTGTACACTTCATTGTTTTTTAGAAATCCAATACCCTGTCACCGCCGAAGAGTACCCAGAAGTGATTACTGCTGGACAATTACAAGCCTAACAAGCCGTCACCCCCGCACCGCGCGGACACTCGCGGCCTTGGCCGCCGGCGCGCTGCAGCTGCCCTGCCCTCGCCCCCCGCCACCGTGATTCCGACACCAGCCTCAGGTCTCCTTCGTGACTTCGCCACCGGAGGCCCGCCCATGCCCGAAGGCCACGCGCCACTGTCTGCCGCTGCGTGCATCTGCGGGTCCGCCCGGGCGATCGCCTGCACGAGGCCCGTGCCTTGCTTGCCCGAACGTCGACCACACTGAAAGGATCAAGATGCCCAAGAGGGGGGGGTGAATTGGGCTTCTTTTAAATTTCTAAAGCAATATTAAAACCTAACAATGCTAATCACCCCCTAGTTCCTACCGGATGTGTGTCCTAACTAGAAAGCGGTAGCAAGGCATATGAAATGAAAGACAACCTAAGCAATTCTAGTAGGAATTTAAAGAAAACACAAGCGGAAAGGTAATACGAAAATGTAATGAGCTAGGGAAAGAGAATTTGTGACACGACGATGTTTTCCCGAGGTATCGACACACCCCCCTAGTCCTCATTGGAGCACCTCGCAAGGTATAGCTCCCCCTCAATCCCGCGCAAGGGATGAGTGCTCTCTACGGGTTGGTTCTTCGCCACTCCGGCTCGGTGAACCGCCCACAACCGATCACAGAAGCTTGGAGAAGAGCCACCGACAATCTTCCGGCGATCACTTCCTCCGAACACCACCAAACCATCTAGGTGCTGTCGAACACCAAGAGTAACAAGCACAAGACCTTCACTTGACCAACTCAAGGCTAGGAAGGTGGATGGATGCACACAAGTCACTCCTAATCACTCTAGGAGGGAAGAACAAGATGGATTCTCTCAAATCTCTCCCTCACTAGGCACTTGGCTCTCCAAGAATTCTCTCAAGGTTCCTCCAGGTGTAACAATGGCCAAGAGAGCTCATTTGGACGAAATGAGTAACTATAAATAGTCACCACCTCCAAAACTAGCCGTTTTTTGCTTTTTCTCTTTTCTGCGTGTGCGTCGGACTAGTCCGGAGCCCACACCACCGGACCATGCACACTGGTCCGGTGCTCACTCTTAGTTCAAGTCTCAACTGAAACAGGCACCGTCGGACTACTTCCAATAGTCCGACGCCCTGGTCCGACGCTTTGGTCTGGAGCCAGGGAGTTCACTGAGTGAAAACTCAACCTCATCTTCGAACCTCCGGACCACTCTCCTTGGTCCGGAGCCCTGGTCCGACGCTCAGGTCCGGAGCCAGGGTGCTTACTGAGTGAAATCTTCACTCAAGAGCGAAGCGTCGGACTAGCTGTCGGACTCCACCGCCGGACTAGTCCGGAGCTCACTCTCTTGCTCTCTTCCTCTGACAAGGGCCATCAGACCATTCACCATTGGTCCGACGCCTTCCAGACAGGTGGTCCGAAGCACTTTTCAGCAGAACTTGTGCCTGAGGCAGGACCGTCGGACTACTCTCCTTGGTCCGATGCCTCCTAGGCAACCTGGTCCGGAGCCTCTTTCTCCCCTTTCTTCACCTCTTTTCACTGAGTCTTTTGAAGGGTTTTTGCTCCTACCATCTTAAGGGCTATTAGCAGGGTCTCTAGGACTAGTTGTGACAGATGTGCATACACCAACATTCCCAAACTCTCCTAGGTCAAGCTACTAACCTCATACCCCCTTAATAGTACGGTCAAAGGAAAAACAAAGTCCTAGTCTATACTTAGTGCCCTTCTCAACCTTATGGCACTAAGGACTAGCCTAGTCTTCAACTTGTATCACCATCCTTTGAAACCGAAACGATTTCCATCTTGGGGGCATGAATATCCATTAAGCCCATTCATCTAGCATCACACATTACCTAACTCTAATGACTTTGCCTCTGCAAAACACACGTTAGTCATAGTGACCTAGCATTGTCGTTAATCGCCTAAACACAAGGGACCATGATTCTTCACACACGCGCGTTATTGAGCTGACTCGCCGGACGTCATCAACGCGCCTGCTGAGCTGCTTCGCCGGACACCCTCAGGTCCACCTCGACATTTTGCCGGGACTTGCACACAAGGTGCTCGAAGTTTTGCCAGAACACTCGGTCATGATGGTTCCCTCCCTGCTTCATGTTATCCCATGGCACCATTGAAGAAGCCCCATCCAGCTTGTGATGGAGCTCCCAGGTCTCAGTTGTTGCCCGAGCATTGGAGTCCAAGCCGCAATCAATCAAAGGTTTAGGCTTCCAGTATCTCCCATGGGTGTTCGTTCTGGTGTCTTCTTCATGGTTGCTTCTTTTGGTCGTTGCAAGTTTTGCCTTTTCCCTCTCTCAGTGGGTCACCTTCTTCAAGCTACCATTGGTGGTGTTGCTCTAGATTTTTGTGTTCTTCAGCTTGGTCCTCGTGTGTTTCGCTTTTCGGTTTCTTCTAAAAATGTGGGTTTCCACATCTTCAAGCTGGCCAGCTTCGAATGCTCTAGTTATAAGATCTTTTTTCACCTTTGGGGCAACGGAGGTCCTCGTTGGGACCTTGAGCTTGCAGCTTTCAACAAAGAAGAAGATGATTATGGGTCTCAGTTAAAGGCCTTCTGCAAAAATCAAAGCAGTTGAGTTACGTAGATGTTGTAAAGTATGACATTTTGACAGGAGCGAACATCATTCTGATCAAGCAAAAGTTTGCTATTCTGGGAAAAATCAAATAGACTTCCAATCAAGCAATTAGTTTTTGACCGTCTGATCTTCCCAGAAAATACCTGGGGTTCTCGTGCAACCCATTCTGAAAAACAATTTCATGGCTCGGCTCAAAGTTCACTCAGGAAGAACCTGGTCAACAAGAAGAAGCCTTTTGTTAGTGGGCACAGAAAAGAAGTGGTCTCCTCTTTGATGGATTTGAATTTGAATTTAGGCCTTGGGTCTAGTCAGCCTCCACCTGCTTTCCACCCTACTCCAAATCTTTCATGGGCAGGAAGCTCTAGGATTTGCTCGCGTTGCCTCTCAGTCAGTCATTCAAGGAATTGTTGCAAATCCAAGAATAGATGTCACAAGTGTCTGCGTGTGGGACATATCGCAGTGAATTGCATTGGGCAACAATGCTTGGAAAAAGAATTGTTGAGAGTTAATCAGAGGAGTGAATGGAGCATTAAGGGAAAGGCTCACGTTGAGCTACCTAAATGGTTTTCCAAGGCCGCGAGCGTGTCTCTTGGGCCGAGCGCGAGCAACCCACCTACTTTCAGTTCTTTCGCAGATTGGTGGAGTGCAGGCTTGGCATTATAGACGGTGACTCAGCTACCTGAGTTCACAATCATACCATGGACTCTGCCCTCTAAGTCTATGAATGATGGCCCTAATGCGTTTGATACCCACCGGGAAGAGGTAGAAACTCAGATTAACAAAGATATAGTACAAAGCGGCTCTCCATTTTCACTATCTGTTGCACCGCTCCAAACATTTGATTTTTTCGGATTGGGGCAGCAGGTAAAAGGGGAAGATACTAGAGAAAACATACAGCAAGAAGGCCTGATTGAAGGAACATCAGCTCAAGAAGTGGAGGGACAGCAAAATAATTTTTGCCCCCCATGGCTAGAAGAAATTCCTGGGCAGCAGCTTGCACCTAAGCAGAGTATCAACCTGAACCTACGTCCACCTGTTTTGGAACAGGACCTCAATGAGATCCCCATGACTGAAGTTTTAGAGGAAGTCACAATTCATCCTATAGGCCAAGAAAACCCTCAACCAGTCAATATAGAAACTAAGATACTGAATATGCTACCAATCCCGCAACATCAAGAAGAGCATGGGCATGATGGACTACAGGAAGAAGTGGCTGAAAATCAATCGCAAGACGCACTTGTACCTTCTCTGCAGGGGCAGCAACAAAACTCTATTTGCGTAGAAATCCCTGAAGATGCTCTAAGAAAAGAACAGGAAATACAAAAGATGCAAAATAATGATGAGAACATTCAGATGGTGTGGAATGGAAATGATAAAGTGGTGGTCAACAATCCACACCTGGGTATGATAGGAATCTATCCTAACTTCACTCCCAGACACCATCAATGGATCAGTCAGCAAACATTTGTTACCTCTGACTTGGGCAGTGCCTCTGTCTCTATCCCAAAAAATTGGGTAGCTTTTTTCAAAGTTATGTTAGAGTCTCCCTCACATTTTGATTGGGCTAGAAAACTACTCCTTACTCCCTTCATTAGCTTTCTTCAGCAGCCTTATGGCAGCACTCAACTTTCTATTCCTGCTGTTTGCCTTGCAAAAGAAATTGAGATATGTGGAAAACTCTCTCCTCCTATCAAAGAATCAGTGTTTGAGGAGATGATAATGTCCGACTTGGAGCAACCCACTACTCCAAATAAAAAGAAGAGCAAGGAAGACATGTGGACAGTCACCAATTGTAGAATCTGAAGTCAGACGCAGCTTAGGAGTGCAAGAGAAATGCAAAGGCTTCAAGCAAAGCCAATGCACAAAAGCCAATTGCATAGGTTGTTCTATAAATCCCCCAAATCTATCCTTGGACCTTATGAAGAACATTGGATCAGCCATTTGTCAGATTGACCCATCCAAGCTTGAGGAGGAGATCACAACCAGAAAGAAGAAGGCAAAACCTATTGGTAAACAGAAGCAAAAGAAGGATAACATGGAAGATGACAATGAATAAAAGAACAACTGATTTTCAGTGTTCAAGGAAAATAAAGAAAGTTCTATATGGCTTTAAATAGATCTTGGAAAGTTATGTGCTGGAATGTCAGAGGCCTCAACTCTGATAAGAAGTGGAATTCCATTAGGGACAAGATCATCGAGAGTAGATGTGATATTGCTTTCTTACAAGAGACCAAAAAAGAGCTTTTTGACAATACCTTCATTAGAAACTTTTGCCCAAATGGATTTGACTCATATGCCTTCAAACCTTCAGTTGGCGCTTCAGGAGGTATACTAACTGTTTGGAAAAGTGCATTGTTTAGTGGATCAGAAATCTTTCAGAATGACTTCGCCCTCATAGTAGAATTCACCTCAAAGCTCAACAATGAATCCTGGATCCTCACCAATATTTATGCTCCATGCACTTCAAATGGCAAAAGAACTTTCTTGGAATGGTTTAGTAAGATCCAAATGCCAGATTTTATTGATTGGTTGATTGTGGGAGATTTCAACTTGATTAGAAAACCAGAAGACAGAAACAGGGAAGGTGGGGACATAAATGAAATGTTTTTGTTTAATGAGGCAATCAGTGCCCTTGGAATTGTGGAGTTGCCATTACTTGGAAGGCACTACACATGGACCAATAAGCAGACCCCCCACTGATGGAGAGGCTTGATTGGTTCTTTTCATCAAGCTCCTGGACTATCAAATACCCAAAAACTGTAGTAAGATCTTTAATCATGGAGACATGTGATCATTGGCCATGCATCATTGAGATTAACACTAAAATTCCAAGGGGAAAAGTTTTCAGATTTGAGAACCATTGGTTAGACAGAGAGGAGTTTATTCCCATTCTTATACAAGGATTGTCTTTGGAACATGCTCCCCTGGACTCAGCAAAGGTCATCACAGTAAAATTTAAGAACCTTAGAAGGCTCTTAAAAGAATGGCAGGCATCAGGTCCCAGTCTAGCCTTCTCAATTTCAAATGTCAAAACAATCCTGCACTTGCTAGATGCCATAGAATGCTTTAGAGATCTGTCACTCCTGGAATGGAATTTCAGAGAAGTCATAAGCACCAAACTTATTTCTCTTCTTAGGCAACAAAGAAACTATTGGAGACAAAGGGGGAAAATAAACTAGGTAAAGGAGGGGGATGCTGGAACTAGGTACTTTCATTCACATGCAACTATCAGCCATAGGAGAAATACCATTGCATCTGTTCAGGACAACCTTGGCAATTTATTGACACAACATGAGGACAAGGACAATCACTTTTGGGAGACCTTCAAAGAAAGGCTTGGGAAATCAGACTTCAGTTCTATGCTTTTCAACCTTAATACCTTGATCTCCAACACCGAAGATCTAAGAGAATTGGAAGTACCTTTCTCCAAAATGGAAATTGATCAGGTAATTGGAGAACTCCCAAACAATAAATCACCAGGTCCAGATGGATTCAATAACAAGTTTCTATAATGGTCCTGGCCTTTAGTAGCAAATGACTCTTACAAGCTTTATTACCCAAGAAGGAGGCTCCAAGCATTGCATCGGACTATAGACCAATTTCTCTCTTGAATACTTCACTCAAACTCTTAACAAAAGTCCTCGTAAACAGGCTGCAGAAGGTCATAAAGAAGCTCATTCATAGAAATCAGTATGGTTTTATCAAAAGTAGAACAATCCAAGACTGCTTGGCTTGGGCACTGGAATATCTACATCTCTGTCATAAATTTAGAAAAAGCTTAATAATATTAAAACTAGACTTTGAAAAGGCTTTTGACAAAGTCGAACATGAAGCAATTCTTCAAGTTCTAAGAGCAAAGGGCTTTGGGCAAAGATGGATACAATGGATTAAAGATATCCTTTCCTCTGGAACCTCTGCTGTACTTCTGAATGGAGTACCTGGAAAAACTGTACATTGCAAAAGAGGGGTAAGGCAAGGTGATTCTCTATCACCCCTCCTATTTGTGCTAGTGGCAGACCTCTTGCAAACAATCCTCAACAAGGCTAAGGATTTAGACCTCCTAAAGCTACCCTTGCCCCTAAGGCACTCCTCTGATTTCCCCATTATTCAATATGCTGACGACACATTAATAGTGATGGAGGCATGCGGCAGGCAGTTGGTTGTCTTGAAAGCTCTACTTCATTCCTTTGGAGAGTCAACAGGCCTAAGGGTGAATTACAATAAATCTGTCATGGTGCCAATTAATATATCTGAGGAGAGGCTTGAGCATTTGGCAAGAACCTTCAGCTGTGATAAAGGAAAATTGTCATTCACTTACCTTGGATTGCCATTAAGCTTAACAAAACCCAGAGTCATTGATTTCTCCCCTTTAGTGAATAGATGCGAAAGGAGGCTGGCAGCTACCTCATCCTTTCTTAACCAAGCAGGCAGACTTGAACTAACAAATTCTGTATTCTCAGCCTTCCCAACCTTTTGCATGGGAACATTTGCTATTCATAGTACAGTTATCAACCAAATAGATATCTTCAGAAAACATTGTTTGTGGAGGGGGGCAGACATAAATGCTCAACAGAGGCCAAAGGCTGCATGGACTGGAGTGTGTAGATCAAAAGAAGAAGGAGGTCTGGGTGTTTTAAATTTAAAAACTCAGAATGAAGCATTGTTGTTCAAGTATCTATTCAAGTTCTTCAACAATGAAGATATTCCATGGGTTTCCTTGGTTTGGGAGAGCTATTATGAGACATGAAATTTACCTGCACAAACAAAAAAGGGATCCTTTTGGTGGAGGGATGTCCTAAAACTACTAGATAAATTCAAAGGTCTGGCTATGCCTAATATCAGAAATAGAAAATCATGCTTTTTGTGGTAAGACATTTGGAACAACAAGATCCCAATGCAAGCCTATCCAGAGTTGTTCTCATTTGCTAAATCTAAGACCACCACTCTGGCACTAGAAAAAATTGTCCTGATCTTTCATCCCTCTTTTATCTGCCTTTGTCAGTTCAAGCTTTTGCTCAACTGCAGCAACTCAACTTAGATCTTCAACATCTGTCTTTATCTGAAGAACCTGACACTTGGAGTTGTATCTGGCAATCAGGCAGTTTTTCAGTCTCCAAGGCTTACAAGCATTTGAGTGGACATGCCATAGTTCACCCTGCTTTCAAGAGGATTTGGAAAAGCTCTTGTCAAAATAAGCACAAAGTCTTCAGCTGACTGTTACTTAAGGACAGATTGAGTACCAGAGAGCTACTAAGAAGAAAAAACATGGAATTGCAGGACTACAACTGTGTTTTATGCAATGGTCTAATAGAGGAATCCTAAAATCATCTTTTCATTTACTGTCCTTTTGTAATTTCTTGTTGGAGCTGGTTACATATTGACATAGATCATCAGCTGAACTTCTTCCAGAATTTGGAAATGTTTAGAAGACAGCTGCAGGTGCCCTTCTCCACTGAGATCATAATAATCATGTGCTAGACAATCTGGAAAGCAAGAAATGGGCTAATCTTCAGTCAAGTACAACCTTCACTCCAAGACTCAAAGATCGAGTTTAGAAAAGAATTTGCGCTGCTCATCTTGCGCGCTAAAAAAAAATACTTCCCCTCAATAGAATTATGGTTAAACAATCTAGTTTGATTTCTTTAGCTTGGGTTATCTTCTTTCTGTCTGTCTTTGTTTCTTAAGTTTCCTCCCTCCATTTTGTAACCTGCTGTTTTTAAATTTTAATAAAATCCAGCAGGGGCAAGCCCCTCCTGATTCACTCAAAAAAAAAATTACTACATGTTCACTTAGCAGTAATTACTGTTGGAAAATACAGTAATCACCTTGGGGTCTGCACCCAAAAGTAAACTCAAAACCGAGAGGAAACTGGCCTCGAGGAGAGTGAGTGAGTGAACCGTGAGCGAGTGAACATGTGACATGTGAGTAAAAAAAAGGAAAAAGGAAAAGGAAAAGAAAAAGAAAGAGGAGCAGATATAAAAGAACAAGCAAAAGCACCCCGAGGTCTCTGACAGTGGGTTAGCAGAGCACGCCCAGATCGATTCGATGCCCCCCAACCCAATGTAGGAGGAGGAGCTTTGACCCTTCTCGTCTTTGCACACAAGTGCTCCTCTGACTGACCGCACACCACCTCGCACCGGCAGCCGGCAGCGGCGCAGGAGGGAGGGAGGAGCATGCCGCCCCCACTTTATTAATAAATCTGCTGCCTTTCGCCATCCCCAACATCACCACTCGCGCATCATCAGCGGGCGCAGGCCGGCAGCAGGGCAGGACCGCATTCCGTTCCGCCGCCATGGCTGCCTAGCAGCAGAGGTACGCTCGCTACCCTTCCCTTCCCCCCTTCCTCCCCATCCCCGCCCTGGTTGCTTCTTGCGTTGCGTCCATGACTGACTGATTGATTTGACTGATTGGGGTGGGTTGGGTGCCGTCCGTCCCTCTTTTCCCCATCACTTCCGTCGACGTTCGTTTCTTGTTTCTTCATCTGTCGATGCAATGCCGCCGCCGCCGCCGCCGCCGCACGTCACTTTCTTCATCTGCTCTGTTCCCCTTTTCTTTCATGACGCATTTAATGGCCTCCCCCTTCGCTCGCCCAGCAGATGTCCGATGCCGATGCGCTTGCTGCTCGTAGCCTGCCTTCATATGCCTACTAGCTCCTGTGATTCCGGTGTGATCCACCTCCTTTCCTTTCGAAGGGGGGAGGGGAGAAAGCGGGGAGGCGCTCGTGATTCCGCCACCTGTTCCGGTCCAGGTTGCAGCCAGCCACCGCTTTTCTCGCTAATCTTATTAATCTCCCCTCGTGGAGCCACGCTCGCATTCTTCTTCTTCCCCCCACCCCCGTCTCTTTTCTCCTGCCAAACGCTGGCGTTTCTCTCGGATCCTTTGGGGCTCTGTTCTGCGCCCTTTGCTGCTGCTGCTTCTTCGCTGATGCAATGGACCAGATGCTGGATCTGTGCAGTGGTTCGGGCTTCGTCAGGTGCGGCTATTCGGTTGCGCCTATCGGCTTGCTCACGGCTTGCAAATCTGCACTAGCTTCAGCGTTCTGTGAACGTTTTAGGTTTCCCAGTTCTCACTTGGTGGGGTTGGTGGGCTGCTCAGTTTCTCCCAGCAATTTTGTGATGTTTCAAATGTGTTCCTGTCCGCTGTTAAATTCCTGTACAGTTACCAGCTACCAGTTCTCTGTCAACAACTCAGACTGCTTTTTAGACGGCTCTTATCAGTAATTTTAATTTAAGTTTACTAGTATGTGCTAACATAATATGCTATTCTTTGTTCGTCATTGTTTCTGTAGATAGATGCCAGGGAACTCAATTGACAAGTGACCAGTCTTGCTAGATTTTGGATAAAGTGAAGTGAAAATTGGATCTTCCCTCGTCTCATTCATTGATCTGCACTGCTGGAACTCCTTGTGACTAGACGGCAATGTCCGTGGAGGCTGCCAAGCACACCGTGCCTGGCCACCAGGCTACTAAACCAGCGGCTGATCATGCAGCGGATCCAGCTCCTGCAAAGGAGGACATGAAAGCAACGGCCAGAGCGCCGGAGCTTGCTGCTGCTGCTAAGAATGTCCTGGAGGAACACAAGCCCGCACATCGGCGGCAAGAGTCTTCTGCGTCGATGTTGGACAATGGTCCTTCCAGTGTTTGCTCAGACTGCGGAGTCCTGGACGAGCCGCCGACCCCGCTGGGCGGTTCTGGGGAACTGAAGGATATCCAGAGCTTGGACTGCGGTGGTGGTAATCAGGAGAAGAATACGTCGCAGAAGAGCAGCATGAGCGAGGGCTTTGCTTCTGCCAAGGCCAGCGATGGGGCCAACAGCCTGAGGAAGACAAGCAACCGGGCTGATTTCCCAGAGAGCGGAAAGAGCAGCATGTGCCGCCCGAGCGCGAGCAGCAACATCAGCGATGAGAGCTCGTGCAGCAGCAGGAGCAGCAGCACGACCAAACCGCACAAGGGGAACGATTCTAGGTGGGAAGCCATCCGAGTGATAAGGTCGAGGGATGGCATTTTGGGTTTAAGCCACTTTAGGCTGCTTAAGAAGCTGGGTTGTGGTGACATTGGAAGCGTGTACCTCTCTGAACTGAATGGTACCAAGAGTTACTTTGCCATGAAGGTCATGGACAAAGGGTCATTGGCGAACCGGAAGAAGCTTCTTCGAGCGCAGACGGAGCGGGAGATACTGCAATCTCTGGACCATCCGTTTCTTCCGACGCTGTATACTCACTTCGAGACAGATAAATTCTCATGTTTGGTGATGGAGTTCTGTCCAGGAGGGGACCTGCACACTCTTCGACAAAGGCAGCCTGGAAAATTCTTTTCAGAGCAAGCAGCCAAGTATGTTTCAACTCTTAAAATTACAGTATTCCTATTCATATATATGCATATATCGCAAATACTAAATTTCTTTGAAGTTTACTAGTCTTATAATGATTATTTTCATTTGCTGCTTCCGTTTTCTCCTTTTCCCTCTTCAAGGTTCTATGTGGCCGAAGTCCTCCTCGCACTGGAATACCTGCATATGCTTGGGATTATATACCGTGATCTGAAGCCAGAGAACGTCCTTGTTCGGGAGGATGGGCACATCATGCTCTCTGATTTTGACCTCTCACTTCGTTGTGATGTAAACCTTACTGTTGTCAAATCTGCCAACCCTGGACCAGATGCACTGCAGAGGAGCAACCAAGCATACTGTGTTCAGCCTACTTGTATTGAGCCATCCTGCATCCAGCCGGCGTGTGTTGCTCCAACTACTTGCTTTGGTCCCCGTTTTTTCTCCTCCAAATCCAAGCCCAAGAAGGAGAAGAAGCCAAAGCCGAAGCCTGAAATTGTCAACCAAGTGAGCCCGCTGCCTGAGCTCATCGCGGAGCCGACTGATGCTCGCTCGATGTCATTTGTTGGCACCCATGAGTACTTGGCGCCAGAAATAATCAAGGGAGAAGGCCATGGCAGCGCTGTGGATTGGTGGACCTTTGGTATATTCCTTTATGAACTCCTATTTGGTAAGACCCCTTTCAAGGGTTCAGGAAACCGGGCTACACTCTTCAACGTTGTTGGTCAGCCCCTGCGGTTCCCAGAGTCCCCAATTGTGAGTTTCTCAGCTAGGGACTTGATAAGAGGACTGCTGGTCAAAGATCCGCAGCATCGTCTTGGCTACAAACGAGGGACTACTGAGATCAAGCAGCACCCGTTCTTTGAGGGCGTGAATTGGGCGTTGATACGGTGTGCAAGCCCTCCGGATGTACCAAAGCCTGTCGAGCTGGATCGCCCACCAAAGCCGGCGGCCCCAACTAACGATAAGGTTGCTCCAGCTACCAACCAGAAGGGCCCAGATAACTTTCTGGAGTTTGAATTCTTCTAGAGTTGTTTTCCTTTCAGTTTTGGAATGTGGGTCGGTGCATGCAAGATGGTGTATGAAAGGAGGAAGATCAGTTCGGAGGCGTATACTATGATGACTGGTGATGCTCTATTGTAAGCTGTAGTTCTATTTCGAGTAGCTCTTGTTCTTTTTTTCCCTCTCCATTGAACTGCTAAAGACCCAATTTGTACCGGGTCAATGTTGCAATTTTTAGAAAATCTTGTGGTGCTTAAAGGACACAGGGGAATACTTGTCACCCTGGCATTGTAAATCCTGTTTGATTTGGCATCAATTGCAACTGAATTTCCTTTCTTAAGCATGTCTGGTACTGCATAGAGACTTGATAGTTCTTTCTTGTAATCTTTTGTGTGAAATCCCACATCATGCATGCCTTGTTGATGCAGCCTATTGGCTGGAATCAGAGATATCTGTGATTATAACCAGCATCTGAACTCGACTATTTTGTTGGTCTATTTCCATGATGCAACTGGTACCTCTGTGAGAAATGGAGCATGCATAAAACTGGGAAGGAAAATGGCACATACGTTTGGAAGATGCTCAGGTGTACTACCGATGAACAGATCCAAAGTTAGCGGCTATGTTGAACAAGGTGATGACGAACCAACTATGTACAAGAATCTGCAAACTGGAAACGCCGTAACTTTTTTTTATGAAAACCGAGCGCAAGCGGGGGCAAAGAATACTGTTCAAGCAAAATTCTCCCAAACGCAAGTATAATTCTGTGTAATGTTGTGGGCAATATGCAGTTAGCAATTTGAAAACTGCTAACGGAACAGCTTTGCGCATAACAAGATAGCATCATCATGGCACAGTTGAAGATGGGGATCAGAATTATTAAGACGGCACAACGCCGGTCCATGACTTGTTTCTCACCGAATTATCCAAAACACGAAATATGTACATGTACAAAGCAAATTCATTTATCTCAAGCTACATGTAACAGCATAGTTCCCAACAACAAGCTAGGGAAAACAGTACAGCCGTACAGGCCTAGGCAGGTTCAGTGCGCGGGAATTCAGTTTCGATGATACAACCTTGATCACAACAGTTCCTTGGCTCCAGGTTCATCAAGTGGCGGCGATTCCCGGTGTGCTCCTGCACAGCAACAGCTAGCCTACACCAAACATTTCTGATGTTTTTTTTCTTCTTCTGACGCTCAGCTCCAACCATCTACATGATAACCTTCTTGGTCGAAGGATTGACAGAGAAGCCGCACTCTTCTCTGGGGTTGCCTGCCTTGATGCACTCGCATTCTGGCACTGGTATGACCTCAGCCTTCACCGCACGGGCAACCTTAGCACAGAGGGGAGAGAGGCATGAGAAGATAGAGAAAAGCTGTCAGGAAAAGAAAATGTGAAAACTAACTCTTAATTTGATCAGAGGATGCAAGATGGATATGATCAGAGATACAATAATACTCCTGTAGAATGTAGCTGACACAAGGAAGTGGGTAATATAACTTTTACATACATATCTGCCAGATTTCTTGTTCCTGTAAATGACGAGGATGTCCTTGGCTTGAAGTCCATGCCTCTTAACAAATTCACCTGATCGAGAATGGGACATGCAATTCGTTGACATCTATACAGAGCTCAAAGTTCAGAATTACTTTTACTCTGTGATCAACTTACTAGTAGTTTCCAAGATATACATCCTACTCTTATTATTAGGCCAGTACCTGAAAGAAAATGTATTGCATCAGCATGATAAAATTCAATTGCCGAGCAATATATAGGCAGATATATCAATCCTCACTCAAAGCTGAGGCTTGCACAATGTAAGCATTTTACTTTTTGGCATCTGGAGAATTACAAGAAAATATTCACTCTAAACTGATGATCATCAGAAACTCTTGACATCTGAGCAACCAATAGTAGTACAATATGGTGAAGATACCTGTACTTAAACTTCCATACAGCTGGGAGCTCAAAATCGTCCATTTCCAGTATCAGGCCATCCTTATCTTCCAAGATTGGAAGGTTAGGCTCTGCATCTTTCTACAGAATTCAGAAAAAGGTGAAATTACAAGATGACTTGCAGCTCACAGTTAAAAATTTACATGCATTACAGCTGGGGTTCATGCTGGAAATATAATGTACAACACAGTGAACATACCAGAGAGTAAAGCCCAATTAACAGGATATGCAAGTGCAAGTATCTACCTTTGGCAGAACAATTCTTCCAATGTTTCCAACATCACTATTTGTCAAGTCCTTGCGCAAGACCATACGGTAATCTTGACAGTTGACCTTTTGCATGTAACAGATTGGCATATGAGAACAAAAAAGGGACTTAGTTCAGGAGGAAGCCACCAAATATGATGAAATATGATGATTTTTTTAAGTGGTCAGCAATGGATTTTTGGCATACCAGTAACACCTACCGGAGAGTGATACCTTCTATAGTACATTTTAGCTACTCCCTCCATTCCAAATTGTAAGTCGTTTTAGCTTTTCTAGATTCATAGTTTTTATATGTATCTAGACATAGTGTATATATGTATACGTAACAAAAGTTATGTATATAGAAAAACCAAAACGACTTACAATTTGGAATATAGGGAGTACCTAAAATCTTGTTTATCCATCTAAACACACTATTTTCGTGCTCATTGCCATATAGGTTTGAGTATTCTTACAATAAATTTTTTATGGTAGAATCAACTGGTTGAAAATTGTGAATCATTTCCCTCAGTCCTAAACAATAACAAATAGGTGTCTTTACTCTTGAGCAATGAATAAGTAAAATTATTTTCTTGAGTTAAATAATGTGTTAATCGTGTATAGAAAACACTAATAGTATCAACAAACCACATGATGCATTAAAATGACAACATACTATTTTGTTCATAACATGAATATGCCCATTGCCCTGGTTTAGGTCTTCCATCTCCACAGCCGGAGTGGGATCTGGTTCCTCACTGTTGTTGCTTTCGTTATCCCCACATCCAAAGACTCTTGAATTGTCCTGGAAAACCATGACACCGTAACTGCTCATATGAACAAAAAAAAAACATTTTCACCACTCTGAAAGAGTCCTAGTGGTACCTCTAAATTGTTGGTTTCCTCGAAGCTTTGAGTGGAAGTGTAGTTAGTTGAGCTTGGAGACATAAGTTGAAAAGGGGAGGTAGGGGTCACTGATGGGGCCATGTTAAAGCTATTTGAAAAGGCTGCACCTGTGCACCACCAAATGATAAGTAATGAAGCAACACACAATACATTTCTCCACTTATTTCAAACCATATATAGCTGCATGACATGCATATATTTTTGTCAACAAAATGCAAAGTTTATAGACTAGGTTTCTGTATTATTATCATATATTTATGAAACATGCACTTAGATGTATTGGGAAAAAATTCTTGGGTTGCGTTAGGGATGTTTATAAATTAATCATAATGTAAACCCACACTTTCTATTGCAAGTAAATTAAAATGTTTCTTGTTCTCCGAGGAAAATAAAATAAATCTATCTAGCTGCTTCCAGATTTCAGTAAAGAACAAGGTGCGGAGCGTTTTCGACTTTTGAGTGGAACTAATTTTGAAATTGAGGCTGTTTAGAAATTAATCAGAGTATATAATACCCCTCCCCCACCAGCTCATATTTGCATGTCCTAGGTGGGCTCATATTTACCAAAAACAGCCAATGAATCTACCTTGACATTTGGCAGACTAAGGGGGTTGACACGTCTGAATGAGACTATGGACTTGGAATGAATCTCCTATAAGAAAAAGACCAGCATGTCCCTATTTGACATATATCGCCACCGTACTTCACGTGGTCAATGCTTGCGCTATAATGACGAATGCGACAAACCATTTCTACTTCAAACTGCTTCACTCGTAACGCATGTTTTCCCTCGAGTTCTCATGAACTTATTTTAAAGAAAACCCTCATGAGTCATGATAGCCCCCCCCCCCCCCCCCCCCCCCCTCTATTTTTTTCCTATAGCTTCTCGCTGGCCCTGAGGTCCTCTAATCGACTAGCCCCACTACTTAGAAACAATCCACCGGTGACCAGTCCACTACACAAAAATACTCATGCAGATATTCCATTTTTAAGTGCCAAATGTAGACGCATATATATACCTGACTCTTTTTCATGGTTGTTGCTGTGAAAGGAAGGAGTTTGGAGCATATTCATTGTTGCAGGAGCATAAGCAGCGTTGTAAGGCTTCTGCACGTAAGTAGTAGTCCATGTATGGGTGGTGTACGGGGATAAATTTTGATGCAATAATCCATTGCTGTTGATATTGTTGCTCCCGTTGCCAGCATTAGTTGCATGAGAGAAGGACATGAGTGCATTGTTGTGCATTCGCCAGTCTGAAAAACCCCTTGCTGTTGTGTGCTGCAAAGATGCAGTGTTTCCATATGGAGAATAATCCTGGTAGCATCCTGGAAAATATGGGAGCAAAGATTAATTCGATGATTACATATAGTAATGAAAATGATGAAGAGTGAAGAAGATGAAGTAGCAAGAGAATTGATAAGTGTATCATAGCAAAGATGGTGAACAACGACATAATCCCTGCATTAAGACATGCTAATCATATCTAAGAGTAAATAGCAAAGAATCACTGGAAATGGCAACTTGTTGAAAGATTTATCAGTAATCGATCACTACCACCTGAAGTTTGATTAAAATGGAAAATGGAGACCTTATAAGTGTATGAAAATGGCTCTGAACCCACAGAGCAGATAACTTTATTCAACGACGATGATGCAACTTGCCAATCATAAGTTTTAAGTTTTTGTCAAAACTGGACCGGGAGCTAATCATAGCAAGACCATAAAATCCGCTAATATAAGAGCAGAATCAGATAGGCCCACATCTAGCGCAAGCCGACGCACAGATCCGAGCGCGCATCAAAACCCTAGAAGGGTCATCGAAGAAACCCTAACAAAGTACAAGATCACGGAGACTCCATCGCGTAATTCAGCATGCGCGTCGTCCGAGGAACTGACCGGTAGGAAGCAGGGAGTGCAGGCAGTGGTCTGGCGGTGGGATGAGCGGCTGAGGCGGCGGCACCGCGATCTGGGCGGAGTACGGGGTCTGTGACGACACCGGCACGTGAACCGGCATTGCCACCGGCGCTGGGATCAGGCCGGCAGGGTACTGGTGGAAGTGCTGCTGGTGCACGTTCGCGGCCCCCGGGGCGGCCCGGGGCACGGAAGCCATGAAGGACTGATCGTTCGAAATGGCCCTGCCGAGGTCGGCGTGGCCTGCGCCGGCGGCGCCGGCGAACGAGCCCTTGGCGTTGGCCATGCAGAGCAGCGACGTCTTTGTATGGCCTGCAACAGAAGGGAGGGGCGGGCAAAGCCAGGTGGCGGTGGCCGCGGCTGTGGCCTTGAAGAGGTCGTCTTTCTGTGGGTGCTGCCTGATTTATTTCAGGCTTTGGGGAATTTTCCTTTGCGAGATCGAGGACGGGGTAAAATATCTTTTTGTGCCAAAAATAAAGCTCGCCTCTCCACTACCCAATAAAACCTATAAATAGAATGTCAGCCTAAAAAAAATATAGCATTTGTTACATCCTTATTATAAGAGAGTGATATTGACTAGATTCTATCATAGTTTAGATCATGTATTGTGATACAGACCCATAGGCGAATGCCGGCTGAAAAGAATCATGCACAACATACCAAAACTGCCAAAACGCACAGACCAACACTCCTCCCTGCAATGAGCTTACATGTTGAACAACAGACGTTCACTATCTAAGTAACAGATTTCAAAATCTCCAGGCTACGTAAATCTAAGAAAGCATACAGCAGTCTAACTAGTCCACTGATACATGATGGCACCCAACAGAGCATGCACCAATACCAATCCACCAATAGGTGAATAACAGCTGAAAGAATCATGACACATACCAGAACCGCCAAAACGCACAAACCGACACTCCTCAGTGCACCCAGCTTAGCCATTTAGCAGCAACGGCTAACTATCTAAGAGCATCTCCAAGAGTCTTTCTAAATCTCACTCTCTAAATCATCATTTGGAGAGTCATTTGCATAAAAATCGTTTTGTATATCTTTTCATTTTCCAACAGCTTTTCTAAATCCCATGCATACTCTAGAGAGTCATTCTTGTCTTCTATATTTAGCTAGCGAAAAATCCAGAATAGAGGATGGCTATATTTAGAAGACCATTTAGATAGGCTGTTGGAGGGTAGTTTTTCACCAAAATCTCTATTCCTAGCATATAAGAAGGATATGGAGAGTCTCTTGGAGATGCTCTAAGTAACATATACCAAGTCTCCAATGGGAATACGGCAAGGGCATAAATTAATGAACATACACCCCAAATAAGATTGTAGGATCCTAGCTCCTAAGACATGGAATCCACCTACTCAAATGTAATTGGATCCTACCTGTGCTCGTCACCAGCCCAACCAATAGGAGGAAACAGCCTAGTTACCTGACATACAAGGTGCAGCGTGCCCACCGCCCCACCCAGTAGACACACTCACACCCGGTTTTGATGCCAAGAGCACTAGGTAAACTACCTAAACAACTAATTTAAAATTTAAAAAACTATGACAGCTATGCAGATTAATAAATTAACATAATCCCCAATAAAACAGTAACGTTGAACATAGTAACAGCTTTCCCCTACGAGGAAACACAGGCAATTCAGCAACCAACTATCAGGCGTCACTGCAAATTTGGGCACGAGATTCGAAGCTGGAAGTCAACCTGTGCTCGTCCTCTGTCCAGCGCTCCTGCTCGGCTGACTTCGCCGACGCCTTGTCCCCGTGGGTCCCACCTCCCTTCTTCCCGCCGCCGCTCCCTTCCTCGGCGGCGCCGTCAGCCGCGTACGTCGGAAGCGGCACGCGGCCCGGACTCGATGCCGTCGATGTCCTCTACCAGCATGCAGCTCGTAGTGCAGCCTGACCTCCTCCAGCGTCTTCCCCTCGACGGCCTCCGCTAGCCTCTCCCACTGCATCTGACCTCGCTTCCCCGTCGTCCTCCTCCCCGTCCATCGTCGTCGCCACCGCGTTCTCGAACGCCTTCTCCTGCTCGCGGGTCCACGCTCCGCACCCCTCCTCGCCGCCGCCGCTGCTGCTCGCCTCCTCCACGGCCATGGCTGCGGCAGACCCGGAGCTGACGCCCGCCGCGGGAGAGCGGAAATGGGGCGGTGGCGGCGCGGCGAGATAAGAGGAGTGCCAATTTGGCTTCGGGAAGGCGGAAGGGAGGCTGCGGGATTGCGGTTGCGGGGAATTGGGGGCTTCGAGAAAGGAAGGCGGAGGAGCAGAGGTGAGCTGTTAACCGCGGGGGATATTTTTGGTTTCACCGCGTCTGCGCTAGAAAGAGACGGGGGCCTGTTAACCGCGGGAACTTGTTTCATCTTATCATTTTCAATAACACTATAACATCAAAAGCATTGGAAAAATATAAATGTTTTTTTCGTACTTCCTATACACACTTGTCCTCACCAAACTCAAAATAACATGAAATACTTATATAAAGTAAAACAAGTTAAAACAAACCTAACAAAAATACAAAATTATATAAAATCCAAAAATTGAAAAGAAACATAAGCACTCGATATTACCATCGTCAACTATCCTCTCTAATAGTGGTGTCATGTTTAACATAAAGACGAGTAATAATGTTATACTCCCTCCGTATCTGATTAAGAAGTCATTTTAGATAAATTTTAAATTAAACATTGAAAATATAAATTATCTATACTTTTAAGTTATTAAGATTGTAAATATGAAAAATATATGAATATATTTTGTCTTGAAAAATATTTTCATAAATATATACCTATACCATTATTTTATAAAGATTTTTATAAAAATAAGAGGTTAAAATTGTATTTAAGAGATTGTGTTGCTTTTCTAAACGACTTGTACGTTGAAAATATCTATTAAATTCGAGTGGTACAGATTTCAATTTGTCAGCTAAAATATGCTTCCGAAAAACCACCCGGGCAGGGGCAAGGCAGAAGCGTTCAAAGCATTGGGCGCAGGGAGCAGAACGCCCGGAGCCCCGGCCACCGGCCCGGACCGTTGAGCAGAGCCGAGGAGAGCACGTTCCGATTCCGCTCGGAAATCTCGGCCACTCCAATCTCCCTCGCCTCTCCGGCTCTCCGCCCTCCTCAGTCTAGTCCTCACCACTTCGCCATGCTGCCGTCGCACCTCAACGGCCACTCCGCCCTCGGGCGCCGCCGCGCGCGCCTCTCCGCCACCGCCGCCTCCGGGGATTCCGCGGCAGCGGTGGTAGTGGCGGCGTCTCCGCTGGAGGAGCACGACCGCATCTACTTCCAGTCCTACTCCCACCTCGGCATCCACGAGGCTATGATCAAGGTAGGACGCTGCGTCTATGCTCGCATCCGCAGCTGCGTACCTTAAACCCCTCCTAAACCCTAACTACAGCAGCCTGTCGACTTCGTGGGCGCCGCGTTTTGAATCCGAGCAGTGATTCGGTGAAATGACGTCTGTTGACGTTTTCCTTTTGGCAGGACCGCGTCAGGACTGATGCTTACCACACAGCAATCATGCGTCACCAGAAATTTATCGAGGGAAAGGTAAAAACTG
Organism: Microstegium vimineum; assembly: GCA_022036555.1. Taxonomy (NCBI): domain Eukaryota; kingdom Viridiplantae; phylum Streptophyta; class Magnoliopsida; order Poales; family Poaceae; genus Microstegium; species Microstegium vimineum. Next base: position 46,110,758 of record CM039136.1, on the reverse strand, counting down.
CTAGCCAAAATCGGATGTACCAAGTGTTTCTCTCTTTTTTTTTTCAGAGATCTGAATTTAGTGTCGGGTTCTGACATTCTGCAGGTTGTGCTGGATGTGGGGTGTGGGACTGGAATACTCTCTGTGTTCTGCGCTCGTGCTGGTGCAAAGCGAGTAAGTATGAAAATGTTATGCGTCAACAGCTGCTCATTTTAGAAGCATAGTGTTTTTCTTGGAGCACTTTTGTCGCTTAGATAATGTAAAAACGAACTTGACATTGGACTCTGTATCAGTGGAAGGAACATGGCAGTCAACATTTCAAATTCCATTGCGCACTTGTACAGCCTAAAATGTGCTAGGATCCAAATATAATTTGCACTTTTTTATTGCAAATTAGCAGCTTAAGTCAATTGTATGTTTCAACTGAAAGCACTAAAAGTTATAAAACGCGGCTTATATTTTATTCGAAACTGTAGAAACAGTTTCAGTATATGCATTCTGTTCCTTTTTAGTGTACTAGTTGTATTTTTCTATTTATCTTGATTATACTTGCAGGAATCTAGGGTAACTGAAATTATTTGTTTTCACTAACCTATTAATTCTGCACATTAACATTGATTTTGCCCCCTAACTCTTTGTATACTCTTTCAGGTGTATGCTATTGAAGCTAGTGAAATTGCTGTCCAGGTAATATGCCACTTCTAAATATATGTTTTAATGTATGCCAACTTGTACGCTTTATTTCTTTTTCTCTATCTTGGATGTATATAATTTATGTTTATACTGTTCTCATTGTGGTATCCAATTTGGTTAGTTATGAACATAGTTACAATTGACAAATATATGTTTGAAAAGTTACATATTTGGTAGTAGGATTTAGTTCAATTTGTTAAAAGGTCCTTAAACATATATATGGGAGTTGAGAGCATGGGTATGAATAACATATTGATCACTGCATATAGTATGACACCTTTTGGAGGTAGTTTTCTGCATCTGATATTGTATTTGCTTGGTGTTAAGTCGTTTGTAATTAGTGTCTAAAATGTCCCAATTTAAGTTGGTTGTTCTAGAAATGTAATATTATTTCCATTTTTTAAAAAATGGTTAAATTCTTATGCAGGCTCGTGAAATTGTAAAAGCAAACAACCTAACTGATCAGGTTGTGGTCATCCATGGACGTGTTGAGGTGAGGTTACCGTTTTATTTTTATTTTCAATTAATGTTGATTGCTTTATTCAATATGTGATGTCGTGTTGGTAACTTGGTATTGTTGTTTTTTCATTCTTTTAGAACAAGTTTTTCTTATGTTTAATTGTAGTTATCTGAATTTGGAGTGAGCATATTGCTTTTTCATGCTTAGAACAAGTTTTTTTTTTATTGTGTATATTGGTATGGCATAATCTCTTCTTCATTAATACCACTTATATAAATGTATTTGATTTTTTAATTCCATACAATTTTACTTTTTTCATTAATACCGCTATTGTATAAATATATTTATGTTTTTTATTACATACATTTTTGCTTTTGATCTGTATTATATTTTCATTGCTGTTGAACTGGCAGTGTAGGATGTAGACCTTGAGGAGAAGGTTGATGTGATAATATCAGAATGGATGGGCTATATGCTTCTCTATGAGGTTTATCTTTCAATGTTGTTTCTTTTCATTGCATTTCAATGCTCTCTTACTTTTATCAGTTCTAAATTCTTCTGCTTTTTTCCTGTAGAGTATGCTGCCAAGCGTCTTATTTGCAAGAGATAAATGGCTTAAGCCTGGGGGTCTTATTCTTCCTTCTCATGCTACGGTATAATTAGCACATAAAAATGTTACACTGCTTTTACAGGACATACCTCATCTATTTGCTTGTACAAGTCATTTACTAATTTTTTGTTTACATAGACAGAAGTGATATCTCCAATAAGTCTAAATACTAAATGTTTTAAATATTAGGGCCCTATCATGTGATGTGAGCCATTAATGGTTTTCTGGCTCAGAATCTTGATTTACCATTTTATGCAATGAGACACCAATGGTTTATGATATATCATTGTCCAAAGTTGAATACTTGTCCATGATCCTTTCCCATAGCTCTTCATGGCTCCCATAACAAATCCCGAGAGATATGAAGGCAGTGTTGATTTCTGGCATGATGTCTATGGCATAAACAGTAAGCTACTGCCCTATCTATTTTAGAGTTTCAGTATGCATTGTGGTTGCTGTCAGATACTCAGATCTTGTATGGTGACTTCTGATGCTATATTTTGATCATAAACCTTTTTTGCTGCAGTGTCTGCTCTTGTGCCACTTGCCAAAAAGTTTACATCTGAGGAACCTTCCATTGAAACAATTGGCGGAGAGAATGTTATAAGTTGGCCAGCTGTGGTGAGTCTTGGGAAAGTTTTTCTGAATCATAAAATGTCTAGCAATAATCATATTTATTTGTTACAGTCTTTTGTGATTGAACTCTAATTGCATTTGTCCAATTCTTTATGTTTATGCCCTGGGGTGCACACTGTGTACAGTTCAAGCACATCGATTGCTATAATTTTACAGCTGAGGAATTCAAATCTATCACCTCGAAATACAATGTTTCGTCAATGATGTTAGGTGAGTTCTGTGAGACTGTGACTTCAATCATAATCTCTATCCTGAATTTGCTATGTTAATTTCTCTGTATTATAGTATCTGTTTTTCGTCAAGGACTCTGATATGTTACCTGATGCTGAATGACATGGGCCCTGTTCGCTTTAATCCTTGTAATACACAACATCTTTTCTATTTTTGAAACTAATATATCGACGTTCACGCGTGCTCCTTTCTATCATGGGATTTTAGGAGCAATATTGGCCAATTTGGCAAAATCCTTAAAGAGAATTAAGATGGTTCACTTAGAGGGCAGTGCATGATTATTTCACTAATGTAGTTTTTTCTACTATTATATATAGGGAACTAAGCTGGTTTGTCAACTACTCAGCTGTAGCATGCTTTTAGATTCTGTTTCAACTGCTTTTCTGTAAATATCAAGTTCAACCATAGGTAAAACTCATACAATGTCAATTGTTTGGTAATGATATTTGTTATCACTTATCACTTTAGCTGCGAAACAAAAAAAAATGTGGGTTGGTCTTTAATCATACTATGAGTCTATGATAGGTGATAGTTTTCCCATGCCCCGCTCTTTGTTTGTTCTATGTTGGCAATGGTATTTTGCGGTTTTGCCATTAGTTGAGTTAACACCTATTACAAACACTGTTTGCTCATTAGTTATACTAAATTAGTTAGTCTCTATGCACTATATATTATGCTGTCAACTTATATAAAGCTTAATTTCTGTCTGCTATTTTAATATATTATTTGGTTCTGACCAATATTCAGTCCTCCAATGACAGCAGTTGTTAAAGTTGAATAGATTAATTTCCATACCATTTTATAGACCATTTATTTGCATCCCCTTTCATCTAAGACTTAAATAAACTATAAGAGACATCAGCAACCTTCTGCTATGCCTTTATTTACGTAGCATTCTTATAAGCTTGTGCCAAGTATTTGCAAAATTTCTTAATCTATCTTTTAAGTAAAATATACTTAAATTTGTGCCAACTGATGTCTGGTTGTTAACCATAGACAAAAAAACTAGAATTGATCTGTACAGGAAATTGAGATGGCACCATTTTTAGCTTTTGCTCATGATCATTTATTGTTTCTTTCAGTTCAATCTGAAGTTTGCCATTGTACTTGTTTTTACTATACATTAAAAAATATGCGGAGTCTAGGATTATTATTTTTCTACTAAATTCACATGATAAATGTCTTTTATAAGTTCCTTAATAAGAAGTCTGAAATTTCTGTTCCTTAATAAGAAGTCTGAAATTTCTGTTTTGCCTGTGTGAAGCTCCTATTCATGGCTTTGGTTTCTGGTTTGAGGTGGAGTTCAATGGGCCTGCAGAGTCCTCTCATAATCTTTCTTCCAATTTGGATCCACTTGAGATTATTCAGAAGAAAAGGAGACGATCATCAGAAGATACAGTTTTGTCCACAGCCCCAGAGGATGAGCCAACCCATTGGCAACAGGTTTGATTTGTAATAATGACCTTTTCTATGATGAAAGAACTTATTTCAGTTTTCTTGCTCTTTTAGAGTAATAATAATGATATTGGGTTATCTACAGACTATTTTGTATTTCCCAGATCCTATAGAGGTGAAGCAGGACCAAATTATAGAAGGTTCTATAACAGTGTCCCAGAGCAAGGAGAACCCACGTTTTTTGAATATCCATCTAGAGTGCACGTAAGTTCCTCTGTCATACTTAGGTAGTTCCATCCAAGCTATGCTACTACTTGAATGTTTGTTGTCGCTGTCTTTTTTTCCCCATGGATACAGTTTGGGTGTGGTTCATCACAATGATTAGCATGTAATCCAGTTCCGAAGTTGTCTAGTGCCAGTCTAGCATTCCATATAGGCATAGAGTTGCTAGGATGAACAATGACATAAGCCTGATTTGTATCATAAATAGTCATCCATGGAGCATTCATGCATGTTTAGGAAGTTCCAATGTTTTGGGACACATGCCACATGTATGGTTTAATTTGGGAATATGATAGGTTGAAGTCTCAGAATGAACCATGATTTGATCCAAAATGTCCATGCATTGATCTGGCAGTTTGCAAGCTGTCATGTGTTATAGAGGACATGAAGTTTGCTACTATCAAGTTTGCATTAACACTTGTGCTGATATCGCACTTTTTAACACTAGTTTTGCATTAAGATATGAATAATCTGCACATAACCTTTGTGGTTATAGATTAATTAGAACTCTTGCGTCACTCCCTTATGCCCTTGTCTTGGTACAACAGCACAGGAGGACAGACGTTGGTGAAGGACTGCGCCATGCGATGAACTGGTGTTTTTATACTTTTAGTGGCTGGAGTCCCCTGCCAAAGATCATACAACTTGCAAAAGGGCATTGGCAGTGAGAGGCGCTGAAGACAGGATTTCAGAGAATTTGTACTATTAATGCACATTTTTTTCGTCTAATATGAAGGCGGGATTTTAGTAACTGTACTTTGCCTTATTCTATACTGTAGACTGGTACTAGTTGATTTTGCATCCGCACCCTGTGATCATGCCTCAGTCTGGCTGTCTAGGAGTTTGGGATGGGATGAGAGAGAGAAGGATAGAGTAGAAAAGGGTGGGATAAACTGAGATAACCAGTTTTTCATCTTGTACCAAAAAGGATAGTACTTGCTGACCTTTAGTACCTGCTGAGACACTGATGATTGAGCCTTCTCTTTGTGGAAAGGATTGTACTTTTGTCAGGGTGGAAAAGCCTTCAGAAAGGCGAGACTTTGTAGATGGTGTTCTCCAATTGCGAGCCAAGTTTGTCTGTCAAGTGAATCTCTTACCCCTTCTTTTTTGCGGCAGTAAAACACAGTTTAGGTGTGCATGATGTTAGCAGAAAATAGCAGGTGTACCAGGGGCCACTCCACTTCCAGATTGCTTTGAAAAATGGAACCCTGCATGTGGCCTTGGAACTGGTCTTACTTTATGACGTTTTCCCAATATGTTTCGGTTGAAACATTCATATGTAATGCTACGGGAGAAATGTATATTCTGAGGGCTTGTTTGGATTGAGAAAGTGAACGTGTTCATCCCATTCCCACCCATCTCAGCCGAGTGTGGACAAGTTCATGTTCCGCTCAATGCAGAGACCATCCATCACATACGGTTTCAGTGCAGGCGCACAACACCAATCATGGTGCTGGTAAAGGACTGACTGGCATGGCTAGCTACACACTGACTGACTTGGAAGGTGAGCAGGTCAAATGCTGAATTCAACGTGTCAACATACGGAGTACTCGTACTACTATAGTATACTATCATGTTCAGATTCTCAAAAAAATATATCATGTTCAGATTCTCAAAAAAATATATCATGTTTGGAAGATGCTCAGGTGTACTACCGATGAACAGATCCAAAGTTAGCGGCTATGTTGAACAAGGTGATGACGAACCAACTATGTACAAGAATCTGCAAACTGGAAACACCGTAACTTTTTTTTTTATGAATATGCTCAGGTTCTCGCCCTCTCGCTCTTCACCTGCGAGGGCTTCGGTGGCCAGCTGCAGCTCCCGTACTGGGGCGTCCTCCTCGCCGCCGGCCTCGCCTTCTTCTTCACGCTCCCCATCGGCATCATCACCGCCACCACCAACCAGCAGCCGGGGCTCAACGTGGTGACGGAGCTCATCATCGGCTACCTCTACCCGGGTCGACCTCTAGCCAACGTGGCGTTCAAGACGTACGGATACATCAGCATGTCGCAGGCCATCATGTTCCTGCAGGACTTCAAGCTGGGACACTACATGAAGATCCCGCCACGCTCCATGTTCGCCGTGCAGCTCGTCGGCACCGTGCTGGCGTCGTCGGTCTACTTCGCCACGTCGTGGTGGCTGCTAGAGACCGTGCCGAACATCTGTGACCCGGCGAGGCTGCCGGAAGGGAGCCCATGGACGTGCCCGGGAGACGACGTCTTCTTCAACGCGTCCATCATCTGGGGCGTCGTCGGCCCCCTGCGCATGTTCGGACGCCTCGGCGTCTACGCCAAGATGAACTACTTCTTCCTCGCCGGCGCGCTGGCGCCCGTGCCGTTCTGGGCGCTGGCGCGCGCGTTCCCGGACGCCGCGTGGGCGCCGTGGCTACGCCTCGTCAACATGCCCGTGCTGCTCGGCGCCACGGGGATGATGCCGCCGGCGCGCTCCGTCAACTACCTCATGTGGGGCGCCGTCGGACTCGCCTTCAACTACGTCGTCTACCGCCGGTACAAGGCCTGGTGGGCGCGCCACAACTACGTGCTCTCGGCGGGCCTCGATGCCGGCGTCGCATTCATGGGCATCGTCTCCTACGCCGTGCTGCAGTCAAGGGGCGTCAATGGCGTCGACTGGTGGGGGCTGCAGGTCGACGACCACTGCGCGCTGGCGAGGTGCCCCACGGCGCCGGGAGTCACTGCACCCGGCTGCCCACCCGTTCACTAGCTAGCTAGACACACTCAGGGCTGGCCGACACGCACACGCTATGACGACGCTAGTTTCTTTTTTTTCTTCAAAAAAAAAAAGGATTGTTAACGGTGTAGTGTAGCCAGTAGCAGTGTGGTATTCTATGACTATACTGGAACGGAAGTACTGTAGTAGTATAGCTAATCTCATGTCACTATGTCAGCCAGAAAAAGATTATATATATCACTGTAAAATGGAATTAGAACCCGAAACGATGCTTGCAAAGGCATGCTGAAATCAAATGCGCCTTTGCTAATACAGTTGGCATACATGTCCTACTCCAGAAGCAATTGTATAAAGGCAAACGAATCGTTCACCCAACGTTTCCTGAATAATTGGGGGTCAAACGGGAACGGCGTACCACTAGGCTAAACGACCATTTGGACAGACTTGGTTGAACAACTTCTGTAGAAACCTCACAATTTTTTTTTTGAGACCACGTTGTTGCGCGTATTTCATTAACCAGAAAAGTTTGTTACACGATCACAAGATTGATCCCAAAAAAAATGGTAACGGCAAAGGTTACCGGCAAGGTAACAACAGGTTACCCAACACCCTACACACAACCGGATCCTAGAACAGGAGATTACTAAAACCTGGACAGCAGCGCCCCAAGCGGCCTAAAGCCCGCCACAGACCATGTCAGTTTCCCGGGGTCAAACGGAAACGGCGTACTACTGGGCTACTTAACGACCACACTGGACAAACTTGGTTGAACAACTCAAACCTTGTTCAGAGTTCAAACCTCACAAGAATCATGAAAGGCGAGTAGCTCAGCTCATCTTCACTGGTGCGTTCAAATATGCATGATCCAACTCGTGTGCACCAAGCATAGGACGACAAATCGATTTGGTTTTTCATATCCAAGGTGCAGATACCTGAGGAGACAGAGAAATGTACTCCATCGTATAGGGCAACGGTGTCCTTTATGCCACTTTGTATACACAGGCATCAATTGCTAGTGATCACAGATTAAGCTAAAAACAAGGAAGCTAACAAACACAAGACAATGCTTTTCATGTGTAAATCAAAGAGTGAATAACTTAACATGTATAATGCTAAGTGATAGAGACGGACTCTCCTAATGTTCACACAGCTAATCTGCTTGCAGAGGTATGCTTACAAAGAAGCTTAAAGCTACAAGTGTTCCAGAATACTATATTATGCCAAACATAACCTTCAATATGACACCTACTCTGGATGACCGGATCACTACATGCTATGGGATAGAAGCTTAAGCTCAGGTGAACTTGAAAACATGTACACACATGCCATTAAGTTGGGCTTCAAGCTTCAGGTAGATGGATATTTTTCCAGAAAAGCTGGGCAGTGGGTGCGCTCTCCAATGACAGGCAGCAAACATGCAGGAAAGTTTTAAGCCAGGAAATCCTTCAAGGGCTCTTCTTGTCATCCATATGGGTGATATCGTCCATATCCACCAGTGAAGCTCCCCCTATTCGTGTCAGCTGTGCTAGCAGATCCATAACCACCTAGCGTAGGATCATATGCCCCACCATAGGCGGTGCCACTAAGGCCAGAACTACCAGGGCCACCAAAGCTCTCGTCAGCTTCACGACCAAACCCAGAATTACCAGGGGCACTGAAGCTCTCATCACCTCCACCGCGTCTATAGCCACTTAGGTCAGCACCAGCATAAGCTCCACCAAAACCTCCTCCATATAACCCAAAGCGACCAGGATAACCAAACGAAGACGCGGCTCCGTAGCTCCCTAATCCTGCATAGTAACGACCATATGCACCACTAAAATCACCCATCCCACCATAGTTGCCGAGCCTATCACCGAAACCTGCGTCGCTCCTATAAGGACCGAATCCAGCACCCCTGTAATTTCCATAAGCACTGGGCATTCCACCATAGTTGTCAGCAGAAGGGTGGTCCCTAGGGCCACTATCATATGCTGACCTAGCATTTCTACCATGCACTGGTGGTGGTGGTGCATTGGAGGATTTCTTTGGTTCTGCTTTCTTGATCTCCACCTACAAACAAAGCAAATGACCTAAGCCCTGTCAAATAACCTATGGGGCCTCTCTATCAATTAAGCATGATGTTCCATGAAATTAGCACAACTTGTGACTTGGAATAGAAGAATGCATTTTCCTTTGGTTGACATTACTTTACATATTTTACACCGTAGGTACACAATGGAGGGGATAACCATTTGTGTCATTTTTTATAATGAACTGCAGACTCACCTTTGAACCAGCAAGGTCAATCATATTTCCATTTGCTAACAAATCATCTACAACTTGCTCAGAAGCAAAAACTATAAATCCAAAGCCTCGAGAACGTTTGGTTTCATGATCAAACATAATCTGGTGGTCTACCACAGTCCCATATCTTGCAAAGAAACTCTTGAAATCATCTGATCAAGGTTAACAAATAGAACAATCATCAGGGCAAAATCGATGTAAAACAAAGCCGATCCATCATACGCCATACTGATATTACCTTCTGTTAGGGTCGAGGGAAGCCCACCAACAAATATTTTTTTAGTCTTGAAATCCTTAGAGCCAGACTGCACTGAACCTTTTGGTATGGTTCTCTTAATTTCAACCTGAAGAGTAAGCAAAAGGAAGTACTACTGAGTAATTTTCAGCTGTGAACGTGTGGGGAATGCAAACATAATGGGTGGTGCATTAGGTCTGGCACAGATGAAACTTCCGATGGATATAAATGAGGAATGCGGAATCACAAGTGGAATAGCTACATTAAGTAGCATGAGCAACTTAACAAAGCAATGGTAGTCTGCGAATCTAGCACAGCGAGACAATAGACATTGACATGCCAATTGAATCAGAAGCACCAATGGTAGTTTGCGAATCTAGCACAGCGAGACAATAGACATTGACATGCCAATTGAATCATAAACACCAATGGTAGTTTGCGAATCTAGCACAGCGAGACAATAGACATTGACATGCCAATTGCTTGAACTAAATCAAACAGATAGACATATAGTCACCAAAGCAACACTAATGTTTGTTTAAAATGCACTCATAACTTGATAACAAAAAAGATAACAATTGCACCTAGAAGTGATGTCATAGTAGGCATGTAAATTGAAAATCTATCAATTTATAACACAAGGTGTAATTCATATTTTAACAAAGATGAATATGATAAAACAAATGGTTTCATATGTTATCACAGTAAAAAAAAAAAACTGATGACCTAATGTTCATGTATCGACAAAACAAGTATAATAAAAACTAAAATAGAGCAATTTAACTCTTAAGTGATGATACTGACTTGCTGAGAAACAAAACTTACTTGCTTTCCATTGATAACATGATTTTCCTCAATCACTTTATCAACAACAGCAGGGTTAGAGTATGTAATGAAGCCAAAACCCCGTGGCTGAGATGTGTACCTATCCTTCATTATCACTGAATCAACTATTTCTCCATACTGTCCAAAATGCCTCACAAATGTAGCTGCAGCAGGAAAACAGCAGCACAAAATCAGTACAATGAAAACAAAGCTAATATTAGAATCTATTAATCGGGCAATTCACTAGTAGCTCCACACATCAGATTGATGAATAAATGAAACATAGAAAAAGGAAACTGGCACAAATACCAAAATAATTACTTTCGCAGTGCTGCATCATGCCCTGCTCTAACTACGAGCATTCCCCACTGTTCAGTTGTAATCCTATAGCCTCATTATGTAAAACTGGCATCTTGCTAATTGTAACACTAGTGAGCAGATTTATTGATATACAAAAATAAACTTATCTTCCTACAAATTAACATGTTTTTCATTGGATGTCACCAGTTCATATAGTTAGGTGTTGCTCATTACAATTATTGGCAACGGAACATAATACCACGAAGATCTTAAGCAGGCATAACTGCAGATTGTACTAAAAGTGTCTGTAGCAACTAAATAAAGCAGATTAATTATCACATAACAATTCTTGTTGTGTAGGTGCATTGCATACAGCGCAGCTCAGCTCGCGTTAGTTACAAGTCACAACACACAAAACATCAGTATAAAATTTGACACAATTAACAAATATGACGAGGCACAACAAGTGCAGTGAAAAGTGCCATGCATCTAGAAATCAAGCGAATAGTAACATACCGTCCACCACACACCACCTCACCCAACGTCCAAACCTCAACTCCCCCCACCCCCCCCCACCCCCCGCCCCCCAAAAAAAAAATTGTACAGCAAAATCGCGATCTCAACTTCCAATCCGCAGAAATCAGTACAAGCATCGAACGCGAGAAAGCACAAAACGGGGGAATCGATCAACGTACCATCCGTGGTGTCCCGCGGGAGCCCTCCGACGAAGATTTTCCTGAAAATCCCAAAACCAAAGGCCAACCAATCAGACCGCTAAATCGAGATCGAGCCGTAAATTAGCAGAGAGAGAGAGAGAGAGAGAGAGAGGGGACGCCAGGAACCCATACCCCGGATTGCCGCTGCCACCGGCGCCGCCGCCGCCACCACCACCTCCTCCGCCGCCGCGCCCCCTTGACCTCGCCTCCGCCTTCCCCATCGCCTCGCTAGGGTTGCCGGTTGCGTACGGGCTTCGGAGTTGGACGCTGCGGTTTCACTCGCACAACCGCGTGGGCGTGGGCGCTCGCGGCTCTCCCAATGATGATGTGTCGATGGGACGCGTGCGGCGGTGCCCCCCCGTCCACCCTTCTGTGGCCTGGCCCAATTGTAGTTGTAGGCCCGCGCACGCTTTCTGAACCGCTTACCGGACGGCCCACGGCCCGCGAGAGCTCACCTCACAACCGCAACGACCACCGCCTTGCAAATTTGCCCCCGCTGCTGCAATGCCCACCGGGAGATACGGGGGGCCTCCGCCGTCCCCGCCCCTCGCCGCCTCCGCCTCGCCGCAGCCGCACGGCTCCACCAAGAGATACGGGGGCCTTCACCGTCCGCGCACTCGAGGTGACGACGCCTGCCCCTCTCCGTCCCCTCTGACCCCATTTCTCCACGCATTGGCGTGTTGCGGTCCCGTGCCGTGCGTTTGGGGATTCGGTGCTCCGTCTCCGTGGAACAGGTTAGGGCTCGTTAGGCTTCTCACCGGGCGTGGGTTTAGTTTGGCGGTGATACGGGGCCGTGGCAGGCGCTCGGGTGGCTGTGAGATGTGCGATTTGATCGAGCCAGGGTTGCATGTGCTTTGGGCTGGCCAAAATGTTGCGGGATTTGAGTTTGTGAGAGTGTATTGCGTGTGGGAGGTTTTCAGGCTGTTTCCTGGTTGTGATGCGTGCATTGTGTGGTGTGGAATGCCGAAAGTTCACTGGATTTTCATAGAATTATTATGAAAGTTCACCGGGTGGATCAGGCGCTGCAGAACACAGACGTGCACAACAGAGTGGGGTGGGTGTGTATGATATCATCATATATCAGAATGTTGCAACTGTGAACAGTTAATTCCTTGCTCACCCCATGTTTGATTTTTCTTCTTGTTCGTTGTGCTGAGAATCATGCCATGGTTGATTTTTATTTTCAGAGAATCTCCGGCTGGTGTTGTCTTTGATTTGATGCTTGGAGTCTGAATTGAGCTGTTCCTCTCTGTCACCCGAATCGTGAAACCCGACAGCAACCAGCCAAGGATGCAGCTGCGGTCGGGCCGCATCCTACCCCCGGCGTCGGCACCTCCTCAAGGAGGCACGCACAGTCCTGTGTGCTGTCCTGAGGACCGGCTCAGCGGACTACCAGACGATCTGCTAATCTTGGTGCTTGTGAGGCTCCGATGTGCCCGTGAAGCAGCACGCAATAGCGTGCTCTCCCGCCGCTGGGACGGTCTCTGGAAGCAGCTCCCAGAGCTCACCTTCGATGGTATCGACGGCGACTCTGTCAAGGCTGCTCTCGCCTGTGTCACACGCCCCGCGCTTGAGCTCCTTGACATTCGTTTGAAGGCCATGGTGGCGCTTGGTGATTTCTCGTCTCTTCTCGGTGCTGCTGCACCGCTGGCACCCGACAAGCTCACCGTTACATTGGAAAAGTCTGCATCCATATACCCCTTTGAGGCCAACGAGCTAATCTGCTTATCCCATACCACCTCACTGCAGCTTACCGCTCAGGATCTCTACATCACACCGCCATTGTTAGGCGAGTTCACTTCACTCAAGAGTCTCTTCCTACACTCATGCCGCATTGACCTTGGTGCCCTGCTCCCCATCTGCCCATGCCTAAGCATTCTCAAGCTCAGTGACTACTGGGGGAGCGACGCCATCACCGTTCACTCTTCTTCGCTTGAGGAACTCTGCATGGACATAACTGATTGTTATTTACATGATGGCGATGGTATCAACATCGTGGCCCCAGTGCTTAAGAAGGTTGAATTGGAGGCTGGCCACGCCAACATGCTCAGAGTGTCATTCTTGGCACCAATGGTGGAGGAACTTTGCTGGTGGCTCGAGTACAATTCCAACCACCCCTACCCTGATTATTTCATGGTTACTGGTGAGTGGTGCCTTGGTGGCATTGGAGTGCGGTTTGGAGGGAAGCAGCTACCTCGCATCAACATCCTAAGCCTTGATATCCATTGCACCTGTGTGCGTATTCTCACTTGGTTTTCAGCTATTTGCTTACTTCCTTACTTTGTGAGATGTTTATGTAATGAATTCGTCATTTGTGATGCCCCTATTCCCTCAGCTGGTAGAGCTGCAAGGAGCCAGTGATGGCAGTGAAAGACACAGCATAACAGAAGCTATAGCTCAACTTCCAGTGACCAACTTCTCTGTTTTGGAGCTGTATATCTCAGCCAAGGGGCATGTTATTGGACCACTGGTTTTGTGGCTTCTTCAGATTTTGCCAGCTATACAAAAGCTTAAGCTGGTCATGGTTTGTCAAAGTGAGGTAACATATCCACTCCAATCTCAGTATGTGCTACTCCTTAGTCTTTTCCATTGTCCATTAGCTTCCGGTTTAGATGTTCAATTAGGTCCAGTGAATGTGGATGGATCTGTTAAGCTGCTAACGAAACAACTGATTTCCATATAATTATTCAAACAGTAAATATTGACTACCCTAAGAATCTCAGTTGGTTGTCCGGTTCATCATTGTAGCATCAAATGTTGCCCATTGTAGAAAAAGGCGTGGGTGACTATGGACATCCGTACATGTGCTTAAACACTATATGCCATTGTCTATTCAACTACTGGATACCTAGGATGGTATGTTTACGTACTACACTTTTGAGAAGGCTGTATTTGTACTTTTTCTCCAAAAAAAAAGAAAAGAAAAGAAAAGGAGTATGTGTGCATGTTTTTTTACTAATATATGTAATTATGTATACATACTTTTGGACAAGGGACTGTATACCTGCTTTTGAGATGGGCGTATAAATAGATATTACTTGCAAAAAAGAGTATACCTGTATACTTATTTTTGAGACAGACTTTGTATACTGTAAACATACGATTTTCAAAAGAGAGAATGTATATTATTACCTTTTTTCTGACCACACATATTATGTTTCCTAAGAAGGTTGCAAAGGGTACAGGAAAGTTGCAAGGTGAAGGATATTTACATATGTTAAAAAAACATCCTCACCCTAATCACAAGCCAATGGTACCTGAGGATTAAATTAACAAGTACCAGGAGGAATATTATGAATGTTGTACCCACAAATTAAACCAGGAACATGAGAGAAGACAGCATACCTGTTGTGTGCTTGCCTTTGAAATGTCAGTTTTTTTTTTTTTTTGCAGCTATTGTTTCCTGTTATATGTATGAGTAATTGTAATCTTGTTTCTTCAGGAAGCTTCTTGCCCATATGAACAATCTGAGAGTTGGATAAGTGACAACATCTCACTGCCAGATCTGGAGGTGGTGGAGATTACAGGCTTCGCTGGAGAAGACCATGAACTTGATCTCATTGAATTTATATTCAGATGTGCGCCAGCACTTGGAACAATGTTTGTGACATTCAGTGAGCTCCTATCTAGTGAAATGGTGGAGGAAATCTTCAGCATCTCAATTCGCTATCCATCTGTAGAGTTCAAAATTTATGTCAAAGACGGTTCCCAGGATGATGATTCCCAGGATGAATGAGATGCAAGAACACTAACTAGAAAGAAGATGCTTCATGTATTGGATAGGTTTGGAATTCTTTGTTGTTCGTAGCAGGGCCTCTCTTAATGGCTATAACGAAAAGGAACCTGCAATCGAGTTCCTTATTCCCATTATCCAAGGTTAGCTAACTAATTGGCTAATAACTATTTATCTAAAATTAGCTCACCTATTACATCCTCCTGTTTAGATAAGTTGAGCTAACTGGATATACGCGTGCACAATCATCGTGTTAGGTTACTTTCTTTTTTTTAATCATTGTCCGCTTTGGCCATGAATAGCGATGGATGGATGTGGGCCAAACACACATAGATCCACCAATCACATGTCGGCTCTCCATATGCACACTAGCCACACCTTCTTGACCGGCCCAAGGAAGCTTCCTTGAAGTAGTTGGTACGGAGTACATTATTAATTCGCACATAAACTAACATAAAACTGGAAGTGAGACGTGACTTGAGTAAATAATCCAGCTATATATACACACACATGTCAATTGTCAAAGGAGTACGAACTTATGAAACTGAAATGCCAATGGAAAATGCATGGAAATTGGAAAAAAGGACATCATTTTTTCTTCTCAACGCAAATGTTTGTGCTGGTAGAATTTACTCGAGCTACATAAAATTATGTTGATAAATGATTATTTTCTAGTGTCATAACATACATAATCTACAACGGACGATTTAGAAATGAGGCGCTGACTCTATGATGATGTCTAAACATCACAGTTCATTTGCGACCTCGTCTTTGCATGTTTTTTGGATCTTATATAGATGATTATAGAAGTAATCTAGATCATGGCTTTATAACGGAGTTGTTTGGATCCCTGAATTATAATAAAGTGGTCAGATTATTGGTTGTCTGTAATATCAAACAGTCTGTTCGTTTGGTTTGGCTTTTCAGCCGGCTTAAATCTAGATAGAATAGGCATAAACCTTAAAAAAAAGATAGATGAACGTAGGTAGATAGATTCTAATAAAATCTAAATGGAAGATGGTTGGATTTAGCAAAAAAGATGGATGAAGGGCAGTAGTGTTATTATAATAATTTAGATTTGGATGGTTGGACTCTAATATACTCTCTCGAAGAATTCAAAAACATTGTCATTTTTCTTCCAAAAAGTCAATAAATCTTATATTTGAATAAATTTGTATAAAAATACTAATATTTATATTTATAATATGGTATAAGTATTTTAGATAAACTATGTAATATGTTTTATAATAAACCTTGTCAAATATAGAAATATTGATAATATTTTCTATAAATCTGATTAATTCTTAAAATATTTGATTGAACTCGAATTTAAAATGATATTTTTTAGGGGACAGAGGCAGTATGTAAGAATCTAAGGCTATTTGGACCATCTAAATATTTCAAAAAAAAAAACCGGTAGGTAGGTGATCCAAACGGATCTTAGCCTTCATTACAAAAAACATGACAAAAGTAGAGTAGCCACATGTTGTGAGACAAACTTTCCCTCTCGTCAACACCAAATCAAGGAATCATCTGAAAGTTACCTGGATTTTACATCGAACCAAAATCGTCGAAACATGCCAAATTTTCACACCTGAAGGTTTGGCATTTGCAGTAAGCGGCCAAACACAGTTTTCCCTTTTTGTTTTACACACACAAAAAAAAAAACAGAGCCGATAACCGTCAGTTCGTTGCAGAAAACCTGACAAATTCCTCCAAAAGTCCCGCGGTTTCAAAAGGCAGGCGACGGCGAACCCAACCGCGGGGAAGGGCCGAGACGAGACAAGATCCGACATCCGAGAGGGGGAAGGAAAAGGGAAGAGGAGACAGACGAGGCGCCGAATCGAATCAGGGAAAGCGAACGGCCCTCGCTAGTCTAATCGAGTACGCGTCACTAGTGCGGTGCGGCGCCTTCTTCCCCTTCCTCTCGCTCCGCTCCCTGCTCCGTTCGTGTGTGTCGTTGACGAAATCCCAAGTCCATGTGGGAGGTTTTGACTTGATCCAACCAAGAACGCGCGTTTCAGTTTCAGCCGTAAAATACTCGTACCGGTTTCCAAGTCCGGTCGCGGCTTGCTCTCTCTTCCGTCCATCATTTGCTTTCCTGGTCCTGCCATTCGCGTGTGCCTCTGCGCTTACCCATTCTTGCTTCCGCCGTCTTTGCTGCGTGTAAATCTGATCTAGTTGTGTCTCCGCGTCACTGGGGGTTCTTTACTTCAAGTTGGATTTGGCAATGTCAACGGAAGGAGCGATATTTGATCTGACTTGGTGAGAGCGTTCTTGCTACTGCCTGCTTTGGTGCTTGCTGGGACTGGGCGGCGGATTGGAGAAGGCCACTGTCTTGCCGGTTTCTTTGGGGGGTAGCCACTGTTCTTGTGAATTTCTGGTGCGGAGTTTCGCTCAGGATCGGGAAAGGAGTGTTCTTTGATCGATTCTTGGCTTCTGTTGGTGATTCCTCTTCTTCTCAACTTGGGGATTTCTGCCAAGGGAAGTTTCCTGACTGCTTTGGGTTCAGTTGAGCAGCAGAGATGAGGCTGACAGTTCGTGTGATCGAGGCCCGCAACCTGCGGGCCATGGATTCCAACGGTTTCAGCGATCCGTACGTGAAGCTGCAGCTCGGGAAGCAGCGATTCAAGACCAAGGTGATCAAGATGAACCTGAACCCGACTTGGGATCAGGAGTTCAGCTTCCTTGTCGGCGATGTTAAAGATGTGCTCAAGTTTGATGTCTACGACGAGGACATCCTCCAGATGGATGACTTCCTGGGGCAGTTAAGGGTGCCATTGGAGGATGTGCTGGCTGCCGATGACCTGTCGCTTGGTACCCGGTGGTACCAGCTTCTCCCCAAGGGCAAAACCAACAAGACGGTCGACTGTGGTAATGATTGACATTCATCTAGTTTTGTTGCTCTTTTTTGTTATTTTCAGACATGCATCTTTCTTTGTTCATAAGAATTCACTGCTTGACTTTCTGAGTCTGCATCATTTTGTTGGCTACCTAGTACAACTTGCTGTGTAGTACATAAATTATTGCTAATGTTGTTATTCAGGAAAAGTGGTCATCACTTCGGGTTTTTTTTTTCATCTTGCAGGGGAGATTTGTGTCTCGATATCGTTAGAATCATCTGGAGCCTCGCGATCATGGTCTGAGGACCTTGGAGCCGAAATAACTGATATTCAGAGAGACTATTCGTTGTCAAGCCAAAGCACAGCTCCATCTATTGCATTTGCTTATCGAGAAACTGAAACTTGTGAAGAAGACGATGAGTATTCTGTTAGATCTGAAATCACGGCAGAGGATAGAAGTAGTGAAGTTACTGATAGAAATCAAGCTGCTGCAGAGGACAATCCAAATGGGAATTCTAGTGCAGCTTTGAATGGAACGGAAACTTCTAGTGGTAAAACAGATAAGTCTGATAAGCTATCATTTGTTGATCGTGTCTACCAAATATTTGCTAAAAAAAATGGCGATACAGTGCCAACCTCCTCTGAAAGCTCTGAGACTTTAGAAGAAGTTCAAGAGGAAGCAAGTGGATGTGAGCTTTCAGTGAGTCAAACTGATAATGTGTGCCCAGAGAATCCATTCAGTGAACTACTGAAATCTCTTGAATCACGACATGAAGGAGTTGAGATGCCTGTAAATCTACAAGGAATTCTTGTCAATCAGTCGTATCTTGCCTCACCTAGTGATCTGAATAACCTTCTCTTCTCACCAGATTCAGATTTTAAACAAACAATGGTTGAGCTTCAAGGCTGTACTGATTTCAAAACTGAACCCTGGAGGCTTGATAACGATGGGGAGTCCTTGAAGAGAGTGGTAACATACACAACTGCACCATCGAAATTGGTTAAAGCCGTTCGAGCAACAGAGGAACAGTCTTATTTGAAGGCTGATGGAAAAGAGTATGCAGTTTTATTGAGTGTGAGCACTCCTGATGTTCCCTGTGGTACTTATTTCCGGACAGAAATTCTTTTCCGTATCATGCCAGGTCCTGAACTTGATTCTCAGCAACAGACATCACATTTGGTAGTATCTTGGCGCATGAATTTTCTTCAGAGTACTATGATTAAAAGTATGATAGAAAATGGAGCAAGGCAGGGCTTGGAGCAAAACTATGCACAGTTTTCAGATTTACTATCACAAAAGATCAAGCCTATTGACGTAGAAGGTTCTGGGTCTGACAAGGAACAGGTCTTGGCCTCGTTGCAAGGGGGCGAGGAATCTGATTGGAAGATAGCATTTCTGTACTTCTGCAACTTTGGTGTCTTATCCTCCCTTTTTGTGTCTCTTTACATTATTCTGCATGTTCTACGAGTGAATCCAAGTGCTGTTCAAGGCCTTGAGTTCCCAGGATTAGATCTGCCAGATTCCCTCAGTGAAATTATCATGGGTGGGCTGTTATTTCTTCAAGTACAGCGCATACTTAAGA
Organism: Microstegium vimineum; assembly: GCA_022036555.1. Taxonomy (NCBI): domain Eukaryota; kingdom Viridiplantae; phylum Streptophyta; class Magnoliopsida; order Poales; family Poaceae; genus Microstegium; species Microstegium vimineum. The sequence continues at coordinate 46,091,260 of CM039136.1, read as the reverse complement.
ATATTACATCCTTTGTTCAAGCAAGAGGACAAAAAGGTAAATTGTTTTTTTCTTTCCTTATCTTCAGTGCTATCTTATTGCATCTGTAGCATGAAAAACAAAATGAGAATTTGAAAACGGTGTCTCTGTTTTTAGCAATAAAGGTTATTTCTGGTGTGTGCTACGAACCTCAGGAGCCTGCTCACTGTGTGTGTGTGTGTGGCACCTGGGGGGGGGGGGGGGGGGTACAGGTGCGGTAGTTGTTTTCTGGGTCATTTCTTTCATGATCGTGGTGCATCTGTTCAAAGTCTTAGGGAGTTCGTGGGATGAGTTTCTGCCTCATACAGCTTGGGCCGAAGACCGGGGAAGTTGAGGAGAGATGGGGAGACCCAACTGCTGCCGGCCGGGACGGACAGGAAAAGGCGAAACCACCCTTCCATGGGAGGGTATAGATTTTTTGTTTTTACAAAATAAGTAGTTAGGCTGCCATTATTCCAATATCGTGGAATAGCATGGCCTGGGGCTAAGGTAACTCCAGTGGGAGAGCCGTGTTATGGATGACCTTATTGCACGGTTCAGAGAGCACTCTAACCTGACAAATTTCTCTTCTAGTAATGAAAGCAAAAAACCTTTATAGCACCGTGGCTAAGCCTTGCAGTGGGCAGCCTACCAACCTGGGTTAAAATTCAAGTATCGCACTGCCATGTGCCCACCTCCTCGAGGACTGCAGCGCTATGGTCCATTTTAAGAAGCTGATCTCAATTAGAGTATCGTTGTTTTAGTTACACCAATTTCAAGGTTACATCAACCATGCTTTATTTCTTTTGGATTTTATATCCATGAATGTGATATATGTCTACTTTTTCGATTTTTTCCTCATGTAGGTGGTGATCATGGCGTGAAAGCAAAAGGTGATGGATGGTTGTTAACGGTTGCTTTAATTGAGGGAATCAAATTGGCTCCAGTCGATGCTACTGGTTTCTCTGATCCTTATGTGGTATTTACTTGCAATGGCAAAACAAGAACAAGTTCAATCAAGTTCCAAACACTAGAACCTCAGTGGAACGGTATACGTTTTCTGGAACTGTTTCCAGCTTCTTCTTAAACCCTGCCATCTCCTACCACCCAAATTTTAGTAGCATAGAAACACGACATGTTTTGTTAGGTCATGCAACAGGAAACTAAACCTATTTCACCAAATCTTGCAGAAATCTTTGAATTTGACGCAATGGATGATCCACCGTCAGTGATGAGTGTACATGTATATGACTTTGATGGGCCATTCGATGAAGTTACATCCCTTGGACATGCGGAAATTAACTTTGTAAAATCAAACTTGTCAGAGTTAGCTGATGTATGGATTCCTCTTAAAGGTAACCTTTCTCAGTCTTGGCAGTCCAAGTTGCATCTGAGGATTTTCTTGAACAACTCAAAGGGGACTGGCATGGTCACTGAGTATTTGAGCAAAATGGAGAAAGAGGTTGGTAAGAAGGTGAGAACTCCCATGCCTTTCTGCTAGGAAGTAGACTGTTACTGCTTGACTTTCAGCATTAGTTGTGCCAGTTTTTATTAATAGAGAAGAAGATGACTTTCCTGATCTGATTTTTGTAACTTTTGCCAGATGACGTTGAGATCTCCTCGGACCAATACTGCATTTCAGGAACTCTTCTCTTTGCCAGCAGAAGAATTTCTCATTAGCAGTTTTACCTGCTACTTGAAGAGGAAATTGCATACACAGGTAATTGTTTGATTTTTGCTTACATAAATTATTAAATTTCTTGATAAATATAAATATATGCTTTGTGATCCTTTTCCCTACGGAAGAATGCTGAGGGATTATACTCAAAAGAGTTTGTGTGCGCACATTTTCTGAACTATGAAAGATATAACAGCTGATTAATAATAATTTTATATGGAAAAGTAAAGAAAATTTCCGGAACATTTTCTTGCAATCACATCAGTTGTGATTTCAAAAAAGAAACCAACTCAAGATGTAAGCCAGCAGTGTCTTGTGCTTTGATTTTATTTTCGAAAAGGCATGCTCATATTGTCCCTTCCATGCTATGTGATTTAAATGTTTGTAATATGCTATTGCTTTTGTTTGATTTATTGGATCAACTTACTGTGTTATGTGTCAATGATTCTGAATAGTTCATTAGCTGTCCAATCAATTCAGACTCTTCTACTTTTAATTTCAGGGTCATCTTTTCTTATCTCCAAGAACAATTGGGTTTTATTCAAGCATGTTTGGGAGGAAAACAAAATTTTACTTTCTATGGGAGGATATTGAAGACATACAGGGAATACCTCAATCAATATCATCATGGAGTCCATCCATTATAATAACTCTTCACAAAGGCAGAGGCATGGATGCAAAGCATGGTGCAAAGAGCATGGACAATGGAAAGCTTAAGTTCTGCTTGCAGTCTTTTGCATCATTTAGTGTGGCCAATAGGTAAATGCCCAGTTTTCTTAAAGACATGGAATATGTGTCATATGGCTCTTATGGATCAAACTCTGGAAATAATTTGTGTCACAACTAACAGTGCCTTGATTCTTGAAATATCTTTTGCATGATTTATATGGTTCTTGCCAGAATAAATATCGTTTGTGCTGTACAGGACAATATTGGCATTATGGAAGGCAAGATCTTTGAGCACGGAGCTAAAAGTACAGCTTGCTGAAGAACAGTCCCAAATTAACACCCTTCAGAGTGAGGACAGTGGGGTTTTTGTTGGTATTGAGGATACCAAGAGCCTTCAGATGACTGAAGTTTACTCCTCAACCATTTCGACCAATGTAAGTTCAGTTAACTTGTGACTGGCAAATCTAAATATACAGCTGCAGTCCTGCCCTCCTTCAAGTTTCATTTACTACCTATATTGTGGTCCATCACAAGAGGTTGAAACTGACATTCATGTTTGCCAGATGGCCTCGCTTATGGAGGTGTTTGCAGGAGGTTCTTTGGAAATGAAGGTAATGGAGAAAGTTGGATGCCAGAAATACTCGGCTACACAGTGGGAATCAGATAAACCCAATGAATATCAACGACAAATTCATTACAAGTTTAGCAAGAAGCTGTCTCCTGTTGGTGGAGAAGTCACAGGAACCCAACAGAAATCTCCTATGCCCAATAAGAAAGGATGGATTATCGAAGAGGTGATGGAGCTCCAAGGAGTCCTTCTTGGCGACTTCTTTACGGTTTGTATACAATTCCTGAATCTTCTTTCTCTCTGGAATTCAGGGTAGAATTTACATGCTCCGCTTGTTGTGCTTGGAAAGTTCCTCCTATCTTGTCTATTAGATTAGATAGATTATGACAGATTGTCTGTTTCCACATATCACCTGGGAAGTGTAGTTGACCATGCCATTGCAGAACAGAACAAAAGCTTGAATAGGGACTAAGGGAGTAGTACAATCTAAATTTAAAACCACCTAGAGGAGATCAAGTCAAGAACATCTCTTTATTTATCCATGTGGGAAACATGCGCCAACTTTTATTTTTACCTTGTGCTCTTTATACTAGACATGTTATTGTAAATAGAAGGGTATCCAATTTTTACCTTGTGGAGAAAGTTGGATTCCATGGTCCTGTGCTGTAAAATGGTCAAGGGGTAGGTATGTGGAGACAAAAAAAAACAGCAGCAGGTCCTTTGTAATCATTGTACAAAAGATCAAAACCTGCTCCGTTGATTTTCTTCATACCAGCCAGCAGAAGAAGAACACAAACACAGTACATCTGACCTGCTCTCTTCCCTCTTGTATTTGCAGCTCCACATAAAGTACCAGATGGAGGACCTCGCTCCGAAGCAAAGAGCAAGCAACGTCCAGGTCTCCCTGGGAATCGAGTGGTCGAAAAGCACGAGGCACCAGAAGCGAATCGAGAAGAACGTCTTTTCCAGTTCGTCCGCTCGCCTGAAGGAGATGTTCAACCTGGCATCGAGGGAGCTCTCGCATGCCAGATAGGCGGAGCAGCATGGCCTTTTGACGTCTCACCCACACATCCCTGTGCATAACAACACTACCGGATCAGTGACTGAACATTAACATTCCCTCGCTGTACATAGAAAAGCCTTGCTCAAGATTGACAGACAGCAACAACAACAACCGATTCTGATTCAGTGATTCATGTGTTGGAAGAAGAAGAAGAAGAAGAAGAAGAAGAAGAAGAAGAATAAAGTGGGCCGCTGTGATCGAATTTTTTGCGAGCTCAGTGTGCCCGTCCTCCATCAGTTCTGCTGTACCCTGATCGATCAAACATACTGTACGTAGCTGATGTCTGCAGCGTTTGGATGCTAACTGGTGTGCCACACATTGGTTCGTTCGATTCCTGCTGCATATAGCCATGAACGTTACTTGGGATATGATTACAGAACAAGGTAGTATAGGATAGCTGAATAGAAAACGAGATAGCTGTATGTTGCTTGTTGAAAGTTGTTATCTCTGTTGTAGTAGTATGGATCGCCTCAGATCAGATAGGCTTTGAATTGAATGATTCTTTGGTCACAGCACATGTTGGAATTGTATAAAGTCCACGTCCGAGAATAAGTGATGGAACAAAGCTGTAGAGTTTATAGACTTATTAGTTTTTAATTACAGGCAGCGAGCAGACCTGAATCTGTGTGTTTATTCATTCGTGGCGGCGGTTCAGTTAAAAAAACGCCGATCAGAAACACGCCTGAATCTGTCTGTTCATTCGTGGTGGCGGTGGTTCAGTTAAACGCCGATCAGAAAGAGAAAGAAGAGGTGTGGCACTGCACTGTTATCCATCAGGCCAGCGGAAGGAGACGTGACACTGACAGCGAACCGAAACCGCCATTCCCGGCGCCCAAGGTCTTGTTGTTGTCCAACAAAAACAACCCGAGCGAAGCTGGAGCGGTGCGGGGGTCACGCGCACGCCCATGCCCTGCCCGGAGACGTCGCTGGTGCTGGTGCCTGCCATTGATCTGCTTCGCTGGCCTCCGATCCAAGAAAACCAACCGGTGACGGACGATGAGGGTGACAGAGGCTAGCTGCGCAGAGGCGGGGGCGCCGGGCGACGTGCTCTCCATCCATCATCAGAAAACAACAGAGGAGCACGCGCACGGCATGTGACCGACCCGCCATAAACTAAACTAGGCGGCGGCTTGTCTGCTCTGCTGTGCTGCCCCGCCAACGCCAACGCCAAAGCCCTCGTCTCACTCACGCAGATTTGCGTAATAAAAAAGGAAAAGGAAGAGATGAGAGGGAAATGCCGCGTCTCCCTCCCCTCGCCCAAAATATCAACAGTCGCCTCGCCTTGTCGCTAGAACATTCCCCCATTTCATTACTATCTCTTACCCCCAATAACTTTATTACATACTATTTTTATTTTTACAAAAAAAAAAGAGAGAGTACTTGTAAATTTCACTACCTGTCGTAACAACTTTGATTACATATTGCAACAAAAAAAATAGAGTACTTATAATATTTCACTACCATGGGGCAACTAACAACTAATTTCAGATTTTTTTTCTTAAATAAATGCGTAAACAAGTGCTGGGTTTTATTTTAAGTACGGAATACTATAGTAGTTTCATACGAGTAGAATGGAGCACTCCTGTTCTTCTATATATACAGTATAGGAAGGCATTTAAAGAGCTTCGAAAAAGCAAAATGAAAATGGGGATCAGATCAGCTCTGTTGCAACCATCATACGCTTATGTTTTTTTAATCTCTTCTTCTCATCTCTTCGCATTTTTTTCCCAAAGGAAAGAAAAAGCCTGTACACAGACAACAATTGCTGCGAGGTGCAGCGTGCTCTTACGCCTGGTCCCTCCGTCCAAAAAAACGTAATTCTAGGTATGCTCCTGGACACACGTACGTCCATGCATAGCTAGAATTATGTTTTTTTTTTGGACGAAGAGAGTACATCATAATCAGAGCACTTCACCAGTATTTACAGCACAGCACCAAACACGAGCAAACAAGACGAGAGAAAAAAAGAAAAAAATAAACAAAAAAGAAAGGAAAAGGTACTAATCCTAATCGAGAGCTAATCAGGCAATGAACGGCGCCTCTCAGTTCCTAGGCAGGGGCGCGCGCGCAGCCGCAGGGCCACGCCGATCTGGCGCCCCCGGTGGGTGGAGGACTGGAGATCCGTCCGTCCGTCCGTCTGTCTGTCTCTAGAACCGGACGAGGTGGCGGCGGGTCGCCACGACGGTCTTCGGGAGCTCGTCGTCGTCGTCGGCGGGAGGGAGGAGGCGGTGGCGGCAGAGCGGGCATGTGGCGTGGTTGTAGTCGAGCCATGTCTCGAGGCAGGCGCGGTGGAAGAGGTGGCCACAGGGGAGCCGGTTCACCACCGACTCCGGCTCGAACCGCGCCAGGCACACGCGGCAGTCCGCCCCTCCCGATCCGCCGCCGCGGCGCCGCCCGAACCGCGACGGACGGAACCTGCTCCGGAACCTGTCCGCCAGGGTGGGACCCACCACGGCCGTGACCGTCACCACGTCCTGCTCCTCCGCCGACGACGAATCCCAGTCCCACGACGACGGCGCCGCCACGCCCAGGAACAGCAGCGCGGCGCGCGCCAGGCTCGATAGGATCGCGACGGACGCCGCTGCGCTGTACAGCATGAACCCTAGCAGGCTGTCCTTGGGCGCTGGCATGCTTAAGATGCCCATCTTCCTCGCGCTCGCTCGCGCGCCGCCGATCTGATTCGGTCCGATCCGTTGGATTGGGGTGGGGAGAGGATCGGTTCCTCGGGAGGGGCAATTGCAATTTGGGCGAGAGGAGAGGAGGGGAGGTGGGTGGGGTGCGTGAGCGTGAAGGGGAGGAGATTGAGATTGAGATTGAGAGCTAGTGGTCCGTCCGTTCCGTGGGGCGGAGGCGAGGACGGGGCTGCCTATATTTATATATACGCCTGCCGGTTTTTCCTGGCGGTAAGTAAAAAAACACACTGCTAGTGCTCTTGTTACCGTGGCAGGCTGGCAGCGAAGCACGCCCAACGGCCCAAGCCATTTGTGATTGGATTTGTTGTTTTGCACTCCTCCGCATTTGAGTATATTCATATTCATTTACTTATTGTCTTGTTCGTGCATACAATATCAATACGTGGTGTATAATTAAATACTTATTCTGTTCTAAATTATATGATGTTTTGACATAATATATATTTATAATACATAGCAAAAGTTATGAACTTAAAAAATAAAATGCCTTCTAATTTGGTTTGAAACGGAGTTCCTCGTGAACTTAATTCTAGTGAAAATGTAAACAGAAAAAAAATGTTTTATATACAAGTTTAGATTTATACTCGTATGGTAGATATATTGGATCTTGGGAGGGGAATGAAGCCCCTTGGATTCTGCGTTTTTGGTGTTAGCGAAATTCAGATTTGGAATTACAGTCCCATTTCTTTGGTATATATATATATTGGACTAAGAGCATCTTCAACAGACTTGCTAAAATTAGATGCTAAATTATGAGATTTAACCATTATGTAAAATAGAAAACTCTTCTAAAATGTAGAGTTTTACAACAGCCTAGCTAAATAGAAAACACGTATAGCAAACATGACTCGCTAGGTAAATATGGCCAGCGAAAATGATGTGATAGCCAGTTGGCTAAAATAGAAAACGGTATACACAAGCTGTTGGAGTGATGTTTTGAAACATAATAGCTATAAATAGCTTCAGGACTACATTTAGTCAGTCTATTGGAGTTACTCTAAACTAGAAATGGTCTATTGAGTGAGTTGCAAGTAGTAGCTGCCGCCGCCAGTCAGCGGGTTTTGTATCTACAGTACTTAAAGGAGTTTTGTGCCGTAGCTATTATCATGGGTTCTGAGAGAGGCCTTATTTAGTTTCCATCAAAAATCCAAAATCTAGAATCCTGACTATTTTGGATTTCAAAATTTAGAATACAAAATATTTCAGTGGACTATTTAGTTTCAATCAAAGTTTGACATATTTTAAATTCCAATGATATGGATTGTAAGATGGTACGCACAAATCAATGTAAAGTTTGGCTCATTTTAATCTTATGAGTCCAAAATCTAGAATTGAGAATGAACTTGTTTTTTTTCTAAATATTTTGGATGATATTTAGTTTCAAAATCCAAAATATCAGACCAAAATCCAAAATATGTTGAGTTACCGGAGGAACTGCCAGAATCGAAAACGGTCCAGAGCATGCCCGGTAACAGTATATAAAACCAAAAAAAAGGAAAGAGATAGAAATGGTCCAGATCATTGAGCGTATGCATTCAGTGCAGTACGTACTAGTCTGGATAAGATCATCTTGGCAGTCAGTGCTGGAGGAGAGCAGACACCGGCAGCAGGAAACCATATGCATGCATTTTAAAGCTGATGTATTGTAAATAAATTGCTGATATTTACTTGTGAACCGTACGTACGTACGTGTCGGCAGCTGTCACACTACTAGTACGTACTCCTACCGTAGCAGGCATCGAACGGTTTATTGTACGTTCTCTTGACACGGCCATGCATCATGCATGCATAGCTAGCCATCCACGTTTGAGTAGTTTGGAAGAAGCTTCCTTGCCTCCTCACTGCCCCGCCGCTGCCGTTGGATGCGTACGTGCACGCGCTCGCCGCCGGTGCTCGATCCGCTACTGCACCAACCGACTGACACCGACCCATGGGGTACACGTCCCACGCGGCGACGCCGCCCGTCAAAAACCCGCACCGCGCGGCCCGGCCGGATGCGCGACACGTGCGCTTCCACTGCTTGTCCCGTCCGCTGCGATGCCGCCACCTGTCCCCTTGATCCGTCACCGTCAGGCAGAAGCTCTCGCTCGTTCCGTTTCCAGTCAGCAAGGAGGAGGAGTGGAAAGCCGGCCAAGCCAAAGCCCCCATCATTGATGGAACGAGTGAGGGACGCCGGCCCGTCCATATCGCCGCCCGCAGGAAAAAAAAATCTCTACTACGCGGTGCGCGATGGTTTACTGCCTTGTTACTCAACAATGGTGGTAAATAGTAACTTGTTTTTTTAGACAAGTGTATATAGAGAGAGAAGTAGCACGAATTTTTTAGCCACTCTCTATATCACACGTCTCTTAGACTAATGATGTCAAAGCCATCACTAAATCATCCTAGACCGCAACAAGACGCCGTCCAAGGAAATCGGAGCCGGGCCAGAGAACCTTCAAGGTGATGCCTCCAAGAACAACGTGACGTCCAAGACACCGTGCCACCATTCGGGCAATTCGAATTTATGTTTACTTAGATTTTAGTGTATATCTAAACAGCACGTATCTACGGATGCATAATAGAAGTTTTTTTTTTCTCGAACACGACTTTACGTGTCTTTCATATTAAGAAGAAAGCGCCGTATAGAAGTTAGAAAAATAATAACGCCTTTATTTTTTTTAAAGAAAGATAGAATGAGTACTTGTAAATTTTGCCGCTTGACACTTGCGAGTTGGCGTCAGTTTACTAATTAATTAGTTAATTAATTAACCAATTGGCCATATGAATGAATATATATATGTTTATAATAATTAAATTGATGAGATCGAGACTGATCTTAGCTTGTTACGCGGCAAGGACCAATTAAGGAGTCTAGAACACGCAATGCGTATGCATGCGGTGCACCTCTCATCTCATGCTTAGCTGTGTTCATGCATGCATGAATTGACAGGAGGGTTAAGTAATAAACTCAACATATAGCTCAGCTGGTGGGTCAGCAGGTTTAAGACTTTGATTTAGCTAGCACTTGTCCTCGCGTTTCGATCTGAGTTTATTTTAGGATTTAACTATATGGCTCTTTTTAGTGATGGAAGATGACTTGTTTATCAACAGTGGGACATGTAGGCCAGATGACTTCTTAAATCTCAATATCTACCGGTTCAGGGTTTTTTTTTTTTGAATATGCTCACGGTCAGGAGGTTTAAGAGGAAAAAAAAAACTGTTAATGAATGAATAAACGAATAGACCGATCGTGGTGGCATGTGCACGGACGAATTAATTTAAAACTGTCACTTGCGGGTGTGCTACGACTGTTTGCTGAAATTTTGCTCGGCGACAAGGTGGGGAAGGCCGGTTGTTCTTGCGGTTGAACCTTCCGACCCAATTTTTTATATTTTAGCTCTTTTTTTTAAAATTATTTTCCAGTTTGGACCCCTGGAGAAACTATATGTAGAAATGGACCCAGGGGCTCGGCGCCGCCGAGCTAACATAGCTCGGCGCCATGCCCCACGGCGCCGAGCCCTTAGCCCGCATCCACCGTGGATCCGACGTGGCCAGATCCGACGTGGCCAGGGGCTCGGCGCCGTGGGCCATGGCGCCAAGCTCGCATATAGCCCGCCACGGCGCCGAGCTCGGCGCACGCTCTCTGTCTCGCTCGCCTCTCTCGCTCTCTCTCTCACTCGAGCCGACCGCCGCTCGCCGCCCGCCGCCCACCGCCGTGGGCCTCCACCGACCGCCGCTGTCCGCCACCATTCGTTTTTTTGGTAATTTTTCTTTAGTGTTTTTAGTTTAGTGTTTTTAGTGTGAAATTTTAGTTACAAATTTAGATGATAGATAGATAAATAGGTAGTTAACTTATCATAGATATATAGTTAGTTCGATAAACTTATAACTAAATAGATATACATATATATATATATATATATATATATATATATATATATATATATATATGTATATATATGTAAATATGTATAGTTAGGTTTGTAACTAAATAGATAGACAAATACATATATATATATATATATATATATATATATAGTATGCTAAATAGATGGATGACAAATAGATAGATAGATAGATAGATAGATAGTTATTTTGCTAAATAGATAGATTGATAAGTTCATAGATAGATAGTTATTTATAGCTAAATAGGTATATGTATATATATATATATATGTATAGTTAGGTCATTGATAATTTAGTTTACCCATAATAAGAACTTTCGTATTGTGTATATCAACTAGATGGATAACCTAGTGACCTTGTATCATGGAGGAAGAGTGGAGGAAGCGGAAGATGGTTTCGGTAATATCACCTTAGTTGGAATGCAAAGGGTGTCTTTGATGTTCGATGAGCGGCCGTTTTTTATGGAGTTGTTTGCTAGGGCTCGTGATGAACTTCATTGCAATTCCATTGAAAATGTCATATCAGTTGAGGGAGTAGTTCACCATGGTAAATCAGGCCAAATATTTAGGCGGTTGGTCCCAATCTCATCAGAGGCTCAATGGGAGACATATGTCAATACTATGATGAAGAGTGAATTTCAATGTTTGGATTTGATTGTCCGGAAGCTCTCCAATGAGCCAGCTCCTCTTGGCCATTCATACCCTCATGGCTTGTCACCACCACAATACGATCCGTTACCATGTGATCCTCCGTTACACAATCAAGAGGTGCATGTCGAAGATGTGGTTGTGGTGCCCGATGCACAATCCGCTTCAAATGAGGTTGGAATCTACCCTAATGTTGTTGCACCTCATGTTGCTACGACCCCTCAGGAGATCCCTTTGACCCAAAATCATCCAAGTAAGTGTTGTAGTAACACTTTATCTTTTCTGAACCACCCTTGTAATATGTTATTTCAATGATGACATCCTCATTTAAATGTAGGAGACATTCCTGATAATGTTGGCTGTCATCGTGTGCCTTCGTCATCCACTGCGGTGCATACAGGCTTCGCATCTAATAGTGTTGATGTTCAGATTGATGATGGAGAGGAGCCTTATGGGACCGCAAGAGCTGTTAGTTCCGATGATGAACGTCCTGTGGCTGCATTGAGTGAACAAGAGATTGAGCTCATGAGGCAGTGTTGTCCCGATATTGATCCATTAGCGCATGAATTTAGCGATCTCAGACACTCTCATGGTGCTTATGCAGTAGCAAGAGAAGAAGAGTTGTTAGAGACCCCTGATAATGGGGAAAGCATAGAAATTTTCAAGGGCATGATCTTCAAGGACTTGCCAACATTGAGAAGGTGGTTACAGGAGTATTCTGTGAAACGTAAAAGGCCATTCAAGGTGCAGCATTCTTATGTGGAGCGCTGTTACACAGTGGTATGTCAGAAAAATGATTGCAATTGGAGGGTATGCGCGAGGAAACAGAAGAGCAATGAGAAGTTTAAGATCACCAAAATTGTAGGTCCACATACTTGTGCAACGACAGATCTAAAAGAGAAGCATCAACAGTTGACCTCTACCCTTATTGCTAGAAATTTTTACACAACACTGCAGAAACAACCTAATTTGAGAGTGAAGGCGCTCATGGACCTAGCTGAGAAGCATTTTCAGTATGAGGTGAGCTATGGCAAAGCATGAAGGGCAAAGCAACGTGCCTGGAAGATGATATATGGTGATTGGGAGGAGGGGTACGAGAAGCTGCCTGCATTGTTCAATGCAATCAAGGTAGCTAATCCGGGCATGCATTACGAGTACATCCCAAAACCAAATGAATGGAAGGACGACAGAGAGATATTCTTCCGTGCATTCTGGTGCTTTCCTCAGTGTGTCCAAGCCTTTAGGCATTGTCGTCCTGTGTTGTCCATTGATGGTACTTTTCTTCTTGGCAAGTACATGGGCACAATGTTGATAGCCATTGGTTGTGACGCGGACAATGCATTGGTTCCATTAGCATTCGCTTTGGTGGAGAGGGAGAACAAAGACAGCTGGGGTTGGTTCTTGCGGCTTGTTCGAATACATGTTGTAGGCCCTGGGAGAGAGGTTGGTGTCATATCTGACAGACACCAGGGCATACTTAGTGCCGTACAGGAGCAGATTCCGGGGTACGCACCATTGCATCACCGCTGGTGCACTCGCCACCTTGCAGAGAATTTACTCCGGAAGGACAGTTCAAAGTACAACTTCCGCCTGTTCGAGGAGGTTGCTCGCATGCTTGAGATTTGCTACTTCGAAGAGAAGTTGGAGCTGCTAAAGACAGCAACAAATGCAGAAGGTAGGCAGTGGCTACATGGTTTGATGAGTCAAAAAGATAGATGGTCAAGGGCCTATGATGATGGCGGGTGGAGGTATGAATTTCAAACTAGCAACATGGCCGAGTCATTTAATAGTGTGCTCAAGGGTATACGGGTCATGCCTGTCAATGCCATTGTGTCCTTTACTTTCTTTAGGTGTGTTGCATGGTTCAATGACTGACATGCATCAGCAATGGCACTACAGAGCAAGAATCAGATATGGGCACCTAAACCAAAACACCATCTTGATTGGGCAAAGGAGAAGGCTAGAACACATGAAGTTCATTGCTTTGACCATAGCACGGGAAAGTATGAGGTCATAGAAAGGGGTTGGACAACCTCTGATGGTGAGGTTCGACCTTCAAGGGCTTAAGTTGTGGTTCTTAGTAATTTCTCATGCATGTGTGGGAAACCAAGGCAATACCACTTTCCATGTTCTCATTATATTGCAGCAGCTCAACATCGCAACTATGCATATGAGAGTAGGATGTCACGAGAGCTAAGTCTGAAAAGCATAATTTGAACACATCCAATACCTCTGCCTATAGGTTTCATGATCCTCAGAAATCTCCACCTTGCAAGGATCACCGCAAAAGCACATTGGAACCGGAACACCGCTGGGCAGAGGCTTTGGATCGAATGCGATGCCGGTCAACGGGCCCTTCCTACAAATGAAAAAAATCGTTCTAGTAACCGAAACAATTAGAACAAAAAATAAACCTAGCAGAGAATACCTTGCTTTAGTAGTTTTCCCACGCCTTGACATCCTATGGTTGCAAAATGCAAATAACAAATCAATAATCGTCCCAAACCTTAAGTCAAAATCTAACTAGGGTTTCAAAATACACCTAATATAGACCGAATCGATGCGTAAAAAATGAGGAGGGGAAGAAGGATACCTTGGTCTCGCAGATCGGTGGATCAAATCCAAGTTTCCTAGGTCCAAAATGTCGATTCAAAGAGGTTAGGTGGGTGGAGGAGAGGAAAAACCCGAGAGCAAGGAAGAACAAATGGATGAAACCTCGGGTTTGTGGGAAAGCTGGCTGGAAAATAAGGAACACAGCTCGGCGCCGTGGAGCGTGGCGCCGAGCTCGGCGTCGTGGGGCACGACGCCGAGCTAACACAGCTCGGCGCCATGGCCCACGGCGCCGAGCCCCTGGCCACGTCGGATCCACAGTGGATGCGGGCTAAGGGCTCGGCGCCGTGGGGCATGGCGCCGAGTTGTGTCACGGCGCCGAGCACCTGAGTCCATTTCTGCATATAGTTTCCCCAGGGGTCCAAACGTGAAAATAATTCAAAAAAAAGGGTTAAAATTAAAAAATTTGGGACCTTCCGACGCCGTACCGCGAATATATATATGTCTGCAAAGATGATTTGCACGTACGTACTGAAATGAGTAGTGCTATACTGTACGTACCTAATAAGGAATGGAAAACAAAGAGGAAAATAAATGATTGCCCTGCTGATTGCTGTGGTTACGGCTAATATTAAAATAACTAATAGTTGGTTCAACTGTTGGAATCGAAGATTCTGCTGGTACCAGTATATGTGCATGGGTGGGCGCATGTGGACGATAGATAGATAATCACAGGCAGGCATGCTAGCTGATTGGCGAATCAGAGGTCAATTCAATTAATTGGATGATGATTATTATTGGATCAATTAAATCAAAATTAGGCTGCGCGCGCGTGACAAGGCGCTGTTGTTTGTTATACTATCATCATCGTGCATGCTCTCCTGTCTACTACTTGTGTAGTCCATGTGTGTGTTTTTATTAAAAAAAAAGGTACAAAGTTGCCAATAAACTAGAAGACTCCATTGGACGTACGTACTTAGTGCATTATCCAGTGGTATTATATATATATATATAATATATATATATATATATATATATATATATATATATATATATATATATATATATATAAAGAGCATCACCCTAATCAGTTAAGTTGGTCTCAGGGGGAGGTGGTGTTCGTAGAGTTGATCCGATTCGATTCGACAGAGTGGACAAGACAAGGCAAAGGTTCCTTCTTTTTTTTTTTCTTTTTGTCTTTATTACTACTACTGTGCTGTACGTTCCTGAACCGACGGTTATGTAGATTTGACTGGTCAACTCTAGCATTCTACTCCTTCCATCCCAAAAAGAAAGACGCTATGGGATACGTACAGTTCAAATTTTCTCAACTTTAATTAAGTTTGTAGAAAATACGTGCAATATTTATATCTCTAAATAAATCTGTTAAAAAACTAGACTTAAAGATCTTTCCGATGATACTAATCATTTCACATAATTATTTATATATTTTAATATATAATTGCTGGTATTTTGAAAACGTGCTTTTCTCGAAAAGCGAAAATGACATCTATTTAAAGACGGAGTGAGTACATCCGCACTCCTCGGGAAGGAAGGAACAACGGCCACGAATTTTAAGATATATATATTACGCGTCAAAGAGTCAATAGTACGTATCCAACGGTTGACAGCGTCAAGAGTCTAATATAAGAACCATATTCCTGACGTTTTTCGAAGATTTTTTCTTGTGCTCGATCGGGTAGTGCGTACGTGTCGAATCCAAGTAGCGCGCGTATATACTGTACTGTAGTACTGTATGTAGTATAATCGATCGCAGTAGTGATCGTTGATGCACCAGTATCGTGTCCAGCTCAGCACGTAGCTAGTACGTTCCACAGAAAAGGTGCCTGTGCTGCTGCGGTCCGCCGTGGGCAGCCTCCCGGTCCCGCCCAGGCCACTTGTGTTGTGGACGGCATGCAAGACGGTGACGGTGACGGTGACGGTGACGAGGCGAGCGGTTGGTGGCAGCAGCGCGTCCGCGCGTCGTGGGCTCGTGGCGGCCCATGCGTCGCGCGCGTGCGACACTTGGACGGGCGCGTACACGTCACCGCCCGGGGCCGTGGGGGCATCCCACCGCTGGCTTTTTGCCTTGGAGAATGCTTGGCTGCTGCTGCGGTGCTGCCTAGTACGTACGAAAGTTGCACAGAACTGAATTGCATTGCATTCCATTCCAGCGGCTGTACCAACAACGCATGGCAGACGTACGTTTCGCAGGGGGCCTTTGGCCGGCCGTGATCCATCCAGGCAGCCTCGGCATCACACACACACGACTACACGAGACCGACGACCAAGTCAAACGTGACAAGGTGTCAAGGTCCCAGAAAATACTCTACACACACGCACACGCCAATCATCGTACTACTACCCAACTTTTCAAAGGCGGCAGCGAATTTCCTGTTCCTGTATTCTCAAAAAAAAAAAAAATCCTGTTCCTGCCGCCGGCCCGTCCGCCGCACAAGTCGCAGAGGAATATGAACAACAACAAACAAAAAATAAAGTAGCAGGGGATCGATGCAGCCAAAAACACCGCAGGAAACGGCCAGCCAGGGGTGGCACTCCCTGCCAGTGTCCACCAGAGCCAGACACCGGCCGGTCACGTGGAACCGGCGTGGGCGCGTGACGGCGACGGGGGTGCCGAACCCAACCGAACTGCCTCGTGCACGCCTCCTTCGGCTCCCTCAGTATCTATAGGAGGAGCCCGCCCCCACGCCGCCGCCGGTGCCGGTGCGGTGCGGGCTCACGTGGGCGGGCGGACGCTGGCCATGGCTGGACACTCTTGCGGGGCCGGGGGCCGCCGCGTGGCGTGCTACGTGTGAGGCGCAGGGTGGAGCTGCCGCTCATGCATGCTGACACGGTGTCGCCACCGTGCGCGCTGACAGGTGTGGCCTCCTCATTCGCTCCCGCTCGAGGTGGATGGATGCATGCCCATGCTCTGCACCGCCTCCTTCTCCTTTGCCTGTCTGCCGCTCCAAACACTGGCCACTGGGCCCTGCCCGCTGGCGCTTTGAGACAGCAATTTTTGTTGCCATCGCCACCCATTTCTGGATGCAACGGTGCCTGTACGTGCCTCCGGAATCATTGTATGTCAGCGTGCACTGCACTGTAAACAACTCTGCCTCTCTCTGTTTTGGCCTCACGAAACAGACGGAGCCACCGAATCCGCGTTCATTTTATACATGAATTATTAGTATTGTTTTAAAATAAATAAATAAAAATAATTTTTATATGAAAATCATATGCCGCCAATCACTTTCAATGTCATAGAAAAAGAAATACGATTTTTCATAATGACGCACAAGATATTGTCCCTTTATATAATATCAATATAATATGTTTAGGGTCTGTTTGAAACGCAGAAGGAATTTTAAAAGTACAAAAACAGAAAAAAAAAACACGACCTTTCAAACAGGCCCTTGCATTTTCTTTTGTCGGAGGCATTTGTTCCTTTTTGCCAATAATAACAAAAGGAAAATCCTTCGTGCGCCCAGCAACCTGAGACTGTCGGCCCATGTATCTACGTGGCCCAGCAAAAGAGGCCCTGACTGAGTCCTGAGCGACTTGTTGGGCCCTGCAGGCCGAACTACTCTCAGTCCCCACAGTCCACAGAGGAACGCAGCGAACCCTAGTGTCCTTACACGGGAACGCCGTCGCCATGGCCGCTGCCCGCGCCGCCCTCCGCCTGCAGCGCCAGAGCGTCGCCGCCAACCCCTTTCTCTTCCCCGGCCATGGTCTCCGCTACCGCAAGCTCGAGGTCATCCTCACTACGGTAAGGCCTTCATCATCTATACCTACATAATCATTCCGCCTGCGCCACCTCTGTTTTTGTTTATTCACTAGAAAAGCCTACCCGCCATACGCACAGGATGCTAGTCCAATTAGGTAGCCAGTGTTTTCTTCTTCCCATTTTGATTGACCCATGGCCTGTACCATGCTACTTAGGCAAGTTGATTTCCATCTCCCATATGTTCTAATATCAATGCTGCATACCACTCCGTTTACTCAGCGTTGTAGAAATCTTGTTGTGCAGATACTGAGAAATCGCTACAGAAATATCTGATTTTATTGCATAACCCATGCTTTGTGTATAAGCGCTCTAGGCTATATTAAGTTATTAACTTGGATTGGTTGGTATGAGTCAATGGGCATTTGTTTGATTTATGTAATAATAAGGTTATAAGATGCACATTGCTCAAGAATTAAATCCTTATGGATATATAAGCATGATATTTTCCTTCTGCTTCTTTATTTCTCCCTTTGAACAATGGAAGAGAACCTCTGTTTGTATCCTGCTTTAAAGAAAACAATCTGTTAACATTCTAGCCCACTAATACAAATTTAAAAAGATATGCAATATAATCTATAAAGAAATACTAGAGCCAATACAAGTTGCAGAAATATAGAGTTCAGTATTCAGTTATATCACATATGTATGACCATGACATGAACTCAATTTCAGAATGAGAATATAGAGATTGAATAACTAATATTCATAAGTTCATTATCGAAAGAGCAAATGCGGTAAGTGGTCTACACTCCTTACTTTATCAAGTTAAATCTTGATACATAAATCTTAAGGCGAGGCATCACTTGCTGTTTGTAACCAAATGAAAGTATCAGGTTAAGTACAGTAATCAAGAGACAGAGCACAGAGCAGTAGCGTGGTAGTGCCTCTACCACGCGCTGGCCCTGTGCTACGGGTTCTCCCGACCGTGCACATCTGCAGTAGTGGAGGCTGCACGTGGCGGGGAAAGAGGACACAGCATGAAAATAGAATTTGGAGTCGGGTGTACAAGGCTGCCTGCGGCAGCCGGCCGACGAAGGGTGGTGAGCGTCGCAGGCTGGCACAGTAGGCGAAGGGCAGAGGGTTACAGGCAGTGGGGAGGCGAAGGAACCAGTAGCTTCGCGGTGATTCTCGTCCGCTTGGGTTACCGGCTTAAAGGGCGAGACCCGCGCCAAACCCCGATCGAGTGGTCGGGTTTAGGGTTTAGGGTTTAGGGCACAGTAGGCGAAGGGCAGAGGGTTACAGGCAGTGGGGAGGCGAAGGAACCAGTAGCTTCGCGGTGATTCTCGTCCGCTTGGGTTACCGGCTTAAAGGGCGAGACCCGCGCCAAACCCCGATCGAGTGGTCGGTGTCACATGCTTGCTGGATCAAACAGTTTACTGGGTTAAGGGGCGACGCGGATATTGTACCGCCCGAGGTTCCTCCTGTGGATTCGTATTAAGAAGATACTATGGTGTGTTAGCCAAGCTGTCGCTTTGGTTCGATTGTAGCGAGATTTCTGATCTAGTTTCAGTTCTGCTGTACTGGGATGGTTGCAACTCACTACAAAAGAAAAAATCTTAGTTTGTTTTTGGGCCATTTCACAATTTGTTTGTTAGAACTGCGTGTTTGTTTGATCAACGCCTTACAATGAGAAATATGACCCATTGTTAATTCCTGATTCCTCTTGTGATACATATACATGATTAGATGTCTGGGGAAAAAAAGTTCTCTTTCATTCCTTCATGTTTTATCCTGCAGACAATTGATAAGCTGGGGAAAACAGGGGAGGTGGTCAAGGTGGCGCCTGGCCACTTCCGCAAACACCTTATGCCCAAGATGCTTGCTGTCCCAAACCTGGACAAATTTGCCATACTCATGCGAGAGCAGCGGAAGGTAAGCTCTGTTCTTTGGTCCTTCAAAAATCAAAATGCTACCCCAAGCATGTATGTTTAACCAGGAAAAAAATGTATCTCTGTCCAAACATGTGTTGCGCTTTGGACTACACATGACTGTTCATGCAACATTCCCTGGCATAACTGTTTCCTATGGCAATCTGGCAAGTAGCCTAAGAACCTGGTGATACTTGGTGTAATTCGTATTGAAAGTATGGTGGTGCACTGGTGCTGCTACCCCATTCCTAGTTCCTACCCAAGCTTGTTACTTACAGCTCTGTTCATTTGTAACCTTATAAGGCGTTGTTTCTTTATCAGCTCTACCAACTTGAAGAGGAGGTCGTGGTGAAACAAGTCACAAAGGAAGATGATGATGCCCGGGTAGGTTGTGCAGCTTACAAGTTGGAAACATTTTCTGACCTGCTTTGTTGATGAAAGTTCTCAGTAGAAAACTTGATTGCATCGACTGTTTATTTCTCTCCAAGGCCAGTTAACATTACCTCAGGTTGATTTTTCTGTTTTGGTCTAAGATTGTTTTGATGCTGTCTACTGCATTAAGATAGTGAGTTATTTATTGTTTTAGAAAAATATAAGCACCACTGTTGTTCTGCTGCCTAATATAAGTTCAACAGCTTCTTTCTGTCTCTTAAAAATGCAATGTGCATGCTTCTGTGTTATATAAAAGCCCCTTTGCTTACTATAATCAAAACATTTTCTTAACTGTAAGATCAAATTCTGGATAAAAAATTTCCGATTCTTCTTGAAGGCTGATATTGTGTGCTTTCCCCTGCCATATACTCTTCTTTTCTGATGGTACTGATTTACTCGTCAATTACTATTTCAACAGCTACGGGAAGAAAGACTGAAGCAGCACCAAACAGCAGCAAAGCGGCTAGATAATGCACTCTTGGTTAGTCTGCTACCACTAAAAGTGGAAAGTTTACTGCACTTTTTCTTTTCATGTAATGGCATTGAATCATGTTTTTGTATAGTGTGCATCTGCATGTTTCATTTATTGATAAAAAGTTTAGCCCATGGAAGTATTGATTGTCTCTGGTATTTGGTAAGTGTTGAGGAGGTTCATCTCGACTGAAAATGAGCTGCGTACTCCTGTAACAAAAGATGAAATTGTTTCCGAGGTACCTTTGAAACTCTAAATACCCCATGTTGAATCCTTAAAAATTTCAGTTTCCCATGACTTGTCTACTTCACCTACAGGTGGCAAGCCAACTCAACATCACCATCCATCCAGAGAACCTGCACCTGCAGTCACCTTTGGCATCGCTTGGTGAATTCGAGTTGCCCCTCCGGTTACCACAGGACATACCACGCCCAGAAGGTAAGCTCCAATGGACTCTGAAGGTTAAGATCAGGAGAAAATAGGCTCAGAAACTGGGTATGGTGCATGATGCCAACCCATTGTAGCCTTCATTCAAGCAAGGGACCTGTGGAATAGGTTTCCGTTGTATGAAAGTGGGGTACTGTTTTTTTTTTGCTGTTTGAAACACCTTGCCCGTGAGGCACATGAACAACTTCATGATGTGGCAAATCCATGGGCAATAAAGCTATCTATGTTTTCTCATACTATGTGGGAATTATATTTGGTGCAGATGGACCTGCATTTTGTTTGGGTTTTAAATTAGAATTCTAAATCATGGATTTGAAATGTCGTTGAATTACATACGTGGTTGAATCACAAAAGTTTGGATTTTTCTTATGAAGTTGAAATGAGGTTTACAATACGAGATATATGCAAGAGATGAGAGATGAAAGATGATAGAAAGATAATCTATGGGGAAAAACTAGCTGACGTGGAGGTGAGAGATAAAAGCAAATACTATTATATATTATTGGACCCACGCGTCTATATCTCAGATTCTTAGATTACGTGAAATAGACTAGTTATTTGCTCGTCGCTAGTGACTGTTCTCTCCTATTTTTTACAAGTCCACGTCATAATAGCTAGCTAAATAGCTAGTTGTTGGGGACGCCCTTAGACACCAATTTATAATATTAAATGTACTATTTATAGAACTAATTACATAGATTAAGACTATTTTGTAGATGATTCTATTAAATCTAATTAGTTCATGGTTTGATAATTTGATACTAAGGTAAATATGTATTAATGATGGACTAGTTAGACTTAATAGATTTGTCTCTGCTTCTGTAATTAGATTTATAATTAGCGTATATTTAATCGTTCTAGTTACTATCTAAATGTCCGATGTGATGCGAACTAAAATTTGATTAGCGGGCTAAAAGGTAACTAAGGTTTTGGTCCGCTTAGCTGTTAGTCTCTCTCTATTGTTTGTATATTCAAACAACACATGATTAGAATTTTATTTTAAAAACTTTTGTGGGACTAAGACTAACAAGCCCAGGTAGTCCAAACATACGGGTGTTTGACCTAGTTGGAGGCCCTCGAGATAACATGCTTCGCACGAGGCCCCAAAGACACAGCAGTGATGGTGATATGAATTTGTGATGAGCAAGACAGATCCTGAGTTGGATTGGCTTGTCGAGTAGTACTGGACTGACTATGTATTTGCATTGCTCTGTCAACTGTCGTCTTCCCACCATAGCCGATTGCGTGCCTCTTCCTTCTACTACTAGTACCTCCTTCCATGGCTGTTGCAGAGTTGGCAGCAGCATCTACGAGTGTTTTTTTAAACTCATGAGCAATCTTTATCTTTAACTTTAATTAAAAAACAAGCTGTAACAAAGTAATAAAAACAGTCAAAGGGTTTCCCACCTGAATAAGTCAAGGGAGTGTCCTTGTTTGCTTCACCCGACCCTCTTGCTGCAGCCTCCACATCAAAGCATCAGGATCGAGCTGCAGGGGCGACAGCCTCGGCCCGCGTCATTTTGCTGGCGTTGCAGCGGTGACGACAGCATCCGCATCATGCATGCAGATGCATGCGCGCGTCCCGTAATCGGGCCGATTCACCTCTCCTTCACAAAAGTATCGTGTTTGTGTACAATACCTACGTCCAGCAAAATGCAATTCTAGCTCAAATATGACATTTTATTAGTATCTTATATAAGTAATCAACTATAGATTACCAATATCTATAACGATATCAAATAAATATTATTAGATTAATTACGAAACACAAGTATCTTCATATATATAATAAATTGAATTGGAGTAGTTATAAATATAATTACTTTGTTCACTAGAAACTACACGTGAGCTACTTGTAATGTACTCCCTCCGTATCATAATTAGATGACGTTTTGGACAAGCTTTGAGTCAAACATTGAGAATATAAATCATCAATAACTTTTAAGTTGTTGAGATTCCAAATTTGAAAGTTATATGAATAGATTTGTCTTGAAAAATATTTTCATAAAAGTATACATATATCATTATTCCATAAATATTTTTATAAAAATAAGAGGTCAGAGTTGTGTTTGGGAAACCAGGTCATTGTCCAAAACATTATCTAATTAGGATACGGAGGGAGTATATACACATATGCAATAATCATCCATCGTATCCATGGTGCAGTGGCAACGATCTCCAACATATATGCGAATTAACAGCTAAGATAGATGGATGAATATAATATAGGACCGAGTACGTACCTAGCTAGCTACGTGCAAGTTCAAGGGACATATTGGGCACACGCCCCGAATGTGAAAAATGGAGGCTGCTGGCCGGAGCATGCTATCTTTGGGCAGATCATCTTTTGGAACAACAAGGCGGCTATCATTCTCGCTCGCTGCGTAACACCTGGCGTAGTACGTCCACGCGAGCTCAGGTCTGCTGCATGCGTCATTCTCGCTGGCGTAACTGAGCTCACGTACGTACGGCATCGATCCATCCATCAGCGAAAGAACACATTTTTTTTTTGTCTATAATCGCTCGCTCTTTCTCTTTCTCTTGTTGTACGTTTTGGTTGATAATGATTTAATGAGTGAGACATAGCAGCAGCATCAATCATGCCTCGTTTAGATACACATGTGTATATACCTCAAATCACATGCTTTGACGTGAAAATTAGCTAGTTTAAATACACTTCAATACATGTAGATTAAAATAGATATACATACATTTAAATAAGTCATCAATGAATGAGACGAAACATCTCTCTCATTTTGAATGATATACAGAGTCGTATTTGATAAGTGTGTGAAACATTATATGTATTTAATTTTGGTGGTTGCACAACCGCATAAACAAAAGGTTAGGTCATCGGGGGTCGATCGACTGGCTGATCGAGCCTCTGGCTCGGAGTCGTTCGTTCGACCCTCGGTCCGTCCCTTATCGAGCGGCGGTCGAGGCTGAGCGGGCGGTACTCGGCCTGTTCCGGTTTTGAGTTCCTTTTTCCCATTTTCTTTTATTTGATAAACTAAGCAGGGTAAACAAACATAAAGCAAACCATACTTTACTCTAAGCATAGCAAGGTTTAGCTAAACAGATAGATCACAAGATTGAGCACAAAACACCTATTTAATCCTAGTTTCAAAGCATATAAACACACACATGAAATGATAGCATATGCAAACATGAATGCAATGAAATGCTTGTGCTTAGTGGCTAATGATGATCCTAATGCAAGCTTGACACAGGGTGTCACAGCGGCAGAGGCAACAGCTCCCTCTCCCAAGTAACTCAATTGTTTTCACACATGCATGCTGCACCCATGTCCATTTTGTCAGATGAAACCACTTCCATGTTCACACCATGTTGCATGCTCTCTTGTCCCATTTCTCTTTCATACACAAAGTCAACAAACTTGCATGCAAAGAGGCAAAGAGGTGGTAGCACCCCTGCGTGGGATGCTCTCTCATTTTTCTATGCATGCAGCCACACATACATATGCACTCATGCAACAGCAGCAACACACGTACACATGTGCTCCATGTTTTCCATTTTTATTTTTCAGCGTATAAAATCTCACCACATCACTAAGCGAAAAACATATGCAAATGAGACTCACACTTAGTGGCACTAGATAACCATTGCAATTAAAGAATTCCCCTCTTTATAGTACGGTTATCTATCATAAATCCGACCACGCACTCTATTGCGTCTTGACCGGCAAAATAAATATCCTATTTCATACCTTTACCTTTAGCTCATGGTATTTTATTTTTCCAATTCCATTCCAAGCATGAACACTTGATCAGTGTTTTGGATCATCTCTATCCACCATGATGCATCATATAGCTCCATCACTTGGATCGGACCACCTTGTCTAATTCAACCACTTAGTACAAAGGTTAGTCCTAGGTTGTCATTAATTATCCAAAACCAAACCTGGAGTTTTCAACCTCTCCAACAGTGGTAGCTTTAAGGGCCTGTTTGGAGGGGCTCCGACGGCTCCGGATCTGGGTACTGTAGCTGCACTGTGGAGGAGCCGTCGGAGCCTCCAAATCGTAGCTTCTCCTGCTCCTTCAATTTTGTTGTGTAGTTTGCAGGGAGCCGGAGCCCTTCTGAACGCTTCTACAGTGCCCAACAGTTCCCAACAGTACCAAGGGAGGAGGAGCTGGAGCCCCAAGAGTCGCGCCAAACACTGCCTAAGTAATAGCTTATAATATGATTAGACCCACATGACAATCTCATATGACCTTGAAATATGTGTATGTGTGTCTATCTCTTGATCAAGAGGTAGCATTTCTCTCTCTCCTATTAAAATATAAGAAAAAAAATCTAATAGCTAACTTATGAGCTAGTCATTGGAGACGTCCTTACTGCATGCATATATGCATATGCTAGCCATTGGAGACGCTTACTGCATGCATATATGCATATGCCACTGACTCGTGCTTAGTAGAGTAGTAGGGCACTCTCAATGTAAGACTCTATTATAGAGTTCAAGGTTATTTATTGTCACTTATTTATGACATTTTGCTGATATGACAGTATATTTATTGAAAAGAGGTGATGAAAAAAGAAGACTCTAAGTCTTATTTAGACTCTAAAATCATAATATTTACCGTAATATAAATAGGTATAGACTCTATGATATCCGTAGAAGTGCGTGCTCGTGTACGTTGCGGACAAGCTAGTACTAGGTACAGTACGTACTAGCTCATAGTCATTATTGATAAGTACTGTATTTATTTTGATACGTATGATTGTGCGTGTCCGGCGTCCAGCGCGTCATTTTGCTGGCGTTGCTGCGCTGACGACGGCATCCGCATCATGCATCAGACCGACGACACATGACCGATCGACCAGTTAGATCAACAAAGTAGTAGCGCGCGAGGTCGTCGCACGCACGCGGCAGGGCGTACGGACCAGTACTATTTACCGTATTACAATTTTTATTAAAGAAGAAGAACGCAATTAGCGCCGCCACCGCGCGCGCGCATGCTTTTTAATTAAAACGTTCATCATCGATCGGCCGGCGCCGCTGGCCTGGCCGGAACACGTACACCTATTTACCAAAGCGGCAGGGTTGCGCTCTGTTGCTGGGCCGCTATACCTACCTACCTACCTACCTAGGACGACCATCATTAGTCCGTGACTCCGTGTGTCGAGCAACCACAACACAATCCCTCTGTCCTTAGATAACCATCCACATAGGTGTATTTGCGACTGAGTGTAATTCGATTTGTAATATATATATATATATATATATATATATATATATATATATATATATATATATATATAACATCTGTAATAATTTTATTGATATTTAGGGATAGGGGCGGATCTAAGGGTGGGTTGGTGGGGCTCCCGCCACTCCCTACAGCCAATGTGTCAATGAAAATATAGAGGTATTAAAGAAAAAAGTAGAGGAGGAAAATAAGGAAAATAGAGAGATTAAAAGAAGAAGAAAAAGATACTAGCCTCCTCTTCAATCTTATTTTGAGAGGTTGAGAGAGAAGAAAGAAAGAAAAATATAGAGATTAGAGAAAAAAGAACATATCAGCCCCCTTCAAGATAGTAAGTTTTCGTGTCTAACCAAATGGTCCTGCTGGCAGCTAGAGTGCTAGTATAGTAGTATTACCTGTTCACACATCGTACACATGCTTCTCTTATTAGTCTCTTATAAACAAGGGATTTTTAGATCTAGACCATTATAATTTTGCAAGTTTGGATATACGTCATTACAATTCACCTATTTGGAGAGCTGTCATTGTAATTCTACCTCTCCCTCGTGCATGCCATTTTCTACACCTCCTACCTGTACGGCCCATACGTACATGTACAGAAACATTCACGGATGTCTCCTCCTGAGTTAGAATGAGCCCGCCCGCGGCAGACCGGGCGTGAGGCGGCGCTCGCCCGCGGCGGCCTCCGTGCTAGCGGAGCAGCGGCGAGCGCGCGAGGCGGACAACACGATGAGCGCCCGCGACGGCCTGCGCGCTTGCGGAGCAGCAGAGATCGCGACGAGCGCCCCCGGCAGCCTGTGTGCGAGCGGAGTAGCGGCGAGCGCGCAAGGCGAAGAGCGTGACGAGCGGCTGCAGCGGCCTGGACGCGGGAGCAGCAGCGGGGAGCGCGACAAGCGCCCGCTGTGGCGTCCACGATCCCGCTGCGTGCGTCCGTCACCACCGGCGTGAAGAGCACCTGCACGGCGCCCAACGCGGCACGGCTTGGCGGGTACAGCTCCCTGAGCGCGTCCCTGGTGGAGCCTGTGCTGGCCCTGGGCAGCGCGCGGAGGAGCGCCACCAGCTGCGCCAGGAGTGGCCTCCAAGTGCCCACGGCCGGGCAGTCGCAGAGGAGGTTGCGGACCACGGCCGTCGTGTGCTTGCTGTCAGACCACAGACACAGCGTGGATGTTAAGGTCGTGCGGGGTGCCGTGGGCCATGGCGGCGTGCGGGAGCGCAGTGTGCATGCAGGCGGGACGTTCGAGCCGTGCCGCGCTCGTCGGCCACGTCCCACGTGTTGCCCCCGTGCTCAGCAGCGGTGGCCGTCCATGTGCTACACGGCCGCCGGCACCGCGTGCCACTTTCACCCGTGCTCGCCGGCCGTTTGCAGCTCCCGCAGAACCGTGGTCAATTTCTCCTTGCATCCTTTGTTGCAGCCGTAGGCAAGGCACTCATCGTTGCTCCGTGCTTGGCTGCCAAGAAGCAAACATACGCACGCCACGACGGCGCTGGAGCTCGAGTGCCCCAGCATCATGTCTTGCACCGACGTGGTGGCTGTCGCCGCGTTCGCTGCCACTCTACTCGCGTGCAAGCCGCCACGGGACGCTCGTCATGCTCTCCGCCTCGTGCGCTCGCCGCCGCGGGCGGGCTCAATCTAACAAAGGAACGGAGGAGACGACGTCCGTAGGTGATCCTGTACATATACGTTTCTGACGGTGGGCCATATAGGTGGGATGAGTAGAAAATGGTACAAACGAGAGAAAGATAGAATTATAATGGCAGCTCTCCAAATAGGTGAATTGTAATGGCGTATCTCCAAACTTACAAAATTGTAATGGCTTGTATCCAAAAATCCCTATAAACAAGGTGTCGTATTTAGCACGTGCGTACATATTTATTAACCGATCTACCTACCTTTGTCCAGTATTTATAGGCTATCATCAAACACGTTTGTTACAGCTAGCGGGACGATGTATAATTTGTTAGTTAGTTGCGCGCATTCTTAACATCACGAATCATGGTTTCGAATTTGTTAGTTACTATAAATTACCACCGGTTGCTAGAAGAGTTGGTCAAGCCTCTTGGAAATGTCGCCGGTTACCAGGGTAGGGTTCAAAAGCCTGAGATGATGAATTTCTAATCAACGATGTAGACAACATCAAATTATTATTGTAGATCTAATTATTATATATACTAATTTGATAATATATCATAAATCTTAATGATAATTGTTTTTAGAAGAAATTCGGTCAAAGTTTTAAAAAAAATTTGACCTAGTATTTATTAATTTATTATTTATTTAGGAATACAATGAGTACTAATACATGTCATTCTCGCTTCCCGAGAAGTTAACGTTTTTAAAATACCGGCAATTATGTATTAAAATATATAAATAATTATGCTAAGTAATTAGTACCATCAGAAAGATCTTTAAGTCTAGTTTTTTAATAAATTTATTTGGAGATATAAATATTGCACGTATTTTCTATAAACTTAGTCAAAGTTGAAAAAATTTGACCTACACACATCTCATAGCGACTTTTTTTGGGACGAAGTGAGTAGTATATATGGAGTAGCATTAGATATATATAGAGTCAGCTTAAATAACATTCATTTATAACGACACTGCAAAGTAATATACTGTATATGCCACGGACACATCTTGGTAACGTACAGTAAGTTTTCCATTTCATATTACGAATAAAATTAACGGGCAGGAGTGCGTGCTGCTCCATCATCGGGACCGCCAGTACAGTAGTGATGAGTAGTGCACGCCTGCGTGATGCAGATGCACGCGGGCTGCTCGCCGTCCTGCTTCACTGCACGTACAGTATACCTTACAACTACTACTTCCTCTATCCCTTAATATCTGTCTCTAAAAAACCATATTTCCTTACAAACACGTTTCCCAGATGATACATATAAATGAACGGAAGGAGTAGTCATTATTAGCCAATTATTTATTAGGCACATGTATCATGTGAAGGACATGTACTAGCGAATCATCCATCGCCCTGGCTCTCGATTGATCGCCATCGCCGTCTCCATCCGGCACAGTCACAGTCACGCGTACTAGCACACTGTACCCGTGATCTCTGGAAAAGCACCATTCAATCCACTCTTTTCTTCTTCGATCTTTCTGTGGGTGTCACCATGCACGCACTAGAGTCGATCCAATTTTGCTTTATCAGGAATCGAACGATCGATGATGCAACGGCTCTCTAGCTACTAACAAACAACAAGGAATTCCTGCAAGATGTCGAGAATCTGCTACTACTGTTTAGTATACTGTTCAATACATGTGTATTGATATTATTAATTGGTCACAAGTGTTGTGTTCATGTGTTTTTCATGCGTTGTAACATGTCACTGTCCATGTATCTGGAATTCCATGAAGCTGAAAGCCTCTGCTACTATTCAATATATATACTATTCCAATCAATTCAATAATATATTGTTCCTGTTGTTTACAAGTGATCTTTAGTGCACTATCAGTTTCCTGTTGTTTATCAGAGCGAAGCGTATGCGTGAAGGCGTTAGATTAGGGGGAAAAAACCATTCATCTCGCCTATGGCTAAAAATTAGGCCACTTCGTGAAAATAGATTAAATAAGAGTTAATTATAAGCTAATAAGAGCTAATGAAATCTAACCACTAATTAGCCTTCATTAACTTTTATTAGCCTCAAATTAGCTCAACTTTAGACTTTCTAATTAATTGGTATAAAAAAACATGGGCTAATCATTAGTTTTGGGATCCAAGCACCCCTTAAGACTCTGTAGGCATTCAAGAAAGAAAAAAAGGGGCAAACCCTACCAATCAGTTGGTCGCACATCCCCTCAGACGCCGCAATCTCAGGATCGGGTCGTGACGACGACTCGATTTTCTTCACCACATTGCTCCTGCGCGCCCTCCTCAACACCGGCCACTCCTCCGCTCTAGATATTTTTTTTAATTTACCTGTCGCTGTACGATTATTCCCTGACATACGGTGCAACCTAGCTTAGGGAATTTGCATTTACATTTTCCTGACAGTATTTTTAGTTTCTCAGATATGGTAAGTGCACAATCAGACAGTGTCCGCTTTTTAGTGGTGTTTTTTTCCTCAATCACGCACCTCTTGCGTGTTTTTGTACTAAGAGAAAAAAATGTTTTGAACACGTCTGGGCTTTACAAGTTTTCATGACCGTCCATAGCCCAGACGCAACCCGATACATCCTAGGTGATTAGTCGCTGAGTTAAACTTCCTAGGCCCCTTGCTCCCGCTCGCACCCAAAGCTCAGCTTGGTGCTTGATCGTCGCTAGCAACTTTGGCACTTGGGTGCTTGCACCACGGAAGATGCGAGCGTTTATTTCCTTCCATAGCTCCCATGCAATGATGGCGAATAGGGAGCCCGCACCCTTGCGGTGGTCACCGGTCCATGAGCTTCTCCAGCGTTTCCATCAATCCTGAATGGATTCATTTGAATGAGGATGAAGTTGGACGTTGAGTGCAGAGGCTACCTCCCACCATATGTTATTGGCGAAGGAGCAGCCAACGACGACGATGTGGTTCATGGTCTCTGCCTCTTGTTTGCAAAGCAGGCAAAGGGAGCGGGATTGTAACCCGTGTCGTGCCCTTCCATCTGCTGTCCACCTCGTTGGGCGAGCCAAAAAAACAGCTTTGTAGTGGTGTTGTTTCACATGTCACATGTATAATTTGCAGCTTAGAGGTTATTTATCCAATGAGCTTGTTATCTACTTCCTCCGTTCCTGAAAAAAATCAATTCCTAAAATCCGTGTCAGTCAAACTTTTTTAACTTTGAAATGTAACATCTTCTATGACTTAAAATGAGGATCATGTAAAAATATGTTCTTAGATAAATCTAATGATACTGGTTTGATATCATAATTTTTAATACTTTATTCTAGAAATTTGGTTAAAATTTAAAAAGTTTGACTTAGGACAAGTTTAGAAATTTACTAGAAAAGACGCGCGAACTTGCCGCGCACGGCCAATATAAGACTATTTTATTGTAATAAATTTTCGTAATAGATAATTTATTTGAGTACCAATTAGGCACAAGTATTAGTTTGTTTGATGTTTTTTTTTTGGAAAAGATCAGCGTTATAGGAAGTGGTCGTGGTCGTTCCAATAATCTGTAGGTGATTATATATTGTATACGACAGTTTCTAGTATTCAATTTTGAGTGATCAAATTATTCCCAAATGAGAGCATATAATGAAGAGGCAGCAGAGCAAGTATTATTTCAATTTAAAAGCCGAGCTATGCGTACCTAGTTAGGTTCATTGAACTTGTTGCACCAGGGGTTCGTTAATTATGTTTGTTTTTTCGCTACATTACTATATTTTATGGTCTGTTATTTCATACACGTAGGCGAATGTATTTTTTTATGATAGTAAAGTGGGTAAAATCACTCAATAATTTTATTTTATACATGGTATGGGTAAGCTACCATAAAAATTTCATAGCAATTTGAATAAAGAAAATTATTTACACAAAACTATAGAGAAATCTAGACCTACATTTATATCAATAAAATTACTCCAAAACATGTGATGTTATGTGTTTATAGTATTTCTCTAGGTATTATGAGTTCAAAAAAATGGTTTAGCATTTTTATGATTTTTATTTTATTTATTACGATTTTTACAAAATTTCAGTCAATTTAGATAAATAATACATTTGCAGGAAAATAGAAAAGGGTGTCGGGCTAATTTTGGCCCACCAAGGCTCAGATCTGGTGATTATCAAGCCAGCCCAAAAAAGAGGCCCACGCACGGGATCCTAAGTGGAGGCCTAGATTGCGGGTTGATTTGGATAAAGTTGGAGGGCCTTACTGAAAACAATAAAGACTTGCACCATCTGGACCGTCGACATGCCTGATCCGATGGCCTTGAACTACCCGTGACGTGGCCATATCCACCGCCGGGAGCCTGCGGATTCGTGTTAAGGAGATTCTTTCAGAGATGAAGGGAATACTTCAATACATATTCTCCACAGACCTTACTGTCACCGGATACAATGCCGACTTGGAATCATACTCTGTACCGTTGCTACCATTTCTGAGCCCAGGTCAATACAGGATCACAGAGAGGGACGTAAGGGCATTATTATATTATGGTAATTGAAAACAACGCGCATGAAAAAAAAATCACTTCTCTGTTTAACACCTGCAACACACCACCACTTTATTTTTTATATCTAATTTTAAGTGGTTCAGATTGGTCGCCCGATTGGTCAGTCCTGAAAGACTAGTGCCCTTTCCTTTCCTGTTCACACACACGGCTCTCGTCAACACGTTGCGACATGTACATTTCCTTTCCTATAGGACGATAAGGAACTGCAAACACGCGTGTGGATTCAATTTATCATCGTACTACATATATATAAAAAAATAGTTTGTGGCCAATATGTACATGTTAATGATATGGTCACCAATGAGAAGGGTCCACGTGGGCAATAATGGAAGCTGCATCTGTTTTGAACGCTCTGGGAATCCTAAATAAAGCGACGTCTGTTTGGTTTGGTCGTGCAGCAAATCAGTGATAGTTTTCAGCTTGTTCTGAGTGCTGAGTGCTGAGTGCTGATTGGCTGGCTGGGCCTATAAATTGAGAAGCCATCCGCTCTCCTGATGGATAAGCAAGCAAGCTTCTCACTCATCATCATCATCATCGTCATCATCACTCAGTACCTGGCCTGCCGCCATTAGCTAGCTAAGCTAGCCACCATGAAGGTAGAGCGCGACCTCCACATGAGCCGTGGCGACGGCGAGGACAGCTACGCCTCCAACTCAAGGCTTCAAGAGAAATCCATACTCAAGACGAGGCCGGTGCTCCACAAGGCCGTGGCGGCGGCGCACGCGTCGTCGCTCTCCTTAGGCGGCGGCGCCATGGTCGTCGCGGACCTCGGCTGCTCGTCGGGGCCCAACACGCTGCTCGTCGTCTCCGAGGTGCTCGGAGCGGTCGCCGACCGCGACCGCCGAGAGGAGGAGGATCTGTCGATGCCGGCGACGCACGTGCAGTTCTTCCTGAACGACCTCCCCGGAAACGACTTCAACCTGGTGTTCCAGTCGCTGGAGCTGTTCAAGAAGCTGGCGGCGGCAAAGGACAAGGGGGACGAGCTGCCGCCGTACTACGTCGCTGGTCTGCCGGGCTCCTTCTACACCAGGCTGTTCCCGGACCGCTGCGTCCACCTCTTCCACTCCTCCTACTGCCTCATGTGGCGTTCCAAGGTCCCCGACGAGCTCGCCGCCGGCGCCGTCCTCAATGAGGGCAACATGTACATCTGGGAGACCACGCCGCCGGCGGTGGTGAACCTGTACCGGCGGCAGTTCCAGGAGGACTTCTCGCTGTTCCTCAGGCTTCGCCATAGGGAGCTCGTGTCCGGTGGACAGATGGTGCTGGCGTTCCTTGGCAGGAAGAACAAGGACGTGCTCCGTGGTGAGGTCAGCTACATGTGGGGCCTCCTCTCGCAGGCTCTTCAGTCCTTCGTCAAACAGGTCTGCTCTCTAGCTTCTCTTCTCATCTCTTGTGCAACAGCATCCATCAATGGAAGTCCTGAACTGAACCGCCATGGCTGCAGGGCCGTGTGGAGAAGGAGAAGCTGGACTCGTTCAACCTGCCGTTCTACGCGCCATCGGTAGACGAGGTGAAGGACGTGATCAGGCAGAGCCAGGTGTTCGACATCAACCACATCCAGCTCTTCGAGTCCAACTGGGATCCACACGACGACATGGAGGACGGCGACCTCGTGCTCGACGGCGTTCAGAGCGGCGTCAACGTCGCCAAGTCCATCAGGGCCGTGATCGGGCCCCTCATCGCGCACCACTTCGGCGACCACGTCCTCGACGATCTCTTCGAGCTGTATGCCAAGAACGTCGCCGTGCACCTGGAGAAAGTGAAGACCAAGTACCCTGTCATCGTCGTCTCCCTCAAGGCCATTAGTGCTGACAAGTATTATTCAGGTTTCACGCACGGTCACCACTTCATGTAGGATGATCTGGCACACGTGGTTATTACTACAAGTACTATATGCATGCATGCAAAATTAATCTAAGAAATAAATTAAGTAGCTCATGTACTACTGTTATTAGTGACAGAAGGAACATTTAGGTCTGTTTGGATTTCCTCATCTAAACTTTAGAGCAACAGCTCCAAACAAGTGGTGGAAAAGTTAGTTCTAAACTTTACTCCACATCACATTATTAGAGCTAAAACAAGCTACAGTGTTATAAAGCTTAAGCTCTAAAGTTTAGAGGAGTGGATCTAAACAGGCCTTTAGTTTTCTTCACTACACTACTACTACTTTGCTTTGGATGTTCTAGCTGATCTGGTTAATTATGTACTGTAATGGTAATGGTAAATGTAAATCAAACGGAAGCAGATTGTTTGGCTAAATCAAGGAAGATACTAGTCCCTCCGTCCTAAAGATATATAAGGATTCGGAATTCAAAAGTTCTATATAAGATATTCTGGGTTTTTAATCCTAGATCTAAGCAAATTAAGACCGGCCTAGCCCGCGGGCTCGGTATGAGCCCATTGGGTTTTGGCTCGCTCATGAGTCTTGGTGGACAGGCCGGCGTAGGTCCCATTGTCTAGAAGAAAAAAAAAAGTGGGCCATAAAATTGAACCGAGAGATTTCAAAGGCGGGGAAACAGTGAAAATCGATCGAGAAGACATGTCAAATGGAAACCATTCTGGTAGGGGATCAGGGCAAGCACATATTCAGGGATTCAAATAAGCAAAACACCAATCGATCGAGCGACAAACTACAGTACCGGAGAAGGAAGGAAGGCCATGAGAGGACGCTTACCAGAAGACTACGACAACAGAGCTCGAGGCTGAGAGGGAGATGAGGTTTAGTTTGGAGAGGGAGGGCGACAGAGGAGCAAATGACTTCGCATTGGTTTGGTTTTCACTGTGGTGGTGGGATCGTGGGGGTTCTATGGAGAGATGGTGGGTTGTGGAGTTGAGTGGCTTGATTGAGAAGGCAATGGGCCATGTGCACTAGTCCGGGGATAGACCCACGCTAGCTTGCCAAGATGGGCCGAGCCGCGATTGTATCACACGACATACAAATATACTCAAATGTTTGAAATCGTGTTAGTTGTGAGGCTGAAATTTATTTAATTTATTATAAAAAATGCCAGTACGTTACCATGGGTACATAATTTACAGTTTAATCACCTGGACGATATGCAACTTGGATATCTATTCAATAAGGAGGCATAGTATCCAATCATACTGACCTAAGTACCTAGCTTGCACAGAAACTCATGCTGCCACCCGCCCAAGAGTGTCGTTATGCATTTGTACTACATGCCTTTGTTCCTTCGTTGGTGTGTTTTACAATAAGTATCATGGTGATTTCTTTTCTATGTATGCCATGCGCTTTAGTCGTTGTCTACCTTTTAATCAGATTGTGTTGTGTTTCTATGTGTTAGTTTCCTACAATGTCGAGGTTTTGGAGGCCATGCTTGCCTTCATTTTGGGTTTGTCACTCGGTTTGTCCGGTTTTCCTTTTTTCTTTTCAAATTTCTTGTGGTTCCAATACGTTATCTATGAATGGGTTTAGTTAATCTCTTTGGCAGATCTTTGTTTACAT
The DNA here is from genome assembly GCA_022036555.1 of Microstegium vimineum. Classification (NCBI taxonomy): domain Eukaryota; kingdom Viridiplantae; phylum Streptophyta; class Magnoliopsida; order Poales; family Poaceae; genus Microstegium; species Microstegium vimineum. Next base: position 46,055,694 of record CM039136.1, on the reverse strand, counting down.
GAACACATACGCCTAGTAGCCATTAGCCACTGTTTTTAGATCTTGTGATGTCCATTTATGGGCTATCAGTGAAAGGAATTTTGTCCCTTCAAATTTGTTCATGAGATAAGTTTTGGTAGGTTAATTTCTATTTATACAAATGAATTGACATCATTTAGGATATTGATGTTTGGGAGGTTCTAATTAATTTTTTGACGTGCAAATATTCTTGTGCATAATATTATGTGGCTTCACAATGGATGATCTGCATATGTCATGACTACCTTTATCAGAACGTCTCTTCTTTCTGCATCATGTTTTGAACCTATATATGATCTGCATATGTTATTACTACCTTTATCAGCATGTCTCTTCTCACTGCAATCATGTTTTCAACCTATTCATAACTAAAAGATCTCGGATGTTCATATATGTCATAAACAAGGGCTACAAAACTAACTCTTTTTCCATACTAAGGATCTGTAAGCATTTCTCCTAGCTTGGCAATATACGATCTATTGCAGTTTACTTCTATGGTTACCAACCTTACTAAAATCAGTGATTGCTTCTGTAGCCATTCTCTTTGTCAATTCTTCTAAAGTAATCATGTCCCTATTCACATGGTAGCAAACTGTGAAAAGATAACGGTATGCTCTCTAGCTACAAGTTAGAATCTTGCTTCAATTTATATGAAATATCTGAGTTTTTTTTTTGCGAGTGAAATATCTGAGTTTAGCTTTGGGCTTTGATTATATATTTTCTGTTTTTAGTTTCGGTTCGCTTCTTTAGTGTATATAACTATTAAAGAACATAACAAGCAGAGTTTTGTTTGCCACCATCACTACTGGTCTACCGCAGATAAACTTATTAAAATCCCTTTCTATTCTTGCATAGGAATATATATGACCGCGACGCAATCAAATTATGGCCATAAAAACATGATAGTCATGTGACAATGGTTTGTCTGAATTTTATTTGCTTTTGCTCATTGGTTAGCCATGACTAAAAGTTTTGCCCATGCTGTTGTTTTTGTTTTTGTCACGATGACCCGCAACCTCTCTATAACACGATTCTGCAGTCACTCCTACAACTACATACATTGATCTAACCAAATTGTCCTTGGTGACAGATAGCACCAGAGTTGATATATCAGAGGAAGATATTGTTGCACCATTATTATGCCTGGCATGAGTGGTGTTGTAGCTGGGACATGATTCTTGTGTTCATGTTCAATTGTACAAATAGATTTATTCAGGTAACATATTATGGTGTTGCATCAGTATTTTCTTTCCTGAAATCTTCTTCGTAGTATTAACCATTTCTTGATTTAATTTGGTTGGTTTGTTGGCCACGGTGCTTTAACAGGCTCTCTCCTTTTTTTACAACAAAGATGTACATCACTCCAAAAACATGCCCAAGTCAATTGGACTTCCTAGTACCTGACTCATGATGTTCATCTTATTCTTGCACAAAACAAGCTGGTGTTGATGACATGTCATCTATTTTAGGAGATTACAAAGGCCAGGTCCTAATTTTCCATTTTTTTTGTTGTCCCTGAGTGGCCTAATTTTAGATGTTACTAACTTCTACTTTACGTTTAGCCTCTTGTGTTATGTACCCCTAATCAAGTTTTTAGGATTAGGTTTTCCGGCGGCGCGAGTTTGGTGGAGGTGGCGGCGCTGCCATGGTGGAATAAAGTCCTCTCGGTCTTCGTCCACCTCGTCGTCGTCTTCTCCGGTGACGATGAGAGGCCTGTGAGGTGGTGTAGGAGTCTGCGGCGGCTGTTATTTCGTCGTCACGGCGGAGCGGCGGTGCTCGTGCCGCGTCTAAAGTCAAGGATACGGTGGTGGCTGAGGGCATGGCGGAAAGATGGAGTGCGGTGGATCGATCGCGATCTACCGACGGCACGGATCGGGTTTGAGCGAGATTGACTTCACCGCGACGACGGATGTCATCGTCAGCGCCACTCTCGTCGTTTCAATCTGGATTGTGATCCTGACGGATGAGCGCTCAAAGACTTCTTCGCTTCCGCGAGATCGAGCGTCTGCTGCAGTCCACCTCAACGCCGGTGGTTTCCTCCGGCTTCTGGTGATTCAGGTTTGGCGGCGCCGGCTGGTGTCGACGGTCTTCGTCGACAGCGAATGCAGTCGGTTTACCTTCTCGTAGAATGTAGGTTGGACAGCTGTCCTTCGTATTTTTATTCGGTGTACTTGTATTTGACATATTTTTCTATTAATTAATACAGATATACTTTATCGAAGAAAATGGAACTAATGCCTTACAAATAAAGAGTGAAATGGTTTAAATTTTTCACTCCGAAGATTACTTTCCTCCGTGTCATGTACTCATGTGCACATGTTTGTTCAGTTACTGCTCTATAGGTTTTATTTTAACTAATATGTTCCTCCATGTTTTATTTTGTCTTTACGCAGTGAACCAATTTAGTTGATTTTTTTTATCTATACAACTCTTTAAAAATAGATCTACCCGTTGGAGTTAGAATTTCATCCATACCATGCCTTTTTCTGTATTTATGTTCCCGAAGTTGGAACTATTCATTGGTCAAATGAAGGCAAAGGACCAAACAGTTCAAGATTAGTTGCTCTGCCCACTACTGTTTGTTGACGCACGGTAAGATCCAGTGCAGCGTAGCGCGCAAATCGTGCTAGTATATACAATTATAAAAGAATTGTGTGCATTACACACCACCGACAACGAGAAGAAATTGAAATTATATAACTTTGACACTATACAAAAAGAAGATTCTCCGTTACATCAAACTTGCGGTATATACATGGAGTACTAAATATAGACAAACTTGCGGTATATACATGGAGTACTAAATATAGACGAAATCAAAAACTAATTGCACAGTTTGCTTTAACTTTGCGAGACGAATCTTTTAAGTCTAATTAGTCCATGATTAGATACTAATTGTCAAATACAAACAAAAAGTGTTACAGGATTTTTTTTCACCACATTTTCATCATCTAAACACAGCCTATAGTAACAAACTAATAATCTAAGTCAACGACGCGGCACCCTTTGGTGGCTCTCTGGTGCACCACCGCGACGACGTCTGCGAACTCGTCGGCGCCGCCGATAGCGGCCCAGTTGTTCCTGATGCCGTCGTCACTGGATCGAAACCCACGCACGTCGACGTAGCGGTACCTGTAGAAGAACATGACGCTGCAGGGCTTGCTGTGTAGCTCGTACATGACGTTGAAGTCCTGCACCTCCTCGATGTCCACGGCGATGAGCGCCGCGACAGGCCCGACCTGCTGGGCCGCGACGGCCATGGCGGCGTCGAACCGCACGCAGTCGTCGTGGCCGGTGAGGCCGAACCGGACGACCGCTAGGCGGTGGCCGTCCTCGCCCTCGTGGTCGATGGCGTCGTTCACGGCCTCCGCCGTGTGCACGTGCTCAACGTGGTACGCCGCCATTGCCAGCGATGGAATAGCTAGCTTTGCGACGGTGGTGCACAACGAGGCCGGACGGCCGGTCGGCGGGTGGTTTTATGGGCCGGATCGATCGATCGGAACTCGAATCCGAGTCGATCTCAGGTGTCCGTAAGGTAATCAATCTCTTTTTCGGTCCATGGCCCATGGGGCACGAGACACTGTTGTGGTAGCACGGACCATGGCCCATTTTAATTTGTGCACAGATATCCTCTTGCTCAAAAAAAAAGATTATCAATTTGTATTTATTTATATAGTAAGCATAGAAATACGGTAATGCTGTACTCAAGACGTTCGTCCGATCGGACGGTCCTGGCTGGGCCTGTTGACCGGCCCAACAGAGCCGCTACCCTTCACTTCACGTTTCTTAAAAAAACAAACAAGATATTTTCATTCCCCACCGATCCGTCAGATGCCGCAGCCCGCAGGTACCTCCACCACGCGAGATCCGCCCGCCGCTTGCCTTCTCCAGCGCGGCTACTCGTCGGCTTCTCCGTCGGCTTCTCTAGTGTGACGACGTCGCATCCGCTCTCCATCCCTATGCTGCTTCGCGCCCCCATCCATGGCTGCTCATGGCTGCTCCGCCACCGCACCCATTCCCCATTCCTAGCTGCTTGAGGACCCATTTATGGCTGCTCGTGTGCGGCTCCATCCATGGCTGCTCCACCGCCGCACCCACTCCCTGTCCCTAGGCTGCTTAAGGACCTATCCATGGCTACTCGTGCGTCCTATCCATGGCTTCTCTGCAAAGCACCACTATCACGCCGAACCCCCGTCCACTTCATCCATCGCGGAAGGCGAGGCAGGGGAGGCCTGCGCTTGTTCCCCATCAATCTTGCTCGTCGGCAGGAAGACGAGGATTGCGCTTGTGCGCACGCTGGGCCGTTGACGGCCGTTGACGTCCTCTACTAACGCATGTTGCAATTATACATTTCAAGTGTTGCGTATGTTTTAGAGATAAGTTGGAAGTGGATTGTATAGATGTTGTAAAAGTAGATCTGAATGTTGCAAATATTGCAATGGATATACACGAATGTTGCAAACGAATCTTCCAAATGTTTCATATGTTTTTTAAACGTATGTTGTAAGTGGATTTATTGGATGTTGCATATATTTCGCACATACGTTGTAAGTGTTTTATTTGGATATTTTACATATGTTTTACAATGGACTTTTTAAACGTTTTATGTGTTTTTGCAATTGTTTCAAACAAACGTTTTAAGTGTTTCAGCTGTCTTCATATGTTTGTTGCAATTATTTTATTTGGATGTTTCAAAATAAATCGAGTCTGGGACGGTGCTGCGGACAGCGGCCTGCCGCGGGCCTTTTTCTGCTCCTACCTCGTGCTTCCCTTGTGTGGCCTCCTCGCCCTCTCCTCTCCCTCCCCGCTGTTCCTTTCCCTCCATCTTGCCATGGTTGTTCGAGCTTGGTGGAAAATTCCTATGTGACAAACACCGACGGCGAGCAAACTAAACCCCGTGTTATCTGCTCGCTAGGCATGAGAAATAAACCGTCACAGATTTTTGGACACTGTTCTCGCACCTGCGCAGCGACAGGGGCGCGCCGGCGGCCGGAGCGCGCCGGGGCCAGCGGACGGGGGCGCACCGGGGGCTGCGGGCTCGGGACCGGCGACCGGGGCGCACTGGGGTCGAGGAAGAGGGTGCGAGCCGTGTGTTGTGGGGAGGGAACAGGCCGGCCCACGCGTGTGCGTAACATTCTTTCGCCAGCATGACCCATAGAAATATTAACACGTCTCCTCTTCTTGTACTTTGGAGGTCGGAGGCCTAAAAATTCAGCAGTTGCTTGCCATTGCCGCAGGTAAATAAACATAAACTTGACCCCCGGCCGGCCTCATGAGTCATCCAAACGTCGCCTGCATGCACTGCATCGATCTCTCGCCTCGCGTGAGCAGAAAAGACAGAGGAGGTGGACCATCCGTTGCTGACAATGGTGATTTGGCCCGTCCGTCCTCACGCTGTCTCTCAAGTCTGAACCTCGTCTCCCGCTCAGGCCTGCCAATCTGCCATTCTGAGTTCTGACGACTCTCTGACGACGTTCCATTCGGACATTCCTGCGACGCCAAAACTTTTCCTGCATCATACCGCGTCACTCACTCTGAATCATCATCATCCGCCGGAAGCAATGCTGGTTCCGAGGCCGGCCGGTGCGGGCAGGACCGCTGGCGCGTTCATCGTCCCAAGGAGTCCCCTGCAGTGCAGACCTGCATGCCCGATCAAAGCGTCCGTCGAGGCGCTATGTACCGCAGGCAAAGGCATCCGTGGATTGTTCGGTTCAGGGATGGTCCTGAATCCTGATCAATGCATGGCCGGCCGCCCAGCAGTAACAACCTTTTCTCCTTCTCCTTCTTTTTTCTTTCTTTTTCATCAGAAGCTAGCAGGTTGCAGAAGGAGTCGGTTAAAGTTCTTCTTCGCCTTTACAAATTGCATGTGGTCCTAATTTTAAGTAAGTAAAATGTGAATGTTCCCAAACAGAATGACAGAGCACGTCATCATCACACATATATAGTACTGTACTAATTAAAAAGTGTCTTGCATTGCACACAGATGCTAGACTGGAATACACATTCAGGTACCCAACGCGCCTGCAGGCCCAACTATAATGCTCCATAATTGTCGCCGATCGATGACAAATTACAAATTTTGATTATCTAATAAGAAACATCCGATGCTGATAGGGCAATCATCATATATAGAGTTGGTAATCGAATCAGCCGAATCAGTCTTTTCCTCTAATTTAATCTGGTCTACTCGATCATGTTGCGAATTTTGAACTGCTCTTTTGTATGTATGTTCTGTTTAGCTAAATGCTGCAGATCTCAGATGCTTTTTGAAGAAAAAACAACGCACCTGATTTTGTTCAGTTATTTTCTCTCTAGTGGCCCTCACTCCTAAACTATTTTGCAAATGTAAACTACTCATCAAAGCAATAGAACAGTTTTTGTGACCCACATAATAAATCACACCCAACTGCAACTGATCAGCCTGCTTTGTGACCCACACATAATAACCCACACCCTGATCCAGAAATAGATTATTGCCCAGATACATAAAAGCTGAAGACAGTGATGTGGGTGTGAAGCCAACAAAATCCTGAAAACCTGGGAGCACAAATCGTCGCCAACCACTAGGTCTGGCGCCTAGGGGACACTGAAGACAGTGACCCATTGCCCCGCACTGCACTGTAATCTCTATACATTTCATGTCATGTATGGCCTCTTGTAAACATCACATTGAGCAAGAAAGAGCAGGTCTTCCAGACACGCTTGAAAAGGTCAGGTGCACATAGAAATCAACATGGCCGGCCTGTGCTCCAAAGTGAACCGCTCTTTTCTTGGAAGTTTTTTTAGGGAAAGAAAGAAACATGGAGTAGTGCCTCCTGAACTACCATGGTGGCAGTCCACATCCTGCTGATAAAAATCGTGCTGGTGATCCTCATGGGTTTTGATTTGGGATCCCTTTTAATCTTCGATCGTACGTGTTCAGAGATAGATTAAGGTCTTTTCTGTGAGGATCAGATCGAAGTTTGGATATGTGTTCCGCAGCAATAGCATCATCAGTGGCTCCTAATCCGCTTTGCGGCTAATCATCAGTGGCATTACCACGTGGAGAACAGGAAAGGAGTCACAAGAATTAGTCGAGATGTGTGTGTGTGTGTGGTTTGATTCTTAAACTTTGGCTTTCACTCATATATCTCATGGCCCAGTCAGATCCCTTGCTTTGTCCTGCTGTATGTGGAGCCCCTATATCTCCAAAAGTACCATGCATATCCAAATTGAAGCATTATTGCTTTTAGGAAATGTCCAAACATTATGTTCATTAATTCTTCCTAGATATTCCGTTAAAGTTCCATCAGTTTGAGCTCAGCCTGTTCTTGTTCTTGTCGTGTCCTGACAAAAACTGAAGCTTGGGAACCATGGCAACCTACCATCAGATCAGATAGACATAGGTTGAGGCAGACAGAACACCCCAACCTCAGCAATTTGGGGGCAGTAGTTGCTAGGCCAGAAACCTTGGATTGCTGTCTCTACTCTCTAGTATCCCTTTAGGTATAGCATTTTGGAAGCAAGAAGTGACTGGGAAACCTTTACCTTTCTGAAGCTATCTTTAGCCGTTGCATTTTGTTAGTAGTACAATGCACCCATCTTTACAGAAGTCACCAGGGGTAAATCATAAATGCTATAGTCTGTCTTTTGACTTAGGGATGTTAACTAGTACAATTTTGATCAGTTAGGTCTAGCATTTTAGGCATATTAACTTGCAAACAAAAGATTCATGTCCATCAGACATAGTAGTTTAGGTACAACTGAAATTGACTGCATTTTTAATATCTAGTAATTTGCCTTCTGACAGCAGTAGTACTGCTCGGCAAAGAACACGTTGGAAGAAGCGTCTAATGACAGGGTAATTAAATGTTAATCCTTCTTTCATCATTGTTTAACCTTCTGCAGCTTCTTTGCAGAAGAATGTTCTGAACTGACAGAGGCCACATTCGGTAAATGTAATACCCACAATCATAGCCTGCTTTTGATCACTGTACCTGCAGGAACTCATCAACTGGATCTATCTATCTATCAAAGTACATAAACAGTTTGGCCATGTTCTGTGAAAATTTTAAATTACTACAGGATCAGATCAGATCTTGGCAGCAAGCAGGGCTGGAAAATGCTCTGGTGTCAGAGAACTAACGGAAGAATGAGATGTAAAAGAACATGCATCACAGCTAGAACAAGGTACAGGTTTCAACTTATTTAAACTAGCGATAAGTCCTCCCTTGTAACTTAACCATGTGTGCTCCATGTTGTGATCACATCACCACTAGGTCACAGCACCTTGATGGGATCTAAATCCAAAGCCGTCTCTGTATTCCCATGATGCTTCCATCCCTATTACTTAAACCTTGTGAGTCATGTGTGACACCTAACATGTCCCCTAACATGTTTGCCGTCGCTCATGTGATTGCATTTTTAACCTAATAAGGTGTTCTATTTTTCATGCACTTGTGGCCTGTTTGTTGGATGACATTGACTTAGTACATACTACTACTAAGTACTAACACACAAAGCTAATTTGAGATAATTTAAACTACAACATATAGGAAAAAAGGAACCTTGTTCTATTTTTTAAGTTTAGGTGACCAACGTATAAATTCAACTAGAACATATGACGAAACGTTATGTTATTAACACAGTAGTGATGGATTTCTAGGATCGTCTAGGAGCGGATCCAGTGGATAGATAGTGATTCGGGTAGTAGTAGTAGATGCAGTTCATATGCATGTGCAGAGAGAGAAGGTAGAGGTAGGTTACCGACCGGATCCGTCGACCGGATGAGTAGCAGTGGCGGCGGCGGCGTTAGAGTTCATCCCGCCGTCGGCCATGGGCGTCGTAGTCGCGTCCGTAGTCGTGTCGGTCGTCATCCGTGCTCGCCGGCGCGTCGGTGGAGCTTCCCGCCGCTGGCAGCGCACCCTCTAGATCGGTCTAGGGTTTAGGGAATGTCGGTGGGACGTATGGCGGCGCAGGTGAACTTCGGTTCGCGTGCCTGGCGCCCCGGCCCCCACCTTCCTTATATAGCACTGTGCGACGGGGGCCCACCAACCACAGGGTTGGACGCCCCCGATCAGGGCGTGACCTAGGGCCCGTTAGTCCGTTGGGCCTAACGGGAAGAGATCTAACTCTAACATTCTCCCCCTAGATCTCATACAATTCTTTTGATTCTTCAATTCCATTTCAAGTTCAATATTCCAATTCTTTTCAATTCCATCATAGATTAGTATATAGAGCATGTTTCATCATCACAACAATTCTTGTCATTAGACTCACAGCTACTACACACCTTTCTATTTTGGAAATAAAACCTTTCATCATTCTGGGCCCTTCGTATTCTTCGGGAATCATAGGCTCTCCCTTAAACCCATGCCGGCTATGTGTCCTCTGAATACACTGGGTGGGAGGCCTTTTGTGAGCGGATCCGCTAGCATCTTTTCTGTTCGTATATGCTCAAGATTTATGATATGATCCCGAAGTTTATCTTTCACAACATAGTACTTTATGTCAATGTGTTTGGCAGCACCACTTGACCTATTGTTGTGAGCGTATTCTACCGCTGGGTTGTTATCACAATACAACCGCATCGGTCTTTCTATACTTTCAATTATTCTCAGTCCGGGTACAAATTTCTTCAACCAATTTACCTGCCCCGAGGCCTCATAACAAGCTACAAACTTGACGTACATTGTCGAGGATGTAGTCACTGTTTGTTTCGAACTTTTCCACGATATCACTCCTTTAGCAAGAGTGAATATATATCCTGATGTGGATTTTCTTTCATCTCCAGCATAGTCAGAATCTGAGTACCCCTCTATGCACAGGGAATCAGATCTTTCATATGTCAACATGAGACCTTTCGTACCTTGCAAATAACGCAAGACTTTCTTCACTAGTTTCCAATGTTCAATTCCTGGATTCTTTTGATATCTGCCAAGTAACCCGGTAACAAAAGCTATGTCAGGGTGAGTACACGTTTGAGCATATTGTAAACTTCCAATTGCCGAAGCATACGGTACCGCTTTCATTTGATTAATTTCATATTGATTCTTGGGACACTGATGTTCCCCATATTTATCGCCCTTGACAATCGGAGCAGGAGATGGACTACACGCATGCATACTAAATCTCTTCAGAACCTTTTCTATGTATGCCTTCTGCGATAATCCCAATACCCCTTTTCTTCTATCTCGATGAATCTCAATTCCCAAGACAAACGAAGCTTCACCGAGATCTTTCATATCAAAGTTCGAGGACAAGAATTTCTTCGTCTCTAATAGTAGATTGACATCATTACTAGCAAGTAAGATATCATCCACATATAGGATTAGGAATATGTATTTCTTATTCTTGAATTTCACATAGACACAATTGTCCTCAACATTTTCTTTAAACCCAAAACCCTTTATAGTTTTATCAAACTTCAAGTACCACTGTCTCGAAGCTTGTTTCAAACCATAAATTGATCTTTTCAGACGACATCCCATATTCTCTTTTCCTTTTACGACAAAACCTTTCGGTTGTGCCATATAGACATTTTCATCCAAATCCCCATTTAGGAATGCAGTCTTTACATCCATCTGATGTAATTCTAGATCATAGTGAGCCACAAGTGCCATAATTATTCTAAAAGAATCTTTACAAGAAACTGGGGAAAAAGTTTCATTGTAATCGATCCCTTCTCTTTGGGTAAAACCCTTGGCCACAAGTCGCACTTTGTGTCTTTCAATATTCCCTTGGGAGTCATATTTCGTCTTGTAGACCCATTTGGATCCTACTTTCTTAGCTCCTTTAGGAATATTTTCTAGAACCCAAACCTTGTTGGTATTCATAGATTTCATCTCATCTTCCATAGCCTGAAGCCACTTCGATGAGTGTTCGCTTCTCATGGCTTCTTCAAAAGTTAGAGGGTCATCTTCCATATGATATTCTTCAGTTTCATAGATTTCATATCATCTGGAATAGCTGACCTTCTAGTTCTTTGAGACCTTCTAGGGGCCTCTGGCACTTGTTCCACTATGGGCTGTTGTTGTTCTTCCTCATCAGCAACATCTGATTCTATAGGCTCTTGATGGACAGGTTCCTCTTGTTCATTCATTGTTGCTATGGGAGAATTCACAACAGGTGTTGTCACCACATTATCTTGTACTGCTGGTGCAACATCGGCAGCAAGTAACGTAAAGTATGGTTCTTCAACCATCGGAGTAGGTACATGTACCCGCTTCTCCTCAAGTCTAATTTCACATGTTACTTTGCTCCCCCTGATCATGTCATCCTCCAAGAACACAGCGTGTCTTGTTTCAACAAATTTCTTGTATCTATCAGGACAATAAAATCTATATCCTTTCGATCTTTCTGGATAGCCAATGAAATGACAGCTGACGGTCTTGGAGTCTAACTTTCCAATATTTGGGTTAAATACTTTTGCCTCAGCTGGACAGCCCCACACACGTAAGTGCTTAAGTGAGGGTTCTCTTCCTGTCCATAATTCATACGGTGTTCTCTGCACCGACTTGCTTGGTACTCGATTAAGTATATGAATGGCGGTTTTCAGTGCCTCCATCCATAAACCAACCGGTAGTGTGGAGTAGCTCATCATGCTTCTCACCATATCCATTAGGGTACGGTTTCTTCTTTCAGCCACTCCGTTCTGCTGAGGCTCCCCCGGTGTGGAGTATTGAGCGACTATGCCATTTTCCTGTAGGAACCTTGCAAAAGGACCTGGAATTTGGCCATACGGGGTATGTCGCCCGTAATACTCTCCACCACGGTCTGATCGAACTATCTTTATTTTCAAGTTGTGTTGATTTTCAATTTCGGCTTTAAATATCTTAAATTTATCCAATGCTTCTGTTCTTTCTTTAATTGGATAAATATAGCCATAACGAGAGTAATCATCCGTGAATGTTATGAATGAATCATAACCATCTACGCTTTTCGTTGGGAATGGACCGCAAATGTCCGTGTGAATTATTTCTAATACTCTCGTGCTTCGTTTAGCATCTTTCTTTATTTTCTTAACGTATTTTCCTTTGATGCAATCAACACATTGTTCTAAATCGGAGAATTCTAAGTGCGGAAGAATTGATTGTTTCACGAAGCGTTCTATTCTCCCCCTCGAAATATGGCCCAAACGATAATGCCATAATTTCGAAGAGTCGCTATCGTTTCTCTTCCGCTTCTTATTCTCATTTGTAGATTGGGAGACATTCACATCATTCATAACATGATTCACATTTTCAGCAAGAGATAACAAATAAAGCTTGTCTTGTCGGAAGGCAAGACCAACACATTTATTATTATCATCAAATAGTTCACATCTGCCATTACCAAAATGACAGCCAAATCCAACATCATCGAGTTTGGAAACACTTATCAAATTTACGTAAAGAGGGAACATAAAGTACATCTCTGAGCTTAAGTACAAAACCATCTTTTAATTCTAAAGCTAAATCGCCGATGGCTTCAACTTCAGCTTGTACTCCATTCGCAACTTTAATCGTTCTTTCTCCTCTTTGCAGGATTCTCCTCCCACTTAACCCCTGTAAAGAATTCGAAACGTGAATTGTTGCACCTGAATCAATCCACCAAGAAGTATTCGAATAACATAAAAACAAGGATTCATCTACAAATGTGATAGTGTCATCACCTTTCTTTAGTAGCTTTTTCAAGTAGACAGGGCAATCTCTCTTATAGTGCCCTCTCTTGAAGCATTCCTTGCATTGATCTTTCTCAGCATTGCCATATTTTCTAAAGTCCTCATCCTGAGAGTCCTTTTCTTTTCCCTTTGCATTTGTGTGTTCTTGTGGCTTGGAGGGAGAGCCTTTATTCCACTGGGTTTTCCCCTGTGGTTTCTTGTAAAAGTTCTTTCTTTTATTGTCCTTGACAAGATGAGCAGATTCACCCTGTGCGGACTTGATTCGTTCTTCCTCCTGGACACACATTGCAATGAGCTTTTCAATGTCCCAGTTCTCAGGCATCATATTGTAATTCACAGCAAAAGTTTCGAATTCTTTTGGCAGTGAAAGAAAGACCAAGTGGATGAGGAACTTGTCATTGATCCCCAAATCCATAGGCTTTAATTTTGCTGCCATTGTATTCATTTTCAATATGTGCTGACGCACACCACCACCATTGTACTTCTCAGTTACAAGTTTCTGTATGATTGTGCTTGCTGTGGCCTTAGAAGACCCAGTAAACTGGCTTTTTACCCTTTCAAGGTAATCAATGGCGGTGATGCATTCTGGGATTGACCCTCGGATTTGTTCTTCAATGGTGGCTTTCGCCACCAATAGGCATTTTCTGTTGGATTGAATCCAACGCCTATGTTCAATATCATATTTCATCCTGACTTCTGCAAAATCACGCTTTCGGGCGTGAAAAGCTTCGTCAGTTTCATCGGTTCTTTTCTCCGGTTCCTCTGGAATAGTAGGACACGGGATGTTATGGCAAGATCGATCTCTGCCAGTGCAAGTTCTAATTCATACTTCTCCCGCCACACACGGTAGTTGGTACCGTTGAGCGGAGGAATGTTATTGATGTTGACCATTCCTTTAACTCCTGAAATTTATCCAAAGAAAAGTGAGAAACATTCATCATGAAATTGCATGCCTTAATTTAACGTTGGTCAAAATTAAAACATACGATTTCTCTATGCAAAAATTTATACATCACCGTTGGGCAGAAGTAAAAAATAATAATGCATAGCAATTCATTATAATAATGTTATTAACAACGTTGGTCAGAAAATAACAATATTATAATCTCAACAAATTATCGAAAATCATAATTCACTCAAAATTAAATTATCCCGTTGGTTCAAATTTAATTTAGAGTCAAATTCAATATTTTCTTCGCAGCGGAAACAATTAAAAATTATTCATAATCTTATTTTCTAGAAATTTCAGGTCGAATTGTTCTCTAAACAAAATATCGTTGGATAAAATTGTATAGAGAAAATTCATTAAAATTTCAATTCAAATACAAAGGAAATTCATAACTATTTCTAGAAATTCTAGGCGCTATGGCAGATAGCAGCGCCCTGAACACCAAGCGGGATTACATAGAAAATTCATCAAATTTCAATTCAAATTTATTCAAATATCAAATTCAATTTAATTCTGGAAATAAAATAGAAACCGTCACTGTTCATTTTCGGATTTTGGCCAGACGAAGTGACCCAGAGGCCATTCGGGCCCATCTGCCGCGCGCGCTCGGGCTTCTCCCTCCCGCCTGGGCCGCGCTTGGCCCATCAGACGGGGATTCAGCGGGAGCCGTCCGATCTAGGGGTTCTAGATCGGACGGTGCAGCGTCGATGTCGGGGAAACAAAACCCCGTTCGGCCGGCTCCTCCCAAACCCTAACTTTCATTCTCCCTCCCCTTTTTCTCTCTCTGCCGAGCAGAGCGGGCGGCGGCGGCCGTGCCCGCGGGAGCTCTCCCCCCCGCGCCGCTCCTTCTTCCTTCCCCGCGCTCTTTCTTCTTCTTCTCCACCGCGTGCAACAGCGACAGCCGAGCTCGTGGGAGCCGTCCATGGCGGCCTGAGGAGCCCGGCGCCGTTGCAGGCCCACTCGCCAGCGTGCGCGTTCGCCCTAGGCAGAGCGCGCCGCCGTCGAGAGGCACTGTACCGGTGCCCATTCATCCGCCCCGAGCCGGAGCCACGCGTTGGCGAGGACTTCGTCCCGGCGGCGATTTTTCTTTCCCACTCACGGCGGTGTCGACGGTAGGAGGACTCTGTTCCCCATCCCCGTCCTCTCTATTTCTTTTACCGAGATCAGTTTTCGATCTGGGCTAGGGTTAGAGTTTGATTCGGGATTTTGGGTTTCATGGTGGCCGAATCCGACAGCCTTTGATTTCTTTCGAGTTTTCGTGTGCATCCAGATCTCGGGGTTCGAGTTTCCCTAGTTATTTAGGGTTTCGGTTCGTGCGTTCGATTCAGCCGATTAGGCTTGATCCGAGTGGATCCCCTCCGTAGGAGGCTCTGATACCATTGATGGATTTCTAGGATCGTCTAGGAGCGGATCCAGTGGATAGATAGTGATTCGGGTAGTAGTAGTAGTAGATGCAGTTCATATGCATGTGCAGAGAGAGAAGGTAGAGGTAGGTTACCGACCGGATCCGTCGACCGGATGAGTAGCAGTGGCGGTGGCGGCGTTAGAGTTCATCCCGCCGTCGGCCATGGGCGTCGTAGTCGCGTCCGTAGTCGTGTCGGTCGTCATCCGTGCTCGCCGGCGCGTCGGTGGAGCTTCCCGCCGCTGGCAGCGCACCCTCTAGATCGGTCTAGGGTTTAGGGAATGTCGGTGGGACGTATGGCGGCGCAGGTGAACTTCGGTTCGCGTGCCTGGCGCCCCGGCCCCCACCTTCCTTATATAGCACTGTGCGACGGGGGCCCACCAACCACAGGGTTGGACGCCCCCGATCAGGGCGTGACCTAGGACCCGTTAGTCCGTTGGGCCTAACGGGAAGAGATCTAACTCTAACAAGTAGTTCTAAGTTTTTTTAATTAAAATGGCAACCAGGTTCTAAAAGTTTCAGATTTTCACTAGCAGCTAATCTTTTTCTGTTACTTTCCAGCGGGGTTGCCACCCTTTTGCTCGGTTAAGTTGGTAGTAATATTTTATCTTTCAATGGGTATTATACTAACCTACACTTCTTTACTGCATGTGCCCCTGCCCTAAGATTCCTATCTTATTCTACCTCGCTCATTTTTTTTCTTTAACCCGGACACTCCTCTAATGCCTATGATTGAGTTCACAGACAGTAATAAGAGTTTGCCGGTCCTTGTGTATTCTATTGGGCTCCTTTCGGTTTCTCTGGAAAGTTAGGCATGTGATGCGAACATGCATGCTCTCTGAACTTGGAAATTAGTACCACACAGAAGGAGAAGGTGCAGAAACAGTAAATTGAGCGTGTGATGAAATTTCATATGGTTGATGTACCACCCTGTCTTGCATTTTTTTTTAGTTCTCATCCATGTGAGTTACTACTAGAGAGAAGTTAGTGTTGTGTTGCTAGTGGCTTGACTGCTAGACCTCCCAAAAGTTTAATCCTCTATCCATGTGCAAGAGCATAATTCTCTTGTCGGATGATTATACAGTAATACTAAGTAGTCGAAGTATTTTTTTTTTCTCGAATACGTAAAAGATTTACGCATTATTGTAATTAAGAAGGAGAGTTAAGTCATACAAACGACGCGCTTTTAACAAGCGCCTTCGAAGGTCTTACAGCCGTAGGCTGGCTAGACCGTCCTAATAAACAAAAATCAAGCTTCGATATTACATAAAAGATCTACAACCAAGTTAAAAGTGTAGCTGCAACCTACAAAGTATATCACAGAAACGCTTAGATTTTTGTAGTGTAACATGCCGCATGATTACAATAAGAGTATCTCCAACAACTTCTTAAAATAGGTTTTTATTCTTATAACTTTAGCAAAATCACAAAATTATCTCTCCAACAACTTGGTAAACCAACTTGCTGTTTATTCCAAATTTGTATCAGCGGTGTCGTACGCGGATATATCCGCGCGCGTGTAGCTTGTTATCGACGATTTTTTCTCTCGGGCCGCAATTTTTTTTCTTCCGTGAGTTTTTTTCCCCATGTTTTTTTCTTCCGCTCTGTGTTTTCTCCCGCTATTTTTTCTTCCGCTAGTTTTTTTCCCCAAGTTTTTTTTTCTTCAGCTGAGTTTTTTCTCCCGCTAATTTTTTTTCTTCCTTGAGTTTTTTCCGCAAGTTTTTTTTTCTTCCGCAATTTTTTTTCTTCCGCTAGTTTTTTCTTCCACGAGTATTTTCCCCGCGAATTTTTTTTCTTCTGTGAGTTTTTTCTCCCGATTTTTTTCTCCTGCTATTTTTTTCTCTCCGTGATTTTTTTTCTCCGCAATTTTTTTCCACACAGTGGGTCTTCTTTTTCTCAAGTTTGACAAGTTCGAATAGTAAATTGTTGGAGAGATATTTTTTTTTTACTTGCCAAATAAATTTACAACTTTCTAAACTATAAGATATAGCATATCAATTTTTCTAAGTTGTTGGAGATGCTCATAATCACTAGTAGAAGTATCTGTGGCAGACGTACTGCTACCGTAAGTTTGTGCAGATCTGAGACAAGTGCAGGGAACGATGAACGCAGGTTAGATCAATAGATCCGTCTTAAGATGGATTGATTTTATACAGGAAAATAATGTTAGCCAGATCATCTGTGTCGGAGAGGTTGGGTTACCAAGATCACAGAGAGCATGTTCAAATCACCTGCAACACTACTGCATGATTTTTCTCACATTGGAGTTGCCATTTCTGTATCTTCCTCTTCCACCGTCAGCAAAGTTCAAGAAAAGCATGAATTAGAGGAGTAGATTTGATAAAGCTTGAGAGCCGGAGGGATGATAGTCCAACGTAACTTTGACTTCGATCGATAAAAAAAAATGTAATTTCGTGTGGGAGTAATTTCCATCGCTCTCGCAGTACAACAACTGTATTATTTATTCATAGAAGCAGCTCTGAATCACTGCAGATGCACAGGCCATCAGAGACATTTCGAAGGTAAACACCCACAGGAGAGGTCAGAGCATGTCAATTGAGTAGTACGGAGTAGTAAACAAACACCAGCAGCAGCCGCTGTTAACTTCTGAATTCTGTCCACCCTGTATCAGTGCAGTACAAAACAACAAACTTTCACAGGCGCTAGAAACACCGTACAGTACTTAACAAAGAATAATAATAAAGTTGAGATTACCGAGGGAATTACGATTAGCGTTTCCCAGAACCCGAGGAGGAAGAAATGTTCTCACTCACCTCACCTCCTCAACATAGCACAGCAGGAACAGCAAGGAATTAACAATTTAGGATCACCCAATGGCAATAATGAGTACATCAACTAGGGATAAACATATCCAAATGATGGCATCAGCTGGGCTCCATCCATGCCATCTTCCTTCCATCTTCTTTCTTACCCCACACTTGAATTGAAAATTGCCTATATTCCTTTCTGATCTGAAACTTCAAGAACCAAATTTTGCAACATGTATTCCAAGTAGAAGAGACCTCTCACACTGTCACAAACACCACTGTACTGTATGTAGGAAATGCGAGACCATTTACGCTATTATCGTCACCGTCGAAACGGCTTCAAGATTCGTGCCGGAGTGAAACCGTAGTTATCCAGCACAAATCTCAAAGACAAATGGACGGTATGCGCACACAGTAGGATCTCTCATCCATGCCTAGACTAGAGAGTAGAGAGAGTACTAGTACAAGGCAAGTCACTGTACCTAATCAAATCTGTAGTTTATTGAAAAGAATATCCTGCAAAAGCTTAAGCTATTGCTTCATTATTTCATTTCATTTGGATCCAGATCTCTAAACCCTTTGTGTGTGTGCTAGTATAAACAAATCCTGGGGTCTCCCCCTCTACAATCCCAAGGCAACGAACGAGGAGGTGCCAGTGCCACCACGCACCTCTCTGCTCTGCTCCACCAATGCCACCACTCACCGTCGCAGCGAGGCTGGTGGTCGCGCTCCTCGTGTGCCTCCTCTCCCCGGCGTGCCGCGCCGTCAACGAGCAAGGCCAGGCGCTGCTGCGATGGAGGAAGGCGCCGCTGGACACGTCGTGGCGCGCGGCGGACGCGACCCCGTGCCGGTGGCAGGGCGTGGGGTGCGACGCGCGCGGCGACGTCGTGTCGCTGTCCATCAAGTCGGTCGACCTCGGCGGCACACTCCCATCGGGGCCGGAGCTGTGGCGACCGCTGAGGCCGTCGCTCAAGACGCTGGTGCTCTCCGGCACCAACCTCACCGGCGCGATCCCGAAAGAGATCGGCGACCTCGCCGAGCTCACCACGCTTGACCTCAGCAAGAACCAGCTGTCGGGCGCGATCCCACCCGAGCTCTGCCGGCTGAGAAAGCTCCAGTCGCTGGCGCTCAACTCCAACTCGCTGCGTGGCGCCATCCCCGGCGACATTGGCAACCTCGTCAGCCTGACGTCCCTCACGCTCTACGACAACGAGCTCAGTGACGGCATTCCGGCGAGCATCGGAAACCTGAAGAAGCTGCAGGTGCTGCGCGCCGGCGGGAACCAGGCGCTCAAGGGCCCGCTGCCGCCGGAGATCGGCGGGTGCACCGACCTCACCATGCTCGGCCTCGCCGAGACTGGACTCTCCGGAAGCCTGCCGGCGACGATCGGACAGCTCAAGAAGATCCAGACGATCGCCATCTACACCGCGATGCTCACCGGCGGCATCCCCGAGAGCATTGGCAACTGCACCGAGCTCACCAGCCTCTACCTGTACCAGAACTCGCTCTCGGGCCCCATCCCGCCGCAGCTCGGCCAGCTCCGGAAGCTGCAGACGGTGCTGCTGTGGCAGAACCAGCTCGTCGGCACCATCCCGCCGGAGATCGCCAGCTGCAAGGACCTCGTGCTCATCGACCTGTCGCTCAATTCGCTCACTGGGCCCATCCCGAGCAGCTTCGGCACGCTGCCCAACCTGCAGCAGCTGCAGCTCAGCACCAACAAGCTCACCGGCGCCATCCCACCTGAGCTCTCCAACTGCACGTCGCTCACCGACGTCGAAGTGGACAACAACGAGCTGTCCGGCGAGATCGTCGGCATCGACTTCCCGCGGCTGCGCAACCTGACCCTGTTCTACGCGTGGCAGAATCGGCTGACCGGCCCCGTGCCGGCGGGACTTGCCCAGTGCGAGGGCTTGCAGTCGCTGGACCTCTCGTACAACAACCTCACCGGCGCCGTCCCGAGGGAGCTGTTCGCGCTGCAGAACCTCACCAAGCTGCTGCTCCTCGACAACGACCTCTCCGGGTTTATACCGCCGGAGATCGGCAACTGCACCAATCTCTACCGGCTCCGGCTCAACAACAACCGCCTCTCCGGGAACGTACCAGCGGAGATCGGCAAGCTGAAGAGCCTCAATTTCCTCGACTTGGGCAGCAACCGCCTTGTCGGGCCGTTGCCGGCGGCGCTGTCCGGCTGCGACAACCTAGAGTTCATGGACCTACACGCCAACGCCCTGTCTGGCGCTTTGCCGGACGAGCTGCCACGTAGCCTACAGTTCGTCGACATCTCCGACAACAAGCTCACCGGTCTCCTGGGTCCCGGCATTGGGCTGTTGCCGGAGCTGACGAAGCTTAACCTCGGCAAGAACCGGATCTCCGGCGGCATACCGGCGGAGCTCGGTTCCTGCGAGAAGCTCCAGCTGCTGGACCTCGGCGACAACGCGCTCTCCGGTGGCATCCCACCGGAGCTCGGGAAGCTTCCGTCGCTGGAGATCTCGCTTAACCTCAGCTGTAACCGTCTCTCCGGTGAGATTCCACCGGAGTTCGGCGAGCTCGATAAGCTCGGCAGCCTCGACATCTCGTACAACCAGCTCTCCGGCAGACTTGCGCCCCTCGCGAGGCTCGAGAACCTCGTCATGCTCAACGTATCGTACAACACCTTCTCCGGTGAGCTCCCAGACACGCCCTTCTTCCAGAAGCTTCCGCTGATCGACATCGCGGGCAACCACCTGCTCGTCGTGGGCGCCGGCGGCGGCGGCGACGACGAGGTCTCCCGGCACGCGGCCGTCTCGGCGCTGAAGCTAGCCATGACGATCCTTGTCGTGGTGAGCGCTCTCCTCCTCCTGACGGCCACCTACGTCCTCGCACGCTCGCGCCGCCGGAACGGCGCCATCCACGGGCACGGCGCCGACGAGTCGACGACGTGGGAGGTGACGCTGTACCAGAAGCTGGACTTCTCCGTGGACGAGGTGGTGCGCGCGCTGACGTCAGCGAACGTGATCGGCACGGGGAGCTCAGGCGTGGTGTACCGCGTGGTGCTTCCCAACGGCGACTCCCTCGCCGTGAAGAAGATGTGGTCCTCCGACGAGGCCGGCGCGTTCCGCAACGAGATCTCGGCGCTGGGCTCGATCCGGCACCGAAACATCGTGCGGCTGCTCGGGTGGGGCGCCAACCGAAGCACCAAGCTGCTGTTCTACACCTACCTCCCTAACGGCAGCCTCAGCGGGTTCCTCCACCGCGGCGGCGTCAAGGGCGCCGCCGACTGGGGCCCCCGCTACGACGTCGCGCTCGGCGTCGCCCACGCCGTCGCGTACCTCCACCATGACTGCCTCCCGGCCATCCTCCACGGCGACATCAAGGCCATGAACGTGCTCCTCGGCCCCCGCAACGAGCCCTACCTCGCCGACTTCGGGCTCGCACGCGTCCTGTCTGGCGCCGTCGCCTCCGGCTCCGCCAAGCTCGCCGACTCGTCCTCGTCCAAGGCTCCACGCATCGCCGGCTCATATGGCTACATCGCGCCAGGTAATAAATGTCATTCACAGCATCGATTTCCATCCTCAGGAAAGAAAGCTACGTAGTATTTTTGTTTTTTTTTTGTTGGTCTGACGTGTCTTCTTCTTGGTGCGTGCCGTGCGTGCGTGTGCCTCAACAGAGTACGCGTCGATGCAACGGATCACGGAGAAGAGCGACGTGTACAGCTTCGGGGTGGTGGTGCTGGAGATCCTGACGGGGAGGCACCCGCTGGACCCGACGCTACCGGGCGGCACGCACCTGGTGGAGTGGGTGCGGGAGCACGTGCGCGGCAAGCGGGAGCTCCTGGACCCGCGGCTGCGGGGGAAGCCGGAGGCGCAGCTGCAGGAGATGCTGCAGGTGTTCTCGGTCGCCATGCTCTGCATCGCCCACCGCGCCGACGACCGGCCCGCGATGAAGGACGTCGTGGCGCTGCTCAAGGAGATCAGGCGGCCGGCCGAGAGGGCCGAGGAGGGGAAGGAGCAGCAGGCGTTGTGCAACGCGCCTGCCGCTTCCGCTGCGCCGCTGGACGGGCAGCAGGCGCAGCGGTCGCCGCCCCGGAGCCCGCTGCCCAAGGGCGACTCGTCGAGCTGCTCGTTCGCCATGTCCGACTACTCTAGCTGACGATGAATCATCCTCGCTAGCTCGCTGAAGCGCTGCTAGTAGGTACAGTACCGATTAGCAACGCACTGGAACGGTGAATTTTGGAGGTGTAATAAGAATAGTGTGATTAGTGTATCATTAAGTAGTTATAAATTGTTAATTAATTCTGATTATAGCTTGTAATTCTGTGTTCAGATGTATTTGTACTTGTAAATTAATTAATCAATTAATGGGTCAATTCTATAAGAAAAAATAGATGTCAAGCAACTGTTTGGGTTCAGATGTTTGGGCCGTTAATCTTGAAGTGACAAAGTCTAGGGCCCATATCACAACTGTTTGTGTTTATTTTTGGAGCCTTTTACATGAGTGTCATTATAAAAGATCGTAATTACACTGAAGTCATTAAAAAAATTGGCCGCTCATAGGTAACACTGGTCTAAACTTCTTTTCCCAACAAGCCATTCCGTCCGTGTGCTGTTAGTTTTCGGCCGTTTGGTGTGGGACCGGCCACTGTAGTAGTCCATTTTGCCCCTGGCGAACACAGAAGAACGCCGCCCGAGACAGCGGCGCGACACGATGGCGGCGGCGAAGGTGCAGCCCCGGAGGGACGTCTGCTCCAGGTGCTTCACCTCCTGCTTCTTGAAGAAGACCAGCAGCTGCTGCTCTGCCGCCACCGATATCTTGCTCGCCGACAAGGCTGCGCCGATGGCCGCCCCCGTTGCTGCTGGTGCTGGCGGCGCACTGGAGGCCGCCTGCAAGCCCACTTCCGGGACCGCCTCGCCGCCGTCCTGGAGGAGGAGGACTACTCTGGGGACGACGACGACGCCGTCGCGTGCCTCGTCGCCGACGCGCCCCTGCTGTTGGTGTTCCACGTGGCCCCGAGGCTGGGTGTCCCTGCGCTCGCGCTGCGCACCGGCAGCGCCGCCGCCTACGCGTGCTTCGCCGCCTACCCGATGATCTGCGATAGAGGCTACCTCCCCGTGCAAGGCACGCCTCGACCCATCTCATCATGTTCACCTGCTTCATTTTCTCTTTTCTCTAGCTAGCTAGTTCGTAGTTCATACGTGAACGATCTTCATTTCGATCCATTCGTCGATGCAGCAGATTCACAGCTCGACATGCCGGTGCCTTGCGGGACCTGATGTAGATGGGCAAGGGCAGCCACGGCCTGATGCCGGAGCTGCTGGCGCGCGTCGTGGCGGCCATGGAAGCCTCCTCGGGGCTCATCCTCAACACGTTCCACGCGCTGGAGCGCGGCGAGCTGGCGGGCATCCGGCGGGACCTCGGCGCCACGGTGCCGGTGTTCGACGTCGGCCCGCTCCACAAGTTCTGCCCCGCCGCTGGCAGCGGCGGCGGCAACAGCAGCCTGCTACGGCAGGACCGAGCGTGCCTGGAATGGCTGGACGCGCGGGCGCCGTAGTCCGTGCTCTACGTGAGCTTCGATAGCCTTGCCTGCATAGGACCTGGTGGAGACGACGTGGGGTATCGTCGGCAACGGCGTGCCGTTCCTCTAGGTCGTCCGGCTGATTGAACGCGCCTGCGCTGCCACCTCCACGCGCAGATGCGCCCCCGCCAAGCGCCACCACCGCGGGGACACGCCCCACAGCGGCTCGCAGATGCGCCCCCACTGCCGCAGCAGGGCAGGCGGGTGGCACCGAGGGCTGCGACGACCCGTCGCCTGCCAGGTCGACACGCGCATCGGCTGGAGCTTGCGCCGACGCTTGGGGGCCGGTTCCTCCTCCTCCTGCTGCTCGCCGCCGGCGTCGGCGGAGGCCGGCTCAGCGGGGAGGTGGAGAATGTCGTCGGCGCCTGTGACGACGATCGCGGGGACCGTGCCCAAGAAGCAGGACGTGAAACACCTGGAGCAGACGTCCCTCTGGGGCTGCATCTTCGACACCGCCGTCGTGTCGCGTCGCTGGGCCGGACGACGTTCTTCTGTGTTCGCCAGAGGCAAAATGGACTACTACAGTGGCCGATCCCACACCAAACGGTCGAAAACTAACAGCACATGGACGGAATGGCTCGTTGGAAAAAGAAGTTTAGACCAGTGTTACTTATGTGCGATCAACTGTTTTAATGATTTCAGTGCAATTACAATCTTTTATAATGACATTAATGTAAAAGACTCTTATTTTTGTGTATTGAGCCCAGTTCGAGACATAACGGCCCAAATAGATGTCAAGCAACCCTACTAGTCACTCACTCAAGCACCCGCGCCGCGCCCTTCCCAGAGCCACGCTTCTCTCCGGCCCGTTCGCCAGCGCCGCCGGCGCCGCCGTCGCATCTCCAGCCCCCGCGCCCCGCGCCGCTCCTCATCCCAGTTGGGTTAGCTCCAGTGACACCTCCGTGGGTGGTGGTGTCTGATTACTTCATTACTCCTTGGCGGTCTACTGCAGCCCTAAGCGTGGTTCCCTTCTGGCTCCGCTGCGAGGAGCTTGGTTTCGCTCGTGATGTCTCCGGCCGCTGGAGAGCAGCTATCTGGAGTCCACAGAGAAGACAGGGCCGTGGAGGCGCGGAGGGTCTTCATAGGCGCCGGCTGCAACCGCGTGGTGAACAACGTCTCGTGGGGAGCCTCCGGTCTCGTCGCCTTCGGCACCCAGAACGCCGTCGCCCTCTTCTCTCCACTGGTCTGCCGCCTCGCCCCTTCATCATTTTTTATTACCTGCAGTTTTAGTTACCTGATAAGTATATCTCACTTGTTTGCGTCACCCAATTCGTCCAAACTCATGTTCGTGCGAGCAGAGAGGTGAGATCGTGACAACGCTTCCGGGGCACAAAGCGCCGGTGAACTGCACGCTATGGCTTCCCACGAAGAAGGATGTGCTCCAAGGTGTGTCACTTTTATTTTATTTTGTTTTTACATTTTTCTTTTCTTTTGTGGGCTCGATGTTTAGGAATTATACCTGTTCTATCTGTATGTACAGTACTTTGGAGCTTGCTGAAACGACTCTTCGTCTGATAGATTTTTTTTGTTAGCTTTATCTGGAGCAAAGTTATATATGTTGACCATGTAAGCGGATCCCAGTATCAGCAATGATCGTCTAGAGCTGACTGTAGATTATTGCTATTTCGTTCATTCCTTGAAATGTTCTAGTTGGTAACTGACATGTTGCAGATATACAGCACTAGATTAAATATGTCTGGTCCTGAATGCTGGTTTCCTTTTCTCCTTTGTCAGGCCTAGTGCTCCATTTTGTTGACTGTTTTCCTTTCATGGTTTGCAGTTCGTGGCAGGGAGACACACTATCTACTCTCAGGAAGTGCTGATGGTACTATCATGGCTTGGAAGATTGGTTCTGGCAAAGGAGAGGTGACTTCATTATCTATTCGCCTTATTTAAATTGTATACTGTGTTCTGTACTTACATTGGCTGCTCACTGCTCTGTAGTATTAGAATTGGTTGCAACCTTGCAGTATTCTTGCTAGGAAATATTTGCTTGATAAACTTAAAATTGGACTCCAATGGTTTGTGCTGATGCCTAATTGTTTGATTTACTGTTTACGCCTCTCTCTTTTTTTGCAGTGGTCTCATGTGTTGCAGCTCCCAGGGATGCATAAGAAAGGGATCACCTGTCTTGCTGGAAGGATGGTGTCTGATACTGTTGCAATTTGTGCTTCTACTTCTTCGGATGGTATTGTTGTTATTTGGGAGATGGCGATTGAGCCCACCACCCTGGTGGTAAGATTGCTTCCTTGTGGATTGCCAATATTACTGTTAAGAGGCCTAATCTTTTGTCATACTGGTTTAACTATTCAAATTCTCATCCTTTTTTTATTTTATGATTTTGACGGTTGTGGGGAATGTGCACTGCATTTGTACTTAACTTCTCCACTTTCTCTTCGCAGGCGATTGCAAAGTGTCTTGCTTGCATTCTCTGTCCGTTGGTTTGAAACCAATGGTTTCACTTTCATTAGCTGTATTGCCAGAACAAGGAGGCCATCTCATTTTGGCGATGGGCGGTTTAGATCACAAGATCCACGTCTATTGTGGGGACAAGGCAGGCAAGGTTTGTCGCTTAATGTTTTTTGCAGCACCTTTTTTTGTCCATTCTTCCATTTCTTGCTACCCTAACTACACATTTTTTGGTGCACAGTTCATTAAGGCCTGTGAACTTAAAGGTCATTCTGATTGGATCAGAAGTTTAGACTTTTCTTTACCTGTGATGATGGGCGGTGAAAAGCACAACCTTTTCCTTGTTAGCTCATCTCAGGACAGAACCATTCGGATATGGAAAATGACTTCAGAAGCTGCTTCTTCTGGCTCCTCCGTACAATTGAGGAAAGGAACTATTGAAATGACCTCCTATATTGAAGGACCTCTATTTGTGGCTGGTAGTACACGTTATCAAGTATCATTGGAGTCTCTTCTTGTTGGGCATGAGGATTGGGTATATTCAGTAGAGTGGCAACCACCTACACTGTTAACTGGGAATGAAGCTCATCAGCCAATGAGCATATTATCTGCATCCATGGACAAGATGATGATGATATGGAGGCCAGAGAAAAATACTGGCATTTGGATCAATTCAGTGACTGTTGGTGAATTAAGTCACTCTGCACTTGGATTTTATGGTGGACATTGGCAGCCTGATGGCAGATCTATTCTTGCACATGGCTACGGTGGATCCTTTCATATGTGGAGAGATGTTGGACTGGATTCTGAAAACTGGCAGCCTCAGATAGTCCCGTCTGGTCATTTTGCACCTGTATCTGACTTGACATGGGCAAGATCTGGCCAATATTTGCTATCAGTTAGCCATGATCAGGCAAGTTCCTCTACTTAATTCAGTTTTGTTTAGCTTGCCCTGTGTCTAACTCATATATTTGATTAGTCGTTGTGTTTCTCTTCTACTTGCTAATGCTCTTTTACATCAATTCTGAACACGCAGACAACACGCATATTTGCTCCTTGGAGAAATCAAGTTAACCCTGGAGACATGATCTATTGGCGTGAAATTGCCCGTCCGCAAATTCATGGCCATGATCTCAACTGTGTGACATTTATTCAGGGAAGTGGGAACCATCGCTTTGTTAGTGGTGCTGATGAAAAGGTATCTAGAGTTTTTGAAGCTCCCTTATCATTTTTGAAGACCCTACAACAAGCAACTCTGTTGAAACCTGACATCTCTGAGGATTTTGACGGTGTTCAAGTCCTTGGAGCAAATATGTCTGCTCTTGGGCTTTCACAGAAACCCATATATTCGCATGGTCAGTATCTCTCACACCACCCGTGTCTATTGTAATTGAACAATAATGCTTCCTTTTATCTGGCATGAAGAAAGCACTTGTATACAATTCCGTTTTTTTTTCCTTTTATTTGATGTGGCTTTTTGCATTGTGGTGTATCAGGAGTCAAGGAATTCCCAAGCGGCAATTCTAATGATGGCCCAGATTCTATGGAGACAATTCCTGATGCAGTGCCTACTGTATTCACTGAGCCTCCTGTAGAGGACCAACTTGCATGGAATACTCTATGGCCTGAATCACACAAATTATATGGTCATGGAAATGAGCTCTTCTCAATATGCTGTGATTATGAAGGGAAGCTTGTTGCATCATCTTGCAAGGTATTGGTGCTGCATGTCTTCTTGTGCTAATTGTGAAATTTGTTAGTAGAACAACAGCAACAATACGAATAGTCAGAAAGCAAATTGTGATCGTATGATAATAAAGTACTATACTATTTCATGAGAATTCCTGGATGCCATTGAGAAAAAAAAATTGTCGATCCAGATATCAATCACGCTACCATTGTGCTGTGTCCATGTTACAATAAGTAACTTATCTTAAGGGAGCTGATTGGATGTGAATTCACAAACAAATGCTTGTTTTTCATCTCAATATGAACAAGGGGGTGGGATGAAACTGTAGTATTCTTGGAGCTTTCTTAATTTCTGGAGATTCTTGAAACATTCATGTACGGCCACTGTGCGAAAACAGTTTTGTGCATCTTCATGTGGCAATACTGCAATCTTTTGTTGACATATTGGCATAATTACATTAGTTGATGCTGAATATGCTTAATTGTTTGATTTTACTGTATGCATGGGAAATCTGATGGAATTTCACTCCCATTCAGGCTCAATCAGCAGCAGTTGCTGAGATCTGGCTATGGGAGGTTGGAACATGGAAAGCTGTTGGCCGCTTGCAATCTCACAATCTAACAGTGACCCAAATGGAGTTCTCTCGTGATAATGCATTTCTTTTAAGTGTTTCGAGGGATCGCCATTTGTCAATCTTTTCTACAAGGAAAACTGGTAGGCAATACTTCTTATGATCATGTAGTTCCTTTGAAGTTTTTGCTTTGCATTTGTCTTTCCGGTCATGCTGGTTCATTAGTGCTAGAATTGTTGATATGATATCACTTGTGTAATTCTAGAAGGAGCAGAGCACCGACTGGTTGCAAAGCTTGAAGCTCACAAAAGAATTATATGGGCATGCTCATGGAACCCCTTCGGCTATGAATTTGCAACTGGATCGAGGGACAAGAGTGTCAAGATATGGTGTGTTGAAGACGAATCATCTTGTGTGAAGCTACTTGCAACATTGCCTCAGTTCCGTGACAGTGTAACTGCATTAGCGTGGATGGGCCATGACCGAGCTTCGAATGCTGGTGTCCTCGCTGTTGGCATGGATAATGGATTGATCGAGCTCTGGAGTGTTTCAGGTGGAAGAGCTTCTGCAGGCAGTACTCCACACACTCCACTCAGCGTGGCATGCGTGCTTCGATTTGACCCTGTCTTGTGTCACGTGTCAACTGTTCACCGTTTACGGTGGCGGGAACCCAGTTCCACCGATGAAGAATCAGCACTTGAGCTCGCTTCTTGTGGAGCTGACCACACTGTAAGGTTGTTTGAGGTCCGCGGAACCATATAGGCTTATTGTCCAGACCTAGTAGATCAAGCTGTTATGTGCGTGGCAGTTTTTTTTTATTGATATCTGACACGTCGCCTTGTAAAAGTAAAACTAGTCCTGATATGAGAATCGAGAAAAGAGTGTTATCATGAAGCATGTGATGTCCATATGTAAGACCGGTTTAGTGGTAAAAGATGCAGTGTTGCCCTCATTTGAAAAACTATGAAATTATGGTTATAGATGGTGGTGTATTGCTGAATCATCTATCCAAGCTCTGTGTATCATTTCAATATGCAATACAGATTCGATAAAAATCCACTGTATTGCTTACATTGAAGGAGCAACGAGCTCCATGCTGTACATTACACCCTCTGTTGAACTCTATGTTCAGGTTGCTTACAATCTAAGCTACTGACCCTACTGTGTTGCAGCTAGCCAGCAGGACGCAGCAGCAACTGAGCAACCAAGAGATCAACAAAGACGAAGAACCAACTTCAACTTCACATGAAGGTTTGCTGTTCTCAGGCCATTTTGCATCATCAGAGTATAAAAAAACTAAGATTTGATATAATATAATGACAAAAGAAGACGAGGGAATGAATCCTTTTTTTTTCTTTTCTGAAGGCAGTCATTTTGTTCTGCATCTGCGGGCAACAAGAACTCCACAAGGAGGGGCAGTGAGCTCCATCTCACAGATGGTGTACATCCAGTACGAGTAATGGCCAAGCCCGAACCTGGCCTCCACTCTGAAGGCGCCTCTGATGGTGTACACCACCCTGTTGCTCCTCACCTGGTTCACCATCTTGACAGCCACCTCAGGCGGCAGCAGAACTCGGCTGGACACCAGGTGCATATTGAGGACCTGGGACTGGCCTCGCCGCTGCAGGAACGGAGGCAGCGCCTGCACGGCCATGGGCCTGTCCTGGAAGAAGAGCTCGACGGTGGCGGAGCGGAACACCAGGTCCATCTTCTGGTTGGGGTTGGAGATGTTGGCCACCAGCGTCATGTCGTTGTTGAAGTATGGAGCCGGTGAGTCCACGTAGACGCTGTTGAGGATGGCGTTGGCCATGTCGAAGGATGGTGGTCTTGGCTTCACCGCCAGGAAGATGATGAGGATCACGACGCCTGCGACGATGAGGAGGATGCTGAAGGCGAAGCAGACGATCGCCGCACACCACATCGCCGGTGACGTCCGGTGCCGCGGTTGCAGGATTATCTTCGATGGCGCCCGCGCTGGCGGCTGCCGCAGCGGCAGCGCCTGGGGAGGAGGAGGCTGCTCGGTTGTCATCTTAGACGGATCCACCGGCGCCGGCGGCGACTGTAGCAGCGCCGGTGGTGGCTGCTCGATTATCTTGGACGGATCATCCACTAGCGGCGACTGTGGCCGCGCCCGTGACTTCTCGGTTGGATCCACCGGCGACGGCGACAGCAGGGCCAGTGGCAGCTGCTTCCTGTTCATTAGCTTGTTTATGATAGTTCTTGGGGATTGGAGGTGGTAAGGAGTGCCCATTTTCTCTCTGCAGCACCACCACTACCAATTCCAACAGGGCAAAGGCGACGAGGAGATCAAGCTCAAGAGTGTGTAGAGGCTTAATGGGGGAAAGCAAGCTAGAGAGCAAGAAGAAGAACAACAGCAACGAGAGCCAGGGAATGGAGTGATGGAGTTAAAAGGAGGTCTAGTGGTGGCACCTCCTCTTCCTCCTCCAAAATAAAGACGGAGGAAAGAAAAGAGAGGCTTTTGAAAATTTGGGCGTGGGGCCACTGTCTCGTGTTCCGCCATTGAAAAAACCAGAGCTGCTTCGAGCAAAGTTGTGGAAGTGGGGCAACGTTGCCGGCTGCCGGCAATTGATT
Organism: Microstegium vimineum; assembly: GCA_022036555.1. Taxonomy (NCBI): domain Eukaryota; kingdom Viridiplantae; phylum Streptophyta; class Magnoliopsida; order Poales; family Poaceae; genus Microstegium; species Microstegium vimineum. The sequence goes on along the minus strand of CM039136.1, from coordinate 46,025,104 downwards.
GGGGGTCTGCTTTATATCTCACTCACAAAAGCATATTTCTTGATCCCTAAAAAAAAGCATATTTCTTGAGGTGGACAAAGGTAAAGCTTGGGTGGGTTATTCTTGGCACTAACAAATACGGACTAGCCGCCTGATGCTCAGTGTTTCATGCTTGTGGCTTGGCATGTCCAGACAGCGGCTTGGAAGTTGGAATTGCGCTTCCCACTAACACATACTTGAGTCAGTGGTTCATTCTGCAGGAACAACACCTGACCATGCTTTCCTCGTGCAGTTTTTAAGATTGGCCAAGGTGAGATGCATGAAGTAACAAAATGTGTCACAATCATTGAAGTTCATGCCATCTGCTTCCTGTCAATGAAAGTTGGAAACTGTGGAAAGCAGAGGTGAGATGAGAAGCATGCTCATGCAGTCATGCTGTGGGGGGCCTGCTGTGGGACGACGCAAGAGAGCAGAGGAGGAAGGAAACAAGGGCAAGTTGCTTAGCCATGGGGGGTGGAAAAAAAGGCAAAAAGGCGCGCTCCTGGACCAGCTTCGTTCGTTTCGTTTCGAAATAAAGGCAAGGTATGGGGTTAATTCATGACTAAGGAACCCATGCATATGTGCTGACAGAAAAACCGGCCTGGATTTTATACGAGATCTCCAACAGCAAGGAACATTCCTGAATGAGTCGTTCATGGCTAGCTGCTTGTCTTTGGTGCAGTGTAGTGTAGTGCCCTGCTTTTGTTAGCGACGACTGACGTCGAAAGCTGACAGCCGCTGCAATGCGAGGCTTTTACTTGGATGATGGATCTTCATCTTCATCTTCCCTTCCTCTGCTGCGCCGCGTGTCGTTCTCTCATGCACTGACTGAATTCTTCAGGTGCCATTCGGATTCGGGAGTTGGTAGGTAGGGAGGAGAAACAACAACAAGAAGAAACGCCTGTATCTGCGAAGAAACTATTATTTCTGATCTGGCTATGCTTTATCAACAGACTGCATGATCTTGTTCTTGGATTTTACAAGCGTGTCTGTCTGTCTGTGTGCGTCAGAGTCACCTTTGTCTTGTTTTTCTTTTTCTTTTTCTTTTTTGTGGCTATGATGAAATTATTCGCTCTTGTGATTCTGATATACAGTACGTACAATACTGTGCGGCCAAAACAATCTAGGTCGTGTGTCAGTGTCAGGTAACAGGTGCATAACGGCGCTGTCGTACGTAGGCCATCTCGCCGGCGTGCCGGTGTGTCGTCACTGGGCACGTCGTAAGAGCAGCTCGCCGACGCCTCCACCTGCTCTGCTCCTGATGCGCGGCAGCCGCCATCCTGCATCGCCAGGAACTGCTACTCGTCCGTCCGTCCGGCCCCAGGCAGTGGCTCACCGGCGGCAGCATTGTGAGAGGGAAGGGCGTGGTACGGTGGGGATGAGCGTGGAGAGCCTCAGAGGAGAGCAGCTCGGTGCAGGCGTCCGCCTCGGCCTCGGCGTTGGGTTCGCCGCCTGCTCCGGCCGCGCACTGGTCGCCGCCGTCGTACTACACATCTTGGTGTCCCTGAGACGATGGAGGCCGGAGAGCGAACGAAATTAAAGTTGCAGTGACGGCGTACGTACGTGCATTGCACGCCGCCGGCGCGTCGTACCTGAGGTAGATGAACCAACGGGTCGACGGATGCAGCACTGAGCGACGACAGCATGTGGTGGGTGCCGGGGTCTGATGAGGCCCCCGGCCGTCGCTGGCGGCGCGCGGCGTCGTCCGGGTGGACGTGCATCGACGGCGCACAATTCGCTGTTGAGCTTAACACAAACGCACAATTCAGAAGAAGCTGCAATTCGCAGATGACAGTAATTCAGAAGGATTATTACTCATCCCATCCCTGCGTAGTACTGTACATGCTGCAGTAGTAAAGTAAAGCTGGATCGCCATGCCTTCCGACCTTCGTCCTTTAATTTGGATGACGCGAGCGAGAAGTCCATGATCGATCGAGGAACTTGGAAGTATTTCATTAAGCAGAGAAAGAGTGTTACAAACCCAAAAGAACACGGTAATCCCAAGATTACCGAGTCCTACAGTTTAGGGGGGGGGTGGGGGGGGACGAGATTACATCGTATCACAAATGGAACTACAATGCTCTGTAGCTGTCTAATTCAGACCAGAGACAGCAGCAACTGGAGGTGCCTGTAGCCAGCCAAACACCACTCCGTGGCCTCCTCTGCAATGGTTGCAACTAGTTGCACTGGTGTCGCTGCTTGATGATTGAATGTTTTATTGTTTCTCTCTTTCCATACCATCCATCCAAAAAGCAAGTAAAAGGAATCGAAGCCACGTCTCAATGTCTTGGGGATGAGCTTTCTGTTGTTGATCCACCAGGGAATAGCACGATCATCCTGCAAAATGATTAGATGGTCTAGATGGAGTTTATACAGCCAAAGTGCCCAGACTTCCCGACTGAAGACACACCCCAGTAGCAAGTGATTCATGGTCTCAGGTTCTTGATTGCAGAGGATACAAGTATCAGTGTCTTGCAGGCCATGGCGAAATCTTCTTTCAGCCGACCAACAGCGACCATGCAGGACAAACCAGTAGAACATTTTCATGTTTTCCAAATCAATTTGGCACCCAATGGAATCGATGATCCGAAGAACATGGCACTATATGCCGAGGCCGCCGAGAGTACCGCTGATCAGCTGTGAGCCGCCAACTGAATGTGTGTGGAGGATCAATCTGTGCTCATCCAACACCCTGCAATAATGTACGCATGCAACAGCGAGTACATCCAGTATGTACAAAAGTTAAACCATGCATGCAATGCAATGCAAGAGGAGGATCAATCCATCTGTGCTCAATCACTGACCTCAGGAGTGCTTCAGCTGCTGCTGCTGCTGCTGCTGCGAGGTGTAAATGCTTCAGAGATGTGCTGCTGCTGCTGCTGCGAGGTGTAAATGCAGGCCGGCAGTCCCCGATCCGGCCCACCAGGAGAGGGGAGACATGCACGGACCATATGGGCTTTGGTCACACCCTTGGTCGGGTCGGATTCGGTCCCAAATTACCATTTTAATTTTTTATACATAGAGTCAAAGCATCCGAAGTATAATTAAAATTATAAAAGATTTATACAATTAATTAGATATACTATAAAAATATAATATAACTAATTTTGGTACAATAATATCATAGATTTTATTATATTATTATATTATTATATAAATTTATTTAAACTTAAAATTTTTTGACTCCCAAGAAAATGACTTATAATCTGGAATGAGAGGAGTACAAGTCTTTGGCCTGAGCTTGATCTGATGTGGGTTAGATTATATTATTTTTTTAGTTGAAAAGTCAAAAAATCATTATCCAAACTTAACCCAATGCACACAGGGGTCAGTTGTCCAAGATTATGTCTAACGGCAAATTAAACATGACATGGCTCCATGTCTCGTGCTTTGGGCCGTGCCATGCATTGGCACAAGCACATTCCATGTCTTGCTAGTCCATCTAAATGCCGTACTGGTCCAAACACGATTCTTAGAATTTTTTGGTTGTTTTTTCTTGGTTGGCTAAGAGCAACTCCGATGTGTGTCGTCAAAACCAAACCGTGGAGGTAGTAGAGTATGGTTCGATATGTACACTGGAGCATCTGAAGCATACAGAATCTTTGTTGGGTTCACACGGTTGCACTGAATAAAAAAATGAAAAAAAAACCCGAGTGGAATCCATGCTTGGAGGCCTAATACTACCCACAATGTTTAGCATCTTTGCCGGTAGAAAAAGTATCTCAAGCATGTCACTATATGTCAGTTCGCTGGCCTTGTAGTGTGTAAGCATTGGCATAGACCTAGCAAATAAATAAAATAATCAAACAACTCAGCTTTTGTTCCACCTCCCTCTCCTCCTCTGTGCATGTCAGAGAGTTGGCATCAAGGCATCGACATAACCCGATGCTTAGCATATTTCTTTCAAGCATCGATATGATAGCTTCAACGTTAAACCTTGGTGCTTGGACTTTGATTTTGCATTCGATCAGGCATCGACTTGTATATGAAAACACATTTTGTTTGTACTACTATTTATGAAAACTTTCGATGGTTTTTCATAATCCATTAATTATTATAATAAGGAACTAGAAGAAGATAAGGCAATCGCAGTGTAGCATTGTAAACGTGCTTATTACGTGCTACTGTTGGTGTCGCAGCGGCTTATTAAACCCTCACGTTTATGTCACGCCGGATCTGCTTAAAACTTTGGCGTACGTACAAATGGCAGGGCCACGTACGTGTCGCATTTTGAGTCGTCGTGCCATGCATGACCCACGCTCAAATGGCTACACAAGCTTGCTAGCCTGACTGCCTGAGGATATGGATATGTGAGATGTCTCCATGGCGCAATTGCAATGCGGTAACGGTTGCAGGATTAGCTAGCTAGCACCTTCTGTAACAAACAGTTTAGTTCACCACGAGCATGTAGCTAGTACACGTCCCAGCCAGAACCCAAACCACATGTGTACATCTGCTTGCCATCTATCGGCCGCCGGTAACAGCGTCGATCGGATGGAGCACATGTCGTCCGTCCCTGAAATGAATCTGAATATATATCGCTGAGCCCCCCAGGCCGGCCGGCCGATGGAAGCGGAATGGACAAAAGCAGCGGTGACCTGTAAGACAGTGGAGGAATCGTCTCCTAGCTAGCTCTACCTAGGCAAGGCCGGCCGGCTGCGCTGCGTACCTTCCCTACCCCTGCCTGCCTGCCTTGCCCGGAACGCGGAAGGCCGGCCGGCCAGGGCCCGGCCCCCGCCCCCTGAAAACTACTACTACAACATGCAGCTGAGCAGCGGGCTCGAGATCACCACCGCTCACATGCCGCCGGCCGCTCAGCTGCTGGAGGGACTGCACTGGTCGCTGGCACTGCCTGCCCGTTCTCCCGGCGGGTCCAGCTGAGCCCCGGGGAACCGTACGTACCCTACACAGCTGCAACCTTTTGGCCGCGCGCGATCCCACCAGCACAGAGCACACAGACATTGCCGCGCGCGTCCGTCACCATCTACCAAGTGTATTATACAGTACTACATATAGCTAGCTTGTAGTTGTAGCGACCAATAGGCATCATATATTCATATATATGCAGGATGCAGCATGGAGCTAGCATCCACTACTGCGTGTGCGTACGTTCGCGTAGGATACGGAGAGCACGCCATGGCCGGATGGCAATTGCCAAGCTAGCATTGTCGTCGTCGTTGTGGTCTCAATTAAGGTATGTCCTGACTCGTCTGTATATATGTCTATGTCCTGCTTGCTTTCATGGCGGCTCGATCGTGCTGCCTGGCTCCCTGAATGCCATCCGAGAAGCAACGACATCCTGTCTATGGCGTGTATCCCGGTTGGCGTTGAGGGAGTCACGCAGGTTGAGGTTGCATTGCCATTTGCCTCACAGCAGCAGCAGCTCCATCTCAATCTGGGCCTATCTCTTACGTGAGTTCCTTCACTATACTGTGTATTTATGTTTTTTTTTTGTTTTTGGCATGAACATAGAAACAACACTATAACAGATTCAAAACAACACCGAATCATTCGACGACATGCATGGACCATTCCTTTAATTTTGCTAACCAATTGTATGTATAACCACACAAAGTATTAAGTTTGAGCATTCATCATCAAAACACCCTCTATTTACAGTCTTCCTGCTGCCAGCCAATCAATTTGCACAACCTCCTATAGTATATATCTAATTGTATCACAGTTTTTTTTTTCCACCCTTCAACTGATGATTGCCTACGAGCGAGCTTCTCTTCTCTTCTTAAAGAGAGGACTTTGTTTCAGTAGAGCTTCAGTCTTGTGGAGATCGCCCTCTGGCATATCGGGCACACCTTCAGATCCTTCGCGCAGTCAGAACACGTCTGCATTTTCAGAGAAAAAAAGCTTCCTTGGTTATTACAGTACCAAAATTTCATATATAACTGATGAAGTGATGGTAATAGGTCACCCCATCATAAAGAAACAAAAATCAGCAAGTGTTTCCAAGCCATTTCGATCCGGTACCTGATGCCCACACCCGAAAGCAAGGTCCTTTGCTTGGCTCCAGCAGATTGGACAGGTCTGCATGCAAGAAAGGAGTTCAGCACTTCAGCATGAGGTAAAACACATTCATCCATGCATGTTCCATTGTCTCTACTACTATTCCCTAACCATATCCACATTGATGTTTCATTGTCTCTAATATAATGACACTGACACATACCTGCGGATCACCTATATCACTGTCCTGTCGAGGCGCAGACGGTGGCTTCTGAGGCGCTGATCCATAGCTAGTGGATTCGGTTGGTTTTACTGCTGACCATCCAGAGTATTTCAGGCCACCGTTCCCAGGCGGAGGCAACACTGTTCGGTTTGGAAATCCTCTTCGTTTGCTGCCCAAGAAACATGTAAAAACAACTGTGGTGACTACTACAGTACATGCATTGAACAAAGATAAACTGGGGATAATCCGAATTCCCAGGAATGAGTACGGTTTTGACTGGACAAGAAAATAATATACCCAAGAAGCTGGAGGCTCAGTGCTGCCTTGAACTGTTCTGGAATCTCCATCAGTGCTGAAAGAGCAAATTCAGCCTCCTTTTTGCTGGCGGGTATAGGCCTTGACATAATCTGTGTGAAGTTTACAAACTGCATTCCACCAGAAGTTTTTAGTATTGCTCATGCATGTTTGGTAAAAAATATGGGGTGCCATGGTTCCAGAGAACGACTATGCAGTACAATTTACCTGAAAATTGTCGAATGCCCGAGAAGGTATGTTATCATCGAATTGCCTCATCATGTCCCATGGCCCATCCCCAACCCCAACAAGCACAATTGAAAGTGGGTAATCACTGCATAATTGATTGATGCATTCAGTGTTGAGACATAAAAGCTCAGTATGATCAAAACACTAGTTCATGGTAAGTCAAGAGCAGCCTTAATAATCACAGAAGTATTTGACATATGGTTACCTAGCCTTCACAACTGCATCTATGGTCTCCCTTTCTTGTGGGCTCAAGTGCCCATTGCCTGTTTCAACGCTGCGTGTAACCTGGAAAATTCAAAAGAAAACCATAGCCAGAAATTAGAGTGTACAACATCATAACACATTCTTCAAACAAGGAATTATGATGCTAGTTGCTACAACTGAAATTGAATAAGAGTTTGCGAACAAACCTGTCCATCTGCTATTATAAGCAGGACATGATACTGGCCACCACTGCTGTCAACAATTCCAATTGCAGTCTCGATGATTGGGGCAAACGAAGTTGGGCCTGTTAACCATTATCATCAAATATCAGCCAAATGAATCTTACTGTGTTGTCATATGCAAAGATTAAAACCAAAGGATGGTGCACCAACCAGCCAAATTAAGTTGTGGAACAAGTTCCCTGTACCGAGCAAGTGCTTGCTCAAAGCCATCACACGGTTGGTTATCATTATAGAAGCTAAATACCGATTGATCATGAGTAGTTGCTGCAATATGAAACTTAGTTATTAAATATCTGCATTTTTTTCTATTATTTATGTAAAGAGGCTGAACCGAGGGATGTTAAGAACTGACTGTCGCCAAATCCAAAGCATGGTATGAGGTTGTCCTCATCAAATCGTGCGAGGGTTCTCCCTATGATGGATATGGCCTCCTCATATGGGTTTGGAGTGTTTCCTAGTGCATGCAAGCTTCGGTTGTTGAAGGACACTTTGCCTGCTTACAAAGAGATCATGAGTTCTTTTGGAAGAAAGAAAAGAATAAAAAGTAAAAACAACTCTTGCAAAAGTCCACATAGTTATGTCTCTGATCAGGCACAAACGTACCTGTCCAATCGTTGCTCTTGGTGAAATCAATCCCAACAATCAGATTAGAGGACTCCAGACCAGCATGTGCAAGGGCATTGGTAACCTAGATTAAAGAGGGCAAGAAGATAACATTACCAAAAGGTACAGTGTAATTGAATGGAACCTTGAGTCAGATCAGATTAACAAAAGAAAAACACTCTGGTGCAAAGGCACAAGGTAAAGGAGTTCAAAAAGGCAAATCCATTGGTAAGAATGTGATGCTTAGTACTAGCATCATTCATAAAGGATATCACCAGTAAACAAACAACTAGGTGCATATCTACGTTAAAAAAAACAACTAGGTGCATATCAGACCTCTGATCACATTATTTCCCTATACTTTGATGGCAACAGTCAACACAATAAATTCAATCACAAGAATTATTAAAGGATCAAGAAACTTGCAAGCCTTGGGCCATTTAAGAACCATCAATGAATAACAATACAACTATTTTGACAGCTAAAATGTTCTATCTAATACTACAAACCCCCTCCTGCTCCCAGTAATCTAATCTAACTTATATAATAATATATAAACGTGAAGAGAAGGATATAAGTGCAAGAATCTCTTAATCTGACACCAACAAAGAACCACCAAAGGCCTAGATTAAAACCCCAGAACTAGCTAGTTCTGGGTTTCCAACAAAACCAAATCAACCCACAGCTTCTGAATGTACTAGCACTAGGCAGCATTGCACATACAAGGAATCAAGAAGAAGCACACACAGATTAATATGCATTGAAGGGAACCGATCAAACTCACCTGCTCCAGGCTGTGGTAATCGTCGCCGAAGTTGGCGTACCGATTCTTGTCCCCTTTACTCGCGGCACCGCTGTTGTGATTGTGGTTGTGATCGTGCAGCTGCCTGCCCCCCGGGGTGTTCTCCTTGGAGCACCACGACCCCATGACCTCTCCTCCCTGATCGACGGGCGCCTCGCCTCCCAATTCCCTGAAGATCAATCAAATCAGGGCAGATATAATAAGAATAACCCCCCCCCCCCCCCCCCCTCCCCAAGAAGATCAGCAATCCGTGAGACTGCGCCACAAGAAAGAAGCGATCTTTTCTTTGGAGGAGAGGAGACCAGGAACAACGGGATTCGATAGCTAAAAAACCTGGAAACCGAAGAGATTAAGCGAATCCGCTGGCGGCTGGCAAGAACAAGTGAGGCCGAAGAAGAGAGGAGTCCAAGAACCAACTAACCGCCTAAACAAGCGGACTAAACCCCAGTCCCCGGATATATATACAGGCGCGTAATAAATCCTGGAAATTTATCTCTGCGCTCACATTGCGCGACGGATTGGACTCTTGGTCTTAGCTACGAAGCAAGAAAATCAACCGCGGACGCGGCGCGGCGCGGCGCGGCCAGCCGTGCCGGAGGAAGCGGGGAGAGGTGGCTTGCTGGGCTTGGATCGGGCCTCGCTCGCGTCTGGGCTGCAATGAGCCCACCAAAACCTGCTGTGTGGGGCCACTTATCAGCGGCCGGAGGAGGCACGGGATGAAACGGATGAGTCACGGGACTCACGGCACCAACACGCGAGGAAGGAGCCTTGCCCGGGAAAGGATGTAGACTTGGCGCGAGATTTCCGCTTGAAAGGATGCACATAGAATGCATAGAATGCATTGTGTGAAATTTGATGCCAAGTTCATCTTACACGTTTATAGAAAGGGTAAGTTTTGTTGAGGTAGCGAGGAAGGTTCCATCCAACTATGATAGTGTTATAGATGGAGAGATCATTGAAAAAGTATGGTTCCTTTAATTTCGCTATACTCTGTGGTTATGTGACTAGTTCTAGTATTTGGTGATTTGTATACATTAACCTTATATATAATAAGATGATGGTCCCCAAGCGGTGTGAGAAACTTTATAACACTTGTAGAGGAAGGAGCCTTGCACATAGAATGCATGGTCTGAAATTAGGTGTCAAGTTCGTCTTGCACGTTTATAGAAAGGGTAAAGTTTGTTGAGATAGAGAGGAAGGTTCCATCCAATTATGATAGTGCTATAGATGGGGAGATCATTGGAAAAGCATGGTTGCTTTAATTTTGCTATACTCTAGTTATATGACTAGTTCTAGTATATGGTGGTTTGTATACATTAACCTCATATATAAGGTTGATGGTCCCCAAGCGTGTGGGAGACTTTACAACATTTGTAGAGGAAGAAGCCTTGCACATAGAATGCATGGTGTGAAATTGGGTGCCAAGTTCGTCTTGCACGTTTATAGAAAGGGTAAGGTTTGTTGAGATAGAGAGGAAGATTATTGGAAAAGCATGGTTCCTTTATTTTTGCTATTCTTGGTTATATGACTAGTTTCTAGTACTGGTGGTATTGTATACATTACTATATATAGGTTGATGGTCCATAAGCGCGTGGGGAACTTTACAACACTTGTAGAGGGAGGAGCCTTGCGCGGGACAATTTGCAGATTTGACAAGCAATTTCTATTTGTACTGAACGCACATGGAATACATGGTGTGAAATTGAATGTCAAGTTCGTCTTACACGCTTATATAGTAATGGTAGGGTTTGTTGAGATAGTGAGGAAGCTTCCGTCCAACCACAACACCACTACAAATAGTGAGATACTCAGAAAAATATAGGTCATTTTAAAACCTTTGCTATATTTTAGTCATGTGACTACTTTTGGCATTTGTTGATTTGCATAGTCAAACTTTATCAGGTTGATTGTCCCCAACTAAACATGGTGTTGTAAAAATGTCTCGTCAAAGAAAACTTCATGATGCCTCTAGGGAATCGTCTATCCTACAAAATAGGGTGTACAAGTCTTACATGTGCAAATGATAGAGTTTGTTGAGATGTGGAGGAAGCTTGTGTCTAACCACATTATAGCTAAAAATGAATGAACAATAAATATGATTGGGTTTGTTGAGATGGTGAGAAAGCTTTAGTTTGACTTGAGATCCTACTACAAATATAAAATGTTTTATAAAGCATTTTTTAATGCAAAGCATGAGACCTTTTTAACCTTGCCACATTTTGATCTTGTGATTAGTATTATTCGAAGTCATAACCCTATCTACTTGGATAAGCCGAGGGGGACGTTTCTATTTCTCACTTGCAGGGACATATGTCTTCTATAACAATAGTTGTTGTGAAATAGAGAACGCATTTGTGATATGGTGTGTTGAGACTTGAGACGATGAGGAGGCTTTTATTAAACTACAGTATCACTATGGATGGATAGAGAGAATGGTTTCAACGAGATGGTGAGGAAGCTTCCATGCAACTGTGTTACCACGATGAAGGGGGAAAAAATCCTTTGACTCCTTTCAATGTACAATTAAGTATCGGTGAAAATTTCCAAACACACATAGAGGATATTTTTTACAGTGTGCTAGTGGGGAAAAAAATCCTTTGAGAGAGTTCGACAATTGAAGATTAGTCACGTGAGCGGCCAGCTGATCCGAGGTAGTGTACCAAACCCACCCGTTTACAACTCATTTTGACCTTATCAAGTCATCAAATTTTCTCTTGTGACATCGTGCGTCTGAGAAGTCAGGCAACACTCGATCAATGTGGTTAGAAGACTAGGTGTTTGTATGATTTATTTCCGAATATAAATTATGCTAATGATAATATATAGATTTTAGTATTAATTAAATTTCATTATGCTATCTCCTTGCCAAAACAATGCTCTCAAGAGTCAAAACTAGCATACACATAACAGAAGTTGTATCGAAATGAATAAAATAAATCGTAATAGAATAGTTCGAAAATTGTACCCTTAGGCGAGACTGATGCTATTGTTGAGGTCTCATCGAGGTATAGTTAAATCCAGCCGACGATGCACAGTGTAGCAACTTAACGGAGCAACAATCCGTATGACATCGCAGTGGCTAGTGGAGAGTGATCGATGTTGTCCACGACGATATTAACAAGGACCAGTCGAAGGAATTTGTGGTGAAGATGATGGCACACAACACCGTTTGGCTTGAACCAAAGACGGGTCATTGTGAAGAAAGCAAACAGTCACACTAAGCGCTAGAAAGAAAGAAAAAGTCTAGCTGCTAGAGCAGAAAAAAAAAATCTAATCGTATAGGAATTTCCAAACTTTGAGGCTCTTCGTCATATATATATAGTGTCTCTTTGTGAAAAGAGTTTGGTATACAAATATATATCAAGAATAAGTTGTACCTTCACATCAACTAGCAGTATGGTATATATATTTTGTCACATATTTTCTTTTTTATTTGTGGGCTAAAACATTAAAGCCTATAATAAAATGCACACAAAAGGATATTTGAGTTTTTTTTTCTATATAATTTCTACAAATGGACTTAATGGGTCTTCTAACCCATACCTAAATCCGTAACAGATCTCAGATGGTGGTGGGATTATCAGCCACCAGTATGTTGTCACCTGTGCGTACGTCTTAGGCCTCGTTCGTTTACAGCGTACTGGGCCAGGAATCATTCTAGCAAAAAAAAAAAGTCTTATACAAATTAAATAGCAAATCTGGTCAGGATTTTTTTCCCAGGGTCAATCCCCGGGAAACGAACGCGGCCTAATGGTCAGATTACATTACAGGTGGAAGTGGTGATTATTATCGCCATCTCCGTCGCGCTTGCATCGCCTGTCAGCAAAGCAACCATCTGCTTCCTCGACAACGCACTGCAGAAGCTCCCTACCGTACCGGGGTTCAGGCACACCACACACATGTCAGTGCTACAGCCGTTGCCTGCCTGCTACGACTGCCACTGCCACACGGCCAGGACAGGTACCTGCAGCTCCGCCGTGCGCTGTTCAGTCCCGGGTGGAGATGAGATGAGACCACAGACAAATGGCTTCAATCTGCAGGAGCTGCAGAAACTGAAGGCAACCGAGTGAAAGCTGCAGGGAAGTGAACGGACGGACGGCTTCAATCCTGTGATCATTAGAGGCCTGCCAAATCTGCAAGTTCCATTCACTAAAAACAAGCCAATGCAGTTTTCGTTTTTCATTCAACAGTGGTATTATCAGTTGCATACTCCTACACACTGATGTCGAGACTGGGAAAGGAAACACAAACACAGAAACCAGCTAAGGAAGTGTCATGCTTGTCCGTATGTGCTGATGCTGGGTGCGGACGGTCCGCACTGAACTTTTTTCCTTGTCTGAAGCCTGAACAACGTTGATTGGACAGATGAGAAATGAACAGCATGAGACCCAAACAGGATTCAGAGATGAGCTGCAGTTGCAGAGAATCCCTACTATTTCCTCGGTGCACCTGCACTGTGTCGCTACAGCCTACAGGTGAGGTGATGCACGGCGACACAGGGCAAGAACCGGAGGTTGGTCCTCCGGTCACTCGCCGTGACAGGTTAGTTGCACCGTCTGACCCGCATCCGTGCATCCACTCACCAACTTGACCATTTTTTTATATTTGTTTCACCATCAAAAGCGAGCGAATTGAAACCGACAGGTAATTTTGCCACTCGCACCCAAGAACATGACAAGGGCAGAAATGGTTCTCTAAAGAGTCTTAGGTACTGGAGATACTCTACTGGATGAACTGCGTCAGAAATCAGTCAGTAGTAGAGTTAGGGATGCAACAAACACTTTTTTTCTTATTAAAAATGTGGAGTATTATTACTACTAATACTAATAGTACATATGATGAGACGTGATAGATTAGGCTATATGGAGTGATGTGTAGTGTTTGGAGTGTGGGAAGCAGATGAAAGATACTGCTTTGTGGTTTTATTTGGGGGAAAACAATTAATGGAGATCCCTTTGGGGTTTTGCCTTGGTGTCTCATTCTGTTGGGTCCATGCTCTGCTTGTAGTTGGAGTGCTGCCGGATGGTTTTCATTCGTGCCAATATTTTCTTCATTCCAACCAATAGTTAATTACTTAATTGTGTTATGGGTTACCCGCAGCCCTTTTCTTATTCATTAACTAAAGGTATTGTGGAAATCTCGTGGAAATTATAGTACGAGCTACTCTATCCATCCAGAAAATGTAACATGTTTTAGCTTTATCATAAATCAATTTTTATAACTTTAAACAACGATATTGTTTGTGCCTATAAATTAAATCAAAGATAGGGAAACTTATATCAAAACAAACTTTTGAAAAGGAGAGTAAGATCCTATTTGACGGAACGATGGCCTTCTTTTGACTCTAGTTCCTTCGAAGGAGTCAGAGCTAGTGATGCCAAAACATACTAGTTCCTAGTCTATTTTTATGAGAAAGAAACAACCTTTTGGCACGGTACAGAATAATACTTAGACGTTGGAGCCATTTTACGAGTAGAAGCTCTTCTAAATGGGGTTTATGTGTTTGGAACTGACCCTGTAGGTTAGTCATGGAGTCAGACCCTATTGCCTTCATCGTCTACCTTTGTACTTGTTGCTCAGCTTAAGTTCCATTTAGTAGACTTTGCTACTGTATCATTTTAGACAAAGTTTATTTTCTCTCTTCTGCTAAAATAAATCTAAGTTATAAAAGTTAAAGTCATGCCAAACAAACTTTAGTACTCAGAAATAGAGTTTGCTTAGTTTGTGATCAAAATTTACCATGCCAAAGATTTGGAAAGCAAAAGTTAGACAAAAAAAAATTGCCATAGATTTAGAAAGCAAAATGTGAAAAGTTGATAAGTTTTTGTATATAGCAAATCAAATAACAGCCAAAACCATAAACTTGCTAAATCTTTAACTTGGTATGTTGATTCCGCAACTGACTAGTCGATGTGTTGCTAGAATGCTGGACTGCCGCATCGGCACAGCCAGAGAGAATCCAAGATTCCAACCGCGGGTCCCACCGGCCCAGGCGGTTGCTTCTCATCCTCGGCCGCCGGCGGCGGTTGGGAGAGAGAATCCAGCCGGCAACAGGCGCCGAGGGCCCACATGGAATCGAGCAGATACTTTCCTTGTCTGCTTGGGATCTCCAATTCCAAAGACTACAACATCAGCAGCAGCTGTCATCTCTGCTTCACATTGCACTAGATGAAAATTTGACTGTTCATCATGTCAAATAGACGATAAATAAAACCTACAAAAGAAATATATATCATTTGTGTCAAGGTCATGTGACAATGGCTTGTTAACCCCTGCGGCAGGATTCTCTGCAGCGAGCGATGCCGCGCAACTTGCTTAGCGTGCATGCAATCCAAGGCATAAATCATAATGGTGCAATTTTTTCCTCTCAGGAAAATCTTTACTATACTTAAAACTTTTGCGCCGAGATCCTTTGCGTCCTGACCGATCGGTGCATATCTCAGCAGCCAGCAATAATCATGCTCTTGATTCTTTCCCTCCCTTTTTTTTCTTAATCCCCACTTGTTGCATGGGCCTCAGCAAGTGCTGTGTGTGATGTGGGCAAATGAATTCATTCTGCTGTGATGTGAGAAAAAGACAGGTGGTGAAGCAAAGCAAAGCAGAGGTGATAATCAATTTGAAGCATTCCTCGAGTCAAAAGAGAACAGATCTTTCAGTTTAAAAAGAACAAGTTTTTTTTTTGACAACATAAAGAACAACCTTTCAATTTTTCAAATGAAAAACTGAAAAAGAAATTCAGGGGTCCATGTACAAAGATACTACTACTGTAGTAGATGCATGCATACACATACAACTGCAGAATCCATCGTCGCTCTGTTTACTCTGGCTAGCTCTTACTGATCTACTAACTAACCACACCTCGGGGGGCCAGTAATCTAATTGGGAGTCATTTTCTGCTCCTGTTCTGAGAGCATGCGTATGCAGCAAATCAATAGATCCATGAAGAAACGATCATTGCATGCACCGAGGATAAAATCTCTCTCTGCAAAAAGAAGCAGGGAGAGTGGTGCCTGAAGTGGAGTGGAAGGGACACCCAATTATCTATAGGTGAATATATCGAATTTATATGGGTTCCACTCGCGTAGAAGTAACAAGCTAGCCTCGGAGGGAGCTCGGTCGCGTACGTCGCCCATGCCGTTGCGTGGCGAATTCACTCTCTCTCCCTCCCTCCGCCCATTCGGCCACCATATAGCCTAAGCCGCCACCGCCACACCACCCTCCCACTACGCCTGCCAAGAACCGGGACAAGCAGCAACCAGTAGTGTCTCTTGGCTAGTCCTACTGGTCCTTGACGTCCGTGACCAGTCAGGTTGTGTTCTTGCCCCGTCGCCGGGTCCAGGACAGGAGGTCCTGGCGATCGATCGGCGGCGTACTCGTGCTCCTGCTCCTGCTTGACTGCTCGTACATGAGGAGCGGCTGCGGCGGGGGAGGGAGGCAACCTGGGGAAGGAGGCGGGGGAGGCGCTGGGGCTGCTGGGCTGCGTCAATGAGGTGGTGGCGGCGGTGGCGGCGACGTGGGGGCCCATGACTGACAGCGCGCGCGTCGAGGCGGCTCCCAGGCTCGCGCAATGGCGCGTCGACGCGCTCCCCTGCTACACCTACCGCAAGTCACTCCCCTTCCGCATCGGCCTCTGGAACTGGTCCGATCCGTCTCCCTCTCCTTTGCTCCAGCCCCTGCTCACTGCTACCCTCCCTCCCTTCCCATGTCTCTGCCTGCCTCTCTGCAACTATGCAGTTTAGAGTAGTAGAGGAATAGTAGTAACTTTGGTAGGGTGCAAAAGTTTCAACTTTGGTATTGATTTGTTCCTGCTTGTTCAAGTGCTCCTGATTTGTGTTGTGTGTCAATCATGTGCTTCTGAATCCTGGATGCTTTCTTCAGCTTGAGGTTTGTGGAGGTACTCTGCTCATTTACAAGTTCACGTATCGCTTGTCTTCCTGTTAATTTGGGTTGTTCGTTCTTTTTTCGTTCATTTCAGATAGTACTAGTTCTGATTGATAGTGAGCTATTGGATAGTGTGGTGAATTTTTTTTTTCTTGTTGTGTGGTACTGAACTTCCATCAGAATATGGTTCTTTGTAAAAGATGGGGAAAAACAGAACTTCGGCAGTACAGGGTCATGTCTGAATTTCGTCTCTTTGGCAACCAGTTTAATACATTCTAGTTTTCTACCAAAATCACTAATTTTGGTTGTATCCGCTTAAATAAATAATTAAACTTATACCTCCAACCGAAACTATATCTAGCTTCCTTTTAGTTATAGGTGGATACCTTTCCACACCAACCTATATGTAGTCAGGATTTTTTCTTAACCACATTTGGTGTGTGAGGGAAAAGTGAAGACTTTGCTTTGAAACAAAGATATTTCAGACAAAGGCTCATTTTCATGAACATGCACTTCTAATTTTTATACTGCTATTACTAAGAAAATATTTGGTCAAGCTGTATGCTTCCTTGATTATTTTTTCATATGTAATTGGATAAGTCATCATGCACATTGACACAATTAAAACCATCAGCAGTTCTTTTTAGCATCAGTACTGTACAAGAGAGAATTGATGTCATGTTGCCATGAGCTAACTTGAGTTCTCTGCTTCTGCAATGTGAAGGTACCTGTCTGTGGAGAGAAATAACAAGCAAACTTGTGTTAAGCTGTTTGCAGAGAATCCAAATTCTCCCAAGAACGGCCCCTCAGCCCCAATAGCTTCCTTTGTCACCAAACTTCTCATATCTCTTCCACCTAATCAACAGACCATAGTCCACCCAGGTAAAGTTTTTTCTACTATTTGTCATGTACAGAAAATGGGTGGACTATTTCTCATATCTCTACTTATAATATTTGGCATGTGCGTTAAGCGTCATGAAAATGAGAGGAAACATGCAGTTTATTTTCTTTGGCTAAAAGAATATATGCAGAATTTGAGTAGCAAAAAACCAGGCAATACAAAATGTTAATAGTTCTGAATACATGAATGACCAGTGACTCAGTGAGGTTTGAAATTGGCTGCTATTTCCAGCTGAGTTCTTCGTTCTAATGTGCACAAAGCAAAGTGGGAGCGAGTGACTGATGTACACCAAATGTTACTTATTTCCATCTAACAGGTGATTTACACGTATGCAGGAATTTTTGACAAACAGCTGAAACACGACGGTTTTGTGTGGGCAATTGATAGCACAGTCACAGGGAGATTTGTGATTGAGATAGAGTTTCTTGACCTGAAGGTCGCTGATCCATCTGTAAGCATTGCCTCTCTGTCTGTCCTCTTGTGTTTTTTTGTCAATGGTTGGTACAACAACAATTAGTCAGTAGTAGGGTACGTGGTGTGCTGCCCTTGACTCACTTGAAAATAATAAGGTCTACTACGTTGTAGTCTTGCACAGGTTCACATGTACAGAAGCTTCTCCATCTGCTTTCTTGCGTTGAAATAAACAACCCACTGCCACGGTCTGTTGTTGTCGTCAGTTGATAAATAACCCACTGCGATGTCGAAATGACACTTGGAGATGTTTGTTTCATCATGACAATCATGTTTCAGAGTCAGAGGCTATATTAAGCATGCATAATAACAGAAACTAAAAAAGAAAACAGAGATCTGCTGTCGCCTACAGTATGCCATCAGCACATCAGTTACATGAAGAATTTCAGTGGCAACCAACAAATTTTTTTAAAAAAAATCAGTATTTGCTTCGTGTGCTTGACGACTTCTTGTAACAGTCTGTATTGTATCTGATGGTTTCCATGAACTGCGTTTGGTCAGGGTGGAGAACCGGCCTCAATTTGGGCCTCCCGCCAGATCAAGCAGTGCTCAGACAGCACGGCCCTGTCCTCTCTAGCTCGGATGCTGCACGAGGACATCCTCACCGACATCACCATCAACGCGGCGGACGGCAGCGTGCGTGCGCACCGCGCCATCCTGGCGACGCGGTCGCCGGTGTTCCGGAGCATGTTCTCGCACGACCTCCTGGAGAAGGAGCTCTCCACCGTGGACATCTCCGACATGACCCTGGACGCGTGCCGCGCCTTCCTCAGCTACATCTACGGCGACGTGCGCGGCGAGGAGTTTCTGGCGAACCGGCTGGCGCTCCTCCGCGCCGCCGACAAGTACGACATTGACGACCTCAGGGAGGCCTGCCACGAGAGCCTGCTGGAGGACATCGACACGGGCAACGTGCTGGAGCGGCTGCAGATGGCGCACCTGTACCGGCTGCCCAGGCTCAAGGGTGGATGCCTGAGGTTCCTGGTGGACTTCAGGAAGGTGTACGAGATGCAGGACGACCTCAACGCGTTCCTGCAGACGGCCGACAGGGACCTCGTCGCCGAGGTGTTCCATGGCGTCCTTTCTGCGTGGAGCGGGCGGTGAACCATGGCCGCCCTCCAGTCTGCAAGTGTGTACATCTGGTTTGGTTCAGTTCAGTTCAGAAGCATTGTTTGGAGGATTCTTGCAGGAAAAGCGTGTGAATATTTGCAAAACTGTACATGTGTGCCAGTAGTTGGCCTGAAAATTACTGTGCATGCCTTGATTATTGGAATTTCTTTGTATCATATATGGAAATCTAATTGTTGTAACCTATAAGGCTATATTGCTAGAATTGTAATACATCAGCTGATATGCTGCGTATTGCAAAGTTACTGATTCACTGGGTGGTTGGTTACTATTGTATTAAGTTTTTGTGTTGTTGGTAGAAGTGTTCGTGCGTTGTGTCTGACTGAATTATCTTACAAAAGTATACATCAAACAAATAATTGGCCTATTAGCTCAGTTGGTTAGAGCGTCGTGCTAATAACGCGAAGGTCGCAGGTTCGAGACCTGCATAGGCCAAATATTTTTCATTTTTACTATTATACTATTCTTTATTTTATTTTTCATTTTTACTATTCCTTACTAATATTTTTCATTTTTACTATTACTATTCTTTACTTTATTTTTCATTTTTACTATTATACTATTCTTTACTTTATTTTTCATTTTTACTATTCCTTACTAATTTTTTTCATTTTTACTATTACTATTCTTTACTTTATTTTTCATTTTTACTATTCCTTACTTTTGTGGTGTGATATTTATTTCATCTTCTTCTTTTTATTATTTTTTCATTTTTACTATTCTTTACTTTATTTTTTATTTTTACTATTCTTTACTTTTGTGGTGTGCTATTTATTTCATCTTCTTCTTTTATTATTTTTTGCTTTTTCTTATTCTTTACTTTTGCGTTGTGATATTTATTTATCTTCTTCTTTTTATTTTTTTTGCTTTTTGCTATTCTTTACTTTTGTGTTTTGCTATTTATTTCATCTTCTTTTTTTTCATTTTTGCTATTCTTTGGTGCTTCATTTTTTAGTTTATGCATGAAAACTATATGTTGTCCGTGTGAATCGTGTCACAGATTGGTAAGGTAATGGAGCATCTAAGAACTCGACAGGCCGTTACTTTGCCGAGCCATTCCAATCATTCAGATTTAAGAGACATGCTTGCGCAATACGCTGATGATGTCTGCATCCTCCAGGAACCACAAATCTCCGCAGGAGAATAATATGCTCAAAAGCTCATGGAAAAATAAAATGGCACTTCAGTCTCCACGACGGGCATTTCATTCCATCTCTGTGGGTATAACTGAACCTATTTGCCAGGCATTACAGGGCTCCATCCGCATGATATAGATTAACTGTACCTGCACCATTACAAAAATGCCAAAAGTCTCGAACATACTCCCTCCATACTCAAAAAGGTTGTCGTTTTAGAAAACCACACGGTCTCCAAAGTATAATTTTCACTTATTTTTTGAAAAATATTTATTGAAATATAATATATGTATACTTTTATGAAAGTATTTTTTAAGACAAATATATTGATATAATTTTTACATTTTCAAACTCAACAACTTAAAAGTTATTTATGATTTATATCTCCAATGTTTGACTAAAATCTTGTCCTAAACGACAACCTGCACTGTAATTTGTCCCTCTCCAGTCTGCAATCAGAGTGAGCCAACAAATGCAGCTGTCTACTCAAAGATGCTGAAACAATAGGCAGAGCAGAAAACCACATATAACTAGGATTAAGAAACTTTGATTTAAGGTGTACCCTCTCCCACAAAAAATAAATTTAATATCAAAGTGAACACATAGTCCACATATTAGATATCAAACTATAAGAACAGATACTACACTTGATCTTAGCCAAAAGACCGAGAAAGATATGCTTTGGCCAAGAGTCCATGGTCTGGTAATGGTAGGTAAAAAAAACTCGAGGTAAGACAGCCCCCGGGTATTGCATTAGGAAGAAGACCTTCGAGAAAACCCCCGAATCCCTGCCCCACCCATACACAGCACAGCGGCACCGTAGCCCATGTGAGACGACCACGACCGGGGCCGAACCTTATACCTGTGCTTTGGCCATGGGACAGACGAGGAGATTTTTTTAACTCCAGCCTGAAATTCGCTCCAACAAGAAGTCGAATCCAGGACCTGAGGAGTGTCGCTGGGTTCCTCTAACCAACTAGACTAGAGGCCCTTTGACATAATGGTATAATGGTAGGTAATGGTAGCGAGTCCGCTCCGCCATGGTGCCTGGTTTGGCGAGGTGGGACTAAACAGATGAACTAGCTGCAGCTATTGCTGCGTCGGTCGTGCCAGCGCTCTGGCAATACTGTAATGGGCCGCGGCCCAACGCAGCTGGCCCCTTCTCCTTGCTTTAGGCCCACTCGTGGAACAGCGCTCTGGAACCCAATAAACTGGATACTTATTCTTTTTTTTTTTACCTTCTGTTATCTCCAAGAGACTAGCTAAATCCTTCTCTAAAGTTAAATTTGACTATTGCTAAAGAAAAAACGTCTCCAACAGACTATCTAAATGACTCTCCAAATTTAGTGATTCTCTATCCCACCTAATTCGTTCTCTACTTTTAGATAGTCTACCTCACTAGCTATCTAACTTTTAGTTTTACAGAGTCTGTTGAAGTACTATCATATTATCCATTTTAGAGAGCTTAGCAAACATTCATAGTGATATTTTATAGAGATTAGATTAGCACCTCTATAAAAGATAATATGAAATCTAGACCTTTTTCGTCTGCATATTAACCAGGATGATTCAAGCTTGTATTTTAATTTCCCTTTTGCAGCATTTTTCATTATTTAACTTTATGCCCTTGCACTTTTAAGCTGGTATGTTTTCAATAGGGATTTGGAGTGGTGCCCTGCATTTATTTAGCAAGTTAAAGACTTTGGTTCTTGGCAAATGGTTTGTGTTTGCTGACTTCAGTGGACTAATTTGGTTTTCCTCCATCACGCACCTCTTCTTGAGAAACTTTTACTCTCAAGCCTTCAAAGGTACTTTTATTGTTCTTTACACGCGTCTAATCTTTATTTTGGTTTTGTTTATTTGTTGAGTAAAAGTATTCATTCGCTCCAGGTATGCAACAATTTAATGAAGACAGAGGGAATGAAGTTACAAGCCAGTGCTTATACGCTGTTCTTGAGCAATGGATGAGCTTGTAACTCTGAGCTTGTATTTTGCGTTCCAATATCTTGCAGAAATTCATGCTTTTTGATCGAAGCTCCGGGTCCCGGTTCCATTTGAGAGATTGACTGTCGATGACGTAGAGGTCGTTGCCGACTATAAGGGAGGTGGTGAATTTCTTGAACTGTAGTGCGTGGCTAACTGCTGGCAGGTAACGGACAGCGTGCTTGCCGGTGTCGTAGACGAAGGCCCCGCCGGCCTGTGCCGTCCGTGGCAACCACCTTGTCGTGGACGAGCATGAAATCCCTGTCGCCGCAGCTGTAGGGGTACTGCAGAGAGTAGAAGTTGATGACAGGATCAGGCAGGCAGCTCTGCTGAATGTGTGGTTCATGAGTGTCCTTATATAGAGGTTAAAACGGGAATGTAAAAGGGGCACAAAGTAGCTTGGTGACATCATAGGACTTATTGCACTTGAGAGTCTTCAGACATCAAAGTTTCTCTGGAGTTCTGCCTATAGGCGATGAGTTTAGGCCTCTCTTTGCAGAAGTGCCACTGACTAATGCAAGGTGTAGAAATGATTTCTGTATGAACAAAGTGTGATCCTGATCACAGAAGCAGCTGCGATTTTTAACTGCATTTGCCAACATATCTATCCAATTAGTGTTAGCTTCTACTGTTATTTCCAATCTAAAGGCTTCTATGAAATCTGATATCTTTGATACTCTGATGAATCATTGGCAACTCTTCACTAACAAAAGCAGAAATACCAGCAAATTATGATGATTCAATACAGAAGAAGATTAGCAGAGAACAAGGTGCACCTCGCATGGATGATCCAACTGAAGTATCCGGTCCATGATCATAAATTAGTTAGGTAGGTTGTCCTTTTGGCCTAATATCATTCCAGTTTCTCATTAATCATACCTATCTCCATTCCCAGTAAGGGTTTAGTCTGCTGAAAACAGGAGAAACCTGAGAAAGCCTCAGAATTAGAAATTTGGGGTTGACATAATCAAAGATCCCAGCACACGACTGAAATACAAGACCCACCTCAGTACTTGCAGTTGGAAGGCTGAGACAATAAAAGTATGATGGACGATAACACCATTCGTCTCACTATCAGCTAGACAGTAACCACTCCCTCCGATCCAAATTGTAAATCCTTCTCGCTTTTCTAGATATGTAGATTTTACAATGTATCTAAACATAGTGTATATCTAAGTGCGTAGCAAAAACTATGTATCTAGAAATGCCAGAATGACTTACAATTTGGAATGGAGGGAGTACTTGATAAGTCTCTGATTCTGAAGGACTTCATTTTCAATGCTAAAAAGTATTAACTAATACTACTGTACATCAAATATCCGTGTATTATAATCTACATACACAAACATAACCTTATAAGTACATTCAGAATGATCAGAACTACTTAAACATTGCAGCGCTTCAATTGGTACAGCCACATTTACATGTTGTGCAAGCAGATGAAAACAGACAACGAACGCTGTTAGCATTTCTGGACACATCTAGCATACAAATGGAATGATTGCGTAGCGATAACGAGGCTAGTCTTCAGATTTCTGAAGATACCATTTATGTGTTTGTACTGCTGCAAAGGACAAGTTTGTTATCTGCACAGAAGGAGTGTCAGTTCAGCCAGGTGTGACGAAAGAGAATGAAAGGATCCATAATGACAACTTGCTTGGATTCTGAACGCCAAATGTGAAAAATGTCACAATGAAGCATACCACAAAAAGGTAAAGGAACCACACCGAAATGTCTGATCCACCGCTAGCTATCAACATGCCAAAATATATTACCTATAATCTTCCATATTCATCAGTATCTGCAACATCCTGGATATGAATTAAGACTGAAGAGAGTAGGAACTCACTAGTTCAGCAAGGTAATGAGGGCAAGACACACGACTAAACCAGTCACCACACGGAATTACATATTCATCAGAATCTTTGTGTTCACGCAATGATCCCTGCCAAAGCAGAAAACAAAAAAAATGAAATCCAAAAGCATAGCATAACTCTGTAAAAGTGTCTCCTAGAAGTCTACCAGGAAAAATGCATATCAAACAACCATCATCTATACACTAACCGAAAACAATTGTTCTTTGTAGTTTCAAACATGGGCATATTCTATACATACTAACTGATGTTGTATGTTGTTCGCATTTGCAACAAACAAATAACTAGTAGAATGACAGAAGTGAATACATACAAGAATTGCATGGCAGCGGATCTGATGGAGTGAGCCCCAGATGAAAATAACAGCACCAATCCACTGGCACCACCCCAACTTTAGAAGAGGCTTCAAGAGATATGATGGGTCAATGGCTAGATATGGCATTCTTGCTCGACCCTTCACTATGAACTCAGCTATTTGATACCAAAGATACTGTATTGCTTCAGGAAGACAAGAACTAGCAAGTGATAAAGGTGCGGCCACATAGTAGCTGGCAGGAAAAAAATGAACAATACGTCATCCCAAAAGGCTAATACAATGAAAGAAAGGGCCAGTGCAATGATACTTGTCCAAATAAATTCTTATATAAATATGTGATGGTTTGTGTAAACCTTTAGGTAATATCACCATTACAATAAAGTTCAATAACTTCAAGTATTGCTTAAAAGAAAGACAGCCATAAATCTTGACCCTTAGGAAATGCAATTAGCAGCAATAGGTTACGTTATTTTCTGTGCCACATAATCATGACAGGTCAAGGCTAATTCATCTGCTAAAGCATTTCCTTGATGATTAATCCAATGTATTTTCATGTTATGTGGATAAGATGTGCACAAGCTATCACAATGCAGAAAAGAACTTCCATATAGGATCTTTTAGCACAGGCGTGTGAATTATGACAAAGCATGAAGTGAAGAAGATGAGGGAATATATATACGAGTTGTCATGTCTTACATTACTTGATATAACTCAAGAAAATGGAGAAAGTCAAATGAAAATGCACTATGGAACTTACAAAATCCCCGTTAGATATCCTATGATGTGCATTCGAGCTGAAGGGCTGTAGTGGAAGACATGCTCAGTCTCATATAGGCGTCTCAGGACCTGAATTTCCATCAATATCAGTACAAATACAGTACGCCAGACACGATAGTTGTGTTCCATGGGCCGTGATGACCAGAAATTTGCCAAAGAGAATGAATTTGAGCCACCAACAAGATGGCTAGCAATTGTGGAGTAACTTGATAGTTCTGGCATCAAAGGTGTCATTTTCATGTATGCATAGAACCATATTGCAAGTAGCAAGCTAGTCGTCACAACCGCACCCACCACATAAAAATGCAAGAAGAATTTTTGTGGAACGGTGATCCTCTGCAGTTTTAGAGAAGAATTATAAGTGAGTTTCTGAGAGTCGCAATTTTTTTATGCTTAAAATAAACTGCTCAACAGAAATTTGATACATAACCAGTTAACTTAAGCTGTTGATGTGTTAAAAAAAAATGAATCTCGCTGTTGATAGTACACAGTATCAGTTTTTGTTTTCATATGACTCATTTGGCATGTGGTTTGAATATTGTAAAATTATCGTAACTAAACCTCAAAATTGATAATAACCATGTTTTGGAAACCCAGGTCACAAGAAACTTTTCAAAACTAAACTACATTAGGTCAAAATTTTACTTACATTTTGTATCCTTAGATTAATCATGGAATATATTTTCATAATATACCTATTTGGAGTCATAAATGTTAATAATATTTTCTATAAACTTAGTCAAACTTAAAGAAAATTTATGACATCCAAATCCATAATTGCATCCTTTTTGGGACACAGGTAGTATCTAGCAGGAGCTCAGTAATTTACAAAATAACATCTCAGCAAAGTAATCACATCACTATTCCTCCCCTCTTTAAGCAGCATGGCAACCATTCCACAGATACAGCAAAATATCTCTCCATTATATCGCTTTTGCTTTGTCCTAATTTAAACTTCTCTAAGTTTGATCAGGTTAAATACACGAACATCTATAATATCAAATTAGTTCCATCAAATCCACTATGAAATATATCTTAATAGGGTATTCATTTAATATCCTAGATATAGAATAACACTAGAGTAGACTATAATTTGGAACCAAGGGATTAGATTTCAAAACTAATCCGCAATTTAGCTTGGACAAGATAATAACACAGTTGACATAAGCACTGTTTAAACCCTACACGCTTCTATGTTGTTAGAGCAATTCATACTAGCAGAAAATCAATATGAACATATAGGGCCAAGCATCAACAATTTGTCTAGACCATACACGCTTCTATGATGCTAAAACAATCCATAACCAACAGAAAAATCGGTATGAACATATGGAGCCAAGCAACACTGCAATCCAGCAACAGTCTTACCGCCTTGGACGAGGACGAGGGCCTGACTGTCTTCCCACGGGACGAAAAGGCGCAGAGCAGGCCGTAGATGAAACGGCCGCCGGCGGCCCTGGGGATCGGCAACGCAGCGGCAGCGATGGGGAGGGTGGCCGCGACCCAGGTGAGACACAGGAGGTACTGGAGTGCGGTCCGCTTCCCATATCCATTTTCAACGCTGCCACGCAACGCGATGGGCCGATGGAAAAGACTAGTGTGCGCGAGCCGCGAGGTGGTGATGCGGCGCGGCCGTCAGGCGTTCGGGTTGGTGCTTGCAGTGGGAGGAGGGAAGCGAATTTGAAGGGTTCTCTTCAAGTAGAGATCTTCCATCATCTATATCTATATTTCTAATTTCAATTGAATTCAAATGAAATATTGAATCAGTAGAGATTGAAAAAGGAAAAAAATGTGCTCACACTGTCACACAGTAGCAGACTAGCTGGGGCCAGAGTGCCTGGAGGGCGGGGGGCGCGGGCCGGCGACCGTCAGCAGGCAGCCGGCGAGGAGCCGCGGAGGTCGGCTGGCGCCCAGCGCTGCGTGGAAGCAGCGGGACGCAGAGCGGGAGAGGGAGTCGGGGATGCCGGCGGAGCGGGCAGCTCCGGCCTCCAGCGGCCAGCTCCTCGCGTCCTGCCCTCCTCCCGCGCGCGTGACTGGGCGTGCGAGGCTAAGAGCTGAGGCCTGTTGTGGTGTTGGGCCTTTGCTGTTGCCTCGCTGGGCTAAAAAATTAGCCGGATACACAAATGTTACTGGGCCAATGACTAAGACCTGGGCCGTAGATCCGCCCCTGACTAAATGCTATCGTTTTCCTTACACGTTTTGTTGTACAGTTCTGCTGTGGCAGGAACGATTTACGCATATTGAGGAAGTCTAAAGTACATGGTTAGTTTGCATCACCATCTTTAATTTTGAACTTGCAGTTGTTGGAAAACATTCTGCTCTACCTGTAGAATCATTTTGCTACTCACTACACTAGCAGTCTCAGGGAGAAACAAAAATGGACAAGGCTATTTGAGCATCATAGTGGCTATGAAAGGCTCAATGAGATGCTGGTGGCACGACTTTACACATTTACTCAGCTATGTGTTTGCATGGTTTAGAGTTTATAAACGATATACCTTACAGAAGTGTGCTAGCACGACCAAACAAAGATATTTTGCATACTTACCATTCTGAACCACCATCAATCGAAGTTCAACTTTATTTAGCAAAATGGTAATCAAAGTTTAACTTGAATTGGTTGGGGTGCGCCAGGCCCTGCCAGCAGTGCAACGACTGGGCGGCACGCGAGGGACCCAGTGGCAAGCCACTGTGGTGGACCCTCCCCCACAAAAAATAAATTTAATATCAAAGTAGACACATGGTCTACATATCAGATATTAAACTGATAAGAACAGATACTACACTTGATCTTAGCCAAAAGGCCGAGAAAGGTATGCTTTTGGTCGAACACCCTAGGTCTCGTTATGTAGCGGCTCCGCGCCTCCGTGCTGATTAGCTGGGCGAGGTGGGACTAAACAGCTGATTAGTTAAACGCATGCAACATTGATCTAGTGCTATGCTAATTGCTCATGGACCCGCGGCCCATCGGGTGTTCCTGCCTAGTTAGGCCCACTTGTAATAGCACAAAGATTCTAATAAAAAAACTTAGTTGCACAATGGTCGAAGCCTCCTAGTTTTAATGGGAATTTTACGGGAGTTTTATAAAATTAAATAAATTTTGATGGGAGATTTTATAAGCTTCTTTTATAAAAAATGATTTTTCTGTTCTGTTTTTTAGCAAGGCATGGACCTAAAGGAGTAAAGGACCTCCGCTGCTGTGCCATCTCCCAATACGCGCGCCGGCCGCCGTCGCATCTGCTGCCACTTGCTTTGCCGCCGGCCGGCCGGTTAGCTGTTTGTGCGGGATGTGACATGGGAAGCGTGGGCGCACGCCCAAGTGTGCGGACGCGGCCTTCGGTGCCAACTTGCCCTAGCCCCACACATCAGGAATTCAGAACGGTCGCCCCTGCCGTGTCAGGGCAGCCCCAATGCAGACTCTACCATAGAGTCCATAACTCTTAGACTCCGGTACAAGAAACCATGCTCCCCAATGCAAAGTTTGCAATACTAGTTTCTTTAGATAAAGGAATTTATTATCCAACACAAACAAAGGTGATCAGTTGTGCCATCTTGGCATGTAACCCACTATACACCTCTAAGTACGTACAATAGATATAACCAAAAGCAACGAATACACAACACAGCCAGAACCATATACGGCTCTGTCCAATATCCAGCAACCGATACAGGAAGCATATACGGCAATATCACTAGAATCATATACGTCAATATGATGACCAAAGGATTAAAATATAATTAACGTAGAGTCTATTACAATAAGAACAGATGCAATTCATAAGACATTTACAAGCTATTTTTCAGACAAGAACAGTACCAGTTCATAAGCTATTTATATCCTATTTTCAGACAAGAACAGTACCAGTTCATAAGCTATTTATATCATATTTTTCAGACAAGAACAGTACCAATTCATAAGATAATCAGACAAGAACAGTAGCAGTTCATAAGCTATTTACATCCTATTTTTCAGACAAGAACAACACCAATTCATAAGATAATCAGACAAGAACAGTAGCAGTTCATAAGCTATTTACATCCTATTTTTCAGACAAGAACAGCACCAATTCATAAGATAATCAGACAAGAACGGTAGCAGTTCATAAGCTATTTACATCCTATTTTTCAGACAAGAACAGTACCAATTCATACCTTAGGAAATAAAGCAAGTCTCAGGCTTTCTAGTGCCAAGTTTCTCTCAGCCTTAGCATCTGCACTAAGCTGATCAGTAGGCGCAAGCAGCAGTTGTGTATAAGTTTCTAACATTTCAGCCTTAGTTTGTTCATGAGCTGCTTCTTTGTTAAGCCTAGCTGCTTCAATCTTCTTATCAGCCAAGCTTTGTTGTATTTCAGCCATCTTTTCTCTATCTTCCTTACTCTTGGTAGCAGCTTCAATGAAGCTTCAATGACTGCAGAAAATTTGAGAACCCTCCTGGTGGGTATAACCTGCAACCATATGAACCATAGGTCATTCAGACTTCAAATTGTGGTATAGGATAGCAGGCCAGAATGTAATTGAATCATAGCTCATTCAGACATCAAATTGTTGTATACACATAGTCACAAACACAACAGTGTCACTTGTATGTGGTCAGTGAAAAAAATATTAGGCACTCAATAGCAGGTCACTTGTCCCTTGTGAGTCATTTGTAGTTATCATCACTACTGAATGTGAATAATTTTTTAAAAAAATCACTACTGCATATAAATAATTTTTTAAAAAAGGATCCAATGAAAAGTATCTCAAATTAGCTGAACCTATAGTAATATGAAATTGCTTCTATTTTTTTTCTCAAATACTCATATCGATTGAGGTATATTATAATGACAGCTATCATATATGCGGTCCATCTCATTTTGGAAACAAGAGAAATAACGAAGGCTCATACTATAAAATTCTATAACTACGATATTTACCTAAGCACAGCTCCGACGACTTACCCTGAGCTAGGAGATAACGTTGGGCACCATCCACCAAAAGGATAAGCATTGACTGGAGTAGTAGTGCCAGGAACAGCAACACCTGCTGTTGCAGCGGGAAGGCCCTGAGTTGCAGAAGCACCTGCAGCCGGAACAGTACCTCGGATGGACGGAGATTGGGTTTGACGGCCACCACTGCCTTGCCGTGAACTAGGCTTTGTTAATCGATTCATCCCTGATTCGAGATTTCAGTATGGATTTGGGTTAAAGATTTGAGCTGGGAGGAGAGTGATGCTAGGTCACAGGGGATTGGGGGTGTACCTCGATTCTGAGCTGGGATCTCTTTCTACAGCCGCCACTTGAACACCTCGATTTGAGCTCGATTTGGACCGTGTGATAGTGGGGAAGAGCGGGATGACGGCCTCGCGCGTCGGACTTGGCGACCTCACGCGGGAAAAGGGGCTTCAAGCGCGCAGGATTTGGCGGCCTCGCGAGGGAGAAGCGAGCGGGCGGCGCGGGATCTGGCGGCCAAGCGAGAGAGAAGCGAGCGGGCGGCGCGGGATCTGGCGGCCAAGCGAGAGAGAAGCGAGCGCGCAGCGCGGGATTTGGTGGCCTCGCGCGGGAGAAGGTGGGCGCGCGGGAGAAGGCATGGCGCGCGGGAGGAATCGCGGCGGCAGCGTTTGGGCGTACGGGATAACCAAGACTCCACGCTTCCTTCCCCATCGCGAAAACGAAGTCGAGTCCAATGCCTCGAAGGGAACGACGACTCGGAGTCTAATCTAGACGTAAGTCTTAGCTTTGTTCACTCTTTCTCGATACATTGCTTATCATGTCAGCAAAATATTTATATGACACTGTAATTAATAAGATTGGACTCTATAGTAGAGTCTACATTGGGGCATTGGGACTGCTATGAGAACTTTATCGTTCAAGACAAAAGTACTGTAGCAGGTTGCCAAATCCTCCAAGCCTACATCCTGACCAAATCCATCGGCGATCGATCGGTCCACTCTGCTGGTTGCTGGAGACTGGACTATAGTATGTGGTGAGTGCTACTGCGGTGGTAACAGTGACAGTGATGGTCACAAAGCTAGCTAGGTGTTCTAGATCGATCCTTCGCTTGTACGAGTAGAGTTGTAGGATAGGATGGTTGGTGTAATGGGTTACATGAGCTGAAGTACTATCTATTGCGAAACTGTTGGATGCATGGGGCAGGGCAGAAGGCACAACTTGCACTGTTTTTTGCTTCTTCCCCTAGCCTCTAGCTCCCATCAGCTATTGGACTGTTGTCTGCATTTGATGAGCAACAAGCCACTACGGAGTGGAGTATGTGATATAGTTTTCATGCTTCAATCATACACCTTCCGTCCCTAAATAAATATCGTTATTGGTGTTCGTACCATAAGTTTAACTTGATTTATAAAAAATACATACAACATTTGTATCTTCAATAAATTTATTAAAAAACTAGATTCAAATATCTTTCTAACGATATTAATTATGTAGTATAAATATTAATATTTTTAATATATATTTAATTAAAGAAGTTTCTTGAAAACCACAAGACACTTATTTAGGGACGGAGTGAGTAGGCGGAGCTAGCTAGGTGGTGGTGTGGTCCTATGGACCATCTTAAAAATTGGTTTATAGTTAAATTATAGGGCCTGTTTGATATAGCTCACAACAGCTTTATGAATCTGTTATGAGCTGTTTTTTTTGTCAAACACATCTTTTTCAAACAGCTTTATCCATGAACCTGTTTTTCTTCCCCTCTCACAAAGATATGAAGTGGGATGGAGTTGAAAATAGTAGCTTATCACAGTGACGAATCTAGGATTTCACTCTAGGGTATGCAGTCTAAAAAAATTTATATATAATTCGATAAATTTATTTAGCAGTTCGGTAACAATTGTAGAATTTACAACATGATTCGGTATAAATTAACTATTTTTTGGAACACAAATTCGGTATAGATGAACTGAGTAACATGATAACGCTAAAAATCAAGGATTAATTAAAACATCCACTAAATACAATATAAATATTTCAAAAGCCATATAGATAATTCAAATATAGACATAAAAGAGTACCAGAGACTTACAATGCTATTTTTGACTGATTTAATAAACACTTTCAAAGAATATCTTGATTATATCATCCTCATCAAATTAAAAGAAAATATCAGGGTCAGTGAATGTGACTAATCAATCAAATAAAAGACTATCCCCATCTTATTTCTTGACTTGGTTTTCACTAAAACAATTGCAGAAAATACCCATTATAATTAGTAGCAGAAGGCGCCGCCGTCTTCTTTGTTGCGTGCTTCAGAAAAGAGATACAGTATCCCAATTTCTCTTCACAATTCATAATTGCACAATTATAAAAAAGCACAATATGTTATTTGTGATGTTAGCAAATATCTATGAAAACAGACAATAATTTTCAATTGAAAGATGGAGAAGAAGAGGCTGAAGATCAAAAATTAAATTAAATTTCACCTGAGCGAAAGCCTATGTGACTGCCTAACTGAGACCTTGCATACTGTAGACGTGTAAAATAGTGAATCGAGACGGACAGACGGCAAGCCTCCGATCTGGCATCCAGGGCAGAGCGGAGGGCGACAAGATCACCATTACACCATCATAGCGTCAGTTGTCAGGTTTCGTCCTCCTTTTTCCGTGCTCTCTCTCTCTCGAATAGATTGGATTAGAAAAGGCTGAATAGATTGGATTAATTTTTTTTGATCGAAGGCTGAATAGATTGGATTAGAAAAGGCTGGAAAGGAAACGTCGCGGTGTAGATGTACTTATCGCCGTATTGGAGACTTGCCAAGCTTTGCGGGTGCACGGTGGGCCGCATCTGCGCGTCACATGGGCTACCGTGTGGTTGTGGTCGTGACGGCGTGAGCGTGATCTGGTAAGTCTTTTTTTTCCCCAAATACATACGGATGTATATACTATGTATGTGTACCTCACTTGCCGGTTTTCGTAGGCATACCCTGTGGATCCGTCACTGGCTTATCACAACTCTTTTTCTCCTTTCTCTCATATTTATGTATGAAGTTGTTGGTGAAACTGTTTTGTTAAATATTTTTTTCAAAAACAACCCAACTTCATTAGAGCTGCTTATGAAATTATTTTCTAAAAAAACAGTTTTACTAATGAAGCAGAGTTATATTAAACAGACTTATAGTAGATCAACTCTTTAAAATTACAAAGATCGCATATGGACTATTCTACAATTTAGCTTTACAAAAAGCATACGGTCACGAGGCGTGCACGCTCAGTGCTCCTCAGAATCAGATTGTTCCCTTCCCTATATGGCTATATACCCGCCGCAGCCCCACCCAACGGTCGTGAGCCGCCGCCCACTGATCTGCGGGGCCCGCGCATCTGGACGGCAGCTGACGCTTGACTGCTTGAGCGCCGCACGAATACGGCGTGATAAAAAACTTCGGTCTCTATGCCGATCGATGACGATTGACGCGTCCCGCGTTTACCGGTTTTCGTTTCCCCGAGCTGACGTGGCAGGATGCCTTCCTCCTTCCTTCTCCTGGGGTCAGCGTCGTCCGACTCGGATCACATGTGGCAGTGATGATTCCGGACGAGTCAGCGCATCCGTGGACTGTGGACAAGGTTGCTGCATGATGCGTGCTTGCATTGCACTGGCTACTCTATCTATTATTACCCAAATAGTATTAATAGCCCTATACTACTCCCTCTATTTTCTTGAATAAATTGATTTGTAAAGTTGTCTTAAGTAAAACAAATTTTAACTTTGATCAAATTTTTAGAAAACCTGTCAAGAATTATGACATAAAGTTAGTATCATTACATAAATCATATAATATATTGTCATAATGTTCTTATTTCATGTCATGGATAGATGTAGTTACTCTTTTTCTATAAAATTATTAGTTAAATTTAAGATAGTTTGATTTGCACTAATTACAGAAAATTGTTTTATTTAGGGACAAAATGAGTATGTAGTGGTAATGCATTATTATGTGTGGCATAGAGATACTCACCTGCATGCCGCTTGATCGCGCATATAATTAGATTATATTATACCAATACTAATGATTGATCATGTGCCAGTGACAGCTATGGGTTTCTTAGAGTTTCGAAGGAGCAAAAAAAAACCCATCTGTTTTTACTTTTGTTCGATGGTAGAGGCATGGTGGTACGACATTATCCGCACGCAAACCATACATGGCTTTCAAATCCAACCGGTGGGCAAGATGCATGTGACAAAAGATTGTGTTTTGGATGGTTTTATTGTCGCAGTCATATGGGGTTTAAGTGTGCATACCCCTCGTCATATGGGGTTTTGGATGTCTGTACACGCTATCTTAATTAATTATAGACAAAAATAAATGACTAGCCTAGAGAAAGATGTTTTATCATTAGTTAGTGCATGAATATACGTCTTTCTAGTGCTAACATAGTAGCATGATGAATCGATCTCACCATTGGCAAAGGAAAACCCGTCAAGTTCAAGGGAATGCTCGATTCCTTCGCGGGCTTGCCTCATCATCTCGCTTGGCCTATAACAAATTAAAGGCTAACCTTTGCCAGACTAAGCAAGCCAAATTGATTGTATTAACTCAATGGCTGATTTGATTAACATCGATGCACAAAGAGTTTTAATTCTCCTACAACTAATAAGCTTGTATCTCACTCATGCCACCCTCTCTGCCTCGGACTACGTCACATCAAACATTCATATTTTATTTAAAAAAAAATTAGAGTAAGAACTCCCTAACTAGTTTCTTTGTAGAAAAAGAACTCTAACAATTTACCAATTTACTCCGTAATAGTTAACTAATAACGCAGTACTATGCCACCACAAGTTTAAGCGTTCACACATGCACGGAAGAGCAACCGAGAGGGGGCCAATTGCAAAACCTCCCCGCCTCCGACTCTGAATCCCAACGCTATATATAAACAGGAAGAGACCGCGGCCGAGCTGAAGCCGTGCCTTGCCAACAGCCATAGCCAGAGAGCTCGTCGCTAACTCGCCGCTGATAACCCAAGCCCCACCAACGGCGCGTTCCTCGGCGTCCGGTCCGCACCCGCCGGAAGCCGCAGCGTCTTCCCCGTCGGGAAGCTCCGGTACGGACGCAGCTCTGTCTGTCTGTTTGGTCGTCTTCGGTTTCGGCCTTTGCCTTTTTTTTGGACGATTCAGATTCACTTCCAATGTTGATTTCGGACACTAGTCATGTCAGAGTGTGCGCTGAGCTATGCATTATAATCAGTTTTATTATACAGTATCATATATAAAAGTGAGGTAGTAGTAGTTTTCCAGTAGATGATTGGTAGTTGATGGATGCCAAGCTTCAGGCGTGCAGTAAATTCGGCATGTTCCTATCACTGTCAGGGTTAAAACTGTTACGTTCTTTCAACACACGTAGTTCTGTTCTTGCTGAAAGGATTCTTCAGATGTTTTTTCTTATCCAAAAAAAAGGGGGGAGAAATGACCCCTTGGCTGTCTGGCTAAATCAAAATCTGAATTTCGAATACTACTAGTTAATGTAAAGTAATGGCGTTGGAAAGAATTCTGAATCCACAGTATTCTTCTCTGTTCTGCTGCTGCAGGGACCAGCGGTTCATGTGCACGTTCCGGTTCAAGATGTGGTGGATGACGCAGAGGATGGGCTCATCAGGCCGCCACATCCCCTTTGAGACACAGTTCCTGATCGTCGAAGGCACCGATGGATCGCAGCTCACCAGCGATGGCACCGGCGAGCAGCCTGTCGTGTACACCGTCTTCCTCCCCATACTTGAGGGCTCATTCCGTGCTGTTCTTCAGGGGAACGCTGATGATGAGCTGGAGATTTGCTTAGAGAGTGGTAAGTGGGGTAGTAACAGACAATACTGCATAAGTATATAATCATCTCTTCTTTGACTTAGTGTAAATAAATACAGTTGTGTGATGGGGTACATATAATTAATAGTGTTCGTTTCTTTCATGATTCAGGCGATCCAGATGTGGAATCCTTCGAAGGCTCCCATCTGGTCTTTGTTGGCGCCGGATCGGATCCGTTCGACGTCACCACTAATTCAGTAAAGTAAGTCAATGCATTCTCTTCCTTACAATGTCCTCTTATTTTAGTCCAATTATTATGCTGCATGTTGTGTTCTGTTACCTTTTATTTCAAGCTTCCCAATTCGATTTTGTGACTACAATTTCCTCGCTCACGAAACTAAATCGATCAACTTGCTGCAGAGTCGTTGAGAGGCACATGCAGACGTTTTCTCACAGGGAAAAGAAAAAGGTAGTGAGATGTTGCTTGGGGAAATGGTATCTTACATTTGGGTTGCTTTCTTGTTACACAGAGTTCTGAAACTTTCAACTTGCTGCAGATGCCAGACATGCTGAACTGGTTTGGTTGGTGTACATGGGATGCATTCTACACCAATGTCACTGCTCAAGGAGTGAAGGAAGGATTACAGAGGTATATAACAACTCAATGATTTTTCAAGATATCAATACCTACCATAATTTCAGCATCCTTATTAGATACCAATATATCTATGCATCTTCTTTTCTGTTTTTCAGCTTTGAGAAAGGTGGGATTTCTCCTAGGTTTGTCATAATTGACGATGGATGGCAATCGGTCGCTATGGATCCTGTGGGAATCGCTTGCTTATCTGATAACTCAGCCAAGTAAGCAGACTAAACATACTACACTTTGCCGGTCATACTTGATTTCTGTACAAAATCTAGAGAGTCAATTTAGATTCTGAACTTTCCCTATTATATCTGTCAGCTTTGCAAACAGGTTGACTCACATTAAGGAGAACCACAAGTTTCAGAAAAATGACAGGGAGGGTCATAGGGAAGATGATCCAGCAAAGGGCCTAGTGCATATTGT
This sequence comes from Microstegium vimineum, assembly GCA_022036555.1. Taxonomy (NCBI): domain Eukaryota; kingdom Viridiplantae; phylum Streptophyta; class Magnoliopsida; order Poales; family Poaceae; genus Microstegium; species Microstegium vimineum. Next base: position 45,988,248 of record CM039136.1, on the reverse strand, counting down.
CAATGAGATTAAAGGGAAACATGAGCTCAAGTATGACACCATTATATTGGATAAAATGTTCTTATTCATTTATTACAAATGACAAAAATTTGGAAGTCATCTATCTGACATGTTGTGTCGAACAACTCAGGTATGTGTATGTATGGCATGCCATTACCGGGTACTGGGGTGGAGTCAGGCCAGGTGTAGCTGGAATGGAGCACTATGAATCAAAGATGCAGCAGCCTGTGTCATCACCAGGGGTTCAGAAAAACGAGCCCTGTGATGCTTTGGATAGCATGACGACCAACGGAATGGGCCTTGTGAACCCTGAGAAAGTATTCAGTTTCTACAATGAGCTCCACTCGTATCTTGCATCTGCTGGGATCGACGGGGTGAAGGTAGACGTGCAGAACATCCTTGAGACGCTGGGTGCTGGCCATGGGGGAAGGGTACAGCTGGCTAGAAAATACCAGCAGGCTCTAGAAGCTTCCGTCGCTAGGAACTTCCCTGACAATGGCATCATATCATGCATGAGCCACAGCACTGACAATTTATACAGGTAATAGCTTGTGCTAAAATTTCTTGAAATTAGAGCTTTGTTTGGTAGTTGGTGCACCTGAAAACTGTGGTTATTCATTCACATGCTCTTGTTACAGTTCAAAAAGGAGCGCGGTGATTAGAGCCTCTGATGATTTCTGGCCGAGAGACCTTGCTTCACATACCATACATATTGCATCCGTCGCATATAACACTGTCTTTCTTGGTGAATTCATGCAGCCAGATTGGGACATGTTCCATGTGAGCATCATTATCCCAAATCCTTTTTCCTGCTCGCTTTGTGCTATCTGCCACTCTTGTATACGCTGACTGCTGACATGCTTTTTGTTTCCAGAGTGTTCATCCTATGGCTGAATACCATGCTGCAGCTCGAGCTGTTGGTGGTTGTGCCATATATGTCAGGTAAATAAAAAAAAGTCAGGGAAGCAACATTGAGTGATTTACATTGCACTGCATTGAATTACATGTCCTAACTTAGATGTTTATTCTGCAGCGACAAGCCTGGAAACCATGACTTCAATATCCTGAAGAAGCTTGTGCTTGCTGACGGATCCATCCTGCGCGCCAAACTCCCTGGGAGACCAACTAGAGATTGCCTCTTCTCTGATCCCGCAAGGGACGACAAAAGGTTAATTAGCAGTGGACTTCTAGCTCTATCTATTCCTATTTACTAAAAATTGACTGCTGACACCACACTGAAAACACTTGATGCTTTTATACAGCATTCTCAAGATATGGAACCTGAACGAACATTCCGGTGTCATTGGCGCCTTCAATTGCCAAGGGGCTGGTTGGTGCCAGGTAGGGAAGAAGAATCTCATCCACGACGAGCAGCCCGGAACGGTGACCGGTGTCATCCGGGCACAGGATGTGGCCTACCTTGCAAAGGTTGCTCATCACAACTGGAACGGCGACGTGATCGTGTATTCGCACGTTGGAGGTATGAATCATTGTCAAGGACACACATACTGTCGTGACTCTTTTCTGTTTCATCTTAACAACCACTAACCTGTCAGATCAGTGACAACTGACAAACATCATTTGTGTACGTTTCAGGGGAGGTGGTGTACCTGCCGAAGAACGCCTCTCTGCCTGTGACGCTGAGATCACGCGAGTACGAGGTGTTCACCGTGGTCCCTCTGAAACACCTGCCAAACGGCGCCTCCTTCGCGCCCATTGGTCTGGTCGGCATGTTCAACTCTGGCGGCGCGGTGAGGGAGCTGAGATTCGGTGAGGATTCAGACGTCGTTGAGCTCAAAATGCGGGGCTCGGGCACTGTCGGGGCTTATTCCTCGACCAAGCCGAAGAATGTTGCTGTCCATTCGAAGGCGGTCGATTTCTCCTACGATGACGCATGTGGTCTGCTCACCTTTGAGCTTGGCGTTCCCGAGCAAGAACTGTACTTGTGGACGGTTTCAGTGGAGTACTGAGGTCCATCGTAGCAATGCAGTGAGGAGTGAGAGTTCAGATGAGGTCTCTAAGGTGTAGTTCACCAGAGAAGGCTGGGGTAGGTCTTCCGATTTATTCAGCGTGTTGTACCTTCTACGTTTAGCTATATTCTGGATGCAGAGAAGGTAGCTGAACCCGCTTGGGATTTGGGAGATGTCATTTCCGGTTGAATCGTAATGTGCCAAAAATTCAAGAGACTGCAAGTGTAGTACATTTCCAAAGGTGTAAAAATGATTTTTTATGGAAATGTAAAATGTAATTATGAAATAGGAAAGAATCTCAAGTATTATATTAAAAATTAAAAGAAATATTAAGAAACATTTTGAACTGGTCGCTTCTACGCTGTCTCTCACTATGGGCCAACTCTCCTGCCTGTAATCAGTCTGATCCTCATGGGCTTGCAGTCAGCTTCTCATTAAAGTCCAGTATTCGTCGGTCAGCCAATGTCGTGCTAAAACAACTAGACAATTTGCTTGTGACATTGTGGATCAGTTAAGTCCAAACGAAGGCTCAGCCAATATGTGGGTTCGTGTATGTGTTCGTCTTTTGAGAAGGGAAATATGCATGATCGATAACTGATCTAGACCATGTTTAGTTCCAATCAAAATCCAAAATCCAAAATCCAAAATCCAAAATCTCAACTATTTTGGATTCCAAAATCCATAATACAAAAATACTTTAGTGAGATGTTTAGTTTCTACTAAAATTTGGCTTATTTTAGATTCCAATGATGAGGATTGTGAGGATGACACACAAACCAATATAAATTTTGGCTTATTTTGACATCTTGAATCCAAAATCCAAAATAGAGAATGGACCACTTTTTACCAACTATTTTGGGTGATGTTTAGTTCCATTTTACAAAATAAAAAGACAAAACCCAAAATATTTTAGATTTGATGAGAACTAAACAGGGCCTAGTTTATGACTACAACCGTATATCATGGCAGTTAGAGCATCTCCAAGAGTTTCTAATATTTTCTTTCTAAAATCGTGTTGTTTTCTAACTTCAAAAAAGAATTAAGAGTTTGTTTCTAAAAAAATAATACCTAAAATATCATTCAATGACATTTTCGTAATTAACTTAATTTTTTTCCTCAGGAACCGACCTCCTGCATACGAACTAGTACAAAGATGCATCCGCTGCTGCACATTGTCACCTCCGTCATCGGCTCCACCGTGCTCTCTCTCTCTCCCCTGGCGGTGGCGCAGCTTGGCTGAACCACGCCCCCCCAGTCGTGCTCGTTGGCGGCGGCACCATGTACTACACCTCCAGACTGCTCGATCTCTGATTGCTATCGTGTCCGCGGAGATGACCCCACCACGGAGCTCCCGGCACCAAAATAGCGTTGGCTCGCCATGGCTACGACACCATCTGGCCATCGTGCGTGGCAAAGAAGCCCCGCATCAGCAGCTAGTCACACCCAACCTCGCCACCATTGTCGTGGGCACCATCACCGTCTGAAGGGCCGACCACTTGCACGCCTAGGCCAGGAAGAGAACAAGGGCTAGGGAACCATTGTAACAAGGCCTGGAGAGCTGCGATGGATACGCGAGACATCAGCGCGTATCTTTCTTCACGTGCAAACACCTTTGTTTTTCCAGGTCAAAAAATAGAAGGCAGTATTAGGAACCGTTGTACAGATGGTTTTTCAATATTGTCAAAAATCAAAAGGTTAGAAGAGTGTTTTGGTAACACTTGTAGATGCTCTCTTGTGTGATGTGAGGTACAACCGTATATCATCCCAGTTATGTGAGGTCGATCATGCATTTCATGTCTATAACGTAAAGCACTTTAAATACCACCCACTATCGTTACAGTTATTTGCCTCATCCCATGACATAAAGCACTTTAAATACCACTTATTGTCGTTACAGTTATTTGTCTCTTCTGAAATAGTAAAATAATTGTATCTGCAACCAGTTTTATAGTTCTATAGTTCTATAAGATATTGAAGGCAAACAAATCGTTACACGCAATGGGGCGGAAACACTTGATTCATATTTTGGAGCCGTCTTACCTAATGAGTACCCACAAATACAATTTGATGTGGTCTTACTTTCACATTCCTGTTATGTAGGGTCAAAATTAATTTTATTTTCTATTTCTTTGTTCATACTTTTTTTATCACATTGGCGATAAATACGACTGCTGATGACATGTTTTATATCCATTGCTTATACTTTTGATAGCTTTATCCTAAACAATAGGATAGATATTTTTATCTTATATAACATAAAAGAGTTGTAAAAAAAGTTTTGTCTAAGATGAGACATTCCAACTTGTAATGTTGAGTTATTATTGTACATGATGTAGACGGACACTCTAACTTGCAATGCGGAGTTTTGTTATTGTATATGATGTAGACTATCAACTTACCACTGTTAATGTTAACCATAAACACACATCTCTATTAATGTTATCCATAAAACATTATTTCAGAGAGTTAAACCCAAAATTAGTGTTTAACACCGCCTTATCTCTACTAGATCACTACACATTCATGTTTATATATAATAATATACTATTTTTTATATTTTTATATGAGACATTTTAGCTACTAAATAAACTAAATGAAAAAACTTTAGGTACAAAGTTTTAAATCTTATCAAGTATTACAACTTTAGTATAGGATGTATCTCTAACCAAAATAGTTTTACAATAAAAAAACAGTATCAAAACATGTTAATTTCAAATACAGAGAGTCTGCGACTTTCAATCAAAACCTATCAATCAACCATCCGAGAACTTTGTTGTGCAATGGCGTTAGGCCTGACAGTGACAAGGTCGGTCACCGATATGATCATACGGGGCCGTTTGGTACAACTCTGCTTCACTAGTGAAACTGTTTTTTTAGAAAATAACTTCATGAGTAACTCTCTAGGTGAAGCTAAACTATTTTGAAAAAAGTGTTTGATAAAACAGTTTCACCAACGACTTTATGCATGGATATGAGAGAGAAAGGGAGGAGAGAGCTATGATAAACTACTATTTTCAGCTTTATCTCACTTCATATCTCTAAAGCTGTTTTGAAAAGAGATGTTTGATAAAAAAAACAGCTTGAAGCTGTTATAAGCTGTAGCAAACAGCCCCGAAATTGTTCCGCGATCACACACTTCCAGTGGGTAATCCCCTGATTTTACCACGAAACCGTGTGACGGCGCCGGTAGTTAATCACCTCCTACACGTGGCCCCTAAACCCCCCACGCACAGCCACCATCAAACCCATCATCATTTCTAAACCCCGACGCGTGTGCTTCCTTCCCCAACAGCTCAACTTCCTCCGCAAGCCGCCGCGCCAGTCGCCGGACCCCGCCGCCGGCCGCGATGGGTAGCAGGGTGGCCGCAGCGCTGCTCCGGAGGGTCAGGGACCAATCATCTTCCCTGCTGGTGCCTCGTCTGCCGAGGAACGCCCCTGCTCCGGCCCCAACGCCTAGGGTTGGATCCGCCTCCTCCTCCTGCGGTGGCGGCGGAAGCTGCCTCCTCCCGCCGAGGCCAGGGCCAGCGGGCGCATTCACTCCCGCTTCTCGGTTTGGCTCCTTCCACGCCTTCCGATCCCTCGCCCCCAAGGTCAGCGGGCCTCTCTCTGCTCTTCTCGCGCCCCTCCCCCCTTTGGTAAATGTTGACGCCGTCGTTTTCGAGGAATCGCCGGACCTTATGTGATTTACCGCTTTGTACGGAAATGGTCCGGTCCGCCACCCTGTGTAGGGCTACGGTTAATCGCTATTATATTTTTGACTCGTTTGACCATTTTGCGGTGAAGTTTATGTGATTGATATAGTGTCATGTATCCGTTTTCGGTGCTTTAGATTTAGAT